>OX366531.1:12124869-12735299 GCA_947256265.1 Acronicta leporina
ATTTATGATGAATGATATTTTATGATGAATTATATTTATTTCTGTAAATAGATCTTTTAGAAACACTTTTACATGTCAATGTTTTAATTTTTTTTTAAGAAAGCATAAAAGTAGAATAAATGCAGTTGAGATGAGAGCTTTAAGAAGTATGATTGGAGTGAAATTGAGTGACAGGATAAGAAATAGTGTGATAAGGGAACGTTGTGGTGTGAATGAAGATGTAGTGACTAAAATCGAGTAAGGTATGTTGAGATGGTTTGGTCATGTTGAAAGAATGAATGAAAGGAGACTGACTAAACAGATATACGAGAGTCAAGTGAATGGGAATGTAGGAAGGGGAAGGCCTAGGCGAACGTTCCGATATCAGATTGAGGACGTTTTTGAAAAATGGCTCGGTCAAGAGCACCCTAAGCCGACGTTCATGTATGAAAAGATTGATGAGTGTGGATAAAGCTAAAGAGGTATGTCAGAATCGTAGCAAGTGGAAGTCTGTGGTCTCTGTCTACCCCTACGGGAAAGAGGCGTGACTTTATGTATGTATGTATGTATGTTTTACATTTTTTTTAACTAGATGTCGCCGGCATTTCCTAACTGACGACCTCTGAAGAAGAAACACCGAAACAAACTCAGAGAATCATGGTCTCTTTTAAAGTCCAGACATAGTAGTAGCAATATGTGAGTATTACAATGCAGGGTACAGTTGGCGCAAAATAACTTGAACCAAAATGGTGGATGGGCAGTAGTCGATTTTTAGTACATTTTGCACGCAAATGCACTGCGCAAACTTTCCCCCTCTCCGTTAGTTTTGGGTCAAGTTATTTTGCGCGAACTATGACTATAGTTCGCGCAAAATAACTTGACCCAAAACTAACGGAGAGGGGGAATATAATACTGGACCCAATTCTGAAGCAGGAGCTAGTAAATTGTACTTGCCCAACTGTCGGTTGCTCCACTTGGCCTTGCCCACGGCGGGCCACGGTACAGGAGCATCTGATGGCACGAACAGCGATATCAGCGTGCTGACAACCTTGTCCACTTCCAAGTCTGTCACCTCCCACAGCATGCCCACCACCATCGGACTGCCAAATAAATTGAATGGGTTTATTATCACCCTCATTAGCCTATATTTATTAACGCGCGCCCTCCGCGCCCAGCCCGCCCCCTCCCCGTGCCCGCAGTACATAATGTTGGTGTTACCATCCAGCTATGTGCAGATGGTGGTGTGCAGCGGCGGGTGGAGCCCGCGGCGCCGCGCTGACGAGCCGCACGGAGCCGCAGCCCGACAGCGCGCACACAGCGCGGCCGCGCGCGCCCTCCGCGCCCAGCCCGCCCCCTCCCCGTGCCCGCAGTACATAATGTTGGTGTTACCATCCAGCTATGTGCAGATGGTGGTGTGCAGCGGCGGGTGGAGCCCGCGGCGCCGCGCTGACGAGCCGCACGGAGCCGCAGCCCGACAGCGCGCACACAGCGCGGCCGCGCGCGCCCTCCGCGCCCAGCCCGCCCCCTCCCCGTGCCCGCAGTACATAATGTTGGTGTTACCATCCAGCTATGTGCAGATGGTGGTGTGCAGCGGCGGGTGGAGCCCGCGGCGCCGCGCTGACGAGCCGCACGGAGCCGCAGCCCGACAGCGCGCACACAGCGCGGCCGCGCGCGCCCTCCGCGCCCAGCCCGCCCCCTCCCCGTGCCCGCAGTACATAATGTTGGTGTTACCATCCAGCTATGTGCAGATGGTGGTGTGCAGCGGCGGGTGGAGCCCGCGGCGCCGCGCTGACGAGCCGCACGGAGCCGCAGCCCGACAGCGCGCACACAGCGCGGCCGCGCGCGCCCTCCACGCCCGCACCACCGCACGCGCCCGCGCCCAGCCCGCATCCATCTCCGTGCCCGCAGTACCTGAACAAACATCATACATCATGTCACACACAGAAGCTATTACAATAACGTAGATGGCTCACGGAGATTTTAAATAAGTCGTAGAAACATGTAGATTATTCGAAAGAAAGTGCTCGAAAGCGTCATTCACGTATATTTCGACTTTTAATTGTATTCAGTAACTTAACAGTTGAAGGGTTCCCAGATTTTGATAACAAAAAAATAGTGAAGTGGTGTAAGAGTTTTTTTTTCTTTTTCTCTTTTTTAATCTGTTTTAAAACGCCATCCGCCATATTGGATTCCGACGTGATGTCACTCCGATAGTAACTTGACGTTACTTGGTCTTTTGCAGTTGTATTGTTTACTAACGAAGTGACGTCACGACCCGAAGTAGCACGGCGGCTAGCGTTTCCGCGCGAAAATTCAAAATCATAAATTAAAAATAGTTTTTAAGGCATTTTTAGGTTTTATAAAACTGAAATAAAATTTCTACTGGTTCATTACGATCTAAGGATTAATTTAAAACAATTTTCCTACCTAAAACCTAAATATAGGTAATCTATAATAATATGTCAAAAATGACAAATGTCAAAAAAGTAAAATTACATGATTTTTATTTTTAGTTTGTTTCTATTACAAGAAAATAAAAAAGAAATCACTTTTATTAATTATTCTTATATATCACATCTTATTTCAGATTTTTCTGCGGTCATTATACCGTGGGAGTACCAAACTTCGGCAAGACCAAAGTAATACCATGGCCTCACAGAAAACCAGCATAATACAACGCTTGCGTTGTTTCATGGAATGAGTAACGATACCGCAAGCTCAAACCCTTTTAAAAGGCAAGCAACGCACCTGCCTCTGGTGTTGCCAGTGTCCATGAGCGGTGGTATCGCTTACGATCTGAGGGCTTAGACAAGTGCCAAACACTCCGTATCTATTCTATGTCGAAAAACGCTAACGCCGTAACGTTAACGCTAACAATTTGGTAGCCAAGTGTACAAGGACTTGTACAAGGATTTCGTTTTGATAGTGTGAAAAGTGCGCTAAAATTCAAATAATTTTGAAAGTAATAAATAGTTTGTTTATCTAGTTTTCTCTGTTATGACTATATTACAATATTAGAAGATCACTAATTATAAGAATTGGTTTTCTTGTGAAACTAAGAAAAATAAATTTGTTATGTTATGTATTATTATTATTTAATTTGTTTGTAACACAAACAAATTACCTACAGGTACCTACTCAAAGCATTAGTTATATCTACCGTAATTATAATATAGGTAGGTTACGTACCTAAAAAAATGACATCACCGAATAATATGGCAGACCACTTAAAATACTTGGGTAGATACTTAAAATTGTTTATGTTTTAGACATACAGATCTCAAGACTCCAGTCAGGTCCTCAAGGACGGATCAAAGTTGGTCGGCTGTGGCAGGAATTAATAGATAATAGAAAATTATCTTGGTGGCGCTGTTAATAAATCATCAGATAAAGCAAGAGCAAGGCTTTCATTTTAGTTTTAGCCCTTCGTTATTTACTAGCTGCTTTTTGGTATCTACGCCAGAATTTCTATAAAATATCCTATCAATGATTGTTGAACATACCTAAAGTTTATTTGTATTAAAAATTACCCTCTGTTTTTAGGCTGGAAGTGCAGCTAATGAACTTCCATTGGAACATGCACAAATATGCATTTGATACTATAAATAATTACAAATAAAACTAAATATTAAGTTGCTCTTATTGGTTATAATTATGTAATATTAAATTAATAAAAAAATATGAAACCATGTCCTACAATCTATTTAATAAGCATAAATTAAACACAATCACAACAAATTCACCATCAGCTGATCATAGATCCGCCATTTTGTAGCGTTATCTACAAGGTGTTGGCGTTCGCTAAGTGTCGATCGCTAGCAAGCGAAGGCGTTTGTCAAGTGTCACTTTTTTTTTTCCTTGTTTTAATCTGCAATCAGTCGCCAAGACTATGAGCAGATGGGATGTGTGTAGATGATGGTTATGGATGGTGGTAGAGGATGGAAAACTGTCACTTGGCTAGGATTTCTATGGAGATTATTGTACTTCTCTAGCGTTTCGTTTAAACGAATAGACTAAATGGACATTTGGCTACCAATTTTAGCTAGTGTCATTCCCATACATTGAGAATTCTATTCTATTCTATTCGATTAGCGTTCATGACACTTGTCTAAGCCCTCAGGTGATCTGTCTGCTCGTTTGCTTCCTTATCCCATAAAAAAACATGGTAAACATTGTTTCACACCGGTTTTCTGTAAGCCCGTGGTATCAGTTCGCTCGAGCCGAAATCTTAGGAAATTCAAACGGGATTATCAAATTTAGATCGACGCGAGCAGAACCGGGCAGTATAGGCAGTATAGCATATGTATAGACTTACAAGAACACATCAGCTTCACTAAGGTAGGAGATGAAGTCTGTAGCTGAAGGAGGCTCCCCGATGTGACCACTCCAGTCAGGACACCAGTACTCCACGAAAGAAGTCATGCGGTTCTCCATGCGGTCCAGATTCTTCTCTGGAAATTTATACAGGGTGGCGATTTAATCACCTGCATCCTTCTAGCAGGTGAATCAGACCACGAAATACTACCCATACAAATAAAAAAACATGCCTTAATTTTTCATCAAAATGTTTTTTTTTTTAATTTTGTATGCAAAGAGTCAAAGACATAGCGCGGACGTTGAAGTCATTGTAGGTATATATCTATCTAGAGATAGCGAGTCAAGCAACTACTTGATCGGGCCGTGGGCTTAAGGTCAACATACTGCAGGGTGCATATCGTTTTAATAATTATCAAGTCCTTTAACTCGGGATTGCATAAAGATATAAATTATAAATTATATCTAATATGTTATATGTTATCAATACTACACCATGTTGAAGCAGTGCAGGTGATTAAATCGCCATCCTGTATACGTTGTTTTTATCATGGTGCAGTAACGCCACAAACGATATGGTAATCTTATGTTTGTGGGTTCCAAAAGGTCGAAATCCAACCAACACACACACACACGCGCGCACACGCACACATTTCACATATTTGACACCAAGATCAAATCACAAACATCACTCTCACTTTTGTCTGGCTAGATCTCCACGATCTTATTCCCCCTTGCACTTTCTACTATCTGACGACCAAAAGCACAAAAATGCGTCATCGATTCATGGTGTATATTCCGAAATTCGAAACGCTTTAAGTTTTCACATTTATCATGCATACCACCGAATTGTGGAATGCGCTTCCTGAGTGGGTCTTCCCCGATAGATTTATTCTTGGTGTACTGATTTCTGACACTTCGCGAATATTAGACATTGAAATGAAACTACTTTTTACATTTTTTAATTAAATAATATCAAAATTCCGCGATAAAATCCGTAAAAATTAGTTTCATTTCAATAATATGGGTCTCTTTAAATGACGAGTGAATCGGTTTCTTCTAGGCAAGCGCGCTCCATCGTAGATCGCAGTGTCGCTTAACATCAGGCGAACGGGCGATCAAGCGTAAACCTATACAAAAAAACTACTATTTACGAATTAAATCGCGTTGTATTGATTTGATTGAGTATTTTTCTTTCTTCTAATTTACCTGGATTGATGACGTATTTGCCGACGTCACATTTGGCGGCGAAATAGCCGTCGATGACGTCATTCTCATGTATCTTATACAGGTAGTATAAAAAGTGAATGTTCTCCATACGAGAGACTGGGTGCTGGTTCAATATGGGAAGGGTCTCCCATGGAAATGTGTCGAGCATCTGAAAATTATCAATATACAGGTTGAAATTTTAACATGCATAATATACAAAGTGTATTACTATTATTAGTGTATTTGTTAATTTTATTAGTTTAGTACTCCTATCATGTGTAATATTTAATATACTGCTGTTTGTTGTCCCTAATAAATAAAATGAAAATAAATTCAACATTAGTTTTATTATCTTACTAATATTATAAATGCGAAAGTTTGTGAGGATGGATGGATGGATGGATGTTTATTACTCTTTCACGCCAGAACGGCTGAACAGATCTGGATAAAATTTGGCACAGATATAGATTATAGTCTGGAATAACACTTGGGCTACTTTTTATCTGAAATCCACGCAGACGAAGTCGCGGGCAGAAGCTAGTTCTTATATAAAGAATCTATGTACTTACAAAATTTTAAAACTGTATCACAAAAAATCAGAAAGAAAGCTAAAAACATGCTCACCCGCCCAACTATGCGCCCGCACCTAGTGCCGCTATGACCTGCCGTGACTTGTGTTGTTCGCGTATGATTGCGGATAGATAAAGCTCTAAAACTCACCTCATCCACAATCAGTATGACTGGATGCCTCTTCGCCTTCTTCAGACCAGACCACTCATCATTGTCTCTGACTTGCGAAGCTGCCTGCGAAAACGCCTTAATACCATCGACAAGACTAAAATGATGCAACTTTTCAAAACTTCTCGACAAACATTTTAAACATAATTCGTTCAAGAATCGAAATTCTTTACTGCAACTGCCACATTCGAAATTCAAAACTTGTCGGACTTCTTCAGGGTTGCCATGTTCGGTCAAAATTCTTCGTATGCACGATTTTATCTGTTGTGATTGCAATACTGGGCAGCATTCTATAAGGTTGTAGAGAAGGATTTTCTGTTTTTTCGTCAGCCTTATGAAACTGTGAAAAGTAAAAATATGTGAATTTTAGCACCTTGTGCATACCTAGTTCTTGAAAATACACGATAACGATCTAATTGCAATAACACATTTGAACTTCACTAAAATAACATTACAATCTTATCTTTTTTTGTGATTTTTTTTGCATTTTCATGCTAAGATTATAAAGTTATTTTAGTGAAGGAAAAATTCGACTCGCAGGCAGGATTCGAACCTGCGTCTTCTGGTTTGATACACCAGACGCTATGACCACTAAGCCACCGCGAGTCCTACCTGCCATGTCGAAATTTGCCTTCACATTCTGAACTTACGTCTTAAAGGAGACGCAGAAGACGCAGGGTCGAATGCTGCCTGCGAGTCGAATTTTTCCTTCACTAAAATAACATTACAATCTTAGCATAAAAAATGCATATAATAAAAAGATAGTTAATAGGTAAGGTGGCATCGTACGACATCGAACTCACTGCAAAGTAAGTCATGTCGGTTGAGAAGCAAAGTAACTTTTAAGTGTAACTGCTTTTCAATAGTTGTCACTGACGTCACCTTTAACACGTAAATTCAGAATTTGAAGGCAAATTTCGGCTTAGTTGGCCATAGCCTCTGGTGTATCTAACCAGAAGACGCAGATTCGAGTCCTGCCTTCAAGTCGATATTTCCCTTCACTAAAATAGTTAATAATTTATGAATAAAATATATAACTCACCCCCAGTCCAATATGGCAGTATCAACTAATTTAACGACTTTTTCCTTCAAAGTCTTGTCAACCAGTTTGCCGGTCAGCAAACAACCCCACCCTCCGAGCCATTCTTTGTCCATCACGTTAATGACACTCTGTAATTAATACATATCATACAATCACCAGGGCTGGACCGTGAGTTTAGGGGGCCCTGGGCTAATACTACTAATACTAATAATACTACGGAAAAAATGAGACAGTAAAATATTAGTTTTATATTATACTAGCTTCTGCCCGAGGCTTTGCCCACTTGAAGCTCAAAAACCAACAGTGATGAACTCTTTTTTGTATGGAACTCTATACATTAGAGACGTCAAGCTGTATCTGAGGTTCCGTTTAATTATTTGAGATAAGAAGTATACCAGTTTTTAAGTTGAAGCTCATACTTTCTAACAGTGATAACAAAATTAAAATATATTCAATAGTATTTGCGCTAACCCGTAACAAACAGACAAGAATTTTAAAAATCACATTTTTGGGTTTGGAGACGTTTAATATACCCTAACCCACTTGTTGTTTTTTAATATCTTCAATGTACAGACACAGCTTTTTTACAATTTTATAATAGTAGAGAAAAGAAGAGATATCCATATAATCTACGGGACCCTGGGCTGAAGCCCAAAAAGCGATATGGTAGATCCGGCCCTGATCATCACGCCTATATTGTCCAAAGGGTTAGGCAGTGGTGTACTATTATACACCAGTTCGCCGGTGTGTTTCATCTTATAAGCCAAAAGAAGTCTACTGCACAATGGCATCCCAAAGGGTTCCACAAGGACCAGTTTCTTTTTTTTTAAAAAAAGCCTTACTAGCAATATGGGTCGCACATTACTAGTATTCTTGTTAACTTAAGTTGTATGCCGCATGTATCCCACGACTCCCAGCGACCTTCACGAGGTCGTTTGTCCATCTCGTTGGGGGTCGTCCCACACTACGCTTTCCGGATGGTCTCCACTCGAGAACCTTTCTGCCCCAGCGGCCGTCAGTACTACGAGCTATGTGCCCCGCCCACTGCCACTTAAGCTTGCTAATCCTTTGAGCTATGTCGGCAACTTTAGTTGTTCTACGGATCTCCTAATTTCTAATTTGTTGGCGTAAAGAAATGCCACGCATAGATCGCTCCATTGCTCGCTGATTGACCTTGAACTTTCTTATCACACTCATAGCGAGCTACCAAGTCTCTGCAATCGGCTTGTACTTTAAAAGCTTATAATTGGCTTTCCTAAAGAAATTGTCATACCTTCACGACTGTATTCCTCCAAGAGGTGTACTAAGATACACCCACAGTTCGTCGGTATGTTGAGGTCCCATGTAATAAGGGGGTTGGCCTATTGCCATTAACCTGGCACAAATCCAAACTGAGTTGCTACTGAGAATTTCATAGAAAAACTCAATGACACTGCTCGACCTAAGAATCAAACCGACGACTAACAGTTGGGCTAGGAACCACAAGACTATGGAGGTAGTAAATACGTTGTAGTAAATATGTTGGTAACAATAAATAAACCTATTGGAGTCAAATTTTTTAGTCGATTTAATGTATTTCTATAGTATCTAGGTTACAGTTCTAGACATTGTCAATATGAACTCCTTGTGGCTAAAGAGCATTGCACCAGATGGCTAAGTGAGTGGAGGTCGAAGCAATTGTCTAAATTACCTCACCGACTGCAAGCCGCATCGTGACGCACTATCATTAATCACTAACATAACATACCATCACGCCTGTATTCCCCGAAGGGTTAGGCAGAGGTGTACTAAGGTACACCCACAGTTCGCCGATATGTTTAGGTTCCATGTAATAGGGGGCGAGCCTCAGAATCATAATTTTACATAAACATATGTAAAAGTTTATATGAAATAAAAATATTTGAACTTGAACTTTGAATAGCGTCGAGTGAAAGCGCAGGACATAGTATTTACCTTCATTCTCAAATCGATGTCTTCTCGACGGCTCCAATAGTTCTGTACTAGGCGTTTGTTGTTCAGAAATTGAGCATTATCTATAGTCTTGTAATTTTCATCTAGTAGTGAGTATAACTCAGTAAAAAGAGGTTTTTCTCCTTCTGAAATAAAAATACAAGAAATAAAATATTAATTTGGCACAGAGATAGATTATAGTCTGGAATAACACATTGGCTACTTTTTGTTTAGATCGGACCCAATTCTAAAGTTCACACCGACTAAGTCGCAGGCAGAAGCTAGTCTCTACTATTATAAAATCATAAAAAAACTGTGCCTGTACATTGCAGATATTTAAAAAAAAAACGAGTGGGTTAGTATAAATAAACAAGCCCAAAAATGAGATTTTTATTTGTCTTTACTTTACTTTTTCTTGTCTGTTTGTTATGGGTCAGGGCATACACTACTGAATAGATTTTAATTTTATGATAGAAAATAACACAATTTGTTGAGTTTCTTTTTTGATTTGGAAGTGCACTACACTAGCACCCCTTAGGGCGAGCTGTCTCTGCTTACAACACATATAACATTTTTTTTTTTTTAATAATATTATTTTTGTTGATCAGCTACTTACAGCTCCCTTTTTCCATGAAGTCATAAAAATAACTGTCCAATATACTTAGAATTATGTCTAACTAGCTTCTGCCCGCGACTTCGTCTGCGTGGACTTCAGATCAAAAGTAGCCCATGTGTTATTCCAGACTATAATCTATCTCTGTGCCAAATTTTATCCAGATCCGTTCAGTCGTTCTGGCGTGAAAGAGTAACATCCATCCATCCATCCATCCTCACAAACTTTCGCATAGGATAAATATTATAAAGAGGAAAGATTTGTATGTAAGTATGTTTGTAACAAATTGGCTCAAAAATTACTGGACCGATTTTAAAATTTCTTTCATCATATGAATATTAAATTATTCCAGATTAACATAGGCTATAGAATATTTTGAAAAAGTTAAGGATTTATCTCTACTACCTAAAATACTAACTAATTTTACGTGGGAGAGCCATGCTTCGGCACGAATGGGCCGACTCGACCGGAGTGATACCACGGCCTCACAGAAAACCGGCGTGAAGCAACGCTTGCGTTGTGTTTCGCCGAGTGAATGAGGTTACCTGAAGCCCAAACCCTTTTAAAAGGCCGGCAACGCACTTGTGACTCCTCTGTTGTTGCGGGTGTCCATGGGCGGCGGTTATCGCTTACCATAAAAAAAATTTACCCACAATATATTTTTTAAAGCGGCGGTAGCCTAATGGCTAGGGTGTCGGACTTGCGATCATGTGGTTGCTGGTTCGAAACCGGGTGGGTTTTTTTTGCGCTATTGCACTACCGACGTGAACCCACTCGTAACACAAGTGTTTAGCTTAGCACGAGGGGTTAACAAGAATACTAGTAATGTGCGACCCACAATGCTAGTAAGCTTTTAATTTAAAAAAAATTCGACAACACTTAGTTTATTTCCTTTCTCTTTACAATACTCACCTTTAGTAACATTAGCCGGTATATGCACTGTGACTGGACCTAATCCAGCATCTTCCAGGTAGTCATTGGTGAACATGCTCAAATATAGTGAGTCCACTTCCGTTCTGTATTCTATCAACGACTTTAAGTTCTCATTAGGATTGTAAGGTATGGTCAATTGTACCACAGTCCATTCTGTAAAATTAGAAATGTTGTGATGGCATGATTGGTAGACATGCGCAAAACATCACCTTATAAAGTAATGTGATGCAACATTACTTTTTCGGTCAGGTGATATTACTCGATAACATTACGCATTACTCGAAACATTACGCGACGTATTCGAACGATCTGATAATGTTTGTACTTCGACTGTACTATTACTTTGAAGTAATATTAATTTTAAAGAATAAATATCTAGCCAACAAAATGCATTTCGCCAACTACATAGTTCTGCCTCAAAAAAATGTAAACAATGCAAGTGATCATAGGTAAAAACCCGGCTAAATAAAAATAAACCTAAATATAAACCTAAATAAACATAAAAACTTACGGCTTAAAATCCGTCACGAACGTTTCTTGTCTTCGCCTTATCTCGTCTCTCTATCTAACTTGTGGAACAACGTCCATCTGTCTCACTCTACCGCGCGTCGCGCGAAGTCGATTCGAGTAGGCAGAACAGAATGCGAAATTACGTTCCAGAAACGAACATTACTTATCATCAAACATCACTTCATCACTCGTCACACTCGCACTCTTCTAATATAGGAAATGCGCGGGTGATGGTGTGATGTTAGTTTTCGTCGCGTAATGCGTATTAAGGCATCACATTGTGAAGTAATATCACCCGAGTAATATTACATCACATTGTGAAGTAATATCACCCGAGTAATATTACGCGCATCACCTACACATGTCTATTGATTGGTAGAGATTTGCTGAGCAATTGGCTTGTACTATAAAAGCTTATAATTGGCAAAAAAATAATTGCAAAATAAAAATTATCTTATCTTGACCTTCCTAAAGGAATTGCCATACCATCACGTACCATCACGACTCTATTCCTCGAAGGGTTAGGCAGAGGTGTACTAAGATACACCCACAGTTCGCCGGTATGTTGAGGTCCCATGTAAAAGGGGGCTAGCCTATTGCCATTAACCGGGCTCAAATTCCAAACTCTGAGCTGCTACTGAGATTTTTATAGAAAAACCCAAAGACACTTTGCTCGACTTAGGAATCAAACCCAGGAGCCCATCAAGAATAATAAAAGAAAAGTCGTAGTACCTTTAGGCAGTTCTTTCAGTATCTTCTGAAAGTTGTCCACATTATTCTCTTTGGAGAATTGTAAATACTTCTTATAGAATGGTAGCTCTTCTTCAATTACAAATGATTCTAACACATTTGAAATATCATCATCTCCATCCGATAGTAAACCTAAAATCTTTGCTTCTGTCTTTGGTCTGCAAAAATTATAAAAAAGTCTATTAATATTTCGTAATAAAATACTAGGCATAATAAACTGCCTCATTAGACTAGTGGTCCTGAGCATTACTGCTATGCTAGAGGTCCTGGGTTTGATTCCCAGGTTGAGCAGTGTTATTGGTTTTTTCTATTTTGTGCCCGTTTAATGGTAATAGGCTCCCCACAATTACGGGACCTAAGCCAGCGAACCTTTCAGGGAATACAGGTGCTAAGTTATTTTTTATTTCTGATTTACGATGAACAGCCTCTAAATCTATATATATAAAAGAAAGTCGTGTTAGTTACACTATTTATAACTGAAGAACGGCTGAACCGTTTTAGCTGAAAATTGGTGGAGAAGTAGCTTAGAACCAGGAGACGGACATAGGATACTTTTTATCCCGTTCCCGTGGGATGTGATGACCGAATTCCACAGGGGCGAAGCCGGGGGCAGAAGCTAGTTAGAAATAAAATAGAATTACTTACATAGAATTTGAATCAATCAAATCTTGAACAGGTTTAATGAAGCTTGTAATTTTATGTAGTTTATTTCCTACAACAAAATAGTATATTATTTTTTTTTTATTGTAAAACCCAGAACACAAATTGAAATGGAGTGTTAACAAAAAATAAAATGTCTCTAAATAATTTTCCTGACCAGCAATGGTATTATGTAGAATATCTATTGTCTACTGCATAGCATTCTATATTTAAAAATTACTTGTTTCCTAATGCATTTCATAATAGTGTGGGAAAAAACATACCAGCGGCTTTCAACTGTTCATCTCTGTACACAGCCATAGTCCTGAGAGAGGCAGATGATGCCTCACTCAAATGGAATGCACACCCTACGTCATCGCCATCAGCTAAACATTCTTCAGCCATTAGTTTTCTACCACCTTGAAAGGCAGAATAATTTGAAATATCTTTGTCATCAATCATAGAAAAAAAAAAACAATGATCCTTTGTCGCGGACTTCCAATGTAATCAAATATCACAGATTCTGTAGCTATTTAAACTTTCTTAGACATCTACGTTTTGCTAAATCGTGGGAGAATTTATTTTATTGTTGAATACAGTGGATGAAAACTTACTTTGATAATTGGGTCCGTTAGGAGTCGATGGCACCTCATTAACATATTTATTCAAAATGTTTTTAAACAGCGGCTTCGTAAAGTTAATCTCATTCGTAAATACGTCGAAGTCTTCCATAATTGCGAACAATTGAACTTCTGATTCTAATATTTCTAATTATTTTCGAGTTGTTTGAAATGTTTTGAAAATGAAAATTCAAATGCTGTCATTCATCGAGTCGGTTTGAGACTTGAGTTAAAAATTCAAAGAAAATAGTACCTAGATTATCATTTTTTCCCTTTCATACGCTCTGTCTATGAAAGAGAGGCCAGATAAAGAAAATAGCCACTATATGTAATTAAATGGATTTGGAACGCATTTTTGATAACCTGGAAATCCGTTGATACGTTCCGACTTACGTAAGTTTGTCTTGCGACGAGCATAGAAAATAATAGAGTAATAACAACACCGTTGAGTAAGAAAAATGATCCATTGTTTTATTACAACAGTTATATTAAAAACTAGCCTTTGCCCGCGGCTTCGCTCACCTGAAGCTATAGTAGGATTAGAGATGGATTCCAAAAATAATTTAATAAAAACCAACAGTGATGATCTCTTCTTTGCATGGGATTCTATAGATCAGGGAGGTCAAGCTGTATCTCAGGTTGTGATAAGAAGTTGAAGTATATACTTTCTAACACAGATAACAAATAAAACTATTTTTTACGGATTTTATCGCGTTGTATTAAATTTTATTTAATTCCCGACGTTTCCCGTCTACCCGTGACCATGGATGCTGTAAAGGATCCGAAACGGTGGGAATTATATAAAATTTAATACAACGCGATAAAATCCGTAAAAAATAGTTTTATTTCAATGTCTAATATTCCCGTAAGTGTCAGAAACCAGTACTGATAACAAAATTAAAATCTATTCAGTAGTTTTTGCTTAACAAACATGGCTTTTTTACAATTTTATAATATTAGTACCTATTAGGTATAAATAAAAATATACTAACAACTCTAATATTGCATGTCGATTCGTAACAATTAGGCCGTATATGTAGGTATGTATTTCTGTAGAACTTTCTATTTACTGTATACCTAGTTACCTAATGAGTTACGAAGACGTAAGAATATGAATATGGTAAGGAACGCCATTGATATGCCATGTTGTATTGTATTATGCAAACTGCTGCATCGCTGTGTGCTTATGAGTAGCAGGTAGGTACCTAGGTAATATAACAATTTATAGTTAGAAAAATATATGAACGAAAAAATCGACTGTGGGCAGGATTCGAACCTGCGTAAAAACGTAAATTCAGAATGTGAAGGCATGGGCTTAGTAGTAATTTCGCACGAATTTAGTCTGATACCTGCCATTCAACCCTTTATTATCGCCTTCTTGGAGTAGGTCTCTACAGTACCTAGATACGCTTCGTTATTAACTTATAAATACTTACTTATAGCGAAGTAGTGCCTAATTACGTAGTTTTCGCATGAAGTCTAAACCATTTTACCTAGGTACTGTAATATAGCCACATGTCACACCATGTCGGATTAAACTGTCGCTACTCACCAAATAAATTCAAAAATTTAACGGTAATTGTATTAAATTAACCACAGAGTAATTTAACGGAACTTACTAGGAGTTGGTGAAATGCAAAGTATAAAAACATAGATTGGTTCATACATACCATCACGCCTGTATTCCCCGAAGGGTAAGGCAGAGTCGTACTAATGTACACCCACAATTCGCCGGTATGTTTAGGTCCCATATAATAGGGGGCAAGCCTATTGCCATTAACCGGGCACAAATTCCTAACTCCGAGCTGCTACTGGGAATTTCATAGAAAACCCCAATAACACTGCTCGACCTGGGAATCGAACCCAGGACTATAGGTCCGGGGTTCGATGCGTGGCAGTTGCGCTCAGGACCACTTGGCTAATGAGGCAGTTGTCAAGTTAATGGTGAGTAGATTGGTTCAACTAGTTTAAATTATTGAATTGTTCAGAGGAGTACAGTCACGAGCATCATTAAGTATACATTTACTAAAATTCGAAAGCGTTTTTTTTATGAAATGACGATTGTAAACTTTGAGATAATAACAATATCATTAAAGCATTGGTCCTAAAATAGTATGTTCATAACATCATAAAATTTCAATTAATAAATTATGAGAAAATCGCTTTTGAAATTTGCCAAGTGTATACACAAATCTGTGCTCGTGACTGTACCTTACACATGTCAGAGGAATTTGAATCGAAAATTGGGCTTCGAGCAAATCACCTGGACCACTGAGTCGGTAGTAGAGGCTAGAGATACCTAATAAAAACATAAAATACCATACCATCACGCCTGTATTCCCCGAAGGGTTAGGCAGAGGCGTACTAATGTACACCCACAGTTCGGCGGTATGTTTAGGTCCCATGTAATAGGGGGCACAAATTCGTAACTCCGATCTGCTACTGGGAATTTCATAGAAAAACCCAATAAAACTGCTCGACCTGGGAATCGAACCTAGGACCTCTAGCGTAGCAGTCGCGCTCAGGACCACTTGGCTAATGAGGCAGTTTACCTAATAAAAATATATTTACATTATTTTATGCTTATTTACTGTCCCACTACAAACTCGGCCCCCCTCTCAAAATAAGGAGGGGCCGCGCTTGCTTAGTAAGTACTTATAAGGAGGTAGACATCACACGTCCTACCTAACTCTAAAAACTGATGTGCACACATGCAGAGTACTTTCCTACACCGTGACATGGTATAATAGTTTCTTATATCTGCACGTGGTAGTTATGATAATTATGCTCCGAATTTCAATTTTGAGTCATCAGAGCGGAAGGTAGACTGTAAGCGTTCATTAAAACCTATACTTAAGTAAGTACCTAATAAGCTATCAATACTGTCTTGTTGTGTACCTTCCTGATAGGTCTATTTTGGGAGTAATAATAGGCCAAATTTATTTTACAACTTTTTATTTATAATAAACATAAACAATGCGCAAATTAGTTAACCGTCAATTTGCCACATTATAATATTACCGACTTTCACATCGTAAGCAATTAGAATCTCGGTAAGTAGGGTAAAATAAAAGTTTCTAAACATTTTTTTAGATAAAAAATATAACTGAACGTGATTACGCTTAATATTGACTAACAAAATGCTCCTTACAAAGTAAAAAAAAATATTATTAGTGGCACTGATAAACATCCTACAATACCATACAAAAAGTGTGGAAGAACATAGTTTATTTCTGTAAATTGTGCAAATATATAAGGCACAAAATGTATAATTAATAACGCCGAACAACATTATGGCCGAAATACTTTTTTAAATACAATTCATTATGCTAAGTGCCATAGACTGCTAGGTATAAAATAAAAAAAAGAGGTAAATTTGAGTATATAATGTGACGGCAAATGAGTAGCTGACCTCTTTGCATTCACCAACTTAAACGCGTGTATTTTCAAAGTAAGTATAGGATAAAATACTGACGATTAATACATGATGAAGTGTCTTGTTACCGGTTTTATTGAGATGAGGCCCAACAACATATCGTCAAAGAGAGCAAGCTATGGTTTTAATCATATCAGAGCAAGCGACTAAAACGCATTATCACAAGTTAAACAACACTTGTTTTACGCGTAATCGCATAGCATCGTGTATAGCAACCTAATTGTTAAGCCTCACGTAAACAACGTTTATATCCTAAACTGTAAACATGGCGCGAACCCAGTTTTATGTGTGCACTATGCGTTAGGAACACACTGTCTGGGAATCCAGGTCATATCTTGCAGAAGCTGTTTTTGTAACACCTATCTAATATTTATCACACATATTAATTGCGTTTTGTCAATGATTTCCAAACTAGTGCAGGATAACTGTCTCAGCGACTTGCCTACAGTTTAGTTTATAGTTTAATGTATAAAATAATAAGGTACAGAAAGCAAAAGTTTTGCTATTTAATAATAAGCAAAAAGCATTTTAAAATATCACTTAACTTTTAACACATTTCTACTTAACCATAACACAAAAATAAACTATTCGAAGGAATTCAACATGTTTAGAAATATTTCCGTTTACCTATTATCTACGAAAGTTATTCGTGTACCTCGTAAATGGTTGAAGACGAAAACATCAATAGATTCTGAGAACTACCCTAACTAGTTAGTGATACAGTGGCAGGTTTAGTTCATAATATAAAACTTGTATACCAAAATGTTATTCACAAACAACAAATCATCTAAACTCCCGTGTTATAAGATTACTACTAAATATGTATGTATAAAACCTACTAATTCATTAATTGAATATAAAGGCATTCGTCGGATATGACTCGAAGGCACATTTTCTTAAAAACAAAAGTTAAGATTTAACCTTCGCGGTTATCCATCACTAGTACGTTATAACGTTAATTTGCATAACTACGTAACAAACGCGATCTATGTTTCTATAACATTCTACGTGAAATAAAGAGTTCAATTGATTTCTCCAAGCACCTCATGCTATGAATAAACATCTCTTTTAGTAACACTAACCCTATACCACCTTTTGATATTATTAAACGTGATTAATATTTAACTAGGTACTAGTAAATCTAACGTTTTATAAATATAATACATTAATAAAAAAAAATTGTATACACCTATTATTGCCGTCTTCGATATAGGTTTAGCAGTATCGATCCTACTAAACATTAGCGTATAAATAAATAAATAGGTATATACATTTGACTTATCTACCAAAGATAAAGAAAAAAAAAACGTTCGATCTTAACGTGATTTCTCAAGATTATGCATGCTTATCAAAATTTATCTTATTTACAATTCAGAATAGAACGAGAAAAAAGGCCTTGAAATCTATCACATTAAAGTTTGGGATACTTAACAGGCAATAGCCAACATAAAATAAATTACTATAAAACTTTTTTTAACAGCAAATACTGTCATTTCCAGATGAAGGAATTAAGTAGCTGTCTATTATGCGAATTACTGTTGCATTTATTCGAGTGTACGCGCTCGTCTCCGCTCAAATGAGCATATAGCGTAGGCGTTTATACACTTGGCAATGCACGACCTCACAACACGCTTAATTTATTCTATCTCGCACAATCGCACCGCTATCATACCCCCGCAAAACTAGTTTAAAGTTATAAGTGATCTAAGATGGGCGGGGGCCGGACGCAATATATTCAAACGTAATAAATATATATATAATGATCACATAAACAGTTCTGAAACTAAACTGTGGCACTCAGAAAATGGAAGTACAATGATATCCTGAGTGTCATCAAGACATGTTGTTAATACCCACCCTTTTGCTCATAGGTGACGCATCAAGGATCCTCTCATTGGCCTTGTCCTCCTCTCTGAAGTGAATTCGAGTGATAACAATATCCCCTGTACTAAGAGTTTGGGAGCCAACCTCAGTTTTCTTAGTGTCATTGAGATCATTGCACTTAACATCATCATAAGTGGAATTATGGCATCTGCAATTACAACTTTTCCTATCTGGTTCACCTAAGTTCAAAATTTGGCTTAGATTGGACCAATCCTTGTTTTTGAGCAATGGCAGTGTTTGTTCCATTGTTTGTGAGAATTTGTCCTCCAGCTCTCCACTGAGGGGTGCGACGGCCGACAGAATAGCTTCGAGACGGTTAATTTTCTCTACTTTATCCATATTGGTGTCAGAGAGAATTTCATCCATCATCTGCATGGATTCTGTTAGACTTGGAGGCTGTGTAGAATGTGGGGATGATATGGGGTCAGATGGGTTGGACTCTAAGCTAGCCATTTCATTTTCTCTTTCATCATCATCTGAATCAGAATCCTTATCATGTCCAATAGCTTCCAGCTTTTCCAATTTCTTGGATATTTTGTGGCAACCCTTCAATTTCTCCTTTTCCTCTTCTGTGAGCTCAATGTATCTAAGCAATCGAATTTCTCTGTTGCTCAGTACAATGTTCTTTGTGGTTTCAGCCAATTTCTGTTTTAGCTCACCAACTTCTGTGTTTATTTTTCTTTGTCTCTTGCGCAGTTTCACTTCTGTAGGTTGGATGTGCATGAAAACTTGCTCATTACTCAGCTCTTCAAATAGCTGCTGATTATCTGGCTTGATGTTGCTGGACATGTATGCATAGATTGCTGGATTGACTAAGGATAGCACATCTGAAGCGGAGTAAATTATCATATCTTTTGTCAACGGTCTCCTGGCCCAATAACGTTGGTCCCTGCGGTAAACATTTTTCAATTGTTCCTTCATGGGGTTCATGGGTGCATTATACAATTCACATAACGCATTGAGACTTAGATTCTTGACTTTGTATACGGGCACACCTTGTTGTTGCAACTGTAGCACAGCATGTGCAGCCTGTGTGTCAAAGACATTCTTCAAAACAATCTCAAATTGATTGTGTAAATTGACTGAATCATTCCTACAGTCATGTATAATTTTAACAACATTTTCACTCTCTAATAATTCCTTAATTTTACCCTCCACAACCATGCCTGGACATGCCATAATATCTAGTATATACACTTCACCATTCATGGTGGCTATTTGACACAATGTCAACACTCCTTTGAGGCCAAGGTTTATTCCTTCGCAGTCAAAAGAAACAATGCTTTTTGCATTGCGTTTAGGCACCATAATGCTGTCAATCAATGTTGCACATTCCCTTACATTAGCTATGACAGTTGTGCACTGCAGCACCTTTTGGCGCCATGCCTCACCCATGACATTATTTCTTAAACTGGGAGTACCATTTGTTAGTTGTTCCTCAGTGGTTCGAGCGTTCAAGTGATTGTTGACCCTATCTCTGACCATATTCTCTGCCAAATTCTTTATGACAATGGAATTGATTCTTTGCTTCAGAGTCTGGTTAGCAATATTGGCTTGAGGTCCTCGCGGAGATTCAATAGGACTGAGTATTCTGTTTGCTGGGCTCTTTTTGCCATCTGATGATGGTGTTGGGCTCTCAACTGTGGGTGGAAGTGGGGACACAGGTTTTTCCTCAACCACAGGCTTTGGTACATCAGTCTTTGCTTTAGCTTTTGCATTAAGATACATAACAGGTATTTTTGGTTTACTTATAAGTGTGACCAGGTTCGATTGAACATGGAATGAGTCTGAAAATATTTTCAAGAATGCGCTCAAATCTGAAGGTGACTTGAACATTTGGTACCAGTACTCTTGTGGAAAACGTGACACAATTAAGTGGAAGAGCTGGTCAACCATCACGGGCCCTTTAGCCTCTATACACTGTGCAACATAATCTAACAACTGTTGGGCAGTGTCTGTGTTAATATTAGCTACAGGTAAATTGTGAAATTGTTCTGAGTTTGTGTGTGCATTACCTCTCCTATGATTCTCACTGACTAGAACAACGTTGTCATCGATGATCTGGAAGGTGTCAGGATGCTTCAGCAGGAAATCCTTGAACTCCTTGATCCGCTGACCGGAGATGTGACGCACCTGCGGGGAGGCCTGGCTCCTGTGACCGAGGAGGCTCTTGATCGGCACCTCGGTACCCTCGCCGTACTGGACCATCTTGCCAGCGAAGTACTCCTTCGCTTCTTCGATGTAGTCGTTGTTCGACGAGGCGCCCGCCCCGCTTGTGTGCTTCTGGAACGTGTTGATATCAACATAGTCCCCGTCTATGCTGAACAACGCCGGGTACTGAGCCAGGAACTTCTTGAGGCCCGACTGCGACCCGCCAGCGATCTGTCGCATCTCCTTGGTGAATCCTTTGGCACCAAACTGGCAGGAAAGATCGTGCAACGTGCGCGGCTCGCCTTTGTCGAGCAGGCGTTCCACGAAGAATAATAGAGTAAGGTTCCTAGCGAGCTCATATTCCATTGATTCCATTTCCCTGCAGTTGGTGCCAATGTGAATAACTTAAACTAAATTTTTTCTACGTATATGTGTCACCCACAACACCATGAAATTTTTCTTTTCTATCCGCACCTGAACCATAGAGTATAGATATAAATTGAGTGATGTGAGTGATATTTCATCACAACAACTAAAAACTCATCAACTCATGACGTTGAAATAAAGTAAATAGCTTTCAATGTAGCAGTATCAAAATAAAAAAATATCTTTATGACAAAATATGCAATTCTATATATTGAGATGTACTTAATGATTTTTAAATTGTCATGCATTAGTACAATATTATCAGTTTATCATCCAATATGTTACACAACACAATAGTTCGAATTCGTTTTCAATAATTATAGTATTTGTACTACATAATAAATTAGTTATAATTATTTTGTTTAGCCGATAGTAGATTTCAATATTCATTAGTTTAATTTGCGATATCACATCACTTTTTCATAGAGTTTGGTGTTATTTCTTCATAACGGTATAGATGCATGGAAAAAAGTTTTACTTGTTTGTAACAGGAGGCAATCTAGAAAACAATAGTATATAGCTAGAAGTACTTAACAGAATCAAATGAGAAGAAGAATATAACAATTATTAACGTAAATACACGTTCTACTTTTGGTGCGGATGCGGTGCCACGGGGTCTCTTAAAAAATTCAGGTGAGTAAAAAAAAGTAAACGTCAAAGTCAATGATTTTGAAAGTGTCACTGTCAAAATTTGACAGGTGCTTGCTTCCTCGGTTGGTACCGATTTGTGTTGGTATTTTGTATTTCTGTAATTATTTACTGTGTATCTCCTCTCAATCATAATAAATTCTTCGAATTACATTAACTGTTGTACTATCCTAACGGTTTCGTGTAACAATATCCTACTGTAACATCATGGTGAGTAGTTATTGTGATTACGAACGCGGAACTTATTATACTTACACCCACTTTTTTCAATTGATTTATTCATCTGAAGTCCGATAATACGTCCTCGATGATGGATTTCTGACGATGAAAAAGTAATGATTATGAAGCTTATGATCCTGAGGACTGGTTCATGAAAAATAATTTTAAGTCTGGTCTCTTTGTAGGTAAAATTACTGAACGGATTTTGATGCGGTTATCACTACTGTATGGAGTGATTAATGAGGAAGGTTTGAGTGTAATTACTCCATGATGGTCAGAGAGTCACCTCAGGGGTGAAATAACCTACACTTAAAAACATTTCAAATTATTTACTTATAAAACCCTGATCTAATCATCTTAAAATAATTTTCCTAGCTAGTTCTGGTACTAGGTGATCTTCACATCCCTCATCGCTGCAGCAGCCTGCCTCCGAAGTTCAAGAAACTCCTGTTACCAGGCAGGATACAACACATACTATGTACGGGAAACCTTTGTACCAAAGAGTCCTATGATTATTTGAAGACATTAGCCAGTGATGTTCATGTTGTTAGAGGTGATTTTGATGAGGTTGGTAAATGGATCAAAATTTTATTTTTAAATTATTATTTGCTTTCTTTTGTCTCCCATGAACCAAGTTTTAGATATTTATAATCAGCGACATGGCAAGGGCAAAAATGTTTGTGAACAAGGTACATTTCATGCGCCCTTAAGTAATACATAAACAATTCCTACGGCAAAGTTTGATGGCTGCGGTGCCCCTCAGACGGCAAGGTAGTAACGGCACATGTCGCATAATGTCAGAAATCTATTATTTGAATTTAATTGAACATTAATTGGAATTAGCTTACATTTTTTTAAATAAAAGTATAAGCTTATTGCAATTCGTTTAATTTCACAAAGCCATTAGAAAAATCAGAGAAGAAAGAAATAGAGATTTGAAATTTTTACAAACAAACTAGACACAGTGGCTTTACAAAATTAAAACAATAAACTGTTTTTCTGTGACAGAAAAGGGTTCCCTTATTTGAAAACTACCCTGCAAACTTTATAGAAATTCTTATTTGAAAATGGCTTATGTTTAACTAAACCACCAATTCTAGTAAAATGTAACGGCAAAAAATCACTTTATATTGACAAAAATAGTAACTGATCACCAAAATAAATCCCCATTTTAGCGTAAAATTAAAAAAATAGAAATAAATGACCAACGATGTAGGTATGAGTATAATAGGTAGAATTCAGCTCTAGCACTCGCTCGCTTCGCTCGCTCGTGCGTTGTGGTCACAGTTCTAACCTAACCTAAACCAATTAGGTATCTATTTTGGAAAGCATTTTGGTGATCAATTTATTCCCTTTAAAAATTACAGAACTCAACATACCCTGAACAGAAGGTGATAACTGTTGGTCAGTTCCGTATTGGTCTCATACACGGGCACCAGGTGGTACCATGGGGTGATGAAGAATCTCTAGCTCTGGTGCAGAGGCAGCTCGATGTGGACATCCTGATATCTGGTCACACCCACCGGTTTGAGGCTTATGAGCATGAGAACAAGTTCTATATCAACCCTGGATCTGCAACTGGCGCTTACAGTCCACTGTTCAGGTAATATATTATAGACTTGGGATCCCCCCACAATCAGTAGATTATGAGTTTATCGCAAACAGACGGACAGATGTGGCAGGTTGTTTTGACGACACGTTTGAGCGATCGGCTTCTGCGACACATGTTGTGGGTTCAATCCCCATACGGAGCAAATATTTGTATGATCTAAACATAGTTGTCCGGTCATAGTATGTATGTAGTATGACCACTAAGCCACCGCGAGTCCCACCTGCCATTTCGTAAAATCTATACTGACATTTGTTGTGAAGGAAAGGGACAGAGCATCCCCACTCTATCCCCACTAAAAACCTGTAAAGCTTGTATCTTAGAACTTTAGCCAATTCCAATTATTTTTGCAGTACCCATACATATTACATTTTAATATTTTTCATTAGGATTATATAAATCTAACACTTTCATATTACAGGAATGCGACCCCATCATTTGTGCTGATGGACATCCAGAGCTCCACAGTGGTGACCTATGTGTACAAACTTCTTGGAGACGAGGTCAAAGTTGAAAGGATCGAGTATAAAAAAGCTTAATAAGAAAACTGTATATAATTATAATATTGTTAATATATTATGTAATAATGATATCTAAGGTTTTGAAATAAAAATAATAATAAGGGAGTTTAATAGTTTATTTACCTACCTATCAATTTTGTTTTTTTTTAAATTATAAATGGCTCCAGAATATCGACACAACACAATCGTCTCGCGTCTGGCGTACTGAACTACAGGTCGCAGGTTTGAATACTACTTCGGCCAGACTCCGACTGACATGTCTTTAGTGTTTCAATGTCATTATTTCGAGCTTTAAAACCACAAAAAAATGCACATACCTACCAATGTAGGAATAGGTATATTTTTGTAGGTACCTACAAGATCTCTCGGTACCTAAACAACAGTTCCTAGGCAACGCATCGGCAACTCCTCAGGGGCTCAAGTCTGCTATTTCAGTTGTATCAAAATGGTCGTTCAGTGGCACTAAATGACATAAGAACTGACAGATTTCGTAGACAAAACTGTCAAAAATCAACAATTCTGAATCCCGTGACGATTTAATAACACGACAAAATAGCAGACTTGGGGCCCTGGTGTTGCGTGTCCACGGCAATGACTACTTACCATCAGGTGGCTCTGTTTTCTTTGTAATGTGGGAGAGCCATGCATCGGCTCGAATGGGCCGGCTCGACCGGAGTGATACCACGGCTTCACAGAAACCGGCGTGAAACAACGCTTGCGTTGTGTTTCGCCGAGTGAGTGAGGTTACCGGAGGCCTAAACCCTTTTAAAAGGCGGACAACGCACTTGTAGTTCCTCTGGTGTTGCGGTTGTCCATGGGCGGCGGTTATCGCTTCATCAGGTGATCCGTCTGCTCGTTTGCCCCGCTATCCCATAAAAAAAATGTACGGGTAAGGTATCGTATTCGACTTCCTAGTTAGTCTTCCTAAAAATATTTACAGAATTTAGGTATTACAGCTCTATTTTTTTTAAATCACTTAGGTAGCAAAGCAAACAAGCTTATGGGCCGCCTGAAGGTAAGTGGTTGTCGTAACCTATGGACCTGGACCCTGTAAAAATATTTACACACTCTTTTTGAGAGGGTGGGTGGGACTGGGGTAAGAAGACTAAGTGGGGTAGGTACTTAAACACTAGGTACCGGTGGGCGAGTCGACCCGCGAAGAAGTGTTGTTTTGGCGACGCTTCCTCGCAGAGGTCTGGCGACCTTGCTCACCGTTAGGAACACAATATTACAATATAACACGGAGCTATGTTATTTGGCTACTACTTTATGTACTTCCCCAGTCAGGCAGCTCCAATTGTGAGTGGAATTATTCAATTCCTCTCCATGAATTCTAGATGGTACCTACCTACTTAGAGCCTCTCACGCGCACATGAATTAACTTCTACAAGATGCGACCAAAATCGTTGCTATTGCTCTAAGTAAATCTAAACTCATAATATCCTTTATATCTCAAGAATCAAAGCTCAATATGGCTTGCAAGAACAGTCTGTGCACTTAACTACGCTCCTAGTAAATTTACTACTTTATCTTGGTCTTTCATAGTGTCGCTCAGGTATCAATGATACGTCAAATTCAGTATATTTCTACTTAGTTCTATATTTTTCCGCGTGTCAAGATAAAATGGAGACTACTTACATAAAATACAAGGCCCATAGTTCGTTGACATCGTTACGTAATGTAAAGCTGGGCCAAACAAAATGATTTCATATTGCAATGGTAGGTATGTTATCGCAATTATATTGTTATCAAGGGTTAAATGGCTGTGTTTATTTTGATTTCATTCAGTACATTACACGTATTTCAGGTCATGGACTTCAGTTCGGTTCTTGCACAGAAAAATATTTTAATATCTAGGTAGACACTCGATCGTTTCGCAATTTGTAGGTCTATATCACATTCTAGATTCCTAGCTGTAGTTATTGCGACATCAGCTATACAATATTTACAACTGAGCATTAAAAACTTTGCTTAAATAAACGTTAAAGAAGCTGAAAGTAGGGTCAATCGTCAATTTTGGCCAAAATTGACAATGTCGATTTACAAGCAAAGGTTTTAATTCTCAGTTGTGAATATTGTATAGCTAAGGGCGCAATTACTACAGCTAGGAATCTAGAATGTGATACTATAGACCTACAAATTGCGAAAAACCAATTGTAATTTGAATTTGGCGGGCTCAGCGACACGATCAGCCTTAATCTACTTAGGTAGGTACCTATTTAGTTAAATGTATCCCGGCAAATGGTCAGTAATGTTCGTGTACCTAAGTATGTAAATGCAAGTAGAACATCATCACATCACAGTCTAAGGCAATTTTTGTATCGAAATAACTAGAATCCTACTCCTAGATAATATCTGGCATAACATAAAATACCGTCACGCCTTTCTACCCCGAAGAGTTAGGCAGAGGCGTAGGTAGGTACTACTAATGTACACCCACAGTTCGCCGGTATGTTTAGGTCCCATGTAATAGGGAGCGAGGCTATTGCCATTAACCGGCACAAATTCTAAACTCCGAGCTGCTACTGGGAATTTCATAGAAAAGCCCAATATCACTTTTCTCGACCTGGGAATCGAACCTAAGACCTCTAGCGTAGCAGTCGCGCTCAGGACCACTAGGCTAATATGGCAGTTAAACATAATATATATAATATAATAAACATACCGGCGAACTGTGGGTGTTCATTAGTACATCTCTGCCTAACCCTTCGGGGAATACAGGCGTGATGGTATGTATGTATTTATGTGTACAGACACATTTATATCCTATTGTTTGGTCCTTGACCAACAAAATACGCATCGGACCGAATATACATAAAAAATGTTTGTAAACTTTGCCTCGTTAAAATTTTGTTATCTACAAACATAATCAGAAACATTAAATCAACAAATAAACAAGTTTTAACATCGCAAATAAAGTTTACGTGAGAGACACCACGTCTAAGACGACTAATCACAATAATTAAATAAGGAAAAACTAAATCTGCCGTTATCGTTAACACAACAATAAGTATCGACAATTAGTTTGGAAGACATTATATTTAATTACCCTAAATTGGAATGGTTTGGGCCTACGTGGGTTCGAGTGCGTACGGCAGTGACCGACAGATAAGGCACAGTTTAAACGAAACCATTTAATGGTAATTAGTTCCTAATTAACAAGTATGATAACGTTTTTTATGAGATAGGGGGGCAAACGAGCTGATGGATCACATGTAGTACAGTTTTTGACGTGGGAGAGCCATGCTTCGGCACGAATGGGCCGGTTTGACCGGAGTGATACCACGGCCCTCACAGAAAACCGGCGTGAAACAACGCTTGCGTTGTGTTTCGCTGAGTGAATGAGGTTACCGGAGACCCAAGACCAAGACCCTTTTAAATGGCGGGCAACGCACTTATGACTCCTCTGGTGTTGCGGGTGTCCATGAGCGGCGGTTATCGCTTGCCATCAAGTGATCCGTCTGCTCGTTTGCTCCCCTATCCCATAAAAAAAATGTAGCCCATGCACGAACAACTTGCGAAAACGTATTGGTATAGAAATCGATAATAATATGTATGAAAAGGAGGTTAATGAACGTAGGTACTTAGATGAAGCGAAGATGCTGTGCCAGGATCGTAGCAGGTGTAGGCTCTGCCTACCCCAATGGTAGACAGGCGTGAAAATATGTAGGTATGTATGTATGAGATTTGTAGCAGAAAAAATCTCGATACGTTTACGGTACGAATTCGATAGTGCTTCGTGCTTACGCGATTACCGCCGCCCACCAGAATACTCGCAAGTTGCACGCTTTAGAAAAGGGTTTGGACCTCCGGTACACTCACTCACCCGGCTATACACAATGTAAGTGTTGTTTCACGCCGGTTTTCTTTGAAGCCGGTCTCATATACCTACCTGGTACGAGTATATCAACCTCTTACGGATGAGTTCTTAAGATTTGTTTATTTACTAGAGATAGGATTTTGACATTACTAATCTTATGGACCTAATGTCAAAACCGATCTGTATTATGTAAATGTACGGACAGATTTGTTATAAGCACGTCTGTTAACCCTTTCCAAACCAGGTCAGGGCCTTCTTTCAGTTCAAGTATTTTATACGAAGCAGCTGTCTTCGAACCTCCGCTATTGAATTGGCTAATACCGATGTTCGGATAGGATAGACTGGGTCTCGATGAGCTGAGAATTGTCACCCATCCATAGACTGACCACGGCAAGCTTAGACCTTGCAGATAGATTTTTATAGGTTGACGCGATGATGTACTATGCATAATATTTTTTTTGGGCTGGTCTCCGCAAAGCTGCTATGGCTATTTCTTCAAGAAGTTATTTGTGTAGATACTAGGTACTGTCCGTACATTAATAAAGGAGACCATGATTTTGCGAGTTCGTTTCGGCGCTTTTTCTCAGAGGTACAGGAGAGGCTCTCCTGTAGGTACGATTGGTTTTTTAGCTACGGCCCACGGTGTATACATATTCCCAAAAGCATCGAATATTTGAGGCAAGGGTAAGTATTATTTCGGGTTCAGTTTTTGTGCTTGTGAAAATTTGCTTTTGTAAACGCACCCAGGAAGATATAATTCTCGAACAAAAGCTTAATAAAAGTGAAACTAAGTACTTACCTTAAAATTGAAGCGCTGCATTCGCTTTACTGACCGCTAAATGGTCTTAAACCTTAAACAAGAACACATGGAACTAACCGGCATAAACACCCCTCCCTTTTCTCCTCCAAAGGGCCAAGCTACGAATAAAACTGAACGCGCGTTCCAAATTCAATTCAGTCCAATAGTTATCGAGAACTGCATCGCGCGCGTTTCCATGCATTCGGAGATGTCGAAATAATTGTTTGAAAAAAGAAAGTTTGTTTATGTGACTATTTGAATTAAGAATTGTGTTCAAAATGGCGCTGTCTATGGTGAGAATCGGATTGAGATCTGTGATTAATTTGGAGAGAAATGCAGCTGTTTTATCTGTGGCCAGTGTTCCTAAGCAGTTAAAAGTAAGTGGAGTATAGACAAATTATATAAAAAAATGATATTTAATTATTATATCAAGTGTCATTGACTTCTGGTGGCCGGGCGTTGCATTCTTGTGGCTTGGAGCGGAACTCGGTTCAAACGCAGTAATTGCAGTGTCTAGAAAACTAAGTTTGGGTAAACTAAATATAGGAATTAACTCTGCAAATGTAAATAAGAATCACAAGAACTGAGTGTCACATTTATTAAAACATAATAATTAGCATGATCTTATAAAGAGAAGCAATATTTAATAATTTATCAAAATATTTAAGAAATCGATATAATCGCTCATTCCTCCAGATTTTAGAGCCTCGAGAATTAAAAAGACGAAAGATTATTTAAAAAAAAAAACAAATTAAGTATTTGATTTTTTAAAAATAATCTCTCGCTAAGATCAACATAATTATCACGTGAAAAAAAAATGTTATTTTTCTACCTAGCAATCCATGGTGCGTATAGAAACTAAGCGAGCTTTACATTTTTTTTCGTTGAAATATTGTTTAAAGTCTTTATCGCGTTAATTATCATAGGCAAAGGTCACATCCCCATGTTGTCGTATGTGCCTATATGCATACTCATGTAAAAAGGCAAGAACCAATTACCATTAGAATTTAACTAAGTAATTATCTTTGGGAATTAAGTTATTCGGGTACCTAGGTCGTGCAAACGCTAGTCGAATTGGCGAAGTAGATGACTTCCTGATTTATTACCCGGAGCACAGATATTTAATAGAATGCCCGGAGAAAGCCACAAAAATGTAAAAGTGTTTCTATAAGATCTATTTACAAAAATATATATAATTTATCAGTTATTAGGAAATTTAATAAATGTAGGAATATAAACTTTTTTAAATCCAGATTATGAAGGCATTCCTGGCGGGTTGGACTCGCGGTGGCTTAGTGGTCATACCGCTGTCGAATTTTTCTTTCAGTAAAATAACTATATGGGTGTGACTGTTGCACGTTGCAGAACACTCAGAGAGTGTCTATAGGTACCGAGATTTTAAAGATCTAACCTAACCCTTCGGGAAATACAGGCGTGATGGGTTTTATTAAAACAGAATACCTTAGTGGCAATGTGGGTCACGCATACTATCTAGTATTTTTGATACGTTATTTACATTCAGACAGACAAAAAGCCATATTGACAAACAGGTCATCAAAGTCAAAACATAATTAAAGTAAAGAGTGGTGTGTTCACCGATAACCTATAATGTTAATGGGCCTCAGTGTCTGGGACAGAAGATACGATTATGACACTTGTTATTATGAGGTATAAATACCAGTTTTGCACGGCGATCCGTTGTCGATAGGTACTAGGTCAGTTTCATTGCTTCTGCAAAGGCCCTTGTCGGTCGGCATCTAGGGATGTTCGATCCGATCCTAGACTTTTTTAAAGTATCGGAATGGATATTTTTTCTAGTTAATCGATACAATGGAATACCTACTATAATGTTGAAAATCCGTTTGGGGTCCCTATAGACCCGTAGAGCCCCTATAGAGCCTTCGAGCCCTCTGATCATTTTTTCTCGTTAGCCATCATACATTAAAATGAAAGCTGTATTCCAAATTATTGTTTTTACGTAGTAACTACTTAAAGATTTAAAGATTCAATGCAAATTAATAATAATCGTAATAATCAACCCATATATGTCCCACTGCTGGGCACGGGTCTCCTCTCACAATGAGAGGGATTAGGCTATAGTCCACCACGCTAGCCTAATGCGGGTTGGCAGACTACATACGCTGTCGAGAAAATCTCTCAGACGTGCAGGTTTCCTCACGATGTTTTCCTTCATCGTTAAAGCGCGTGTAAAGAAAGAACCCCATGCCCCTTTTTGAAGAACCCCATGCCGCTGATTCTAAAACCTGAGTGTTCGTGAAAGGAACAGGAGAAAAGTCATGGTCTTCTATGTAATGTAAAAATCCTACCACTAGTAATGAAGTCTGTCGACAGATTCGTTATTGGGAACCGGCTTAAGCCCACGATCTGTCCTTGCAAAGGTCTACCTACTACAGCTCCATTCACGACAAACATAATAATATTATTGTTACATTGTTCACAAAAAAACGACCTCGCACACGTACGCCACATAAACAAATATAATTATTCTAATTCCAATTCATCAATCAAGGCTAAGTTCCTTCATACATTCAAAGAAATACCTTTTATTTCATAACATACTGATTACACAAACAAAAACGTCTGTATCCCGTGAAATATTACTAATCTGCTAGTTACTGAGATTTACCTGATAGAATCACACAAAAAATCCTGACTTCGGAAGGGAAACCAGGGCCTAACTAACACTTAGTAGCCACTTGCGACCTATTGTCATTAACCAGCCACAAATCTAAACACTGAGCTTTACTGAGAATTTCATAGATAAAACCATATAACATTTTGGTCGACCTGGAAATCAAATCCAGGACCTCTGGCATAACTGACACGCTTTGGACCAGTAGACTAGAGGCATATTTCTTGACGACACGTTTGGCGTGGCGGCTGAGCGATCGGCTTCTGCGACACGTGTTGTGGGTTCGACACGGAGCAAATATTTGTATGATCTACAGGTAGTTGTTCCGGGTCTGGGCGTTTGTGTATGTGAGAATTTGTGTTTGTAAACGCACCCACGATACAGGAGAAAATACTAGTGTGGGGCAACGTTTTAAAAAAAAATGCGACAACTACGTCATTGACCCTACAATTCGGTGATTGCAATCAATGTATCATCCCACGTTCATATCTCTAAACTTATTTGGTCTCTAAGCTTCTGTTGCAAACCCAAAAGTCAATAAACCTAGTATTGTTGTTAAACAATGCCCAGAAAAGGGCCTACATGTGTTTTAATACAATGACTCATTATACTCATATTTGTAAACAACATGCGGAAACATGTTATGTAATACCGTACGGAAAATAAGTACTTACGGATCGAATTTTCCGTAAAAACATGTTGCCAATACAAAAAAAGAGAATCGTTCTAATTCAGTTAGAAGAACCACTCCCTCCTGTCCTACGGAAGGTAATAGTAGTAGGGTAGGAACCTTAAATTAACCTTAATAAAAATAAACAGTAAGAAGGAATTAACGGTATCCGAATCAGAATAATATAATTTGATTAAATTGTGTTTGAATAACGATTTATTATACCAAGGCCCCACAGAAAACCGGCGGGAAACAACATTTACGTTTTACTTCACCCTTTTAAAAGTCGGGCAACGCACTTGACACTCCTCTGGTGTTGCGGGTGTGAATCATGCGGGCGATCCGTCTGCTCGTTTGCTCTCCCATAAAAAAAGCATTTTCTATGAATACAAACTAGTTGGTTTACAATTATTTTTTTATTGATCTTACTCTAATCGTCCTTGATTATACCATTACATCACAGATCACTGAGTATTATTAGTAACGTACCATCAAGCTAAATTCCTGGAAGAGTTAGACAGAGGTGTACGAATGTAAGTATACCTATAATATATGCAAAAGATTATTTTTATGTTTGAAAGGGAAACCATAATTGACTAATTAATGAATGGTGTACGCAAAGAAGCTATTGCCGAGTTTCTCTATAGTACGAGTATCTATCTATTTAGACCTCGTTGTAGAAGTAATGACACTTCTTCACAAAGATCTATCTTTACTAAATCGTTTTTTGATAATGTTTTTGACGTCCAATTATTTGCGCTTTTGCTTTGCGCCATTGCGCCTAAGTGTCGTGGGTTCGATAGATTCCCAACTGAGACAAATAAGTATTTGTTTTGTTCCGCGGATATTTATTTCGAGTTTGGCCTGCAGTACTTGAAACCGGCGTTTGCGCACGGTTTCTATAACGTACCTACATACGTTAGTTACTTAACACAGTTAACGCCTACAGACGGATGGGTGTCGGTCATTCACCTCCACCAATCATATAGTGTGGAGAGTGGTAAGATGCAGTAACTGTGTACAATCGACAATGTTGGTGGTTAAACAATTTTCACTCTTATGATTAACATCATGAGGTTTAGAACCGGTCAACCGCAACGTCCTTCACCGTAGTTTGAATAAAGTCGTTTATGTGGGTGACAGGCAGTAAAGATGGATCTACACATAGTGATTCTATTTTATTAGGTTACAATAAAATTGTGGAACGCATACTATGTAATAAGTATTAAAAATTTAGTAGGCATACATGATCATTTAGGTATTGAAATTATCATTTTGGGAAATAAAGATTTTTTTAAAAATTAAACCGTTTCTGAGATATGATTATTTTAAAATATTTATCTTCGAGTAGGGGATATGCACATTTATTTACATACCACCATAGACCATCACGCCTGTATTCCACGAAGGGTTAGACAGAGGCGTACTAATGCACACCCACAGTTCGCCGGTGTTTAGGTCCCATGTAATAGGGGGCGAGCCTATTGCTATTAACCGGGCACAAATTCCTAACTCCGAGCTGCTACTGGGAATTTCATAGAAAAACCCAATAACACTTTGCTCGACCTGGGAATCGAACCCAGGACCTCTAGCGTAGCAGTCGCGGTCCGGACCACTTGGCTATTGAGGCAGTTATTTTTTTATTTACAACGAAGATAAAAACCTTAGAAAAAGACTGATAAAGGCCTGTGTCTGGAAAATAGCATTGTATGGCTGTGACACCTGGACTATGACCCAAAGGGACAGAGAAAGGTTAGTGGCATTTGAAATGGGTGCTGGAGGAGGATGGAGAAAATCAGTTGGACGGAAATGAAAACTAATGAGAAAGTATTAATAATTGAAAGAGAGAAAAGACGGTGGTTAAGAACCATAGAGAATAGAAGAGGAAAGATGTTTGGCCACTTGATACGACAAGACGACTTCTTCAAAACTATACTAGAAGGTAAAATTGAAGGAATACGAGGAAGGGGAAGATTTAGACCAAGTTTTGTGGAGTTGCGATCGAGTCTTATCAAGAGGTAAAACGGAAAGCAGAAGATAGAGAACAGTGGCGTTTACTCCACCGACAAGAGCCGAGCTCTTAAATTAAAGAAGAAGGGATATGCATCTTTAGAACATTATAAAAATAAAACTCTTGCATGGAATCATTATTTTCGATTGTTAACAGATTTAACAACAACAACATACCTAGTAGTTACAACAAAGCATTATCAACTATGAACTCAAAATAATCTGCTGACAGTTTTGGAGTAGGGGTCAATAACGCTATAAATTTAATAAATTTCGTCATTTTCATTGGACTTAAATAATGCATGTTTTCTTAAAAAACATTATGATACACACATGATGATTAGCTTTAAAAAACTAAGATATAAAATTTATTACCTATTATATTTTTTCAAAAAATCCTGCCAACCTGTAGGATTTCCTATTGGATTTTAGTCTCAAAAGTAACTGCAATCTATAACATTTAATTATAGGTACATGTGCCCTTTTGTAACTATTTTACGACCATTCCACCTGGCCCAGTCGTGCCTATTAAACTGGTTGAACCGGATTACGATATCGAGTGATTAACCCTTAGCAATGAATTGTGGTAACACTGGTGGAATTTGAAACAGCGTAACACATTCCAATATAACGTTATAAGGGTTAAGTTTGTCATCTTCATATTAATATCAAGACTGTACCTATAAGTATTAAAAATCCGAAAATAACTCAATCTGTTTGTTAGTTACATTTCACGCGTAAACTGCTGAAGCAATTTCGTTGAATTCGGTTATAGAGATAAATGATAAGTGATATTTATTTCTGTAAATAGATCTTATGAAGACGCTTTTACAAGTCAATGTTTTTAATTTTTTTTACTAGATGGCGCCGGAATTTCTCTAGATAGATAGATTGAACATTGGAAGGTTATAGAGATAAATGATAAGTGATATTTATTTCTGTAAAAAGATCTTATGAAGACACTTTTACAAGTCAATGTTTTTCATTTTTTTTACTAGATGGCGCCGGAATTTCTCTAGATAGATTGAAAATTGGAAAAGGATATGAAATGAAATGATGATGAAATGATATTTATTTCTGTAAGTAGATCATTAGAGACACTTTTACAAGTCAATGGTTTGTTTTTTTTATAGCTAGACGGCTTCGGCATTTCCTAACTGACGACCTCTGAGAAGAAACACCGAAACAAACTCAGAGAATCATGGTCTCTTTTAAAGTCCAGACATAAAATAATGCAAATAATGTGAGTGGGACAATGCAGGGCAATGTCTGAAATGGCCTTTTGAGGAAAGAACCATAGCAGCTTTGAGTAGACCAGTCCTAACTGACGGCAAGCATGCATCAGTCATCGTGTAGCTCAACCATAATTAAGGATAGATTACCTTTTTTCTAAAACTTTCTTCGTTTTTCTATAATTAGTTTTTTCTGGGCCACATCACATGGACTTTCGACCCCTCTGACAGAATAACAATTTATTTCAACCACCGCAAGTGTGATATAGTGTATTCTTTTATCTGTGGTACAAGTATCATTTTATGTCCGTGAACTAATTCGCAAATCGTTGCGACAAGGTGGCCGGATGACAGCCCGCATGTCGCTGTTTGTACTACATTGATAGTAGCCCCTGATTATGACAATTTTGTAATTGAACTGGGATCAAAGAACTTTCGGTTTTCGGTGAGATTTTTCTGCTTCGTCCTATCTACCGCTTAACAGTACCTAGCCTTATAAAGTTATTTTAGTGAAGGAAAAATTCGACACGCAGGCAGGATTCGAACCTGCGTCTTCTGGATTGATACACCAGACGCTATGACCACTAAGCCACCGCGAGTCCTGCCATCCATGTCGAAATTTGCCTTCACATTCTGAACTTACGTCTTAAAGGTGACGTCTTCACTAAAATAACTTTATAATCTTAGCATTAAAAATGCAAAAAAAATCACAAAAAGATAATTACCTAGCCTTATCAAGAGTGGGGAAGGAAAGTAGAAGTGGGAGGGCTATGCATCGGCACGAATGGGCCGGCTCGAGCGGAGTGCTACCAAGGCCTCACAGAAAACCGGCGTGAAACAACGCTTGCTTTATGTTTCGCCGAGTGAGTGAGGTTACCGGAGGTCCAAACCCTTTTAAAAGGCGGGCAACGCACTTGTGACTTCTCTGGTGTTGGTGTTGTTATCATCAGGTGATCCGTCTCCTAATTTGCTTCCCTATCCCATAAAAAAGTCTTAACAGGAAACTTGCTTGAGTTCGACGGACCGATTTTTCCGACGGAACCACCGTCAAAGCCATCCTAGCCCATCTGGGGGCTGTGAAAGGTAGGCCCAGAATCTAGTGTAGGTACATTACATACCATCACGCCTGTATTCCCCGAAGGGTTAGGCAGAGGCGTACTAATGTACACCCACCGTTCGCCGGTATGTTTAGGTCCCATGTAATAGGGGGCGAGCCTATTGCCATTAACCGGGCACAAATTCCAAACTCCGAGCTGCCACTGGGAATTTTATAGAAAAACCCAATAACACTTTGCTCGACCTGGGAATCGAACCCAGGACCTCTAGCGTAGCAGTCGCGCTCAGGACCGCTTGACTAATGAGGCAGTTACATCCAGTAGGTACATTACATGGAATTATAATCTATGTGAGACTGGTTTCTGTACTGTGGACAGATTACCAGCCTCTCCAGACTCTAACAGGTGGTTGACAGGCAAGTACATGATTAGAGTACAGGTGTAACTCTATTTAGATGTAAGTTTATTCTAAGATTAGCTTCTGCCCGCGGCTTCGCTCACTTGAAGCTCAAAAACCAACAGTGATGATCTGTTCTTTGTATGGGTATCTATACATTAGAGAGGTTAAGCTGTAACTCAGGTTCCGTTTAATTATTTGAGTTACGAAGTGTACCCGTTTTTACGTTGGAGCACATGTTTTCTAACAATGTTGACAAAATTAAAATCTATTCAGTAGTTTTTGCGCCAACCCGTAACAAACAGACAAACAGACAAGATTTTAGATTTAAAAAATACAATTTTTGGGTTTGGAGACGTTTATATACCCTAATTCACTTGTTTTTTTTTTAAATATCCTCAATGTACAAACAGCTTTTTTAACAATTTTATAAAATGTACAGACACAGCTTTTTACGATTTTATAATAGTAGAGAAGAGATTCACACGGTTTCCTGATCTTATCGAACTGTAAATGTGTCGTCTATTAACAAATATGGTATTTATCAACAAGTATCATTAATCTACCTAATTAAAATAAAATCATAAACAGTATCGGTCAACAGGAAAGTGTATGAGTCCCAGTTTCGTATTGACAAGACGCGATGTAAATATTATTCAACCTCGAAACGTCTTCAAGATTTCGCGGTAACTTCTTGTAAACGGGAAGTAACCTATTGAAGAACTTTGTTATATAAGTATAGGTATTGAATAACCACATAATATTTATTTACTTACAAACTAGTGATGTTACAAGTCCGGAAGTGTTTACTTGTTTGTAAACAAGCATACGTACCGAAGCCTATGGACGCTTGCAACACCTGGCGTATCACTCGCGCGTTGCCGACCTTGTAAAATCTTTGCACACCCTTATTGAGAGAGTGGGGTAAATAATCTTTACCCTAAATATTAAGGAGGAATAGTGTGTAGTGTAGTGGGCTTAAACACCACCGGTCGCCCTCACTGCCAAACTGCCAACACAACGCTTCTTCGGGGAGCTCTGGCGACCTTGCACACCGTTAGGAACACAACATAGTACCTACTGAGCTATGTTATTTGGCTACGATATTCTGCAAGATGGAGATACTTCCCCAGTCGAGTATCTCCAAATTGTGAGTGGAATTATTCAATTCCAATATACCCTACCTCTCTTAATCTATCTATATTTATAAAAGAAAGTCGTGTTAGTTACTCCATTTATAACTCAAGAACGGCTGAACCGATTTCGCTGAAAATTGGTGGAGAGGTAGCTTAGAACCAGGAAACGGACATAGGATACTTTTTATCCCGTTCCCGTGGGATGTGATGACAGACTGAATTCCACGGGGGCGAAGCCGCGGGCAGAAGCTAGTCTATATATATAAAAGAAAGTCGTGTTAGTTACTCCATTTATAACTCAAGAACGGCTGAACCGATTTGGCTGAAAATTGGTGGAGAGGTAGCTTAGAACCAGGAGACGGACATAGGATACTTTTTATCCCGTTCCCGTGGGCCACGATGACAGACCTAATTCCACGGGGGCGGAGCCGCGGGCAGAAGCTAGTCTTTAATAAATTCCTACGCACTTATACGACCCATATTAGGTATACCTATATTGTTGTCCATTCCGCACCCCTCGTTGTATTGACCTTGCGTGTATTTATAGACGGCTATGGTTGCATGCGCCTGCGCAGTTGGATAGAATTATGAGCATTTTTGTGACGGTAGGTACTTGTCTACCACAAATTTTCTGGTCGATATCACTAATTAGTAATGTACCTATGTATCTCTTAACTCTTTAGACCGAGGTGTGTCTGTACCTAATCGGCTCCATTTTCTATGGGTTTTATTAAATAAATAGGTATATAGGTTATGCCTTTTTCCCATGGTCAGTGGCCATGGCATTCCCAGACAGGCAGCGTACGATCTCTACATGGATAGGTACACCCTTTGCGTAATACATATCATGTGTCATAACTTCATAAATACGATGCGCTGCCCTCAGACAGCAGCAGTTTGTAATTTAAGGGATAAAGTTAAATGCACTAAGATACACTTACAGTTTTTTTGTTTTTTTTTTTTGCATTTTTCATGCTAAGATTATAAAGTTATTTTAGTGAAGGAAAAATTCGACTCGAAGGCAGGATTCTAAGCTAAGTATGGTCACCCATCCATAGACTGACCGCGGAAATTTTGACACGAGCCCTCAAGTAAATAGATTGCAACATTTCTACTGCGTAATGTCTATATTAGTGAAACAATCGGTGGCAGTAGCAAATGTCATAGGTACTATGTGTACATAAAGTTGCGTGCGCGTACGCATGCATAATGCGGTCATCGCTCTTGGCTATCGATGTGTGTAAGTAGGACTGGTAGGTTGCAGATAAGTTGTGTGTTACTAGTATCTGTGGTTGCTAACTTGATTGTGTTTGCTGGGATAAATTTAGAATTGTTTGGTTATGCTATGTTTATGAAGTTATATAAGCGCCCCAAGGACTGGACTAGAGGTCCAGGGCACCTAGGCACCCTTCAAGCTTCGAGGCAAGCCAGGCTTTTGAGCCCGCCACTGGAACTGGAGCCCACCAGGTTGGCTGGACCCCTAGTCCGGGGCCTTGTAGGCCTAGGCGGAAATCCGGCACTGGGCGTCCGTGTGGGGACGGGTTAAAATACTATTCCTCACTCACTGCCAATTAGATAGGCATCTCGTAAGAGGCGACAAAATATCTGACCTAGTAGGTAGGAGCTGCTCGCTGCTTGGGGTCTGACTGGCTGGCGACCACCCTTGCATCGGAGTCTGTCGTAAAGCACCTTGCTTTGTGTTTCGACTTTTGCGCGTAAGAGCCAGTTCCCCCTCGGTAGCTGCGGCTCTAGCAGTCTGCAGTCAGGAGTCAGTAGGAGGGGGGCTCTAAAGGGGTCAACAACTTACCAGCAATTCCTCAGGTGTTGCATGTGTCTATGGGCGACGATGACTTCCTACTATCAGGTAGAACATCAGCTCGTTTGCCGATTTTATCAACAAAAAAGAGGACCAGCGATAATGTGGCTATGTTTACAATTTTTCAGAGAAAGGTAAAGAAAAATGGGCGGTAATGAAGGGAACCTTTAATTTTTCAAATTGGCACAGTGCACCGTGGTGGAGTCATGCTTCGGCATTAATGGGCCGGCTCGACCGGAGTGATACCTGGTCTCACAGAAACGCGGCGTGACACTACTACCCTTACGTTGTGTTTCGCCGAGTGAGTGAGGATACCGGAGGCTACCAAACCTTTTTAAAAGGCGGGCCAGCGGTGTTGCGGGTATCCACGGGCGGCGGTAATCGCTTACCTTTAGGCGATCCGTCAGTTTATTTACCCCTCCCTATGGCATAAAGAAATTAGATTTTCACAGGAAAAAAAGGCCTGGGGCAATGGACGATCTTCCAATCTCTAGCATAAAGTGGCAATTTTCATTTTTTTTAAATAATTGTCTTCTGTCTTTCCAGTTAATCCATACGAAGCCAGCTTGCAATGGAAGTGTATGCTACCTGGGGGAACCTCGTGATCGCGAGCTGCATGTAGACAGCAGCTCTGTGCTGAGGAGGTACAGCAAGCACCACGGCCGGCCCGAGGAGGACCGCCGGAAACAACACTCTGACAGCGACTCAGACTCCGATTTGGATACCCAGTGCAAAGGATACGATAGGGTAAGTACTCTGAGAGAGGTGCTTAAAAATACTCTCTCGACTCCAAATAAAAGGCTAACTTTTCGAAGTATTGTTAGTCAATTATAACGCGCTTAAGGAGGAGTAACAAAGTCCCTTGATTTAAAGGCAAATAGTTCTCTAACGTTGGCGCATCTCTTCATCTGATCCAATTAACACGACCTTGGGTCTTCCGCCTCTAATTTTTCCATCCATAGTGAAATCGCCGCGCTATTTGTGCCAAATTCGCATCGTATACTGTAGGACTTTGGCTCCCTTGATTGAATTCTTTCCATCCATTGTCACACATCGCAGAAAAGTTTAACCGATTTTCTTTTTCTTGCAGTCGGAGTTCTGGCGTCGCAAGATGCGTACGGTTCACAACATTTTGGACGTCGACAAGGATGGGTTGATCTCGTTCAACGACTTCCTGCTCTTTGCGGAGAGGTTCAAGGCACTGGGACACCTCACAGACGAGCAGGCGGAAGAGTTTACCAGTATTATCAAGGTATATATTTGTTTATTCAAGGATGTGCACTGACGGGATCCTAGGTTTAGAGGTTTTGTCTCTCTAGGTAGCCTTACATATTTTTGCTGGTTAGAGAATCATACTGGATCAACAGAATGGATATCCTTGGCCCAAAGTTTAGATATCTTTACTGTTCTCCCGCGATAGTAAGTAACTATGAACACTTGTTTGCTATTAAGGAAGCCTCCTAAGAGTCCCAGCTTCACCTCTGTGAAGACTGGGACTCTCAGAAGCCAAGGTACAATTTTGAGATTGAGACAGAGAGATGCGGATGTAAAAATCAAAATAGCGCCGTTCATTTCTGACAAACTAAAATGATCGCGTTAACATAGCCTCTGCAGTCCTCAATAGTGGGGTAATTTTGGGTACACAAAAGTTCATTCCAATTTGCATGCTGTTGATATAGTTGAAAATCTTATTATAATTGGAAACGTGGCTACTAAGATTAACATAAAATGTACAACAGGTCTGACTGTATTATTCGATTACTTTACCAGCAGCGTTTGAATCTTATATTATTCACATTATAGCATTTTCTCCTCTTTGCAGTTGACTTGGGAGGAGCAGTGGGGCGCCATCGACCCGTACAACTTCGTCACGGTGGAACAGTATTTAGAAGACATGCACCACGTGCTGAACGACAAGACGCTCAAGAAGAAGGCGTACCGTTGGCTGCCGTACTTGTTCAAGGTAAAGGAGAGGATTGCATTTCTGCGATATTTTTTTATTTCAACGGCCGTAAAGTCCATATGCTTATGCAAAATTCTTCATGGAGCATAAGAATTTGCATTGAAATTTAGAATTTTGTTTCCTATTTTGTAATAAAGGATGAGGAGGCTTAAAAAGGTACTTTGACATTAGATGTGTAAAGATGCAGTTATAAAACGTACACAAAACCAACACAGACAAATAGGAATCCAATAAGGCTTACTATCTTACAAGAAATGTCTGTCAAAATCAACAATTTATAGACATGATAGACGATTTTAATACAATCTATTATAGGGTTTTTTATAGCTTGTAGAGCAAACAAGCAGATGGATGCCCCGATGGTAAGCGATAACCGCCGCCCATGGACACCCGCAACACCAGAGGATTCCCAAGTGCGTTGCCGGTCTACGTTGAGCAGTCTTATAGGATTTTCATAAATCTTTTTAGCACACAAAATTGATTCTTTTACTTTTTCGCAGGCGGTGGACAAGGATAAGTCGGGCTTCATATCGGTGCATGAATTCAAGCTGTTCTTCCAGTGCTTAGGACTCGACAACGAACACGCGGCCGTCGCCTTTGCCGTCATAGACGTTAATGGGGTAAGCACGCATTGTATAACTATGATCTTCTTCGGCGTTTTTTTTTCATTTATTTTTTCAGGTATTGAGTGAAGATGTTTGCTATTTTAAATGAATAAAAACTAAATTAACTTCTTATATATCATATATATTATTTATACTATATATCATGTATTTATGTATACATTGCAACACTGAAACTTAAGGAGGTTTAAGAGGCACTGTAATTTTTGTGTATGTATCTGATAAATTATAATAGTTTTCACTGCTTATTAAACGTAGAATAGAAACAATTTAATGAAATCTGGCGTCTTAATAACACATCAATGGAATAGGTATGAAATCTACCAACTTTCTTACTTTCTTCTTTTTAACTTATTTTTTTCTATTGCAGGATGGCAAACTCTCACAAAAGGAGTTCGTTAAGCTGGGCAAAGAATTCTTTTGCACTGAAGACGAAAAGAGAGTATCCAAAATGTTTTGGGGGCCCTTAAATAATAACTAAGTCATTTTAATTGTAGCTTTATGCCTAGCTGATAAGAGTCAATATTGACTGCACTTTAATTTTATAAGACCGTGTGTTTTTTTTTTATATATTTGTATGAAGATGTATGTTGTGAAAACAGTTAATTTATGTTTAATTGTTTTTTGAGCCAGTCGTAAAGTGTGTAAAGTACAGGGATTTATTTTTTAATCGTGAGCCTAGCGATGACCGTTGTTTGTTAGAGAGAGACGGCGCTATATAACCTACATAGCGGCATCCCTTTCTTACAAACAAAGGATAGCGTCAGCATAATATAGGCTCAGATCGAAATTGAGCATGTTTTAACATGATTTCAAATACTTCCTAATAAAAATAAGATGAATTGTTTAAAAAAATATAGTCACCATACAAAATCAGTTTAGATTTAAAAATGTATGTTGAGAATTTGAGAAGCTTATTATTTTTAACATCCTATTATAATAATAATTAGTGTTAGGTAGTTAGTTATATTACTATGGTCTTATGACGCTAAATTAAGTCCCTAAATATTCAACATTGTGTTTTTAGTATATAGAATTATTTTAGCTTGATAATATACTCTAAGAATATTTCTGTTAAAAAACGAATAGACTTTAAATTAGATAAAATTCTGACAGTGTACGGGCGTCAGAAATGTACTGACAATACTAGCTTATAAACTTTTTTTTCTATCATTCGAATGAAATGATTTTTTGTAGAAACGACTCAAGAATATACCACAGTATAAGTTCAACATTTGGGGCAAATAGATTTTTAAGACATTCCTACTTTAAGTACCAACATTCATTTGAATGTATAAAAATAATACTGATTAGAATCTCAATAAAGATTTGATAAAAAAGTTTCTATTCCTCAAACTCATTCCTCTTCCCAATAGAGCGCCAATCTACAAGGTTTTTCGTGGAGTGGCAATCACTACTACTTATTATAAAACAAAGTCGTTTCCCGCTGTCTGTCCCTATGTATGCTTAGATCTTTTAAACTACGCAACGGATTTTGATGCGGTTTTTTTTAATAGATAGAGTGATTTAAGAGGAAGGTTTTAAGCTATTTAACATCACGCTATGACTCTTAGGACCGGGGCAGCACGGGTGAAACCGCGGGCGGGTACGCTAGTACTATATAAAGATCTTTTGATTCTGCTTATACGACGTGTAACTGAATAAGACAGATACTCCGACAGACAATCTTATTGGCGAATTCCTTCAAAAAGGTCAGGTGCGCAACGTATGTATGAGAAGATGGCAGAATGTGGCAGAAGCAAAAGAAGTATGCAAGAATCGTAGCAAGTGGCGGTCTATAGTTTCTGCTTACCCCTGTGGGAGAGAGTGAGTGTATGTGTGTATGTATATTTTGATCCTGGAATAAATTGGCGCACATTATAAATATCTTATATCTATCTATTTTTAATTATCCCGTAAATGCCATAAATTTTACTTTATAGCCCATTGTCATTATTATAATCGACCCATTATATGTCTCACTGCTGGGCACGGGTCTCCTCTCACAATGAGAAGGATTAGGCTATAGTCCACCACGCTAGCTATTGCGGGTTGGCAGACTTCACACGCCGTCGAGAAAATGTGACGTGATGTGATGACGACCTCTGTGGTTTAGTGGTTCGAGTACCGGACTGCTGACCATGAGGTCGTGGGTTCGATTCCCACAGGACACAAAAAATTATGTGATGAATATAAGTGTTTCTGTTCGTCTGGGTGTTTCTTATGTATTATAAGTATTTATTTACAAAATAAATTATATAAGTATTATATCCACTGTCTAGTACCCATAGTTCAAGCTCTGCCTAGTTTGGGACTAGATGGTGATGTGTAAAAATGTCCCAGAATATTTATTATTATAAAAAAAAAAACTCTCGGGTATGCAGGTTTCCTCACGATGTTTTCCTTCACCGTTTAAGCGCGTGATAATTAACTATTAATACACACATAACTTCAAAGTAATTAATTATATTTATTGAAAAAAAAAGTCAGTTCGAACAATCAATTCACATATTACTTAGAAAACTTTTATTTCTTCACGGTATCATATAGTAGATTCATTAGATACATTATCATTAAATCATGAATTGTTTTTTAATTGATTTGGTTAACGATTATTAATGGTAGGTAGTATTATACGTTTCAATAATGGAAAATAGGAATAAGATTCTAAGAATATTTGAAGTGTGAGCACGATAGCACGCGTGCAATTTGTACCTACGCTATTAGTCAGAAAATAAACAAGTCAGATTAGAATTCCTTGCAGATCTTGGTAATTTTCTAATGAGAACCATCTATATATATAAAAGAAAGTCGTGTTAGTTACACTATTTATAACTTAAGAACGGCTGAACCGATTTGTCTGAAAATTGGTGGAGAGGTAGCTTAGAACCAGGAGACGGACATAGGATACTTTTTATCGGATGACAGACCGAATTCCACGGGGGCGGAGCCGCGGGCAGAAGCTAGTTACAAATAAGTCAAAGTGACGAATGACCTGTTATTTAGCAACGAGACATGAAATATTAATTGAACAACTGTTATTTTTAATTTTTATCTATTATTCCGCTGATCGACGTTAATGTTAGAGTACTTTATAACATCGCATTCATTAACATACACCGAACGCATTATATAATGACAAAAATATTTGCTTAAAAACAAGAAAAAAAAAACAAATACTTATCAATAATCAAATGTTAAATCTAGACGATGCTGAGTTGGTCTTTGAGGAGCTTGGTTTCTTCAATGAGGGTTGATATCTGGCTTGTTCTGAAAAAATAGAAACAAATAGTAATTACTTTCTTTATACTATTTTTAACTCTATTTGTGTTACATAAGGTTGGTATTTCGTTATCTATATTGAATTGACAGGTGTTTGCTTGAACGTTGCAATTTTTTTTGGTGTTTGATTTATTCAAAATAACAGGCTTAGTGAATAATATATTCCTTAAATATAAAACAAAGTCCCCACCGCTTCTGTATATTTGCGATAAACTCAAAAACTACTGAACAGCTTTTCATGACAGAGGTTCACGAGGGAGATTTCAAGCTATTAAACATCACGCTACGACCATTACGAACGGGGCAACGCGGGTGAATCCACGTGCTAAAAGCCAGTTGATTATAATTTATAAAATAATTAAACAAAAATTTAAAAGGAGGAACAATTTTCGTCCCAGAAAAAATGTTATCGCAAGGAAGTCTCCACATTTTCGCAAGTTTCTGTTCATCAAGTGGAATATCAGCACTATCTATTGCAATACTTGTTTATTACTTCATTATTCTAGAACTAATTTTAATTATTCTTTTGTTGATGGTCAATTTTTTCACGACGACATTAAAAGGAATCAGTCAGCTGTCTAATTATTTACAGTTTTATATAAGCACTAGCTTCTGCCCGCGGCTTCGCTCACATGAAGTTATATTAGGATTAAGGTGGAAAAATAATTTAATCAAAACCCAACAGTGATGATCTCTTCTTTGTATGGGTCTGTATACACCAGAGAGGTCAAACTGTATCTCAGGATCCGTTCAATAAATTGAGATAAGAAGTCCACCAGTTTTTAAGTCGGAGCATATACTTTCTAACAGTGATAACAAAATTAAAATCTATTCAGTAGTTTTTACGCCAACCCGTAACAAACAGACAAGTATTTTAAAAATCACTTTTTTGGGTATGAAGATGTTTATATACATACCCTCACCCACTTGCTTGTTTTAATATCTTCAATGTACAGACACAGCTTATTTACGATTTTATAATAGTAGATATTCAAGATTGTCCGACAATAAACTTACTGTTGTTGCAGGATAGAAGAGATGGTATCGCTATGTGTCTTGCCGAGTGCTATGTCTTTCTTCTTGTATTCAGTATGCCATTTCTCCAACTGAAAAATAAAATGCATTATAAGTTGTGCAAAAAAGTTTTTCGAAGTCATTCGGTGCAAATTGCTTCATTAGCCAAGTGGTCCTGAGCGCGACTGCTACGCTAGAGGTCCTGGGTTCGATTGTCAGGTCGAGCAGTGTTATTGGGTTTTTCTATGAAATTCCCAGTAACAGCTCGGAGTTTGGAATTTGTGCCCGGTTAATGGTCGGAGTTAGCCCGGTTAATGGCAATAGGCTCGCCCCCTATTACATGGGACCTAAACATACCGGCTAACTGTGGGTGTACATTAGTTCAACTCTGCCTAACCCTTCGGGGAAAACAGGCGTGATGGTATGTATGTATGAAATTTTAATTTAAAAGGATAGTTTGTTTGGAATACGTTTTGATTTTTGTAAACTGACACTCTTGATGATGTTTATATACAGCAAACAGCAGTAATAAACTGTGTATTTTCTCCTACATTTATACTGGTTTATCTACACCTTCCACATTTCTCCTACACTTTAATGGTCTATTTGAAATAAAACATTTTGACTTTGACTTTGTGTGGCTAACCTCCTCAGTCTTATGCATGGCGTGTTGCTTCAGCATTTGTATCTGGTCGCTGATTTTCTCGCCGCTTCGTTTGTACCGCTCGAGCTCCGCGAGGAGTTCTCTCTCGGCCGGCGTCGCTGACGCTGATGCGCGGATGTTGCGGATCACTGCGGAACATCTGTGGAAAGAACCATTTTATTTATTTATTTTTCAGATATCATTACAATGAGCCATACCACTATGCATGGGTTATCTACGACACAAATAAAAAAAAAATGTTTTTATTGTAACTAATACATTGTTCATTACAAAAATTGAGACAGCCACTGTAAGTTATTAGTATACTTGTATTGGGGTTGCCTCGCAACTTCCATGAATTTAACTTAACAATGTTAGACCAATTAAATTCTTAGCTTCATAGCATCTGTGGAAAGGGTTATAAAGAATACAAATGGTATCCTATGGTGGGAGTCATGCTTCGGCACGAATGGGCCGGCTCGACTGGAGTGATACCACGGCCTCACAGAAAACCGGCGTGAAACAACGCTTGCGTTGTTTCGCCGAATGAGTGAAGTTACCGGAGGCCCAAACCCTTTTAAAAGGCGGGCAACGTTCTTGTGACTCCTCTGGTGTTGCGGGTGTCCATGGGCGGCGGTTATCGCTTACCATCAGGTGATCCGTCTGCTCGTTTATCCCCCTATCCCATAAAAAAAATGGTACCGATAAATATATACATATTCCCGCCTTTTCTCCATAGGGATAGGCAGAACCTATAGATTAGATGATTACGATTCTTGCATTGTTGGGTTTTTCTATGAAATTCTCAGTAGCAGCTCGGAGTTTGGATTTATGCTCGGTTAATGACAAAAGGCTCGCCTTCTATTACTTAGGACCTAAACATATCCGCCAACTGTGGGTGTACATTAGTACGCCCTGCCTAACCCTTCGGGGGATACAGGCGTGATGGTATGTTATGTTACTTACCTATATTTGAGATCATCTTGGTGTTTCTCTGCGAGCATACATTTCTCTTTGAGCACTGTGGTTTGAAGATGCACATCATCTATTTCTTTCTGAAATTTGTAATAGAGAAGAAGCCGGATAAATTTAAGATTTGAATTTTATTTTAGAACTTGTATTCTATTAAGTAGGTTCGTAGGTAAATAATTCATTACTGATGTCAGTTAAGTTTTTTTATGAGATAGGGGGGCAAACTGGCAGACTAATCGCGTGATGGTAAGCGATTATCGTCACCCATGGACACCCGCAACACCAGACGAATCACAAGTGCGATGCCAGCCATGCTACGGCACGTATGGGCCGGCTTGACTGGAGTGATACCACGGCCTCACAGAAAACCAGCGTGAAGCAACGCTAACGTTGTGTTTCGTCGAGTGAGTGAGGACACCTAAGCCCCAACCCCTTTTAAAAGGTGGGCAATGCACTTGTGACTCCTTTGGTGTTGTGGGTTTCCATATGCGGCGGTAATCGCTTACCATCAGGTGATTGGTTTGCTCGTCATGCTCAGTGCTGGATTTCCCGACTGTTACGAACGCAGCCGTAACAACAATTATTTTCATACACATAGAACGCATCTTCATATGGACTTAGACAATCTTATTCGTTTTCTTAGTTAATATTTCAACTAGTAGCTTAACAGTCTTAACGAACTAGCATACATACATTAAACACAAGAACCTTTAATAGCCATCTCCTGTCTGTACACCAAAAGCAAATAATTATGTGTTTCTATCGTACCAGCGCCTTTTATTAATATTCTACAACATCCAAGAATAAACATCGATCTAGGGGCCAAGCCTACCTAGGGGCACCAATTCCAGTGGCGGGACCTACAAATAAGCTCAAATCCTGGCTCGCCTCAAAGCTTGAAGGGGCCCCAAATGCTAAGTGCGTAGGGGCCCTGAACTTCTAAGTCCGGGCCTGGTACTGCTGCTTTGGTATGATGCTGTGTAGTGTTTATTTATTCATTTATTTAGTACATGGAGGACTTACAGTTAATAAAAGTAGACAAAAAGAAGAAAACCATAGTCACCAGAAAGCCAATTACAAATCCTCACGTATAGTATTATAATAAGTGTTGGGTGATACAGTTGGCGCAAAAAAACCAAAATGGCGTAGTCGATTTTTAGTACATTTAGCACGCAAATGCATTGCGCAAACTTTTCCCTTCTCCGTTAGTTTTAGTTATTTTGCGCGAACTATACCTGGAGGTCCCGCAGCCACTCGTGCTGGTGGCCGCAGAGCGAGCGCAGCGCGGCCAGCTTGCGCGCGAAGGCCTCGCTAGCGCGCTGCTGCCGGCACATGTACTATACCTGGAGGTCCCGCAGCCACTCGTGCTGGTGGCCGCAGAGCGAGCGCAGCGCGGCCAGCTTGCGCGCGAAGGCCTCGCTAGCGCGCTGCTGCCGGCACATGTACTATACCTGGAGGTCCCGCAGCCACTCGTGCTGGTGGCCGCAGAGCGAGCGCAGCGCGGCCAGCTTGCGCGCGAAGGCCTCGCTAGCGCGCTGCTGCCGGCACATGTACTATACCTGGAGGTCCCGCAGCCACTCGTGCTGGTGGCCGCAGAGCGAGCGCAGCGCGGCCAGCTTGCGCGCGAAGGCCTCGCTAGCGCGCTGCTGCCGGCACATGTACTATACCTGGAGGTCCCGCAGCCACTCGTGCTGGTGGCCGCAGAGCGAGCGCAGCGCGGCCAGCTTGCGCGCGAAGGCCTCGCTAGCGCGCTGCTGCCGGCACATGTACTATACCTGGAGGTCCCGCAGCCACTCGTGCTGGTGGCCGCAGAGCGAGCGCAGCGCGGCCAGCTTGCGCGCGAAGGCCTCGCTAGCGCGCTGCTGCCGGCACATGTACTATACCTGGAGGTCCCGCAGCCACTCGTGCTGGTGGCCGCAGAGCGAGCGCAGCGCGGCCAGCTTGCGCGCGAAGGCCTCGCTAGCGCGCTGCTGCCGGCACATGTACTATACCTGGAGGTCCCGCAGCCACTCGTGCTGGTGGCCGCAGAGCGAGCGCAGCGCGGCCAGCTTGCGCGCGAAGGCCTCGCTAGCGCGCTGCTGCCGGCACATGTACTATACCTGGAGGTCCCGCAGCCACTCGTGCTGGTGGCCGCAGAGCGAGCGCAGCGCGGCCAGCTTGCGCGCGAAGGCCTCGCTAGCGCGCTGCTGCCGGCACATGTACTATACCTGGAGGTCCCGCAGCCACTCGTGCTGGTGGCCGCAGAGCGAGCGCAGCGCGGCCAGCTTGCGCGCGAAGGCCTCGCTAGCGCGCTGCTGCCGGCACATGTACTATACCTGGAGGTCCCGCAGCCACTCGTGCTGGTGGCCGCAGAGCGAGCGCAGCGCGGCCAGCTTGCGCGCGAAGGCCTCGCTAGCGCGCTGCTGCCGGCACATGTACTATACCTGGAGGTCCCGCAGCCACTCGTGCTGGTGGCCGCAGAGCGAGCGCAGCGCGGCCAGCTTGCGCGCGAAGGCCTCGCTAGCGCGCTGCTGCCGGCACATGTACTATACCTGGAGGTCCCGCAGCCACTCGTGCTGGTGGCCGCAGAGCGAGCGCAGCGCGGCCAGCTTGCGCGCGAAGGCCTCGCTAGCGCGCTGCTGCCGGCACATGTACTATACCTGGAGGTCCCGCAGCCACTCGTGCTGGTGGCCGCAGAGCGAGCGCAGCGCGGCCAGCTTGCGCGCGAAGGCCTCGCTAGCGCGCTGCTGCCGGCACATGTACTATACCTGGAGGTCCCGCAGCCACTCGTGCTGGTGGCCGCAGAGCGAGCGCAGCGCGGCCAGCTTGCGCGCGAAGGCCTCGCTAGCGCGCTGCTGCCGGCACATGTACTATACCTGGAGGTCCCGCAGCCACTCGTGCTGGTGGCCGCAGAGCGAGCGCAGCGCGGCCAGCTTGCGCGCGAAGGCCTCGCTAGCGCGCTGCTGCCGGCACATGTACTATACCTGGAGGTCCCGCAGCCACTCGTGCTGGTGGCCGCAGAGCGAGCGCAGCGCGGCCAGCTTGCGCGCGAAGGCCTCGCTAGCGCGCTGCTGCCGGCACATGTACTATACCTGGAGGTCCCGCAGCCACTCGTGCTGGTGGCCGCAGAGCGAGCGCAGCGCGGCCAGCTTGCGCGCGAAGGCCTCGCTAGCGCGCTGCTGCCGGCACATGTACTATACCTGGAGGTCCCGCAGCCACTCGTGCTGGTGGCCGCAGAGCGAGCGCAGCGCGGCCAGCTTGCGCGCGAAGGCCTCGCTAGCGCGCTGCTGCCGGCACATGTACTATACCTGGAGGTCCCGCAGCCACTCGTGCTGGTGGCCGCAGAGCGAGCGCAGCGCGGCCAGCTTGCGCGCGAAGGCCTCGCTAGCGCGCTGCTGCCGGCACATGTACTATACCTGGAGGTCCCGCAGCCACTCGTGCTGGTGGCCGCAGAGCGAGCGCAGCGCGGCCAGCTTGCGCGCGAAGGCCTCGCTAGCGCGCTGCTGCCGGCACATGTACTATACCTGGAGGTCCCGCAGCCACTCGTGCTGGTGGCCGCAGAGCGAGCGCAGCGCGGCCAGCTTGCGCGCGAAGGCCTCGCTAGCGCGCTGCTGCCGGCACATGTACTATACCTGGAGGTCCCGCAGCCACTCGTGCTGGTGGCCGCAGAGCGAGCGCAGCGCGGCCAGCTTGCGCGCGAAGGCCTCGCTAGCGCGCTGCTGCCGGCACATGTACTATACCTGGAGGTCCCGCAGCCACTCGTGCTGGTGGCCGCAGAGCGAGCGCAGCGCGGCCAGCTTGCGCGCGAAGGCCTCGCTAGCGCGCTGCTGCCGGCACATGTACTATACCTGGAGGTCCCGCAGCCACTCGTGCTGGTGGCCGCAGAGCGAGCGCAGCGCGGCCAGCTTGCGCGCGAAGGCCTCGCTAGCGCGCTGCTGCCGGCACATGTACTATACCTGGAGGTCCCGCAGCCACTCGTGCTGGTGGCCGCAGAGCGAGCGCAGCGGGGCCAGCTTGCGCGCGAAGGCCTCGCTAGCGCGCTGCTGCCGGCACATGTACTATACCTGGAGGTCCCGCAGCCACTCGTGCTGGTGGCCGCAGAGCGAGCGCAGCGCGGCCAGCTTGCGCGCGAAGGCCTCGCTAGCGCGCTGCTGCCGGCACATGTACTATACCTGGAGGTCCCGCAGCCACTCGTGCTGGTGGCCGCAGAGCGAGCGCAGCGCGGCCAGCTTGCGCGCGAAGGCCTCGCTAGCGCGCTGCTGCCGGCACATGTACTATACCTGGAGGTCCCGCAGCCACTCGTGCTGGTGGCCGCAGAGCGAGCGCAGCGCGGCCAGCTTGCGCGCGAAGGCCTCGCTAGCGCGCTGCTGCCGGCACATGTACTATACCTGGAGGTCCCGCAGCCACTCGTGCTGGTGGCCGCAGAGCGAGCGCAGCGCGGCCAGCTTGCGCGCGAAGGCCTCGCTAGCGCGCTGCTGCCGGCACATGTACTATACCTGGAGGTCCCGCAGCCACTCGTGCTGGTGGCCGCAGAGCGAGCGCAGCGCGGCCAGCTTGCGCGCGAAGGCCTCGCTAGCGCGCTGCTGCCGGCACATGTACTATACCTGGAGGTCCCGCAGCCACTCGTGCTGGTGGCCGCAGAGCGAGCGCAGCGCGGCCAGCTTGCGCGCGAAGGCCTCGCTAGCGCGCTGCTGCCGGCACATGTACTATACCTGGAGGTCCCGCAGCCACTCGTGCTGGTGGCCGCAGAGCGAGCGCAGCGCGGCCAGCTTGCGCGCGAAGGCCTCGCTAGCGCGCTGCTGCCGGCACATGTACTATACCTGGAGGTCCCGCAGCCACTCGTGCTGGTGGCCGCAGAGCGAGCGCAGCGCGGCCAGCTTGCGCGCGAAGGCCTCGCTAGCGCGCTGCTGCCGGCACATGTACTATACCTGGAGGTCCCGCAGCCACTCGTGCTGGTGGCCGCAGAGCGAGCGCAGCGCGGCCAGCTTGCGCGCGAAGGCCTCGCTAGCGCGCTGCTGCCGGCACATGTACTATACCTGGAGGTCCCGCAGCCACTCGTGCTGGTGGCCGCAGAGCGAGCGCAGCGCGGCCAGCTTGCGCGCGAAGGCCTCGCTAGCGCGCTGCTGCCGGCACATGTACTATACCTGGAGGTCCCGCAGCCACTCGTGCTGGTGGCCGCAGAGCGAGCGCAGCGCGGCCAGCTTGCGCGCGAAGGCCTCGCTAGCGCGCTGCTGCCGGCACATGTACTATACCTGGAGGTCCCGCAGCCACTCGTGCTGGTGGCCGCAGAGCGAGCGCAGCGCGGCCAGCTTGCGCGCGAAGGCCTCGCTAGCGCGCTGCTGCCGGCACATGTACTATACCTGGAGGTCCCGCAGCCACTCGTGCTGGTGGCCGCAGAGCGAGCGCAGCGCGGCCAGCTTGCGCGCGAAGGCCTCGCTAGCGCGCTGCTGCCGGCACATGTACTATACCTGGAGGTCCCGCAGCCACTCGTGCTGGTGGCCGCAGAGCGAGCGCAGCGCGGCCAGCTTGCGCGCGAAGGCCTCGCTAGCGCGCTGCTGCCGGCACATGTACTATACCTGGAGGTCCCGCAGCCACTCGTGCTGGTGGCCGCAGAGCGAGCGCAGCGCGGCCAGCTTGCGCGCGAAGGCCTCGCTAGCGCGCTGCTGCCGGCACATGTACTATACCTGGAGGTCCCGCAGCCACTCGTGCTGGTGGCCGCAGAGCGAGCGCAGCGCGGCCAGCTTGCGCGCGAAGGCCTCGCTAGCGCGCTGCTGCCGGCACATGTACTATACCTGGAGGTCCCGCAGCCACTCGTGCTGGTGGCCGCAGAGCGAGCGCAGCGCGGCCAGCTTGCGCGCGAAGGCCTCGCTAGCGCGCTGCTGCCGGCACATGTACTATACCTGGAGGTCCCGCAGCCACTCGTGCTGGTGGCCGCAGAGCGAGCGCAGCGCGGCCAGCTTGCGCGCGAAGGCCTCGCTAGCGCGCTGCTGCCGGCACATGTACTATACCTGGAGGTCCCGCAGCCACTCGTGCTGGTGGCCGCAGAGCGAGCGCAGCGCGGCCAGCTTGCGCGCGAAGGCCTCGCTAGCGCGCTGCTGCCGGCACATGTACTCGCCGCGGAGCTTCAGCGTCGCTTGTGTTACGAACTGGAATGTACAACATATTGTATTATTAAACATTGTAGAATTTCATGCTCTGATTGAATAGTAGTAAGGTAATCTATAAAATGTCAAAAGTAAAAAAGTTTAATTGGTTGTGTGTTGTTTAATTGAATCTCCCCGCACCTCAACATTATAAAAAAGCCTAAGGTACTTCTTTTTACATCAGCTATCTGCCAGTGAAAGTTCCGTCAGAATCGGTCCAGCCATTTTAGAGATTATTTAAGTACCGTGTATACATCCAAATGCACTTAGTAAAAAGCGGTTATTATAGTATAACAAACAGACATTCCAATTTTATTTATTTATACGTATGTATTTAACGCCAAAGTTATATAATTTAATGTTTATGATTATATACACATAATTAATTAATATGTTGTTTTATTTTCACCAACCATAGTAAAAAATATAATTTCCATCTTCTTACAATAAAATCAGTGTTGTCCCCATAGAATAACAATGTTACCAACAAACTAAACTCAACATTCTAACAACTTTCATGGGTCAGATAGGGTTTTCTCAAAATAAGATAATACTACCTCCAAGCACTCCTTTGGGCTGGGCTCCTCTTTCTTGCTGATCTGTAGTATCGGTTGAGAAACGTCCCGCGTCAAAATCTCTTGTATGATTGATGTGAACGATAGCTTTTGTCTCTAGAAATATAAATAAAGATTTATAATTTAACAGCTGATGACAGGAAACATAAAATATGCGACATTAAAGACCCCAAACATATTTTAGAGAAAAGGTAGCTTATTTAATATTCGTAAAATTTATTGTAAACTTTATTATAAATAGACACGATACGATGAAACAAAAAATGCAATTACTAATGGCTTTATCGCTAACTCCAATTTCTTGACGGAGTAATACTATTTCATTTTCCAAGATCCAATCTATCTTTATACCAAAATTAATCTGAACTGGTTCAGCAGTCTAGGCGTGAATACGTGACGGACTGACAGACAGAATTACTTTTGCTATAAATACTATTACTTTAGATTAACGATCATTATACTTAATTATCATAAGTATGCAAGTTGAAGATAATAAAATTATGGACTTCATGTAGTCTGTGGTACATGGCATGATGGCAACGACATTTACAATCAAAGGTTTTAATATAAAGTTGGAAATAATGTGTTCTTTTTTGTCACGAATACCTTCTATTTTCAAGATCCCATAATTTATTATATTATATATGAATTTATGAAAAGCCAAATATAAATTGAATTTGCTAAGCAAGCGGCTAAGCGAGTCTAAAAGTGTGTTCACCTCTTTTAGTATATTGTTGATGTCGTCTTGTTCAAGTGCTGGGTTCTTTAGCTGTAGTTCTTTGTATAACTTTTCTTCTAAATCGAATGGTTCCAATGTTCTGTGGGTAACAAAAGGATTTATTCTAAAATGTTCCAACTTCTCCCAATTATAACAATAAGTTTCTGACATTAGAAAAGAAAAGAAAAGAAAAATAATTTATTTGCGTAGAATACAGGTGGTACCAGATATAAAATTGGTGGTTTTGGAACAATACCATATTCTGCCTACATAAAGCATGCAAATTAATTTAACATTTATATTCATTATAATTATTGAGTTAATTATTATTAATATGTATTATTATTTATAAAACACTAGACACAATAAAATATTGAACCACATTTATACAAATCAGAGACAGATGCTTTTACATTAGATTTTTAGTGACAAACATGCTGTATAAACTCTTGTACAGTATAGAAACATTTATCTATCAACCATTTACGTAAATCTTTTTTAAAATATTTTAATGGGAGTTCCCTTAAGGACTTTGGCAATTTATTAAACAGTGATATACACATGTGATAGACATTTGACTTATTTAACGTTGTCCTACAAAATGGAATTTCTATTTTTGACGGATCTCTCGGTCTGTACTTTGTGTAACTGTCACCTTTGAAATTAAAAAATTCACTATGCTTTCTTACCAATATAGATACTTCAAAGATATATATGCAGGCTAAAGTCATCAAATTAAGTTTTTTAAACAGAGGCCTACAAGAATCAAGTGGATCGATCCCACAAACAGCTCTAATACACTTCTTCTGGAGAATGAAAGCCTTCCCTATATCTGTAGAGTTTCCCCATATTATTAATCCGTACCTTAGAACAGACTCAATGTAACCTCTATATGCTATACATGCTGTTTTTCCGTCTGACACAATACGGAGTTTTCTTAGAGCATAGGCAAATCGACTAAGTTTACTGCAGACATCGTCTATGTGTTGCTTCCAGTTACAAAATCTGTCCAATGTCATACCTAAAAATTTTATAGTTTCTGTTCTTTCGATATTATTATTTTTAATTTTTATGTTTATATTATAATTATTATTTTTGTTTTTACCTTTGTATGTACTAAATTGTATGAATTTAGTTTTAGATATATTAACATTAAGATTATTTGATTGTAACCATGTTAATACTGACTGTACTGCATCATTTATTTGACTCTCATACGATGTGCTTTTATCTTCATAAGGCACTATGATAGATATATCATCGGCGAAAAGAATACTTTGACAATTTACGGCATCAGGTAAATCATTGATATACAGCAAGAATAATAAAGGGCCTAAAACGCTCCCTTGTGGAACGCCATACTTATTTACTCTAAAAGTAGATCGGAGCACAGTTAATTCACGTTTGTGATTCTTTTCGTCTCGTATCGTACTAATGAAGTCATCTAGTTGGTTTTTAGCTTTAGATTGCGCGGATTTGAAATAAATATTACCTAATCTTATTGATTGGATCATATAGGTATAGATAGGGCCAAAGTTAGTGCCTTGGGGAACTCCATATTCTTGAAGGAGTTAACCACTTGACAGTTTACCCATTTTTACAACATTTGATTTGCGTTAAGGATAATCTGAGAGTAATGGAAGCGGTAACCATTTAATTCCTAATATTATCAAGTTTGTCAATTAGAATGGAGACTTATACTGTGCTCAATGCCTTAGTTAAGTTGCTACACACCTGGCGAGGAGGTTGCACTGTTCGCATAGCACCAGCAGATGCGACAGCGGTGGCGCTGTGAGGGCTAGCCCGACCGGTGGCGCCGCGCCCTGCGACCCCGCCCTCGCTGTACATACTAAGTGCCGGGCTACACTGGGGGCCCCGCACATGGCCGATAGCATAGACTCCATTTCTGCTGCAATAATAATACACGTTTTGTTCCTTCACTGGTTACTTTTTTTTACTGGCAACTTACAATAAAAACAACTATTTATAATTGTATACGTGTATTTTTATTAAATGGAATGGATAGTAACTATGTTTCGTTGTGACCGTGTTGGGTAGTCGTGTTAGGTTACGTGTTCACTGTTCAGAATGACTGTGTGTAGGTTGTGTGGCAAAAAATTAAAGTTCGACGGCCGAATTATGAAATATTTAATTGACTCTAAACTACTTCGCAAATCCTTAACCGATACAACTTCTTACAATACAGGTCTATATTAGTGTGGATTACGGAACAACTGACGTTCAAGCGCAACATAAGTTCTCGCTAACAAAAACGTGCGTCAGCATTAACACTACATATTAGATGAAGTTAGATTTCCATGATAATAAAAAAAAAATATTTAATTTCTTAGGTACCTTCTTCAGCATGTGCGTAATCCATCAAATGCCCAAGCATTGGTAAAGTAATGGCATGCACGCCGCCTGCATGAACGCATGCATATGTGTTGTTTGTGCACTGAAAACATCAAATAAAATTACAAACTGCAACCAAGGAAGAATGACTTAATATAAAGGAGAATGGTAACTTACTGGGTACAGATCTACTGGATAAGAAAACTGCATATCATCGCCAGGGTTGAGAGTAATGTTCAGTTCTACAGCTTCCACCACATAGAGGGCGTGACTATCGCCGTCATCTTTTTCAGATGTCTGTAAACAAAATATAACTGTTTTAACACAATCTTCAAGGTACTGTTTATGTTTAACATCACTGTCTAACGTATCTGATGCGCTTGTATGACAGTTTCAACTGATGTTACCGTGAAGAATATGAACAGAATGAACAGAACAGCATGATACATCACGTTTTTGCTGAAAAATATCATGAACGCGAAATGAATCCTTGTTAACTTCCACGTAACAGTAGACACCCTCGAATACTTTTCCCTCATAGAACACAAAGTATTCTCCATTCCTTCCCAAACAAATCATACATGGACAAATTTTCTTAGTTTGGTGGTATTTAAAGGTTCCGTTGCTTGCCGATTGGCTGCAGGCATTCCTTGTTGTTGAAGAAACTGTACAAGTCAAATTAATTCCTAACCTTCGTCTGTAGTGAACCTTTGAAATACCATCAAACTTTATCTTTCTTAGTTTGATGGTATTTCAAAGGCTCTGTTGCTTGCCGATTGGCTGCAGGCATTTCTTTTTGACGAAAAAACTGCACAAGCCAAATTAATTCATAACCTTCATCTGTAGTGAATTCTGAATACTTACGTTAGGCAACAGAAGGCAATGGTAGAGTGCTGCCGAACAGGTAGCAACGACCACAAGTGGAGGGGTATCTCCACCCCCCAGAACTGTGATAGAGCAGGACTCTGAGCCGTAGTTATCATCGGCAGGAGGGTACATCGCGAGGGGGCCTGACAGTTTCGGTTGGATAGGGCTGCAATTAGGAAAATAGAATTTTTCAACGAAATTTTGATGCATAACATCATTAATTGGTACGTGGTTTTTATATTTCATTATCATCCAACCATTTATCCTGTTTCATTCGGAAGCGGCGGTAGCCTAATGGCTAGGGCGTCGGACTTGCAATCATGTGATTGCCGGTTCAAGATAGACAGGACTTTTTTGGCAATTAGAATGAAATGTATTATTTATTCTGAGTCAATACCCAAAACGAAACACTGGTGACATAATTACGAGTACCTATCGGTTGCTGTCAGATCAACATCTATGCTATATTTAATCATCAAGGTAGTCCTTCGCCCTTTGCTTACCTCTTGCAAATCAGCTCACACTGCATCATGTAGACATCGCCGTTGCCCCTCAGTATCAGCAGGATATCGGAATCAGGTATAGGTGTAAAGTCTACTGCGGTATCACCAAGACTGTCCAGCAGCGTCCTGCCAGCTAGCTGTCCTGATGGTTTGATGCCGATGGTCAGAATCTTGACTAGTTTCGGGCCTTTCTTCATGGCTATGTTGTAAAGCCTACAAACGCAAAGGTCTAAAATTAATATTAATGCACCGAGTGATGTTGTCCTTCATGTCGGAAAACATGAATGATGACGGATGACGGTATGATTAAATCGTTAGTGTACAAAATATGATATTCTTTACCTGATGGTGTTATCAGATCCCAGGACAAGCACGTGTGACAGTGAGCTGGGATGCCAGTGCACACGACGAACCTCGCCTTGGCAGTACAGGAACCTCTCGTCCAAACAGAAACTCCTTTAAATAATCAAATGTATTATGTATTACGACTGCTACGCTACGAAGACCCCGGTGCGATTTCCAGGTTGCCAAGAAGTATTAGGAGAAATATATACTGGCGAACTGTGAGTGTTCCTTCCTACATCCCTGTCTTCGGAGAATACAGGCATGATGAAGTACACACGTGCGACTCACCAGCTGGATATAAACTGTCCAATTCAGCAAATAATATTAAAAAAATCTAAAAAAGGCACCATCTATTACATCTATGATAAATAAGCGGTAAGACTGCGGTAGCCCCACGTGAGCGTCCTAATAATTTGATTACGCGCCGGCCATTTTGTTTTTTCTCCGGTTTTTGGCGGGAAATGTGCGGTCTGGATTAATCGTGCGTTTATAACTCGCCTTCTTGTTGGATTTACTTGTTTAATATTAAAATAGGGCCTGTGATTCCGAACCGAAGGTGGGCTTAAATGTGCGGGAAGCAGCCGTGTTTGCGGGTAGATTTGCGTAGTACATTTTTTAGGTTATGTCGACAATAATTTGATGAGGGAGTTTTATTTTAGGACTATAAATAAATTAATTATTGATTTCTGACACTTACGCGAATATTAGACATTGAAATGAAACTACTTTTTACGGATTTTATCGCGGTATATTGATATTATTTTGTTACCGACGTTTCGCCAGAAATTCGTGACCATGGATGCTGTAAAGGATCCGAAACGTCGGGAACAAAATAATATCAATATACCGCGATAAAATCCGTAAAAAGTAGTTTCATTTCAAATTAATTATTATTATAAAGTCAGTATTTTGATAAAACAAGCTTAAGGGTCGCCTGATGGTAAGTGGCAACCATACCTTATAGATGTCAGTCATTTTGAAACATCATTTTTTTTTTTTTTTATGTGATAGCAGGCAAACGAGCAGACGGATCGCCTGGTGGTAAGCGATCACCGCCGCCCATGGATTATATATAACGAATAAAGCTAAAGCTAAAACAATTATAGCAAACCATCATGCCTTAACTTGATGGGTAAGGCAGAGGTGTCACGTGCTGATGAACACTCAGAGTCCACGGTATGGTTTTATATATATATTTTTTTAAAGCAGCCTCGTCTACGTCCGGCTAAATGTCTGTTGCTTCAGCAGATCAATCTCTCGTAAGAGTCGAGTTTATCAAACAATTACAAAAGGAATTCAGTTAACAATTACAATGTCTATCAATAGATCCTCATGCGAGCCACTGGGGCACAGCGCATGCTACACGTCCAATTTGACGCTAATCCCATTGCCGCGTACGTGCGGGATTCAGTTACATAGCCTGTTCATTGTGCCCAGCCCTGCATTCATTAGCTACATGCACTTTTAACTGAGTATTTTTGATGTTGGTATGAACCGTACTAACAGTTGTTTGTTTAAAACCGTAACATAGGAGTTTAGGCGGGAAAATGTGAAGTGCATCTTTTCGATTTTGTATTGTTTTCCAAAACTTGAATTTCCCCGAAGTTTAATGTGTAATTATGGAGGATAATTAACCATTAAGTGTTCGTAAACGTGTGCGAGTGTAGGTAAATGATATAAAATTGAAAATCGTGACTTTTTGGGTTCACTCCTAAGCTCCATCGAAGCCTCAAACATTTCCACCATTTTATTGGGGTTGAAAGAACTGAATATTTGACTTGAGCATGGCGAACGTGTCAAGTGATGGTGCCATAATATAATCCCATGATGGGAACTATGTATTATTACTTGATTACTCTATCTATATACTAGACACAGGCAAATACACAAAAAGTGTGGCGCCATATTAAAAGAAAAAAAACCGTGACATATTAAAGTAGCCCATTTTCAATCTTACTGTTAAGTATGAACTCCTGCAAGAGAGTGTTGCTGTTACACAAAATAAAAATAAGTCCGACAGCTTTTGAAGCAAGAATTATGTAATACCAAAAACACAACTGTTATTATTCACAGTGTGTTATTCGGATTCTGATACTGTTAATCATAGGTACAACATACCTTCCTTCGTCCAAAATACCTACTTCACTGTAAATAAATGTAAGCGAATGAAGTTCTTGATAGCTTTACCAAGTTTGGAAAAAAAGCTTGACACGTAGTTTTCTCATAGGTCAGTAGGGAAGGGATTGAGAAAAATAGGATAGTGGGCAAATAATGGACACAGATTTTTGACATTGACATTAAACTACTTTTTACAGATTTTGTCATGCCCATGCCAGATTGATATTCAGTGATTCCCGACGTTTCGGATACTTGACAGCATCTATGGTCACGGATAGACTGAGGTGTTGGACGTCTTAAAGTGTCAGAAACCAGTAGTATGGATACAATTTAGAATAAAAATAAAACCGAAAGAAAACTGACACTGGTCTGCTTCCGAAATATAAATCAAACAATTTTTACATACCAAAGAAAAGGGTAACCATTAAGCGGTCAACTAAAAAAATATACATACAGTGAAACGTAAAAATTACAAATGGGATGACATTAGGACAAACGGGGTATCCGACCCGGTCCGTAGTGTCTCCGGAACAAAAACCGATAAAAAACGGCGAAAAGGATCCGATCCGGTAAAAAATAAGAATCAGACAAAGCGGCCGGACGGCCGGTAACCTCTATACGTGTCCAGTTTTTTTACGAGCACCCCGCAGCCCTTTTGTCCTTCCGGGAGGCCTTTTTTTAAATAGATCAGGGGCTGGCCAGTAAAGACCGCGGCCGACGTCCACCCTGAAATATTATTGTGGATTTTTCTGCTTGGCATTCATAAATATTTTCCAGGGAGAGTCCGCGCACCCCCTCCGTCTACCCACTGTAGGGGATTTACTCGAATCGGCGTAGAATTACTTATAAATTCGGTTAATAAAATATGATACGATAAAGCCGCTTTTTTCTCTGGCGGACCTCTATTATATTTTGTTTAATTTAAATATGAATAATTAAATTTAAAAAGGAAATCTCGGGGCTAATGAAATTTTTGTTTTCGAGATAATGAATTGAAAACACCGAGTGTCGCTCGCTCGGGCCGTGTTATTCTTTTCTCGCTCATTCGGATTCATCCTTCGTAGTCTAAAAACGCCCTGGAAAATATTATATTTTTTAAATGTATTAATTATGAATACGAATTATATTTTTTCCATGTTTATCTGACCCTTTATACTATCGTGGGCCTTACACACCAGAATTGTGTTTTTTAAGGCCTGCAGAGTAATTAGACTTAATTATTTTTTTTATAATGTGCCGTGAAATTAGGAAATTTCAGTATGTTTAGTGCTTGGTTAAAGTTAGAACCGGTTATGTCAACAATGAACTACACTCATAACGACCTCATCACTCGTAATGGTAATGAAACACAGGTAGCCGGAACATAATTACAATTTTAATATTCTACACCCATCCAAATTGTCGGACATGGGTAAAAGTATAAAAAGAGAGTGCGGTCGAGACGTAGGTCCCTAAAACCTCGAACAACGCCTTTAATCAACACAAACGCACCCGGCGATCAAACGACCGAGAATAAAAAAAAAACATCGATCCAGTCTGCCACGACCACAAGGGATTAAAATGTAACGAACGTATAAAAATATTCAAATACAATACTAACAAATTGATACAAACACTCATTAGGTGCGGATCGCGGAAGGCGCCCCCCGTCGGGTGGCCGCCGCCCCCCGGCCGATCTCTACCGACATTACAATCCACATCCAACGTACAAATATTATCTAAAATTCCTTCTCATTTATAATCCTTTTGTGTCCTCAGCGCGATGTCCTCCGTCAAATGCCCCACCCCCCACAGGGGTCGGGTGGGGGTATTTTTATATTTTTAATCGCGTTGGGCATTATCCAAATGGACATTGGCGGGTGCGCCGACTGCCGGTGCCGTCTAGATGATAAATTCTCCTTTCGTTCGACACCGGGCGCAATGTTTTGTTTTGTCCCTTCAGTAATGTCTCCTTTATTGGTATCGGAGTGCAAAAAAATACCCTCATAGTCATTAATTACAGTAGATTCGTCTGTCGGTGACTGGCGAGTTCTTGGCGACTATTAAAAATGGTACGCCATCTGTGGCTTCTCGGCTGATTTTTTCGGCGTCGGCAAATGAGGATTGATTGTGGCAATCGTTTGATGCAGATTCTTATTGAATGCGATGACGGCTTTGCCCATGATCGATGGTTCGCTTTTGTGGCTACAATTAGGTTACAATTTATTTTTGAAAAGGAATTATGTACGAAATTTTGTAGAGTCGATCTATCAAGAAATTTTCATATGAAGACAGATTCATTCAAAGTTAAGAAAATTGAGGAAATAGAAATTCTAGAAGATATTGATCAACTCTAATGAGCTTAAATTAACGTCTTAATTACAATAACTCAAAAACGTTTACTCAGTATAAAACAGTACTTTTAATCAATGCCCAAACGCTAACAAATGATCAGCAAAAATTCGTCCAAAACCAGCTAGCTACGGAATCGTGAACGTACATAAATTTAGGAGCCGTATAACCGAGTCCCACGACGTCCCGGCCCAGAGTTTCACACCATTAATTCTTGCACGCAGTCCACTGCAGTTTTTCCATCATTCTTCAAAAAGTTCCTACAAAAAAGAATTGCTTTTCTATATGCAAAACAGGGTGCCCAGTGCTCACACCGGCTTAATAATAGGATCATCTATACAATATCAATTTTGCATAATATATTGCGGTATTTTTAGGTTTTATTGGAGCCAGGATTTTGGTCCCATTTAACTTTTTTTCGAATTTTATGTGACGGAAGATATTGTTCTTCTTGTTTGGAGCTTTTAAAATGGGGGGGCTTTTTGTAATGTATTGTTTTCTGAATTATGTTGCGGGTTATAGGAATGTAATCCTGGATCTACCCGAAGTGGTATTTCCAAGTTTTATAGCCCGTTTGCTCGATGAACATGAAGCAATCGCGGGAATCAGTGGTATGTTTGTCCTTAAAGATTGCTGGAGAATATATCTTCTTGATATGTTAGAATAATAGAGATGCCTTTATAGACAAGGTCTACGGCAGTAGAAACACTAGTAGGCTGATAGTTAGGAAGAGACGATAGAAAATTTTATCTTGCTTGGAATTCTTAATAAGCTCTAAGTTATGCTGTAGCCAAAATAACATTGTATAAAGCACCATACAATATTAAAATCAGATAGTTCGAAGAATTGGTTGAATAAAAACGCAAGGCAACGGTTTTTCAATCGTTTAATAAACAGTATCTGTTTAAAAAACAGTTGATTTTGATCAGTGTTCCTTTTTCAAACGTTTGCAAAAGCGAGACGGTGAGTGTGTTAACGCGCGTTTAGCAGGAAAACGCCGCGTCGAGTGTCGAACCGACGTGTGATGTAAAGTATTGGCTGCGAAATTGTTGTTCTACAGTTTTGATACTTGAAAGTCAATATCTTTTAAAACATATTTAAAATAATGGTAAGGCTTTTTAGTGGATCATATTAATGTGTCTGTGACAGTGTCCATATGGCATTTATACAGAGACGGAGAATATATTTTTATTGATTTTCAAAGTCAAACGTCTCAAGTTCGATTTCCGACTTACGTATTTACAATTATGACTCGCTTAAATGATGAAAGAAAATTGAAACGTTCGTGAGGAAACCGCATACCTGAGACATTTTCTCGACGGCTTTAGAAGTATGCCAACATGATTCGTTAGCGAGGTGGACTATAGCCTAATCCCTCTCATTCTGAGAGAAAACCTATGTGGGCCAGTTGTTTGCATTACTGAAAGAATTTGAAGTGCAGTAAAACAGTTATGTTTTCCACCCTGTAATTTGAAACCACGCATTTATTCTTTTATTTACGTATCTTTTATTACTAAACATACGACCAGTGAAATGTGGGTGTACACCTCTGCCTAACTCTTCGTGGAATACAGGCGTGATGGTATTTTCTTCAAGATAGTTTAACTTTTAGTGCAATCAAATTTACCACCCATTTTGTAATTACGCTGAAAAAATATGAGTGAGAATGACAAAAATTAGGTCTACATATTAAGTAAATAATATATATATGCAATTAAAATATTATACTTATGGAAAAACAGTAAATAAAGCAGACGGATCACGTTATGTTAAGCGATTACCGCCGCCCATTGACACCCGCAACACCAAACTGCAGAGGAGTCGCAAGTGCGTTACTAGCCTTTTAAAAGGATTTGGGCTTCCGGTATCCTCACTCACTCGAAAAAATACAACGTAAGTGTTGTTTCACGCTCGTTTTCTGTGAGGCCGTGGTATCACTCCGATCGAGCTGGTCCATTCGTGCCGAGGCATGGCTCTCCCACGGTACATAAAAAAATACTTACAGAGCTCTCTTTTGACGTTTTCTTTTACATAACTAGGCTTATTAAAAGCATCAACACCTCTAAATCGCACTACATTATTATCGTTGCAAAACAACGATCACTTCGTCCCGGGCCAACGCTTCGCAATTTTTATTTCAGATCCTTTTTAGCCACAAACCTCCTTTTTGCCCGCAACCGCGTCCGCGGTCGAAACTGTTTAATGATTTGAAAAACGTGTTCTATCAGCCTTTATTCGGAAACAACCGAAAAAAGGCGACAACAAAGGGTTCAGAGTGCAAATATAGACTCATCGGTAACCACTCTTCTATCTCTGAACGCTTTTCGTGCTCGATTTTCGCCTTTATGCCTTTGATTTAGGTTATACGTTAGATTTTTGCGGGTGCAGTATTTTTTTTTGTTGAATGTAGGCACAGATTTCATCGGCAATTTATTATATTTTGTCCGTGGGTGAATTTATGATTATTTGAACGGCCGGTGGTCTGGCCGATTGGCTGTTTCTAACGCCGATAATACATGTACCGATGGGACGAACAAAAGGATTGCGTTATGGTAACGTAGCTCGATGAATAAATTAAAAGCCAAATATAATAAATATTAGTCGATTTTCATTGGTAACAACTATCAAGTATTCACATGCTGAGTGTGATGATAATAAAACTCCAGGGGCTTGTCGCTAAGAAATAACTAAGCTGATCCTGTAACCCTTCGTGCCTCGGTGAGCACGTAAAACAGGTGGTTACGATTGTCATATGAACACAAATGGTAATTCTTAGTGGTAGCCAGAAGCCCAAAAAATCTGTCTATCTCAAAAGTCTATCCTTAGGATAGCAGTATTGTCCAGAAATTACCCAATTTTCTACTTACGGATTCGTGTAAAATACTAATATTCAGTAAAATGTACTTAGACTGGAAACCGATTCCAACATGCATCTTATCTTATCTTGTGTAGGGGGCCGAGGCAGCAAGGCCTCAGTGCACATCGACCCAATGGGATCTTTTGTGCTTCCCCTAGATACCAAATCTTCATCCACTCCCAATTCTTTAAACAGCTCTTCCATGAGCTTTATAATGAGGCCTGGGGGTATGAGTCTGTAGTCCCCTGGTCTTGGATAACCCTGCCTAAAGAGGCACATTCGCGTTCTAGGTAGTGCATCGCATGTACACAGAAGGTGTTCCATGCCCTCAATTTCCCTTTTGCAGGCCCTGTAAGCTGATGTCTCCTTCCAACATGCATAGTTGGGACGAGGCTAGTAGGACGAAAGGGAACAAGCCCTTAGCCATGGGGGACTTCTACAAACATACTTAAAAACAAAGGGTAGTCGTTTCGGCGTAAAATACTGGAATTTTGCTGCACCGGGCTGCATTTAGAAACTGGCCAATATGGTTGCAAAAAGGCTAGCCGTTTTCCAACCTATGTAGGTACAGCCTTTCCAGCTTCCAGGTAAGGGAATCAAAAGAGACAAACAGCTAAGGTCTTAAGATGAAAACTCGTGAGTACCTCTCGTGTTGCTGAGGTCTATAGGCTGCGGTTGCTACTATTCATCTTATAACAATAAAATGAACAAATTTTGCGTCGCGCAAGATTACTTTCCCTGAGTAGTAACTCATCCTGTACGAGTAGGCACTGTATGTCAGCATCGTAAAGGTTCCTACACAATTCTAGTTCTTTATGACATTTGTCCAACGCATGATATAAATTAACATTATATTTTCTAAGAACAATATTTGTTTTATAAACATTATATCTTTTCCTAGAACTTTGTATTTTTTTTATTAATTTGTTAATCTTACATATAATAAGAATGGAAGTGAGCCGTGTCTGTACATTGCTTATATTTACAAAAAAACTAATTTGGGGGACTCAGAATCAGTAACACAATCCATTTCTATTATTTTTGGAACTTTTGTCTGTCTGTTTGTCTGTCGGTTTGTCTGTCGGTTTGTCTGTCGGTTTGTCTGTATGTTTGACCGCGCATCAAATGAAAACTACCGAAGAGATTTGGAGGAAGTGGACAGGAATTCATAGCCTGTTTCTTGGATTAACATTTAGGCTATATTTCATTAAAATCGGTTCACTCTATCAAAAGTTATTAACATTTTAACGATTGAAAACGTAGAATTTGAACAATAACCATTGAAGCTAATTTCCTTTTTAAGTATTTCCGTATTAGACTAGCACGGGTCAAACATTATAACAGAATCAAGAAATATATTTAAAAAAATACACTCACAGGTACTAAATAAGATAAAACAAGAAAATAAAACAAAGAAATCAGAAACCATTATTTTGAACGGGAATTGATTATTAGTACAGTTATTCTAACTCTACTTATATAAGGCATCACGGGACATACATAGGACTTATCCAGCGAGCATCAACCGGTGTAAAAAGTAAATATTTGTGTAGGGTAAAGTATGACAATTTATTCTCTAGAAGACTAACACGACATCGTAATTACCTCAATGAAATTTGATTCCATAACAGGTGTCATTTTGAGTTGACAATTTTGACAATTATTCTTTTCTTCTTTATAGCGTCCAGCCATATAGGAACTTATTTTATAATTTGAAACCTCCATAGTGTAGATACAGTGCGCACACTTTATTTGAGAAAGTAACTAAAGAGTTTCCATTTATTCAAATAATTAATTATTATACCCTAAGAATATACCACATAAGTTTATACTTATGTGGTATAAACTTATGTGTATATGCTTTATTATTATTAATAAAAAAATACAACGTGCGTTAATCTTAATTTACTGACGCCGAAACAGTTATTTGAGATTTTTGTCTATATAAGTATGTCTGTTTATATTTCCATGCTTCACGTCAATACCACGTGAACAAATTTTTGAAATTAAGTAATTAATAGGTCAGAAATACGGTATTCTGAGGTCCACGGCGCTAAGTGTATTACAAATATGGAAAATCAAATTTTTCGAGGTGGTTAATTGAAACTTGGAGAGGACAACGTCTCTCAGGTCAGCTAGTTACAGTATATATTTTGTAATTTATTGTGACTTGTTAACAATGTGCATTTATTAATACTCTCATCCTTGGTCAAATCTATAGTTACGGTTGCCACCCCACATACTGGATCACTCCCACCAACTAACTCATTATAAAGACTACAGGTGTTGGTGGTCTGGATGTTTGCCTTAAATGAATCAAGATTAGAGATAATCTTGTAGGCTTCGCTCAATTCACATTCCAGCTCCGATATACGTTATAAGGAGTATTTAACCTACAATCCACAAAAAACAAATTAATTACCAAAAATAAAATATTTTAACCCAATACGCCAGAGGTCAATATACCTTGGTACGTAAAATTTACGATATATTTACATATGTGATAAAAAATCGTGTCGTACACGGGGTCGTCGGTTCAATTCCCGTGCTCGTTTTAATTAAACAAACCAAATATAATATACGGCGGCAATTTTATACGTGTGCGGCCGGCCTAACGACACTTTATAGATGAGTTGTGAACACCTACCATTTGTACGTATTAATTTATTATTGTTATTTTTACATGTGACGGATATGCGTAGAATTTATTGTTATAATAAATTTATTTGGCTTTGGGCTTGGAATTGACTATAAAGCAAATGAAAATATTAAGTAGGCTATAGATTTAAAGATACATACACAGCTTTAAACGCTTTAACTCATAAGAGGGCAAACAAGCAGACGGATCACCTGATGGTGAGCGATTACCGTCGTCCATGGACACCCACAACACCCAAGGAGTCGTAACGAAATAGAATGTAAGCGTTGTTTCACGCCGGTTTTCTGTGAGGTGGTCTATCACGCTGGTCGGTTCAAAAAATTAAAACATTGATTGTAAAAGTGTCCTTAAAAGATCATTTTTTTATTTTATAGTATAGGGGGGTAAACGATCAGATGGATCGCCTGATGGTAAGCGATCACCGCCGCCCATGGACACCCGCAACACCAGAGGAGTCACATGTGCGTTGCCCGCCTTTTAAAAAGGGTTTGGGCCTCCGATATTCTCACTTACTGGCCCAAACACAACGTATCTTAGCATCATCTTTCTATTAGGCCGTATTTTTAGATATTCCCAAAATCACTCGCGTACCAAAAAGATTTATTTATTAATAGTTAACTCGATTTTTAAACGACATATCAAAATGAATGATGAAAAAAAATAGGATTTAAACAAAGCAACTGTTATAAGGCCATCCATCCATACTTAATATTATAAACACAAAAGGTGTTTGTCAGTCTGTTGCCTTTCCACGCGTAAATGGCCTAACCAATTTTGATGAATTTTGGTATAGAGATAGATAGAACCTTGGAGAAGGACACAGGCTACCATTTGTCTCAATAGGTTCTTTGGAATGCGAGTAAAACCGCGGGAAACAGCTAGTAAAAAGTGACAAGCAAACTAGTCTTTCAGTGACCGTCCATCGAGATACAATGGTACCATTACTAATGAATAGGGGAGTTCGGATAGAAAAATAGAATTAATAATTTATTCTATTTTTGCGCGTGATGGTTAATATGCATGCGCTGTTCGAAACGGGTCTCGGGGGTTGCCAACGTTGTTTCTATTATTTACAGCGTATTTAATGCTAGGGATTATCGTGTGGGGTATTTTTCTTGATTATTCATGGACACTGGACCAAATTCAAATGCGGTGAAGTGTAGTCAATAGATAAGTTTTTTGAAAAAAAAAACATGTTTTTTTATGGGATACGGCGGCAATCGAACAGACTTTTCGCCCAATGGTAAGCGATACCGCCGCCAATGGACACCCGCAACATCAGAGTAATCGCAAAGCGTTGCCGGCCTTTTAAAGGGTTTGGGACTGCGGTATCCTCACTCACTCGGCCAAACCCAACTTACCTAGGCGTTGTTTCACGCCGGTTTTCTGTGAGGCCGTGGTATTACTCCAGTCGACACGAAAGCACGGCTCTCACATGGTAAAAAAAAAATATCCGTTCCTATAATGGCAATCCTACAATTTTGAACTCCGAATGAACTCCGAAAACTTAGGTACTTGGCAAGTAAGTATTCTGAGTTCAAAAATTGTTCGATCTCAACTTTCCATTTGTATTTTGGCAAATAGATCTTTTAAAGTCACTTTTACAAGTCAATATTTTTAATTTTTTTGCACTACATAGGGCTGGTATTTCCTAAATGACCTCTGAGAAGAAACGCCGAAACAAACTATAAAGTGATGGCCTCTTTTAAAGTCCAGACACAATGCAGGGATCTGAATTGGCCTTTTGAAGAAAGAGAACAACTGCTTTGAGTAGACCAGTCCCAGCCGACGGCACGCATGCATCAGTCATTGTGTAACCCACATGGATTCACAGTGCCTGGTTAGGGATTTGTTTGTTTCTGTTGACTATTCCCTCTTAGAGCTTATTTGCAAGCATATCTGTGTGTAGCTATAGTAAAATGTTCCAGCTTGGCTTGTCACGAGGTGCCGGAGTCCGGTCGTCATCGCTGCAATACGTCTAGGACTGTGGTGAGGAATGAGATGCCTTTCTAAAAGATTGTTTGAGGGTACACAGTGTATATCATATTCTGTTTCAAAGACAGACTTCATGAGTGTTTCCTTTTAAAACTAACAAGATATAACTCTAGATTGTAGTAAGCAGTAATACGTTTGAAATTAAACTACTTTTTACCGATTTTACCAATGTCTGATATTCGCGTAAGTGTCAGAAATCAGTAATAAGTCTACTTGTTTTTGTCTTTAAAAATAAAGAAGAACGTTTGTGCCAACAATCACATGCCACAACGCCTGTATTCCCCGAATGGTTCGGCAGAGGCATACTAATAACTAACTGTACACACACAGTTTCCGGTCTATTTAGCTCTTATGCAACATGCGCAAGTCCAAATGCCGAGCTGTTATTGTGAATTTTATAGAAAAACCCTATAAAACTAAACTTTTTAGAACTTAATGTTTTGAACCTGATTAAGTTAAATATTAATCCTGTTCTGAGTTAACTTATTACTATTAGGTAAAACCCAACTGCGCCAGAACGAGGGAGATTATTTAACACATTTACTATACGAAAGCAAAAATGTAGAATACCATTTTATTTAACAAAAACATCTTGTCTCTCTCCCAGAGAAACCATCAATACACATACAGCAGGTAAACATTTGGAAGCACTCCATCCGCCGGTAATCAACGCACCGAACGAAATGATCACAATAAAATATTTGGGGTGAGAATGGCTTTCGCCAGACCCCGACTTTTCACCTTACGCCGGAAACAACAACATTTTTCGCGAGGTGAACAACGTTGATGTTGAATGTCTAGATGAGACAACGGTTTGGTAACTAGAGCAGAGATGCAAATGAATTCGGGATCTGAATGAGGGAGCTGTCAAAAAAAAATGTTTACGCTTAAAGAGATATTTCTAGATAATGTGGCATCAGTGGTGTACTGCTGCCTGAAACACTGATATTGCCGTAATCTTTAGAATATCAGGCCATATATCCCACGGCTTTTCTTTACATTTTCTCTGATATTATTTATGGTTTTCTCAACGATCTTGGTCCGATGGGGGCTAATAAACGAAATGGTGTGTAAAAAGGATCGTAGCAAGTGGGAATCTATCGTATGATATGTACAGCAAATTGAAACTCCGTTTTTATGTACTGATTTCTGGCACTTACGCGAATATTAGACATTGAAATAACACTACTTTTTACGGATATTATCGCTTATATTGTCTACTATGTACTGTCTACTCGTGCGTGCCTACTGCTGTTAGGGATCCGAAACGTCGGGAATTAAATAATATCAATACAACGTGATAAAATTCGTACAAAATAGTTTTACCATTTTTATGATTTAATATTTTATGGAAGTAATTTCAAAAACACAACCTGAAAACTTGGTCTTTTCTTGAAATTAATTGGATTTCTGTATTTGGTCATTTTTAGTCAATCTATATCCATGTAAACCTTTTAATAATTAAATGTGTAGCGATGTGGGAGTCCAGTATTCCACGTAAATCGTCGATCCGGGATAATACTGATCAATATTAACGATCGTCGAACATTTCGTGCGTATCCGCCGCGGGTCCGCCGCAGCGTTCTGAAATTGAATTAGTTACGCCCTCTGATTGGCTCCGTGTTTTATTCGTCACTGATTGTATGTACGTTGATGACGTAATAAGTTTGTTCGTTATTTGAAATTGGGTGTTGATTGGTAAATATCGGATGTATGTGGGTTTGGAGAGTAACCTTAATTTAACCCTACGAGAAATTTGTAGAGATTAGGGTTTTGGTACTTGGTATGATGTTTAATTGTTATTTAGAACCACTAAAGGGAGTAGTTTCCTGCATTCTTGTTCAGTATATTAGCATAGAAAATGGTCCTAAGTGCCTAGCTGATGCCATCCAACCGTCCGTTATCATGATTGAGAGATGTACTTAATTTAAAAATGTAACTGTGTCAATTCAGTAAAAAGATTAGCTACAAAAAACGAACTAGGTCTTTTTTAATTTAAATTCAGTTCTTTTAAGTCGATTCTAATGAAAAACTAGACAGGAGATAATACTTAATGACATTTATCGTATAAGCGATCCAAGATTATAAAAATGTCCATAAAGACCTAATTCGCGTACAAAGTCCCGCCCACCTGAGAACGTATCACCCAAAAAAGAAGAAAAAGGACCACGCGATTATAATACTAGAGGGGGTCAACTATCTGCCTTTTGAATTCACCCTAAATCGCGTTCATACGAACTGAGAGCTTAAAACTAATACATCTGGGTGGCGTGTGACTGGAGTGGGGGGAGTCTGGAGGGTGGCATGTAGTAGGAGGGGGGGGGGGGAGTTAGGTCGGTGTTAATTATTCACATTTTAATTTACGAAGCCCGGCACTGGCCAGTCGGAACGGGGAAAAATGTCTTGCGATCATTCGACAGTTGTATGGAATATGTGGTGATGTAATGAATTTGGATTTCTGTACGTTGTAAATTGAAGTTTTGGATTAAAATCCTACAAACATATATACTATAGGTACATAAACAGCTTTGAACTAGAAGTAGACTTAGAGTAGCTGAGCTGGAATTCTTTGGTTCAATTCCTTGGTCCGCACATAACTTCCCTGCTGCTTGCTTGCCCAAGTGGCAGAGACTCCATGAAGATTTTCCACACCCCAAAAATGGGCAGTTTATTCTATTATATATAACACGGGGAGTCAAACTTCCCATATTTAATGTAGCCGAAACTACAAACCAACGGTCGTTAATCAAAAATATTCTGCGAATGCGGGTAGGTACTTCGCGGTCCTCAGGTACATTATTCAAGCCAACATTCAAACGCTACGCTCAACCCCAAACGTATTAGACATCACTTTCATGACACATGCTATGAATAAACGAAACAAAAGCAGCCCCACCTATGAATACGACCGTCCCTCTCTATCACTATTGCGGAGACAAGGACAGAGGAGTGCTCCTATCCGATACCGATGAGAAAAACGATCAGAATACGGACCCACGATTGCTATCTAAATAATTCAAGCGTGTATTCAGTCTCTGTAGCACTTTGCAAATTTCTATTCTCCATTTTTAAAACGCAGATCTCACCTTTATTGCGAATGTTGTAGGGGTTATTTTTCAACGTGTCGCAGTTTGGAGTTGTTGGTGAAAACGCGGTGCAAACGTATGGAGTTTTTACAGGCTCTTATACGAAAATGTCGAACCGAATCGGTGTCCTCATAAGCAAATTGTATGGGACAGAAATTTGAATTTGTTGCAGAATAAGTTCAGTATATATGGCGTCGTTTAATTACGTTGCAGGTTTTAATGATAACATTCAGTTAGAATTTAACATAACATACCACCATGCCTGTATTTCCCGAGAGTTTTTTTTTTATGGGATAGGGGAGCAAACGACCTGACGGATCACCTGATGGTAAGCGATAACCGCCGCCCATGGACACCCGCAACACCAGAGGAGTTACAAGTGCGCTGCCCGCCTTTTAAAAGAGTTTGAGCCTCCGGTAACCTCATTCACTCGGCGAAACACAACGCAAGCGTTGTTTCACGCTGGTTTTCTGTAAGGCCGTGGTATCACTCCGAGCCGGCCCATTCGTGCCGAAGCATGGCTCTCCCACGTTGTAGTTAGGCGAAGTTGTACTGATCCTATGTGTCAGCGAGCCTATTGCCATTAATCAGGCACAAATCTAAACTCCGACCTGAATTTCATGGAAAAACTTAATAACCCCCGACTTCTAGAGTAGGAGGCACGTATTCAAGAACATTTTTTTTTACTTCTTGACAGTTCCCCGCAATTCCTCACTTCTTTTTCTTCTATACCCTTTTATTAGAGCGGCGGCGGTAGCCTAATGGCTAGGGCGTCGGACTTGCGATCATGTGGTTGCCGGTTCGAACCCCACCCATTGCACTACCGACGTGAAACCACTCGTAACACAAGCATTTAGCTTACCACGAGGGGTTAACAAGAATACTAGTAATGTGTGACCCACATTGCTAGTAAGCTTTTTTAAAAAAAAAATACAATATAAAAATCTATTCAGTAGTTTTTGCGCCAACCCGTAACAAACAGACAAGAATTTTAAAAATCACATTTTTGGGTTCGGAGATATTTATATTTTTTATTTTTTAATATCTTCAATGTACAGACACAGCTTTTTTTTAAATGTTATAATAGTAGAGAAGATACGATAAGAGATATTTGGATTATTTTAAACAAAATATACGCAAACGTTAATAGCGTTGATTGCGATGAAGAGAGGAATTTTATATTTATCCACCAACATAACCCTAGTACTTCTGCTGTAATACTACAATACCCCTCTTACATTAACCCTGCGAGCACTCTCAAAAACAATGAATACGAATCGTAAAAACTGAATGACAAGATGCGGTGAGATAAGGCAGTCTAATAACCCGTCAGTGTCGATCATTGTGTGGGATGAGGCCGATTTGTAATGTAGATGTGTTTCATATGAGGCCTTTTATGATGCCTCTCTCTGAATTTATTACACACCTGAATGGAGTTATGAATATGGGTTTTTATTAGGTTTCTGATGTATTTTAATTGGATGTTTTGATTTGTTCTAATGTTTTCGTGTAATGAAGTCTGTTTAATGATTACCCCAGGGCACAAAAATATGATAGAAGATGTTGCCACGTTTTCAAATTATGATGTAAATGACGTCTCAAATAATGAATCTTGTGGCAAAAATAAAGATTTTTTTGATGAATGCATGCCCTAGGACTACCAATACAGGTCTTGACCTAATGCGACAGCCAAGTAACACAAATAAAATTATAGCATAAAATACATATCAAACAATGATCTTTATTTTATAACACAATATAAACAATAGTAATTTTGCGAATTCAACCGCATTGACATGTAAATACATCAATTTCGACCTGAATACAATTGATTGTGCGAATTTCTGTGCAAAATTGGGACTGTGATGTTTAGAGCCTGGACTAGTCTGATTGCCTTTACAACTTGTAGTCAATAAATAGTAAAATTTTCATATACTTACTTAGTTGTTCTTTTCAGAGGCCTTCCCAATAATACCTCACCTCCCACACCTACTATTCAAGCTCCCAAATAAGTAAGAAAAATCTGCTCCTATAATCGGTGCACCCAAACAACGTCAGGTATCGAGCGGGTTCATTAAAAGGCCGGTGAGGGTGGGCCTTATCCAATATTTATTAACTTATTTCAAAGAAAATCGTATAATTAACACCATAGCTTCACCCCTGGCGCTAACACCCCACGCGAGAACCTTCGACGGTGAGCTAAAGAGTAATGTACGCAGATATGATACGACGAACTAAGAGTAAGGATCTTGTAGCCACTTGAATTTTCAGATTTGTTTCTTAAGCAGTAGTTTTAAGGACCACTATAAATTATTTTGAGTTAAAAACTTTAATTGTCGACGTACTATATGTACCTACGCTTTATTATGAGAAGAGCTTTTGACTTAACAAAAATTGAAGAAAAAATAGTAGATGAACTCCTGAGATTCGGTAACATACATAAGAAACTATCACGGGCTAGTTTTCTGAAAGGTTAGGCAGAGGTGTACTAATGTACATATAGAGTTCGGCGGAATAATTAGGTCCCATGTAATAACGGGCAAGCAATTGCCATTAACTGGACACAAAATACGACCCCGAGCTGCTACTGAGAATTTCATAGAAAACCAGGACTCCTTACGAAGCTGTCGCGCTGAGAACAACTAGACTAATGATAAAGGCAGTCGGTACAAATACTTCCAGATTTTATAAACAAAAATTCGCCAAATAAACCCACTTCCATCTGTAGGCAGAAACAGCGCACGTCTGTAAGTTATTTGCCTATTATACGTCTGTCGGATCTGTTCGCATCACTCTTAGCTTTCAATTAGTATTCAGCCTCTCTCCTTACGTGTTCCAAACTTAATGAGAGTATGTGTCGGAGTCGTATTTTTGAAATTCAGACCCTTTGAAACAACATGGACATCGCAAAAATATGGTAATGCCACCTGTGAAGCGGCTATGCGAGCAAAATTGATTAAGTTGCTCGCTAAGTTATGTATTTTTGATGTTAAGTGAAGATTATGATTACTTTGGGTGATGTTGAATATTGTAGCAGATAGAAATACATTCTTATATCTATAGGAACTACGGTTAATTTAAGTTCATTTCATTTAAATTATACTTTTTAGAAATTTGTATTTGTGCATCACAATTACAATAATTTTGATGGAATTAACTTACGAACATTTCTGGGAAGAGTCTTTAGAGCCAAGAGCCAATTTATAGTATTTAATTAGTACCTATTCTTTATGTATAAAAATACAAATAAAATGCTGCAGGTTGGTAAAGCTGAAATAGTATTGGGAGAGGCATCGAGGCATCAGCAGTCGAGCAGCGGACTAATATAGCAGATGAAATTGACATCACTTGAGAACACCTGAACTGATTTACCAAATTACCAAAACTCCGAATGAAGCTTTTAGGGAATAAAAAAATGGAAAGGGTGCCCGATAAATTAGAAAATCCCGGATAAACTAAACGTGCTGCTTTATGTGATCTGAGATCGATGTGTTTATACAAAATAAACTGAAGATAATTCTTTGGACAGGACAACGCCAGTTGCGCCAGTTTATTACAAATTAATAAAGGTCAAATCCATTCACTCATTGTATCTAATGTGATAGAATATCTATCACATTAGATACAATGCTCAAAATCATACACACCTATGTTCATACAAACTTTTTTGAGCATTGTATCTATTTTGTATTGAGCATTGTATCTCATTGCGTCTGCAATGAGAATGTTGTTTTTGGAATCGATTAAAAAGTTTGCAATTTTGATTGATGAAATTGCAGAATCACCTGAATTGTGTACTTTACTCGGACACTGCGCAAGGCGGAGGGTGCAAGGCCGAGGTATCAATGCACCCCATTGCCCCCGCTTTGATCTCGCCGCCGCCGATCGGCTAACTGGATTATTTAACGAGTTCTCACCCAATTCCGTTAATTGGTTGGTAATCCGGTAGGTAAATGACAGGTACAGGGTTTAAGCTTGGAAGAACACTAGTCGGTTTGATTAGATGCATGTGTGTGTAAGATGAATTTATGATGCCAAGTTTTTGCGAGAGGGCAAAACCAGCCATATTCTGGTCCATGGAATAGTTAATATTTATTTGCGACATATATAGCAGGAACTTAGTAAAGAAAAGTATCATATGATTTATAGGTTCAATAATGATAATACATCCATACTATTATTACAAAAGCTACTGAATAGATATCGATAAAATGCTACGAAAGATTTCGAAATATTTGAGACAAAAGAAAAAGATACAAATACTTTTGATATACCTAAGTGTATATATATTTATGCTAGTGCCTGTACAAGCAAAACCTCGCTTTTTAATCCATCACTGACTAAGCTAAGGGTCACCACAGATCTCCGAGCTTACACGACGAGGCGAGGCACGCATGCATACGATTGTCGCAAAAGGTTATTTCTGCAAGGCGCTGCGGTTTTGTGGACACGCCTGGCGTGACGTAGGAACTGACGTTGTGGCTTGTTACGTGTTTCTTACCGGATTTAGTACTCGGTGTGACAATGCGTAGGTGAGAGGATAGTGGCCAGTTTTGAGGTAGGACCTATATAGTACGGACTAAAAGAGAACGTCAAAAGAGACGTTCCAAAATGTGTGCTCGAGTTTTGGTGTCGTGATTTATTATTTTACAACTACCCACTATTATGGAGAATTTAAATGTAAGATCAACTAAATATTAATGCGTCATTAGTCTTGTAAGACTGCTACGCTAGAGGTCTTGAGTGCAATTCCCAGGTCGATTTGTTCGGATTAGTGCTGTTTATCTACTTGAAAGTGGCATCTTAAAACCTCATCAAAATGGCCTCCATCCATTGTGCGCACAGTTCAACTAGAGTTCCTTACCGATATATTCCGAATGTAAGTTAGAAGCTAGTTCAAAGCGAAATAACACTAAATCTAGACCAACTTCGCGCGTGTTGGCTGTATATTTTAGAACTTTCTTTGTGTAGTAATGTCTGCAGTGTTAGACGCTACTAGGATAGGATTTGGATTGAAGGTCTGTATCATGTCAGATGATAGAAGCTTGTTGACAACTTCACTTATATTTGTTCCCGTTCGTCTGCCCTTGCGATTTCAAGGTCGAGCATGTAGTACATGGTAGCACGAGTGTTTCTATGTAATTCTTAGAGTAATGAGTCAATGATTTAATGAGTCAATTGCTATAATACTTACGTGGGATCTAAATATACGGTTAATATAATATATAGTAAGGCTTCGGGTAATTAAATTTGATATTTAAAAAAGCTATTTTGTGGATAAGTATTTCATTCAATAACAATATTTTACGTTGGCCTTATGACAAACTTACACAGCTTTTGTTTGTAAATAATTAAGAACTGGATAGAAAAGAGAGTGTTTGGGACATCTCCGTAAGAGGTTGCCGCATTGACAGTGTTCTTCTATCGGCTCATATGGGTAATACTTGTATGACAAAGTACGTTATTTTCGTGGTTATGAACGAATAAAATGGCTTATGTAGTTTCTGCATAGAAAAAGGCGTTAATAATTATGAATACAGATATATTTTCTCATTTTTTCGTAAACCAAACACTGCCCAAAAAGCCTTACTCATCAGCAAACATGTGTTAATTAAAATTAATTCACAAACGTCTGAGTGTTAAATTATTCACAATTATAATTGTAATAATCAGGAGTCAGACCTAAGACCGTCCGAACCAAAAAGCCCGAGCCGGTCGTATTAATATTATCACATATCCGGGCAGTGGAGCTCTCTGGAAGAATTTTTAATGCTATGCTTTAATTATTTTGCCGTTGGCCCCGGTTGGGCGCCAGTCTAAGTTCCATTCACATTAGAGAATTCATTTTTGTTACGGCCGCGCCTACGTTCTGAATTATTAAGGTGCTTGCCGAAAACTGAAAATTACTGAGATCACCGGGTGCCAGACGGTGTGTATTTATGAGTGCGTAAATTTTCTAGAGGTATTCTGTAACCGTTTCTACATTATGAAGGGGGCTAATTAACCGGCCGAGTTCGGGCACTGTTAATAATGGACGAGATACTACTACGTAGTTCTAATATAAGATGGGTGTGGGTAAAAATTTAGGGTCTGTATAATTTTCATATCCTGTTATATAAGTGATTGACGGTATTCATGTTTTTTTTTATACGGTAAACATATCAATTTATATCCTTCTCCACATTTAAATATCATAATCAGGCTATTCGTCTTGTTTCGTATATATTGTAAACATACTGAATTATATAGAATATCTAAGCCCGAAATGTAAGCAAATCCGAAAAAATGTTAATTAAAATTATATCTTACCTAGTGAAGCCGCATCACAAAGAAACGGACAAAACAAAAATGTAATATGATTAGAAACAAATTACACACGCGGCCACGATAAGTCCGGCTCGCGGGCTAACCAACCGTGGCCCACGTTGGGCGCCACTCTGCCTTTGTCCGGCCACTTTCTTTGTATATTGTACCATTTCATGCAAAATTTAATTTCGTTTTCAAGACTCGTGCGGAATGATATTACGGTTGGCGGACGCCACCGCCGTTTGTAATTTCCCTCCTCAAGTGTGTGTGGACATCGTGCCTTTTTCATCGCATTCCGTTTCGGTGGGTGGGCACAGCACCGGTCCGGTACCGTTACGTTTATTGCGGCGTTGTTCGGAATTAAACAGTCGGATTGCAACCGCCGTTAATTACTATACACAACTACGGCCAGGTGGTTTATTGGCTGCTCTTTTAAAGCCGCGTGCATGATTTTGTTGCTTAATCAAAGTTCCCGCTGGTTTTTAGATTTTCTGGTCCTATAAATGGAATTAGAAATAACCTTTGTTAATATAGACACAATATTATTTAAAATAAATACACACACAGAAGAAAGCATACTAGAGTTGGAGTCACTGTGGTAAATTTTATACAGTTGCTGATAACTCAAACAATATTTCTTTAATTTATTTCAGTCAAAAATTGTCTTCTAATAAAAAACCATTCACGTAAGGCCACTTTTTATATAACCCACTTTGCCGCCAATGCAAAGTTATGAAATAAAATGCAAAGTATCTCTAAATAAAAGTAAATAAATCCATATTTTATTATTTCATGACCCACCAACCCATAGAGACATGTCAAAAGGAGTCCCCTATCTTGTAAGGAACTCCCAAATCCTTTCAACCCTTTAAGAGTTGCATCCCCAATTTGTTATCGATACCGGTAACACGGTCCAGTGGCTCAAGGGAGACTCCCTGAAGGGATAAAAAAGGGATTCTTTCTGTGATCTACCCGCAAATCGGTGTACACACAATAGGGGGCGATTAAGGTACTTAGGTTCGACGTGAGAAAGGGATTTTCTTTTTCTTCAGTTTTTATGGCGTTTGATCGGTTTTGGGGGAGGAATTGACGTGATTTTATCTTATACTTTGTGGCGGATATTTAAAACTTTTGTAAGATCTTTTGTTAATAAAAGAGGTTTGTTTGCCAGGATCGGCAAAAAAATACAAAACCTGTTACCAAATGTTGCGAATCCATCTTATATTTGGAGTCAGATAATTATGGGTTAACTCATCAATCAAGGTTACCGCAGTCTACGGCTTGACAAAATTGGGTTTCCATATTAATTCATCATTTAGTTTTACCCTAACCAAACATGTAGCAACACCATACAAAGATATTTAGTGGTTCACTCAATAACTACCCCAACATCCCTCAAACATGTTTACACTGGCGCTCCATGTCCAGTCTTGTTCAAACAGCCTTCGACAAACTGGACGGGGGCTAGATATTTGCATATCGGTCTCTTACATGTTTATTGAGGCGTCTATGAGATTACGTTGTTAATAAAGTTTGGCTAAGATGTGATGGTCATTTTGGATAGTTTAAGGATTAACGGAAAGTTTGTTTAAGGATTATTTGAAGCTTAAGGGAGTTAATTTGTCAATTATTATGAAGACCACTTAAAATCTCTACTATTATAAAATTGTAAAGAAGCTGTGTCTGTACATTGAAGATATTTTAAAAAAAATCAAGTGGGTTATGGAATATAAACGACCCCGAACCCAAAAATTCTTGTCTGTTTGTTACGGGTTGGCGCAAAAACTACTGAATAGATTTTAATTTTGTTATCACTGTTAGAAAGTATACAATGTGCTCCAACTTAAAAACTGGTATAGGTACTTCTTATCTCAAATAATTAAACGGAATCTGAGATACAGCTTGACCTCTCTAATGTATAGAGATCCATACAAAGAAGAGATCATCACTGTTGGTTTTTGAGCTTCAAGTGGGCGAAGCCGCGGGCAGAAGCTAGTAAAAAATATTATAAAATAAAATAAAATAAATAAAAATAATTTAATTCAGACCATCAAGTCCATATGTATGTTAGTAACAGGAAAATTTTACTTATAGCGAATGTTAGTAATTACCAGTAGGCACAACAAATTGAACAGACCGTACCCCTTCAGTTGGCTCACCGCAACACATGCAGTTCAGTAAATCTACTGAGCAGAGCAGTGTCCAGTCTGTCGCCAAACATCCTCAGGACTTTTAAAATACAGACGAGAATAACCAATGCCTGTTGAAATAGGATCATCAAGATCAGATAATCTGAGCAGAAAATAAATACAAGGGGTGTATAATAAAAACCTATTTATGATATTACCTAGCTATCATACTGGTTTCTGACACTTACCACTTACCTTTCTGATACTTACCTAGCTATGTTGTGTATTAAAGGCAAAGAGTGGAATACCATACGACTTCTTTATTATACTCCTTATTTTACTACTCATAAACCTCTTCGCTTGCATATCAAAGGGCACAACCTTCAGTTCTCTTCATGTAGTTCTTGCATACCTTGTAAGTATTTTCACTTAACCATATTATAATCTAACTAGCTTCTGCCCGCGACTTCGTCCGCGTAGCGTGATGATATATAGCCTATAGCCTTCCTCAATAAATGGGCTATCTAACACTGAAAGAATTTTTCAAATCGGACCAGTAGTTCCTGAGATTAGGGCGTTCAAGCAAACAAACAAACAAACTCTTCAGCTTTATATATTAGTATATATAGATAGATAGATGGAAGTGAAATACCAATCACTTACTCATTAATGACGTAATCTCTGATTATAGAGTCTAGAAATTTGAAAATCGGCAGATAGGTCCCTATAAGATATAGGCATATGCTAGAAAGGATATTGACGACATTCTAACAGCATTGGGAACAACTAGATGAGCGTAACACCGCGGGGCAGACCTGAACATCAAAACCAACCTCAAAAATTAATCCACCTGCAATTACCGATTATAATAAAATCTCACGTAAAGACAAAGAATAAGGAGGTATAAGCTGGGTGAATTGCAAGGGTCCCGAAGCGTCCGTACGTGTACCTCGGATTAACCGGCAAATTGGTTTAAGCCAAAAGCCCGGATCACGCCGCGAGAGAATCAATCCCGATCGCTGGAGACGTGAGGGCAAGGATGGAAACGGTTGGAGTTTTAAAGATACATAAGATAGAATTGCTTGGACTTTATTTCCTGATAGTTTTAACAGTCTATTTTGTTTGCTAAGTACATTTTTAACAAATTGTGAGAACATATTGTCTTGATTGACGGTTCACCATCATCGCAGAGCATAAATTCCAAAAAAATGATATTTTTAAATCTATACTAATATATAAAGCTGAAGAGTTTGTTTGTTTGTTTGTTTGTTTGTTTGTTTGTTTGTTTACTTGAACGCGCTAATCTCAGGAACTACTGGTTCGATTTGAAAAATTCTTTCAGTGATAGATAGCTCATTTATCGAGGAAGGCTATAGGCTATATATCATCACGCTAAGACCAATAGGGGCGGAGCACCAATGAAAAATGTTTCAAAATCGGGGTTTTTTTCCTTTTGAGAGCTTCCGATGCGTGCGCTGCGTAAACGGTTAAAGTTTCGCAAAAATCATATATGACAGAATTGTTCCTCTTTAAAAGTTCCAAATAAAAGTCCGCGACAGCATATGTCTATCTTTTAAGGTTGGCTCGCTATAACCTTTTTTATGCTAACTTTGTTCTAAAATTCCAAATGCATTATTTGCGAAGGTGTTTTTATAAACATGATATTAATCCTTATCCAAATAAATACGTTATTCATCAGAAGTATTTAATTTAAAACAAAAGTGCCCTTTACATCATTGGATTTCAATGAATATCTTAGGAGATATCGCGGTTTTAAAATAACATCGCAGCAAAATAATGATCAAGTACCGCGCGCGCATTTATGATGTACAAGGCAGTCATGAGGGGGAAGGGCGGTGAGCCCAGTTAGCTCAGCGAGTTAATTTTCTTTAGGGTATTGTTTCTGATTTTTTAGTACCTATTTTAAGCTAATTCTTTTACCGTGGGTAGGCGATATCTTATCGTATAATCTATACTTAATATATAAAGCTGAAGAGTTTGTTTGTTTGTTTGTTTACTTGAACGCGTTAATCTCAGGACCTACTGGTCGGATTTGAAAAATTATTTCAGTGTTAGATAGCCCATTTAGTGAGGAAGGCTATAGGCTATATATCATTACGCTACGCGGACGAAGTCGCGGGCAGAAGCTAGTGTTTACATAAATGAATTTTTTAAAGGTTTTTTATGATTCTATTAACTATTGTTAAGGTTAATTTATAGATGGTTAATTTTATAAGCCAAATTCGTTGTTGAAATGTAAGTGTGGTGCTAAAATGAATCTCAGAGAAATAATTTAATAGGTTCTTTTTTTTAAAAAAAATAAAATTAATTGGTTCAATGAAGCTAGACACCCTCTCCTTACTTTCTTGGCACGATTTCGATTCCAATAGATTCTAATAAGATTAGTGTTGTCACACGGGTGTTAGATAAAATAGTTTGTGGCCTATAATTGGGGTTCAGGACGGTCCGACCTATGTCAAATATAACCAAACCAAAACACACTCTATTCCCTCTAATCAAAGTGTAATTTGGTGCAAAAACATTTTCCATGGTCATCACTCGCATGACTAGACAATATCGACTTGGAAGGTGATCTCTCCACACAAAGCGTAGAAATTGGACCTTGAGTATCTAAATTTAAGGATGTGTTTTGTGTGTGGATGTCGTGAATAGTTTTCTCCGATCGAGTCCTGTTTACAAATTGGATCGGTCGTCGGGTAAATCAGGGTTACCCAGTAATTGAGACTTACAGGATCGTTCGGTTTGCGGGTAGATCGACGCGGTTGAAGGATTAGGTTGCGATGTATCGCTATCCATCGATCTTGGGTGGCTTAATGTATGGGATTTGGCTCTCATGGTTATGGTAGCAGATTATGGTGTTCCGTTTTGATGTCATTTATGTTGTTATTTGAATCGATGCTCTATATAGAACCTTAGACATGGCTCTTATCTCAATTACGTCTGTCAATTGGGGAAGATTTGCACGGGATAGAAAGTCCATACCTTGGTTTTTTTTTATGTGATAGCGGGCAAACGATCAGACGCATCGCCTGATGGTAAGCGATCACCGCCGCCCATGGACACCCGCAACACCAGAGGAGTCACAAGTGCGCTGCCGGCCTTTTAAAAGGGAGTACGCTCTTTTCTTGATTATCCAGTAATTGACAGATTACGTAGATAAAACTGTGAAACACCAAGAACTCGAATGTCATTGAATGCAGTTTTCTTTCATTATAAAATTAATAATTAAAACCAAGACTTGCATAAGAAAACATTGAATAAAAGTTTATATCTATACTAATATATAAAGCTGAAGAGTTTGTTTGTTTGTTTGCTTGAACGCGCTTATCTCAGGAACTAATGGTCCGATTTGAAAAATTCTTTCCGTGTTAGATAGCCCATTTATTGAGGAAGGCTATATATATATATATATATAGGCTATATATCATCACGCTACGCGGACGAAGTCGCGGGCAAAAGCTGGTATTACTATATACCATTTTTGGCCAATGTTGTTAGTCATTACATTTTCTTCCCAAAGATCGGTTATTTTCAGTAAAACCTAGGTAAAAGTTGTTCCATCGAAAACAGAATCAATCTTTTACTTTCTAACTAACATCAAAGAAACTTCCTTGGACATAGGTTCTATTCCCGTGTGAAATCTACTTGTTTAGCTGTGTTTAAACAGGATCGTCTGCTGTTTGACGTCTGTCTGTGTCAATAATGGACCTTTAATTATTTGTTAGGTTTTAACTGTTTTCAGATTTTGTTGCGTTATAGGATACTCTCCGAAGTCTCATATGTGCTCTATTAAAAAAATAACTAAGTTAATTTTAGAAAAAAATACTTTTAGTGATTATGGAGTTCCCCTTTTTATTTTTCACTATGCATTTAACATATGTATTTATAAAAATGCATGTCATATATTTATTTTTAAGTCAAAAGGTAAACTATTAACCGACTCAAAAAAAGAAACCTTAGTTAGTAAAAGGACGGTGATAAATTAAATATCTTGAGTTGAGTTAAAACTGCTTTCACTAAAAGAATTACTGTATAAGGCCCACAATATGTTTAAATTGAATTTAAATACAATTTTTCATAAAAATTTCGTGTTTAAATACAATTTAAACACATTTAAGAAGTTGGTGCAAGTGGGCCTAAATGTTCAAACCTGATAATTACCGTTTATTATTATACTAGGAAAACAATAACAAAGTTTTATATAAACACAGAAACGTCAACAAAAGACATATTCTTAAAAAAAAATTAAACACTACCCTCCGATCTGAAGGTACATAACCACAACAGAAGCAAACACAGTAAATAATCCAACATAATATTTAGCGGGAGATTCGCTTCGGAAGCTCGGGTATGCACCGAACGGGCGGCGATAAGGGGTTATCAAAGAATATACGAGCCCACTCACGCTGAAGATGCTGGGACACAGAGTAAATTAGTTGGAGAAAATTGTGTTTAAACATTATAAAGGTAGAGATTTGCGATTACCTTATGTTTTATAAAAACGCCTGTATTCTCCGAAGGGTTAGGCAGAGGCGTACTAATGCACACCCACAGTTCGCCGGTATGTTTAGGTTCCATGGAATAGGGGGCGTGCCTATTGCCATTAACCGGGCATAAATTCCAAGCTCAGATCTGCTACTGGGAATTTCATAGAAAACCCACAATGTTGTGTTTGGGACATCTTTGGCACGAATGGGCCGGCTCGACCGGAGTTATACCACGGCCTCACAGAAAACCGGCATGAAACAACATATATGTTAAGTTTCGCCGAGAGGTGGGAATAATGGACGCACAAACCCTTTTAAAAGGCGGGCAACGCACTTGCGACTCCTCTGGTGTTGCTCCATGGGCGGCGGTAATCGCTTACCATCAGGTGATCCGTCTGCTCGTTTGCACCCAAAGAAACCATTACCACTTTTTGCTTGACCCCGGAATTGAAGAATTTAGTGTAGCAGTCGCGCTTAAGACTGCTAGCAGTTTGAGAAATATCCTATCTAATAGATTTTTTACACTAAAGATCTAAAATATCTTAGCCATATGTTAAACCTTCCACCATTACGGAAAATAATGCTATCATCCATGCACACTGCAACATAAACAAAGTGTAAAACTCAAATCCTCGGTGCAGACGACAAGACTGAACATCTTAGCATAATTAGCCGAAAGGGGCCGTTTATTGCTAATATTAGTTGTACGGATTAATACTAACGGGTTCTGAGCTGTGCTGGGACTGTTAATTGCTATAATCATAAGTCAGAAGCTATGGGTTACCTACACAATGTGGAGTGTTGTGTGTTGTTGAGATTGATCGCTTTTCTACATTCTACGAGCCAGAAAAATACGAACACATTTTGTCTTCAGCTGTAGAACTTGTGGAAGAATAATTATAAATATATATAATACAAACATACATCACGCCTGAAGGAAGTAGCGAATCTTATTTAAATAAAATGTCCCACAATGCTCTTCTCATTAATAAGTCAGAAGTTGTAGGTTAGGTAAGTACACATTGTATTTGGTATGTTCAAGATTTTTTTGAGAACAGTTTCTGGAAATGAATTGTTTTTGGAGACAGTTTCGGATCCTTTACAGCATCCATGATCACGTGTAGCTAATAATATGTAATAATAGTAATACAATGTGATAAAATCAGTAATACAATGCGATAAAATGCGTAAAGTTTAATTCAATGTCTCGCGTAAGTATGAGATATCAATAAGATTGCTAATCTTTGGATCAACCATTCGACAGCAATATTTTCCATTAAACCAAACAATTTTTCCCTAACCACCCTAACTGTATAAAAATTAAATCAATCCTCTAACCTACTTATCATAAACTTGGAAACAATTTTGATACTTGGCCGGCGCTCAATCGCGACACTTAATTGAAACTCATCGACTCGTATAATACTGATCTTAGGGACGAAGCCACAATACGTATCGGTACGTATAAATTCTAATGCAGAAATCCAAAAACATTACAAAAGCCACCCCCTTGAAGCCCCCGTCTGGATGGTGGATGCGGGCAAATCTTCGAATTAATTTTACTGCCGAAATATGCAAATTTGGAGATATAGCCGCCTAATAACATGTACAAAAGAGTGGTGACTCGGGCGCGCGAAACACTTAGACTATAATGTGGCGAGTATCTTGGTAGCTTTGTACCTAATTGGCTTAAGTCTCTGAGAGGACATTTTGTTTGTCTTTGTATGTATGTATTGAGAAATATTCTATACAAGGCTCAGCAAAACAACACATACCACCAATAAATAAGCGACTTCTATGTCGCTTTACTACACCTATTCTGTAAGATTGCGTAACAGTTATTCCAAAACTACGAAATACGAATGTATTTGCTATTGAGCAGTGTCATTTCGTCATTACCCGACTACGGAAAAGGAAGGGTAATGATTATTCTCATAGGTTGCAACGGAGATATGTCTGTGTATTTTGTTTGTAATGACACGAATCATTTCAATACATAATTTGTCTTGAAAGAGATCAACATATTCTGAAATTATCACGTGCTAGCAAATATCAACGAAGAGTCCGTTCTGCACGTTGTCATCTAAATAATAATCTATGACTTAATCGTTACCTCAGGCTAACGTTATAGCCGCTTCGAGGAGCTTAATAGGTTACAAAATTTACCGTGATAGTAGAAAATACACGATGCTTACGTGCCAGCTTTCTCGGGAACTTATCAGGCTTTATTAGATTTCAGGTGTTTAGTTTCTTCACTAGACGTGGTTAAACCTTCATTTTATAGTTGAAATTTGTTTCACTATATTGGCCTTTGTTTCGAACTTTGTGGGGAGCGGATTTATTAGTGATTTTTATAGAATCAAGGAGGGTTACGTTGGCTTTCAATATTACAGTAGTCTGTCAATTATAAATGTATTCATTCGCTATCAGCTCGGTGGTAAGACCTCTCGGGGTCTGACTAGCTAGCGTTCTTTGGAGCGGACTCTGTCCACCTTGGTGTTTCTTTAGACTTATGCGCAAGACAGCCAGTTCCCCCTCGGTTACTGCGGCTCTGGCAGTCTGAAGTTGATGAGCTCTTAAGGCTTGTCAATGCATCAGCAACTTCTCTGATGTTACAGTTCAAGTTCAAGTTCAAATGTTTTTATTTCAAATAAGCTTTTACAAGCGTTTATGAAACGTTAAATCTAGTTGTACGGTTCCAAATGGTCGATCCTATGGAGAAGAATCCGGCAAGAAACTCCATGGACAATCTTTTAAAATAAAATATGTTATAATCTTCACAGGTACAATATTGCGATAACAAGATGTGTGGACTTTGAAGAATGTTCAATTTTGACCGAGGTCGACTATATTAAACGAAGATTAACGTAATTTGAGAACCCGATGTCAATTGTCTGTAATAACTACTTACCATCATGTGCCTTGTCTGCGTTTGCCGACACAACCAATAAAAAAGTATCGCTTACTTGCACAGCACAGTTTCCTGGCCGGTCCCGAAAAGTCCTGCCCGTCCCCATCTAGACGGCAGCTCAGCAATGGTGACTCCTCGCGACCCCCACACGCAGAACTTGCTGCCGCAACTACTGCTCTTGATCCGCTCCACTTCAAACGAGGGCGGGGAGAGGAAGTGCAATTTCTGGAACAAAGATTTGAGAATTAAGAACTTCGAAAATCTTTAATAGATATATTTAAGCGGGGCTTTCTATAGCCAAAAATTTCTTTCATAAGCTGTGGAAGAACTAGGTTTTTAAATATCAGACCTGAAACCCTGGCTACGTAATTTGTATCAATATGAGATCGTTAGATACACTGATCTACATTGTCAATTAACAAAATTCTTTTTGTCTGCATTTTGTGGCAAAAATAGTAACAATAAATCTCTAGTATTATAAAATTGTATAAAAGCTGTTTCTGTACATTGAAGATATTTAAAAAAAAACAAGTGGGTTAGGGTATATAAACGTCTCTGAAACCAATAATGTGATTTTTAAAATTCCTGTCTGTTTGTCTGTTTGTTACGGGTTCGAGCAAAAATTACAGAATAGATTTAAATTTTGTTATCACTGTTATAAAGTATGTGCTTCAGCTTAAAAACTGTTGAACGTTTTATTCCAATTAATTGAACGGATCCTGAGATACAACTTGACCTCTCTGATGTATACAGCCCTATACAAAGAAGAGATCATCAATATTGGTTCACGTGAGCGAAGCCGCGGGCAGAGGCTAGTAATGTATAAATTCGAGGATTAAAACTATTACCAGTATAAAGATTTCACCCTTAAATCAAGACCTCGATTCGCGCAAGCTCCAGCAGCGCTGAGTCTCGATCCCGATTCTATTTCACACTCCGCGATCAAGGCAACTTTTTCAATTTCCTTTAGAAATAAGCGCTGCGCGGACCGCGGGCGGCCGTCAAACGATAAATGATTATAACTATGACGTCAAGGGAAACGAGCCAAGGCGCCGGTGTAATGAGAAATAAGAAAAATCCGACTGAGGCAGGAAGCCGAGAACGCTTCCTACTTTATTTTTTGTTCCTTTTATTGATTAAAAAACTTTCCTAATCATATTTTTCCTTCGTCTTGGGAGATAGTTAGGTTATCGGCGCTGCTGTGGATTCCCATGTTTATTGTTTTTGTTTTTGATGTATTTTTAGGAGCACAATTTATGCTTGCTATTAGATAGTAAAATAAGTATTGCGGAGATTCTGTTGTGTATTAGGTAGAATTTTGCATTTTGTTCGATAACCTGAAGCTGTATCCTACTCGAAATATAAGATATTTACTTACATGTAAGTCTTAAGAGTATTTATGCACAGAAAGAGCACGACACACGACACATTGTAGAATTTCCGCTTAAAATTCTCCCAAATTTCTCTCGGTATATTCCAAGCTAAACAAATCTAAATCAATGCACAGCCAAGCGCCATCCAAACCAGATATTAATAGTCTAATCGCGATACTAACTATTGCACTGTTTCCAGTACATTAACCGCTACCCAAACTTGCCAAGCACAGCCCCTGTTTCAAACTGTTCAATGTAATATAATGCTCTATAAATATTCGGACGGTCAAAGGTTAGTATTGACGTTGATTTTGAATCCTTGTTGTCAAGTTGATTGTGTGAGTGTTGCTTTGTTACGATAAAAGGGAGGCATATGAGGTACTCATACTTATCTAAGATAGATAAGTATGAGTACCTCATATGCCTCACATTTTACATACCTACCATAACCAAACAAGGGGGCACTTATTATCGTTTAAATCATAGTAATGAAGAATTTTCACAATGAACCCGGAAATTGCGAAAAAACAGCTGTTCCATAGATTTTACCAAGTTGAGTGAACAGTCTGTCCTTGACCATGGATCAGAATTCATGGTCAAGGATAGACTGTACAGATACTTAACAGAAACATAATCCAAGACATGGGGAATGAAATAATATAATAATATAAATAACATCACTGTAACGCGATAAAATCTGTTAATACTAATTTAATTTAAATGTATGGAAGCATCTTTTTTATATCAGTATTTTACAAACAATCCATACAGCATATCCTGTGTATAACAAATATCCTAAAGATTTTGTTTTAAGTATTTCAGGTTATCGACAGACTAGATTAAAGTATATAATTATTATACGTTACATTAACACCAAAATTGTACATAGTACATATTATCCACATGTAAGATGTGTATGTTCAAACACAAATACTCTCAGAAGTATATCTACACGAAAACACAATAGAAGTTTCGACCCCCTTCGGCCATTATTTAAAACATTGAAAAACCCAAACGGCCACAGTGCATTAGCGGGTGATTATCGAAAAGAATCAAAGTGGGTTACCCTGCCGAACGGTTCCCGGAACGGTTTGACCCGCGCGGAAACGTCAAGTTGGGGTCACAGTGACAGCGACATGTACAAATACCTAACCATCATTATTCCAAATAATAGAGATGAATAAAATTATTCAATGAGTTTTTATTAGAATAAATCGTTTGCGAAGTTCGTTCACTATGTTGTCTTTCACCAATGCATAGGGGTTTTACTTACTTGGAAAATATAATACATATTTTTACACGTATACACATTATATTTTGTACACATATTAAACTTGTATCTATAAATTATTATTATTATTATAAGCCTGGTTTGTCCCACTAGTGTGTAAAATTTATTGTGTAAAAAAATGTGTTTTTTTAAACATAACATACCACCGCGTCTGTCGTGCCTGTATTCCCCAAAGGGTTAGGCAGAGGTGTACTAATGTACACTCACAGTTTGCTGGTATGTTTAGGTCCCATGTAATAAGGGTTTTAACTTCTACTATTGGTATTAACTTCGCACAGATCTCAAACTTCGTAACTAAGAATTTAATAGGAAAAACTGAATAACCGAATGCACGACCTGAGTATATAACCCAGGACCTGTAACGTAACAGACACGCTCAAGACCACTAGGCTAATAAAGCTTTTTAATCTAAAAAAATATAATATAATGTAAAAATTTTAAACCTCGGACAAATAAGTTGGATAAAGTTAAATCAAGACTTGTACGCTGTGGACTTAAAACTAACGTTATATTGAATATTGGAAAAATTGAAAACTGCTTCATTAGCCTAGTGGTTCTGAGCGCGACTGGTACGCTTGAGGTTCTGGGTTCGATTCTCCGGTCAAGCAAAGAGTTATTGATTTTTTCTATGAAATTTATAGTAGCAGCTCTGAGTATGATATTTGTTTTAGTTGATGGCAATAGGCTCGCCTCCTATTATATGGGAGCTAAACATACCGGCGACCTGTGAGTGTACATTAGTTCGCCTCTGCCTAACCCTTCAGTGAAGACATGGTTGTATGTTATATTGAATAATAAACACTTCAATAAATTTTCGAATAATATTTCTATTGCCAGCAATATCTTAATCGCCGCTACTGGCACCCCACAGTGTGAGCAACTCGCACGCTGTGGTCACAGCGGGGCGGGCATAAATTCAGTCGACGAAAACCTCGGACAGATCCGAAGCGTTGCCTACGCGGAGCGATAATGGCTTCGAATTTCGCGCCTAAAATATGGGCGTTTACATTTCCGAAAAAAAGAATTACTAATTTTATGGTGGTTGAAAATTAAAACAGAAGAAAAAAATGTATATCAAATATAAAAGACTACCTATATCACTTTTGACAATAACTTTTTGACTATGACTGTTACGCTAAGGTTGATAAATTTATTGTCATTTTTCAATGACATTAAAGCTTACATCCAAAAAACTTTAAGTGTAGCCATGAATATGGATGATGTAAAGAATCCTGAATATGGCTCTTCAAAAAAAAAAGTTTTAAATCATATTAATATATAACACGATTAGATCTGTTAGAATTAGTTTTATCTCAACGAAACTTTTTCGAGACAATACTAAAGTGCTTTAATAATCCATCCATATGCTTAAAACCTTTAAACAAAAAAAATACATTATATAATGCAAATTCACAGACAAATGCAAATAAAAATAAGAGCTGAGGATTACTGCGGTTACGTATTAAAATTCCTGATAGGTACACATTGCCGAGCCTCGTACAATTAAGCGAAGGTGGGTGTCTAAGGGGAGCCCGCGCGGCGGCAGGGTTATTCACCATATTTAATAAAATAATAATATTATGAAAAAAGAATTAAATTATTCAACCCGCGTACGTCCGTGTATCGCGATCGGTGTCCCAGCCAGATATGTATAAATTTTTTTGTCCGCCGTTCTGTTTTACGTGACCGAGGAGCGGCTCGCGAAGATTGCCAGGGCGGTGCATGTATTCAAATAATTGTTTGTGTTTTTTAATTTTAATTCTTCCACGGGTGGAATTTTAATGATGCATTTGTGTAAAAGATTGGACGATGGTAAGCGCTTGTATAAAATTTTCGCTGCAGGATTAAAAGGGAAAATCGCCTTTGGATTAAGAGCGGTCAGTATTTATAGGTACGAGATTTTTTTTTTCATATTACCTTACCCTGTGAATATTCACTCTGGAACATGGATCTTCAACGTCCACACATCTTGCTATCGCAACATTGTAGCAGTGACGATTGTAACATAATTTATTTAAAAAGAGTGTCCATGGAGTTTCTTGCCGGATTCCCCATAGGATCAACCTTTTGGAACCGTGCAACTAGAATCATAACGTTTCATAAACGATTGTTAAAGCTGAACAATGGTCAGTTACATAAATTAAAATGAACATTGAAAAAACATGGTAGCGCATTTACAAATGTATGATTCTAATTGGTTTACATAAAAGAATTACCGCCTCATTAGTTTATGAGTACCTAAGCGCGACTGCTACACTAGAGGACCTGGGTTTAATTCCCAGGACGAGTCATTGGGTTTTTCTATGAAATGCTCGGTACCAGCTTGAAGTCTGGATTTGTGTCCGGTTCATGGCAATAGGCTCGCTTCCTATTACATGGGACTAATAAACCGCCGGCGAACTAAGTGTACCTACATTAGTATACTACTACATAATCCTTCGAGGAATACAGGCATGATGGTAAGTTATTTTATAATTTTCACTTTGCATTCCTTCTTTTTACTATGTATCTCTTCAATGTAATGCGTTATTAGTCCATTATTCCGAATTAATGAAACAAGAAAAACAAACAATAAGATGACATAAATTATCAAAAGCCTAGGTACATTACTAATAACGTTCAAAGTATACGAGAATCTAAACGTAGGTAGTTAGGTTTTTTGAGCTAAGTCTAAAAACCAACAACTTCAAGAACCTATTAAGAGCTTAAAATAATTAATAAATTTCAACTGAACTTGTTCCATAAACCGATCCAGTTGCAGCGCTAGTTATTATGAATTAAATACACTAAGTCGACACGTAATTAAAGTTGGTGCCGCTACTCGGCGCTAGATGGCGCCAGGGGTATGAACGGGACTTTTGGAAGAGCGTTCTGCTGAAAATATAATTATGGACTCCCGGTTTTTAGAGTAGTATTATATAGTGTTTATATCCCTCAATAATTTAAAAATATTATAAAATGAAACTCGTCAAACTCGTCAAGTTTTGAGTTTCATTTTGAACTCGGAACGAATCCTATCACTACCAAGAAAAACGAGATTTTAATTAATATAATAATGAACTTCAGTAACATTGTATAAGTATGTATACATACTTCCTAATTATCATCATTTTCATCTTTGGAAAGAAACAATAAGGTCAATTTATTTCGGCTACGAACGCTACAATCAAAGCAAATGCTACGAAGTCTACGAAGGTGCTACGGTCTACGTCTTCGTAGCTTGTGCTGTAGACGCGTAGCCGCTACGCTTCACCTAACGTTACTGTACTACGGGCCCCTTGTAATAATTAAAATAATTTAGATTACATGGAATTGTTGTAATTGTTTATTGTAACTTCAAGGTTTACAGAAAAAAACACAATGACAAATCTTATCTTACATATAATAAGAATTTAAATGAGCCGTGTCTGTACATTGCTCATATTTACAAAATTACATATAATAAGAATGTAAGTGAGCCGTGTCTGTACATTGCTTATATTTACAAAAAAACTAATTTGGGGGACACAGAATCAGTAACACAATCCATTTCTATTATTTTTGGAACTTTTGTCTGTCTGTTTGTCTGTCGGTTTGTCTGTATGTTTGACCGCGCATCAAATGATAACTACTCAAGAGATTTGGAGGAAGTGGACAGGAATTCATAGCCTGTTTCTTGGATTAACATTTCATTAAAATCGGTTCACTCTATCAAAAGTTATTAACATTTTAACGATTGAAAACGTAGAATTTGAACAATAACCGTTGAAGCAAATTTCCTTTTTAAGTATTTTCGTACTAGACTAGCACGGGTCAAACATTATAACAGAATCAAGAAATAAAATTAAAAGAATACATTCACAGGTACTAAATAAGATAAAACAAGAAAATAAAACAAAGAAATCAAAAACAATTATTGGGAACGGGAATTGATTATTAGTACAGTTATTCTAACTCTACTTATACAAGGCATCATGGGACATACATAGGACTTATCCAGCGAGCATCAGCCGGTGTAAAAACTAAATATTTGAGTAGGGTAAAGAAGTAAACAAAGAATGACAATTTATTCTCTAGAAGACTAACACGACATCGTTATTAACTCAATGAAATTTGATTCCATAACAGGTGTCATTTTGAGTTGACAATTTTTGACAATCATTCTTTTCTTCTTTATAGCATCCAGCTTTAAAGTAACTGATTTTATAATGTGAAACCTCCATAGTGTAGATTCTAAAGAGTTTCCATCTAATCAAATCATAAAATAATATACCACGTATGTACCTATGTATAATAAATAAAAAATGGTCATTTAATAATAATAGTAGTAGTATGTAAATTAAGTCAATGGCGCTAAGTGTACCTATTTAAAATATGGAAAACCAGAGATTTTCTATGAGATTTTTCGAGGTAGTTGAAACTTGGAGAGGACAACGTCTCTCAGGTCAGCTAGTTACACAATACAGTCAATATTAGGTCTGATAAAAAAATATAGGTATTGTGGCATACTAGACTAAATTTGTATAAAAAAATTATCTCCATAAATTCGACCAAATTTTGCATTACTTGCTTTATTGGCATTATTCTGGTAATGTATTTCTTAAGTATCTCATGACAACGACGTATGTATGCAATAAACGTTTGTTCCTTTCGAAAACTAACTTTGTATAAGTATAGCATATTTCTTTATTTATTTTTGAAAGGATGACAAGAGCATATAACTAAATATAGTCATAGAAAAGTAAATAATAAGAATAATTATCACTATCACTTTAAATAACTGAAGTACCAAACAAGCCATTCCGAAAGCCCACACCTTTATTAAAAACACAGGACACAATTCAAAGCTTATCAATATAAAAAGCGATCCAACTTAGTGTGCCCACTTTTATTAAAAAAAAGTAACAAAGGAAAAGATCGCTACCACCATTAGCGCCTTCTTCGCAAGTTCTGCGGTCCACCTGTCCCAAAAACACCAGGGCGCGACATCGAACCGCGAATAGTTACAAAACTCCGGACATAAATCAGCCAACTCCTACGTTACGTAGTCTCTTCAGCGCCATTAGCATTTTTTATGCATAGGAATCGATCCAGCGACCGGCTAATGCCTCCCACGATACATTAATATCTTAGTTTTTATGACTCTTCTGCAACAATTCGTCTCGTATCGCGCGCTATAACCACCTTAGCCGCTTTACGCAATTTTTCGCTTTATTTCCAAGTGTCAAAGTTGCAATTGGTTTGTTTAAAAGCAGTTGGGATGTGGATATACTGGGGGATTAGGTCGTGTTTACAGTTTAGCTCAAAAGTTATGCTATAACTGTGAAGTGTACAAATATTTGGACTAAGATTGGATTAAGGTGTGTGAGACGCTGATTTTAAGGTGTGACAACATTTTATGGGACATGTTGGAATTATGTTTAAGGGAAAAATATAACATAACATTGTACCTACATATTCAGTGTTCCTAACACTGTTAATATGTAGGTTGAGTTTAGTTTCATATGTCCGTATATTAGAAATTAAATTATTTAAAACAAGTATATTCTTTTAAACCCAACGCAAACAGGAGTTTTATAAATGTAATGTGTGAATCTGTTTGTGGAACCGCACTCCCAAACCAAACCGAAGAATCTTTGATTTAGTTTATTTGAACGGTAAATTGATCGAGAGTATTCTTAGCTATGATACAAAAAAATCTGTTCAGGCGTTTGAAGTTTACGAGATCTTTTCTAGTTTTTTTTTAATTTTGCAAGTTATAATAATAAAATATCATCCACCTCAGTCTTGAACACACCTTTATTCAAATTGGAGTTGATAATAGGTGGATCTGGCTATTTCCTCAACGCTGCCATTTTTCTTTCACGGCCACTTTGAGATTAAAAGTTTGGAAAATGAAACGTTCGGAGATATTTTTCCATTTTTAAAGTATCGGAGCATAGGGCGCTTTAAAAAATTTTGGAGAGGGAGAAATATAACATACCATCATACCATCACGCCTGTATTCCTCGAAAGGTTAGGCAGAGGCGTACTAATGTACACCCACAGTTCGCCGGTATGTTTAGGTCCCATGTAATAGGAGGCGAGCCTATTGCCATTAACCGGGCACAAATTCCTAACTCCGAGCTGCTACTGGGAATTTCATAGAAAAACCCAATAACACTTTGCTCGACCTGGGAATCGAACCCAGGACCTCTAGCGTAGCAGTCGCGCTCAGGACCACTTAGCTAATGAGGCAGGGAGAAATATTATGCGTTTTTTTTGAGAATTGTTGATTGTCTTCACTTCACAAATCCACCATGTTGGCCTACTACGGGTTGACAGACTTTGGCCGTCAAAGAAATCTCTCAGGCATGCAGACTTCCTCACGATTTTTAAGAGAGAGAATACTATCACGCCTTTATTCACTAAGGGTTAGACAGAGACGTACTAATGTTACAACCATAGTTAGCCAGTATGTTTAGATCCCATGTAATAAGGGGTGACCCTATTGGTATTAACCAGGCACAAATTCCAAAACTCCGAGCTGCTACTGAAAATTACACAAAAAAACAGTAGCCTAAGCAAGAAGAACAATCGAATTTGACGACACGTTTGGCGTAGCGGCTGAGCAATTGACTTCTGCGATACGTGTTGTGGGTTCGATCCCCACACGGAGCAAATATTTGTATGATCTACAGGCAGTTGTTCCGGGTCTGGGTGTTTGTGTATGTGAGAATTTGTGTTTGTAAACGCACCGACGATACAGGAGAAAATCCTAGTGTGACACATTTTTTTTTAAAACGTTGCCCACGTTTAAAAAAAAAAAATGTATCGTAAACGTATCGAGCTCTTTTCTGCTACAAATCTCATACATACATATTTTCACGCCTGTCTCCCATTGGGGTAGGCAGAGACTATAGATTTCCACTTGCTACGATCCTGGCCACCACTTTCGCTTCACCTACGTTCATTAACCGCTTTCTCATTCAAATTATTCTCGCAAGTTTTTCGTGTTTGGGCTTCTGATCGATCTGCGAAACGAACACAGAACCTAAAGCGTAGCAGGGTAATATGGCAGTTACTGCTCGATGAGAACTAGGAATCAATAAACTGTTGTATTTAATTCCACTGTAATTTCCTCCCAGCTCTATTTCTACTATAAATTCTTCACTCCATCTCGTATCCAACAACACCCAAATACTCTGGCTCGGTCACTAATGGAGAATCAATACTCAAGACCTAATCCAATCACAGTAAATATAACTACTGTGTCTGCGCGCCTACTGTGGTTGCGAAAGCAACTAGTCGTAGCCCTGTAAAAGTAGATGTTAAGATTTTGCCTTCACTTTTATCAATCCATTTGTTTTTCTCCCACCCGCATATTTTTTTGTTAGTCGAACGAATCATTGTACGCGAGCCAGTTAGCATAGAAATCACTGGAAGAATTATCTGTCTTTTTGTGTAATACATTATACTGAAGAAAAACGAGGTTTTTATTATTTAAAACTTCCATTTGTCCAATACGTGACATAATGTATAAACAATGAGGATGTGACACAGGTCACATACCCAGCGAGCCAGCGATAGTACCAACCAACATACTTCTGAATGTCCCACGAAGAGGACAGATTGTAGTAAAAAAGAACACAAAAAAAATACTCCATCTCCTCATGCAACACTGGATCATCAATTTGCCTCTAAAGCAAAAATATGAGCGATATTATGTTAATATACAATACAGCACGTTCGTATTCCACGCTGGCGGTGAGCCAAGCTCCGTTATCGGAGCGTCCTCTGAACATTATGACCAATACTTTAGCTAGGATTAAAAACTTATTTAGTTATTCTGATAGCAAGCACTTGGTTATTTTCGCACTTTTGGAAGAAATATTGGCTATTTACGATGGTTTTTCATCAGCATTCCACTTGGCATTGTGTGAAATAGGATACTAATAATATTGTCGACTGCATAGAACTTCATAGTGGTGGTAAAATCTATTGGAAATACAATTAAGTTACTGCATAATTGCAAACTGACCCATAATACGCTACGCTATAGGTCCTGAGTTCGATCCCTTTTATATGAAATTCTCAGTAGCAGCTTGGAGTATTGGATTTGTGCCCATTAATGGCAATAGGCTCGTCCCATTATATACCATAACTGTGGGTGTACATTAGTACGCCGCTGCCTAACATTTCGTCACTCAACAAAACACAACGTAAGTTGTTTCACGCCGTTTTCTGTGAGGCCGTGGTATCACTCCGGCTGAGCTGGCACATTCGTGCCGAAGCATGGCACTCCCACGGTAAAAAGATTCAAGCATTTTTATTTCCAACTTCAAGAGCAGCTATGAAATTATCTCATAATATAATTAATAGGATGGTATCTAAGCAGCGCACACAACCACCGATATCTTGGCACCGTGCCATTTTGTCTACCAGCACCTAACATACCGCTGATGTAGTGGTTTAAGGAATTTGTATAGCACATTCCGACGACAATTTTTGTATATGACGCGTTTATTGAGACTATAATCGCATGGACTAGCTTGAAATTGAAATGGAGAAGAATTTTCGAAATGAACAAACTATAAAGTGGATTTTTCTGGGATTTACCTACATATAAAACCATAACATAACATACCATCACGCCTGCATTCCCCGAAGGGTTAGGCAGAGGTGTACTAAGGTACACCCACATTTTACAGGTATATTTAGATCCCATGTAATAGGGGGCGAGCCTATTGCCATTAACCGGGTACAAATTCCTAATTCCGAGCTGCTACTGGGAATTTCATAGAAAAACCCAATAACACTTTGCTCGACCTGGGAATCGAACCCAGGACCTCTAACATAGCAGTTGCATTTAGGACCACAAGATTAACGAGGCGGTCATCCATCACGCCCAGTATCCCCAAAAGGTATACTGAGATATAACCACAGGTTCTCTGATATGGTTAAGGTGTTTAGGTGCCTTTAACTGGACATAAATACAATCTCCCAAGGTTTTACTGAGAATATCCTAGTGGGAATTTCTACACTACTCCTACTACTACACTGCTCGTCCTTGGACCTCATGCTTAGAAGCTGCCCTTCCATACCAGACCAATGACGATGGTGGTTAAACCTATGATGTAAAAATTTAACGATTTGCGATTGGGAAATATACGAAAAACGAATTGACTGCACTTCTACATCTACATCTTTTTTTTATGGGATAGGGGGGCAAACGAGCAAACGGATCACCTGATGGTAAGTGATAACCGCCGCCCATGGACACCCGCAACACCAGAGGAGTCGCAAGTGCGCTGCCCTCCTTTAAAAGGGTTTGGGCCTCCGGTAACCTCAACTCACTCGGCGAAACACAACGCAAGCGTTGTTTTCTGTGAGGCCGTGGTATCACTCCGGTCGAGCCGGCCCATTCGTGCCGAAGCATGGCTCTCCACTAATATTATAACGAGGAAAGATTTGATTGCAAACAATCGATCAAATGTTTCCTCTTTGTTTGTATTGAATAGGCTCCGAAACTACTGGACCGATTTGGATAAAAATGTTGACCATTAGAAGCCGACATTAGCCCTGATGAACATAGGCTACTTTTTACCGCGGGAAAATGCTTCATTCCTACGGGAAACGGGCGAAGCCGGGCCGGGAGTTATTACATAATAGTCAAAATGCTCATTGATGCGACTTATCCATTGAGATACTAAAACTCATCGTATATTTATAGCACTTGTGTTTTAAAAATCAGATAGGATTTTTTTTACTATGGCTTCGGGGTTTAGGCAAGGGCAGATATCGCTGGTATGTTTAAGTCCCGAGAAGTAGAGGGCGAGCCTATTGCCATTAACCAGGCATCTATCATATCTCTCTGAGCTGCTGCTAAGTATTTTATAGAAAAACAAAATATTTTTTTGGGAAATTCATATCGGACTTCCGACGTCAATTTGGAGTGGCTTAAAATAGCCCAAGACAGCCAAAAACAAAACGCCATTAACTGCCAAACAATACGGCACAAACACATTTTCCGGCAACTTGAACATGGGATATTATTTATAATATAAAAAAAATAAACGTTGAACCGTTCGCGAAATCGTTTCGGCCATCTTTCCATTACCGCAAATTACCGGGAGAGGCCAGGGCTAAATAACGTCACGTATTTAATTACGAGCTCTGCGGAGCCTCAAAAGTGACGCTTTTGAATTGAAAGCTACAGTTTTGGGACACATTGGCAACGGGGTTCAAGAATAGGGGTGATGGGAGCTTGGAACTTCATAGTCTTTGGCTAAGCGTTGTGCAATGATCATGTAAGTCGCATCAATGGTGTGCCTCTAACATCAAGCGAAGTATAAATAAATTTGTATATCGAAACCTCCCGTAACACTTCGGGAGGTGGGTAATTGTAGACACCTTAACGTAACATTTTCTTTTATTTCTTATGGGATGGGATGAAAAATCGAGCAGACATATCACCTGATAAATTTTTGAGACAAATGATATCTTATGTTCTTTCCTCAGGGTGCAATATATCTCCTTGCCAATATTTTTTACTTGGATTGGGCAGCAAACCAGCAGACGGATCGCCTGATGGTAAGCAATTACCGACGCCCATGGACACCCTCAACACCAGGGCAGTCACAAGTGCGTTTCCCACCTTTTGAAAGGGTTTGGGCCTCCGGGATCCTCACTCAGTCGGCGAAACACAACGTAAGTGATGTTTCACTCTGGTTTTCTATGAGGCCATTATCACTCCGGTCGAGTTGGCCCATTCGTGCTAAAGTATGGCTCTCCGACATAAGACCTTTTCTAGTAAGCTGTCAAATAGAGACCGTACCATGACGTGTTACTACGATCGTTCTGCGATTGGCAGAGAGGGATGCCGCTCTACACAGTAAATAGTGCTATCTCTATCTCAAAAGTGATTGTTTTTTGTTATAAAAGAATTTTTCTTCTGCCACTGAACACCAAACAAGTGATACATTTTCCTCGTCTGTGTATCACAACAGCCGGAGGTCAATCGAGACGACCACTCTAATGTTTACTGATAAAAAGAAAACCAATTTGTGTTCCAACCCCCTACCGCCCCTGCCACAAAGGAGCGCTATCTAGCGATAAATTATCGAAATTATTGCATTAAAAATTCCATCTAGTAAGTCAAAGCGAGCCATTATGGCCGCTCTGAGGCGCTCTCGTAAGAATAATGTCGTAACTACATTGTTCTACGAACACTTTGCGACTTTACAGTTCCGTATATGTTATTTTTCTTGGTAAACGTTATGGGAAACCGTTTTTCTCTCGGAAGAGAGATACTTTGATACATTTAGGTTGTGTCGGTTTGAATTTTTTGTTTCAGTTTTATAATAAACTAGCTTCTGCCCGCGACGTCGTCCGCGTAGCGTGATGATATATAGCCTATAGCCTTCCTCAGTAAATGGGCTATCTAACACTGAAAGATTTTTTCAAATCGGACCAGCAGTTCCTGAGATTAGCGCGTTCGAGCAAACAAACAAACTCTTCAGCTTTATATATTTGTATAGAAGTATAGATGTTCGCTTCTGTTAAAATTACTAACATTATTTTATCGAGTTTTAGCACAGAAATAGAAAGACGATTAGTTATAAAAGTTTCTACAATCCCTAAGCTTTTAATAAATCTGGGTTATTCTGCGGCATACAAAGTAAAGATTAAATTCCACTAAGTACCTACGTATGACAATCGGTACTGACCGATTTACCATAGTTTTTGCCAACCCTTGTGGGAGAAAGGTGTCATACAATCACACCTTTCTCCTTATCTGTTTTTTTAAACTGTAGTTCTGTCACTTTGTATTTAATGTATGTGTTGAAGTCGGATCGTATAATACGCCATTTTAGATAACCGCTAGCTGTTTTACAAAATAGCTCTAAGTAAAACAGCTGTACAACGTCCAGCTAGATTGTCATTATAACACGTTTACCAATACAGCTACCCACGTTTAGTTGTTTTGTAGAATTACTTATCTGCTGCTACACTTAGTTATATTTTGGCAGTAAACATTTCGTTGACGGCATAAATTTGAGAAGAAAGATATAATGGTAAGGTTAGAACCACGACCACACAATGTTGCCGCTAATCGTTAACGCGCAAAACATGACGAATGCAAAACTGCTGAATATTCAGCTGTTCTAAGTAACAGAGCTGTTTTGTAAAACAGCTAGCAGTTATGTAAAACAACTGATTATATAATTTTACTGCGACATATTATGTGCGCTGCTCAGGTATGTATTTATAATTATTCTTATGGGAAATAATAAAGATATCTCAAACCTCATTTTAAATTGCTTAAGACGGCTAAAACCTGCTTCACATTCTCAAACGGTTCTACACAAATACTGGCAGAGTTCTGAGCCATAATCCTGCACATCGATATATAACTACGTTGCACCGTAAGCTGTTAGGTGCAGCCAATTTCCTGGGGCGGCTCATTCCGGCTAATTTTCATATTAACGAACACGTCTGCCCGTCCTGAACGATATGACTTGTCTGCGATAATACGGCATTGTTTATTAACTGTGGAGTTTTCTTGTTTAAGAGATGGTACAGGTAAGAGTTTGTTTCTTGTCAGATAGGAGAGTTATTTAATGGACTGTAAAGAGATGTGAGAGAGAGATAGGCCTATCTCTCTCCGACGATATATATATTATATATACTCAAATAATTCCGTAAGCATAATGTTATATATCTTATCTGGGGTCAAGGCAGCAAGGTCTCAGTACACTTCGACCCAATGGGATCTTTTGTGCTTTCACTAGATACCTAATCCTTAACCTCTCCCATGTTATTGAACTTGACGAATAACTTGGATAAGAATAAGATCTTAGATAATTGTTTTTTGATCGGACGGTGTATTAATATCTCTATTTTATCAATTGAAAGGAAAAGAGGTGTGACTTTATGTATGTATGCTACATGTATTTTATCAATTTGAAAAACGAAGACTATACAACACCTTTCCATATAAAACTTTAATTCCACCTATTTCTACCGGTCTCTTTATGCCAATGCCCCGCCAAGACCTGGCCAACAATTTAATTTATAACAAGAACGCAGCCAGTACGGGTACTCTGTCGATGATATAGTCCAATATTGTTCGCCTTGTTAATATAAATTTTGCACGGGCCATCGCCTGCCGTTACGTGGGAACGGTAAAAATATAAATTAAAATCGCCTGTGTTGTTTTGATGGTGGGTTCCGTGTGTTATGCTATTATTTTTTAAATGTAAATAGTACTTGTTCCGGGTCTGGGCATTTGTGTATGTGAGAATTTATGTTTGTAAACGCACCCACGATACAGGAGAAAATCTTAGTATGGACTGTGGAGCAACGTTTTTATCTTTATAACAAAAGTAACATCGAAATCGATTCATAATTGGCGAAATAAATATACAAGAAAGAAGATAATTGAGAACCTCCTCCATTTTGGAGTCGGTTAAAAATAATTATAACTCAAAACTCCGAATAATTGGTTTCTAACATCAAGCAGTACCCTAACGACAAAAAATCGCTCGCGACTAATAAACGCGTTCCCCGCTAATTCATCATTGTTTTTCACTAATAAAAACACGACAAAAACACATCTTTTCTCAGCGATCTCCCTCGTCCGTGGGGAGGCGACACCTAACAGGTGAATTAAGAATAAAAAACGATCAATAGCCGATTTGTTTGTTTGTTGAAAATGTAGTATGGATAGGCCGCTTCGATTAACTTTATGAATAGTAGCGAGTTATTAAAAGCCGTGGTAGGACTTATTTTAGGTACGTGGAGTGATTAGAGGCTTTTAAGTAAACGATTAATGAAAAATTATGTACTTACCTTACGTGTATAGAAAAATTTGAGTCAAAATAATTTTCCGAACTGTTAAACTATGCGTCTCGGTAGCGTGCCGTTAATTCAAATGTATTTCAAGATACGTGTGTTTATGCAATATACTTGATGGCCAATTAAAATAATGAATAAAAGAGTATTTAACCAATTTCACTTAACCATAACTTCCCTTAGTAGATGTGACACAAAAGCGAAAACATGTAAGAAGAATGCAAAAAGTTTACTGAACAAAAAAAAAACAAAAACGAGCGAAACCGTGAAAAAATACTAGTGGGTAATAACGGCCTCAGCTCGTATAGATTGAGAATATTTTAAAGTGATGTGCTCGCAGCAAATAATGAAATTATACTGGGAGGGGAGAGTGGGGAGAGTAGGCCCATCTCTCGCTTTTTCTTTTGTTTGTTTATTCGTTATTTATCGGTAGATCGAGGAGCCACGTTATAGATTAACATCAAAGGCATTTTACGGCGCATACGATCTCGTTAAAATTGAATGGGCTCCCGTAATGAGGGGGAATTGGTGTTTGGATCAGGTATATCTTGGAGCTTTTTAATAAACTTGAAAGAAGTCGAAAATGTATGGCTCAATTTCGTGCTGTTAATTTTGCGAAGTTGTTTAAATATTTTCACAAGGCAAAGCAATAATCCTATACGTGTCTACTTTTAAGGATGTCCTTCGATCGAAAGTTGGTTGTTACTAAATAAGGCTATATCCTTTTTACATGTTTATATCCTTGTGTATAGCTATGTGCAGGAATCCTATCCAACTAATATTATAAACGTAAAAGTTCGTGAGGATGTATGGATTTTTGTTACTCTTCCAGGCTAGAACGACTGAATCTGGATAAAATTTGGCACAGAGATAGATAATAGTCTGGAATAAGACTTAGGCACTTTTTATCCAGATCGGACCCAATTCTGAAGTTCACGCCGACGAAGTCCCGGGCAGAAGCTAGTAAATAATACATATTTCAACATTTATTTTCTTTAAGAGTAAGCATTAAATGATATAGTGACAAATGTAAATAACGAGATATTGTTATTTATAGATGTTCTAAAGTTTATGAGTACTCTCACTCTGCTAGGCAATTATAAAAAAGGTCTTTTTTATATTGACAACTAAGTTTTAATACTGTAAGATTTAGGTCTCTTAAAGTTAGCATTTCGTATTTAATTTCTCAGGTTTAGGTATTCAAGCTTAGTAATATCGTGTGGGGCATAAAAGAGTATTTAAAAGTGATAATCTATAAATAATAATCCGGCACACCCTAGTTATTATTGTCAAGAAGGAAAGAGAGAGAATATAAAAGAACTATCTACGATAAGCTCATGTCAACACGATAGAAACAACTAAAAAAACTTTTCAATTCGTTCTTTCAACTCAATATGTTTGATATCATTATGAAAAATGCATTCTTTGAAATGTATCGGGTATAATAACCATTATTATGCTCGATTGCTAGACATGGGCTATATTCACATAAAATTCCTGAAGGCATTAATATAAATACACAACATAAGTAAGAAAATGTGATCAAAATCGTCCGCAGACCACCCGAACAGTCGTTATCGTGCTTATTGTTGTTTTTAATGAAATGTGACCGAAATGATGGCCGGCAAGCATTGTCCGTCGGATCGGTGTCTATTATCCCCCCTTTCCCTCTTAATATCCTGAAGGACCCGCAATAAAATTTGCTTCGCTATTCCGGACTAGGTTGCGTGAAACTGATCGTGTGACAACTTTAGAGCGGGAGATAAAGTTTGTGATGCGTTTTATGTTTGGGGGCCTTGATTGGGATTGGTTTGTTTTTGGGGATAAATGACTAGGTGGCGACAGAAATTTTCTTGGATAGTATTAGTATAGTAACACATACGCCTAGTCAAGATGTGGTGACGCCAAAAGTAAACGTAAATAATTAATTATTAAACATACCTACCAAGTATGAATCTCTATGGGGACAAGTCATCGAAAAGAGAATTTGTCAGACTAAATGCGAACTCAATGGAACCATAATTTGGAACAAATAGGTACCCCAAATCTGTTTTCGACTATCGAAAAAACACGCAATGCAAATTCAAGGGACAACGACCGAAAAAACACGCAGAGGAAATTAATAAAACACCCACTAAAGCGAAAACAGGCGGAAAAATAGAGGCGGGGGACTCTGAAAAAAATGTCGACCAGCAACGTGCTCTTCATTAAGGCGGAATGGAAACACCGGATGAATTGATCAATCAGAAATTTTATGGCCGAGAATCACTCAACGGAAAATAATTCCCCGGCCGTTTCGTGCTTGGCTCATCGCCGCTGTTTTAATTTCGCCCTCTTGGGGAGATCGAGTGTCATCCAATCTATCTGACGACTTGAAAAAAAAAATGCCATCATCACCCGCCCTTCGCCTTGGAGACTGTCTTAAAGACCGGCGGGCGATTATGTCCGTGGGAGCGTTGAATCGATTGTCTGATAAAGTTACGGGGTATAGATACCTCTTGTCACTGTTTCAGCGGGAGTAACGGTATTTGGCAAAAGGCTCGACGATGGTTCACAGCTTAAAATTGTAGATAAAAGTAAAAATATTTTCGCATTTAGAAATTATACCTGCAATATCACTTTAAGCGTTCACTCCATTGTAGTTGTGAGGAATGTGAGTATGGGGTCATTATTCTGTTTACCTTATACTAGCTTCTGCCCGCGACGTCGTCCGCGTAGCGTGATGATATATAGCCTATAGCCTTCCTCAGTAAATGGGCTATCTAACACTGAAAGAATTTTTCAAATCGCACCAGTAGTTCCTGAGATTAGCGCGTTCAAGCAAACAAACAAACAAACTAACTCTTCAGCTTTATATATTAAAAAAGTATTTGTTTGTTAATTTTGTTTATATAATATGGTATGTAATCTTTAATTTATTCATAAGTTCACTTCTTTTTAACAATGAATAAACCAACCCAATAACAAACGATTTTCGTATGCACACATATTTAGTTTTGATGACGGAGATTTGACATTACTTATTCAACAATAACAACAAAACACCAATGCATCGATGATTAGATTAATCTGAACAAGGTAATTTGACGAGTAATCGCACCCCATCAGTGTTGTAATATCGCATTCTGTTTGCAATCACTAATTAATCAAGATCAAACGGAAATAACAATCGCGCATTTATCATCTAGACAGGCATCTAACGTTTTATGGAAGGAAAAAGGCAGTAAATGTGTTAACAATAGAATAGATAATATGGGAAGAAAATAATGCTTAATGCCGCCCTTTATTTCTTACTTACGAACTCCGAGCTATTATTGAAAATTTCATACCAAAACCGAATAACACTGCTCGACCAGGGAATCGAACCCAGGACCTCAAGCGTAAAAGTCACGCTAAGGACCACTAGACTAATCAAGCAGTTTATAATAATCTATGTAAGAAATCGTGAGTAAAATACAAGTAAAAAAAAACACGATAAATGTTTTAGAAGCTTAACAGTCTTTACAATTTCCTATTTATTAATATTAACATAACACGAAGAAAAAAAAATAGAAGCGTCAGCTGCCTCCGATTATTCCGAAAAAATACGCCGTCCATCGCTTATTATCCGAAAATTGGAAAGATAATTTCGCAAAGGAATGATGGGAAGGCATTAAAATAGCAATCAAACTGGGAAATTTTGGGGTGAAGTGTACGAATTCAAAAAAGTACTGCCTACCGATTTGTGATGCAAACCTGCTAAGATGGCGGCGTATATCAGATTTGAATAAAGATCTGTTGCGGACAGGGCCTCGTTCCGAACTCGTGAATAATTGAAAGGCCGTTTCTTCATATTGAATTTGTTTTTTTGGCGGTCAATTTGTTATGCGGATTGAATCGGAGGACCTAACTTTGAAATGTGTCGTTTGTGTGACGACGAATGTAAATTGCGTGAATGCTTAGTGATAAATGAGCAATGGTGTTTTCTTTTTAAATATTGCCGAAACTTACTATACAATTAATTTAAAGAAAATTTTGAAGTGTGTATTTGTGCAAAATAAATCTATATATATATAAAAGAAAGTCGTGTTAGTTACTCCATTTATAACTTAAGAACGGCTGAACCGATTTGGCTGAAAATTGGTGGAGAGGTAGCTTAGAACCAGGAGACGGACATAGGATACTTTTTATCCCGTTCCCACGGGATGTGATGACAGACCGAATTCCACGGGGGCAGAGCCGCGGGCAGAAGCTAGTCTACTATAAAGGTTTTCGTGCACATTCTATTGCTACTCATTTAGTTCGTTTACCTTTCCTTCTTTGCGTCACCCAACATTTCTAGTAGTAAGACCACCTTTTTGTAAACTCTTAAACATCCGTTTTGTTTTGAAGTTTTTTACAGTTAATTCAGCTTTGCCCGTAATGTTACCGGATAAAAGATTTTGCATTGTGTCTATTATACAAGACTTAAAATGTTTTAACAAAACTGATTTACTCGGTTATATAATATTCTGTTACAGTTAAGTGAGCCTAGAAATAAACCAAGAATATAACCAAGAACACAAAGACAATTAAAAATCGAAAAATTCAGCTATACGAAACATTTCGCTCGCATCACAATTGATTTCCATACCCTCAGGAATAAAGAGTGCAATACCTACAGAATCCAGCGTAAACAAGCAACTTGCAATCTTAAAAAATAATAGGCATTAAACATCACCCCATGATCAAGGTTTACAGGGACTCGAACGATCAGCCCCGAAGCCATCTTCATTAATGAAAACCATAAAAGTGGGGTTCCGTACCTCCAAGGACCGTAGCGTAAAAATTCGCGTCAAACGGCCAACGCCTTATTAAGCCCGCGGGGGACACAGGTGGGGATGAAAAAAATTATAGTATTTAACGATATTAAGTTATTGAAGTTAGATTGGTAGCTTAATTGCTTTGGGCGGTGATCTGGAACAATTTGATGGATAGAAAGAAGCAGATATAGTTATTTTATTTTGCATTAACGTATATGAATCATTTCCAAATTAATGGAAGAAATATTCGGTCTTTAGAAGTAGATATTTTTCTTTCTGATAAGAGTTACTATCAACTACTGCCTCATTACTCTAGTGGTCTTAAGCCGGACTGATACATTAGAGGTCCTGAATTTGAGTTCTAGGTTGAACAGTGAGCAGCAGCATCGCGGAGTTTGGATTTGTGCTGGGTCAATGGCAATAGACTTGCTTGTCATTACATGGCGGTTGACTTAAGTACAGCGAACTGTGTCAGTTATTTCACAATGCATTGTATCATTGTATAACATTTGATATAGGTAGAGATTGGACCATCAAGATTGAATCTTTTGGAATGCAAGTAAAATCGCAGGCAAGAATTAGTAAATAATAATTTCAGTATTGGTCTACATACAACGAAAAACCCAACGAAAAGCATTGAAAAACTCATGTTCCGATATAATAATGACACAGAACATTCACGTTATTAAAACATACAAGTGGCTTATTAGTGACGAACTTGTTCAAAATGAGGGAATGCGAAAAATTGTCGGGTTCGTGAATAATAAAGGTTCGCGAGTCGCGCCCATTAGCAAGCTACAAGGTTCGTCTCGACTGACGTGTAGAAAGACATTGTGCGTATTACGTGAGGGAGAGTTTTATTTGTTATTGCTATTGATATAGGAAGAAAATGATATCATCCAAGTAACATATATTGAAGGAATTTGGAGGAAGTTTTCAAGTTGTTCCATTTTTTGATCTAGGATTGAATAATACATGTGTCTTAAACTTTTTATATTGTATCCCTAGTTCGCTAATCTATATATATATAAAAGAAAGTCGTGTTAGTTACACTATTTATAACTAAAGAACGGCTGAACCGATTTGGCTGAAAATTGGTGGAGAGGTAGCTTAGAACCAGGAGACGAACATAGGATACTTTTTATCCCGTTCCCGTGGGATGTGATGACAGACCGAATTCCACGGGGGCGAAGCCGCGGGCAGAAGCTAGTACTGTTATAATTATCGGCACCAACTAAAGCCGCTATGTTTTCATATGCTGTTCATGGTTCATTAATTCCGATGGTTTACAAGAATACATATTTTATCTTCTGTTTGTACGTAATCAAAATGTAGCAAAAACACTGCCATAATTATCCCTATACCCGATACACGTTATCACCGCAACGATACGTAATAAAAGCCCAAGTATCATGTTTTTGCGTAACAAGCAGTCTAAATTACGACAATTATTCAATGTTACCGTGTTATCGGCAGTTGTAAAATCGGGAGACAGTGGGGGACGCTCATTAAGGTGAAACACGGGTGGGGGCGACCTCCACAATTTTGATAATGTCGCCGGTATAAAAAGTCCCGGCCAAGTTGAATGATGTATTGGTCGGTTTGCCTGACTCGGGTCGGATGGGTTTGCCCGCTATCTCTCAGAAAAGGTGGGAGTTTTCTAGATTTTTTTATCGTGGCAACATCAGAATGACATCGTTTGGACGGTGATGACGAATAGAATTTTGGGTTCGGTTTATTGCAGGAGTCCAAATCAGCCACATAGAAAATAGTACTGCAAAAGTTACTTGAATATTTGAGATACTTAAGTTCAGACAACAATTGGAGTAATAATATGCATTAGAATGTAAGGTATCACGATACATTTTTTTGCCATTTTGCCTTCCAATGCCATTTTAATCTGTGTGAGTAGATAACTACTTTTTTTGCATTTAAAGGTACCGTTTACGAAATAACTATTCTCATTCATTAATATACTATGGTGACTGGTGACCTAATGATCTCACATGCAGGCATCAGCCGGAGAAGGCGGGACCCATGTCATCGCATCCGCAACTATGATCAAAGCTTATAATTGACCGGGATCGCTTCTGCATCACTGCCTATACCATAATGTAAGGATCAGAGAATTTGAATTAGTTGTATTTACGATTGAATACTCAAAGGATTTTGTAGTGATAGTGGCAGCTAACTTTGGAAAGGGGTAAATGAACGTAAATTTATCATTATAACAATTGTAATGCACAGTAAACTCAATTTTGTTAGCTTTCTGAATGATCTTTTCGTTAGAGCAGTTATACTCGTAGGTACTTATTCCTTACATTAATCCATTTCCAGGTCTTCACGGTGTTAATCGTCAAGACGGAATGATGAATACTAATTAATAATTTACTTTCAAAAGGAAAGTAAATTCTTGAAGTGCGCTAGATGGCGTACCACTCTTTTATCAGTTATGATAATATGAATTATGTATCTTATTTATTGGGTGTAAAACTCACATTTAAGAAGCGTTTATTTAATATTTCATACAAGGATTCGCCTGTAAAGTGTCGTCTAAGTGACAAGTAGCTCTCGTGTTTAGACCCCGTTAACACTTGGAGGCTGGCGAGGAATTCCTATTCCTCTTTCAAGAACACTTCATGATTAGTGGTTTTTATTTTAAAAAGGTGGGTGTATTTTATGGCTGCTTAAAAATATATTTAGAAAATGTTAATGACGTTTAACACATCTTGTGAAATGAATGTTATTCAATTTAATAATAAAAATTCTCAGTAGCTGCTCGAAGTGTGGAATTTATGACCGCTTAATGGCTATAGCTTAGCTCCCTATTACATGGGACCTAAACATACCGGCGAACTGTAGGTGTAAATAAGTACGCCTCTGCCAAACCCTTCGGGGAATACAGGCGGTGGTATGACATATTCTCAATAAAATGACCACTTAAAAACTTGACTTTTAAAACTGAACCACGGCCAGAATAAATGCATCATCATTAGGTAGGTCGGTTCATTAGATATTCATCAGAACTCTTCAGTGAAATCGTGCGCTGCCAATTTGCTCATACATAGAGGTATATACAATATTTTTAACGAGGTCGTTTCATGCTAGTACGTAGGTATTGAAGATGTAACATTTTATTTTATTATACAGGAGAAAAAATATTTAATATTTTGGTGGCTGATCTATGCACTTATCTATAAAGTATCTTACTTATTAATATACTTTAATATTTAAAATGTACAGGTTATACTCGGAATACATTTAGTTCCTAATTATCTTTAGTCTGCATACAAATTATTTCTATATATTTTTTTGTATTATATTAAAGTCAAAATCATTTATTCAGTCATTTTTACATTATAGACAACACCCAAAACGCCCGCCCTTCACCGCTTCCTAGGAATTTCGCTGTGATTACAAGCAATAAAATTTAATAAATAAATAAAATCCTCATTTTTAATACGCCTAACTTTAGATCTCAATGTAAGCGAGGTAACATTTACATCTTAATTTTATTTACCTCTCAAATTGACACAAGCTCCATAAAAACATATTTATTCCTACCCACATTTCAAACAACGAGGGAAATACACAAGGTTTTACTTGTAAATAAGACGCGGTGTTGCAAGCGAGGGTATCTAAGAAAAATAAATTAAACAACCACCTTCATCCGTGCAGGGGATTGATCTGAGAGCATTATTGTATCTATAAACATTTCAATTGCGGTGAGACACGCTTATCCTGGGACCAAAGATCACGGAGGGTACTGTAAAGAGGCAGATTTTTTTTTTTGAGAAAAAGTAATTCAATCTATTCATTCGTGTATTACTATTGAAAAAATCTATTGGGAAACCGGTTACTACATAGAAATATTATAATTTATGCTTGACCTGTGACTTTTTATGTTTTTTATATAGAGGAAAATATCTTAAGTCCTTTCGGAAGCGAGCGAAAGCGGGACATAGGGTAGTACTTAACCATAAATTGTACTGCAATGTTGAACCATTCATTGACGAAATTTTACTTCAGGCGTGAATTAAAACTTGAAAATAAAGATAACCTCTGAAACCATTTAGCAAAACATTGTGTCAGGTCTCGAGGAGCAAATGACGTATCTCACCTCGAATTTAAAACAGGGCCAAAATGCGGGCTCCAAGGCAAAATATACTTCATTCTTATCCCTCAACAAATAATCTATGTAAGGCCCGTTTCTACGGCCGATATATATGCAGATGGAATTATTACCGACGACGGTGTTAAATAAAACGCGAACACCGGCGTCGGGTCTCTTCAACAGGATTACTGCCTAGTGATGAAAAAGGGAAAATCATTTATTTTATTACCTGTGGAAAAATAATAAGCCTTCGGAGAGGCGGAGGTCAAAGTATCTTGAGAATTACGAGAGGAATTTTTGGAATATAATTAGAACACTGTTATATGTGTGCTGGAGAATATATTTTGTTATTTTTTGACAGGAAGAAATATTGCGAAGTTTATAAAAATAAGCCTAGATGATAATTTTAACAGCATTCCATTTTTTTACAGTAAATTTTTAGTGTAATTTTTGGTTCCAACGTCTACAAATCGATTACTATTTATAATAATTCGAATAGTCATGCTTTTTTAAATACTTTATAGCAATTTCATAACTTATTTACATGATAATTTTCACAGTATTACGTTGTGAGCTGATCAGGTGAGGCAGTTAAAGAATTCATTCAAATTTCTTTTAGATGAAAAATATATTAAAAAACGACATTATATCTCCTGTGACACCCCTTCCTTAGTCTTTCAATCATAATAACGTATACTGTATAAACATATAAAATTCATCCCTATTCTAGCACCACCCTAACGGGTATCATACGTTTCAATCAAAATTATACATGTATTACGTACAATGCTTCCGCGTTCTTCTTGCAAATTTTGTTGGTACACAGATGATTATCGATTGAGTTGCTCAGTTTACAAGTCGAGGAGGCTGATAATACGATACCAGAGTAGCTAGCTAACAGGTAGCGCAGGAGCTGTATAGAGCTGATGGGTGTGATTTGATGATTTTGGTGTGACTGTTTCTTTGCTGCTTAAATATGATTCAGTTTGCAGATGATCTTTTTATACTCGTGAAAGTGAAACAATATCTACACATTAAGGCTTCAGACGCATTATAACAGTCCAAATGGATTTGGCCTGTTATGTTATAAATGTTGTGAGACTCATAGCGACACGCTGCAGTGAGCAAACGACTGAAGGATTTATCCACCTGAAGCAGTTTATACGTCGTAGCAATGGCTTTGAATATAAAATCCATGCTACTAAAAACTGGGACGACACGTTTTGCTTTGGGCCATGTATTTTGGGTTCGATCTTCACAAGGAGCAAATGTTTGTATGACCTTCAGATAGTTGACCGGTCTGAGCGTTGGTGTATGTGAGAATTTGTGTTTCTAAAAGCACAACGCACGTTTTTCAGCAAAAAATACGTATATACGCTAATTCTGCTGTACGGTATGTATATACGCTGTTTGGTTGTATCAAACAATCAAGTTTCCTTAGCTAGATATTAGAATAGATGTTAGATTTTCAACCTGTAAATTGAGTAGACGAGGTAAAAGCATCTCCATATACATGCGCGGGGTGCGGTACCCGTGCGTTTTTCGCGGGGTATTATCAATTATTAAACATCAGCATGGAAATAGCACCCGAGAGTCCGTCTCCCCTACATTGCGTACTTGTATAAAATATTCCTGGATTACTGCTCAGCCCGCTTCGGCACCGTGAAATGGTTTTCGGTTTTGTGCATGTTATTAGCGGGATTTGCATGTTTCTGATTTATTGTATTTTTCGACTGGGGGTGGAGTTTTGATTAAGATGTCAGTGTCTTCGAGCTTCGAGTTTTGGAGCGGGATGGTTTTCATATCAAATAATAATATCAGCTCAAGATGTACATGATCTATAACTCACTATAATTTATTTGCAAAAGATGGAAATGGAACCTCGTAATTTTTTCATTTTATTAGAAAAAATCATGTTACCCTAAGGAAATCTTTCAATAAACGATACCAACTTCGAATATTAATTATTTATTGTTATTGAAAAACTAACAGTTATAAAGATAAAATCGATGTTTGGTGGACCTTTACTGCTTATGAGTGATAAAATAACATTGAGGAATTTCCAAAAATGCATGGAGAAAGAAAATCTTTACGAATACATACAAAATGTAACAGCCACTACGCTCTAAGCTCTCAAACATACAAGATCCGTATCACCAATTAGGTAAAGTATTAGTCAAGAAACTCGTTACTAAGATCTAAGTGTAGTTCCTAATCTGTTCTGAGCTACGATCGAACGATAGTGCGTGTGCGGCAGTTAACAGATTGTTTCATGAAGTGACGAAGAAATAGAGTTGGTTTGTGGCAAACTAGCTGAGGCCCGCGGTTTCTCTCGTATTCCAAAAGATTTTTTTGAGATAAATGATAGCTTATGTCCTTTCCTCGGGGTGCAATAGACCTCCTTGCTATTTTTTAATGGTATAGGGCGGCAAACCAGCAGGCGGTTGGCCTGATGGTAAGCGATCTATCGTTCCGTAATCAGGTCATCCGCCATCCATCATCCGCCCATGAACACCCGCTACACCAGAGGAGTCGCAAGTGCGTTGCCGGCCAACGCGTGAAAGGGTATAAGGTAAGACATGAAATATCTTTTGTCTAAAGAAGTCTGTTATGATACGAGTGAAGCTTCGGCTAGAGTTTGCACACAAATCTTAGCACTAAAAATCAACAGGTAGACGTTAATAGCAGCATTTCATTGCCAAGACGGTTTCATCAGGTTGGTATTTGCAGCAATTGGCTACCATCTCGAGCGGTTGCAATCAAACGCATCCCGCGGCTGTTTGCCTAGCCTGGTATTTGAGCGGCGCACAATTAGCCTCCTGGATTTAAGCTGTTTAATAGAGATGTCTCTCTGGATGTTATAGTCGAGTGAATGTATTATGCATTTTGGCAGACTCAAAATTATGAAAGATATATGTATTTTTTAGACGTACTATAATGGTACTCACATCGTTATTATTACGCCATAAATCGTTTTCTATTCGTTGCAACATTTTGCTGACTATCTTTTATTCAAGCAAATTTCTGCTGCAGTCAATGTACGCATTCACATTTTAGTATCAGGTAGTCAAGTGTATAAATATACAGAAACAATAGTTATCTTATCATCTTAACATTCTGGAGAAACTCAACGCAACACCAGTATATAGAACTCCCATACACACAATAAACATTTCACAAGAACATGCCACAAAAGCACCCTGGCCACTAATTAAATTACCCAAGTGTACGACAATCCGATATACCAGAACATCTACAGCGAATATCTATACCTTCCATTCAATTTTCTAGTCCATTTCCGAATGGCATAATTAAATTTGTCCGCTGTGCCTTACGGGCGACCGTTTTTCCCCGAGTCCTTACAGCGTTATCAGCTGAATCTGATTTTATTGTTATATTGGAACTTTTGTTCTGGGTTATGAATTGATAAGATGAAGAGAAAAATCCAATAATGTAATTTTTAACACTTGTGAAGTTGTAATGGATTCTGAATTGACGCAACTACTTCGTTAGTCTAGTCGGCCTAAGCGCGACTGCTACGCTAGAGATTCTGCGAACGATTTCCAGGAAAAGTATTATTGAGTTTTTCTGATGAATGATGAAATTCTCATGAACAGCTTGTGTGAGTTTGGATTTGTGTCCGGTTAATGGCAATAGACTCGTCCCTGACTAACTGTGAGTATACAATAGTACGCCTAATCTTTCGCGGAATACAGGCGTGATAGTATGAAATGTTCTCAATTGAAAGTGTTCAATAAAATCTTCACATAGGTACTTCTCCATAACCCCTCAATCATAACAAGTAATATTCTACAACAGCATCCGAAAATCCATCGCATTTAATACCTATAAGAAACATCTGTTCAGATATAATCAAATTAATCCATCTAGGAACAGATCGAAACGTCAGACTGGACCAGTAGTGAAAATAATTTCATTCGGAAACCGTCCAAAATATCTTGATCCCTATCTCAATAAGCAGTTTCTCTCGACCCTCCAATGTTTGGAATGTGTTTAGGGGGTTGGGAGGTCTTTATATAATGGTGTTAGGTGTGCGAAATGGGTATTATGATGGATTGTATGCCGACCGAATGGTCTTTTGACGGGTCCATCGCTCAATCGTCGACAATCGCTCTTTGACAACGAGTGAGTGCTAAGAAACGATTGGATCCATTATTTCTAATGTCACAAAAGGACCCTTGAATTGGTATGATGAGAATGGAAGGTAGATTGATGTTCCGTATTCTTTGGTTGTATTTGTTGCTATATTCATTTAGTAATTTACAGATCGAGAATGTCCTTAATCTCGTGTTAAATAGTGACAAACGCGTGGCCTTAAGCTTATCATTCGCGACACACACGACCAGATCAACAGTATTAAGACATTACTAATGAAGTCCTCTTTCTACTTCATTAAAATCCCCCAACAAAAAAGGATTAACTATGTACCGATAAAATACATCAAAAACAGTAGTACTACCACCGAAAATACTATTGAACCGGACATGGGCAGATACAATCTACATTTAATTAACGGTCAAACCCAAACGCCACAAAACATCAAAGGCTATCTAAATACGCTCAGAGCAAAATCGTCTAAACATCGGCATTAAGGACCCTCCAACAATTTGTGTCTTCGTACGAGGTGAAATTTTCACCCACGTTTGTCCAATAGTCTATTAAAACCTTACTACCAATAAGACTCTATCCTTTGTTTATAATAAACACTTTCTCTAACTGCATCCTTGTCGCACGAATCTTAAAAATGATCTTGGTGTCTCGTTCTCACGTTTGTTTTGTAGTAGCATTCTAGTGCATATCTAGGGTAGAGCAGCACAGAACACTCCCCAGGAACGTTAACGACGCACCCCGAGTATGCCTGAGGCCGATTCAATTACTACTGTCGTATTATTTCGACGAAAATATGTATGTGTGTTGTACGTTTGTTGTGGTGTATATTAAATTCTGTTTCGTGTTTATTGGTCACCGTCGGCGATGTTTGGATAAGGGTTGAACGTTACAGAACCCGTATATTGGTACGAATTGTTGGTACCTGTTTAGATTAATTCTGGGAGCTTGTAAGTCCGAATTTCTCGATATTATGTTTGGTGTTAAGTTGAAGGTCTGATATAATTAATTATAATTTTTGAGATACATACATACACTCACGCCTTTCTCCCACAGGGGTAGGCAGTAATTGCGACTAATAGCAAAGTCTTTCAAATATTAAAAACAGGTTCTCAACCGCCACCGCCGCTGCGGATGTAGAGGATGGGTGAACGGAGATTGATGAGAAGGTTAAAGAATGTAGATGAAGCGAAAGTGGTGTACCAAGATCGTAGCAAGTGGAAATCTATAGTCTCTGCCTACCCAAAGAGGGAGGGAGACAAGCGTGAAAATATGTATGAATGTATGTTTTGGCATTTCTTTTCAATTGCAGTTAGGGTATGGCGTGCTTTAAGTATTTAAAAATTTAACATATTGACTTATAAATTGTCTTTAAAGTATTATTTACAAAAATATTATGATAATAATTCATACTCGATGTTATATTATGTAGATAACTGACCTTATCACTTTATTGACCCAAACCTTTTAATCACCAGCTATCATAATTTCCATTTACGAAGATCTCGTCGTCATTATAACTTAATTCTAAGGGCAATATCAGAGGCGAACTATAATAGGTTTGATTAACTGGCGGAGGCCCGCAGGGTACAATCATCGGTCCGATATCGCCCTTAAACAACTCGATAAGGTGTTATCGGTGGCCCTCACCGCTATTTATGGGGAGTTAATAGTTACCCTTCAATTTTCAGACTTAATTATCGGGAAGTCGCTGACTGATTCTATGTAATATTGTTATGTAAAATCATATCAACTGTTGGGATTTTATAAAAGCTTATTTCTCGTGATAAATAAGAAGCTCTTGCTCAGTACTTAGGTTCCTTCTTCTTCAAAGAAGGACTTAAGATGAACTTAAGATAACTGAATGCTAATTCAGATATCTTTTTTTAACATTAGAATTACGATCTAGAATAAAAGTCAATTTTCTCTCAAAAAAAGTCATACAGCAATGAGTTCGAAAATTGACACTGAGGTGACATTTGAAACACCGAAATAATCTGGAATTTATTTTGAACAGATTAAATAGGCTTTCTGAGCTGGAATGATCAATTTATTGTTTTCAATTCGGACGAACGGAGATTGACGAAACGAGTATACGTGGCGCGTACGGATGGAAGAGTTGGAAGGGGCCGACCTCGACGAACGTACCACAACCAAATGGCGGTTCTCAAAAAAGGTCAGATTGAGAGCACCCTAAACGGACGATCATGCATGAGGTTAATGAACGTAAATGAAGCGAAAGTTGTGTGCCAGGATCGTAGCAAGTGGAAATCTATAGTCTCTGCCTATTTGTATTGTATGCGTGTATGTAATTACACTGTAAAATCTAAACAAAAACAGAACGACTGCCAAATGAATAACAATTAAACACGGCTAGATACAATACATAGCGACGATGCGTGCGGTATATTAATTTTTCAACGAGTGCAGTGGTGCTCTTGAAAACGTCGCCGCTGGCGTCGCAGACAGTCGCGAGTGTTGTAGACGCGTCTGTCTGCCCGCTGAGCTACGGAGCTAGCGGAGCGGAGCGAAGCGAAAACGGGATTTCGAAATGGGAGACTGTTTATTACAGGATTGTTAGACACAAATTGAATGTATTTCGGTAGTATGTTTCAAAGATAATTAATCATTTATTATTTTTGCGAAGTTTTGCGATGGTTTTTTCAAGTAATTTTATATTACAGTAGCCCATGTTCTAATAAAATACTATCCTTTTATTTGATAACATTAGCCAAATTAAGTTATTAGGGCAAGTTTCGGGGATGAATCACTGCTTGAAAATACTTGGGTGTCCTTTCCTATAGTTTTTATTATAAATATTAATTGCTCTCCAGTTCTATTAGGATCGCAGTTTTATCTATACTCTATACTAATATATAAAGCTGAAGAGTTTGTTTGTTTGTTTACTTGAACGCGTTAAACTCAGGAACTACTGGTCCGATTTGAAAAATTCTTTCAGTATTTGATAGCCCATTTATTGAGGACGGCTATAGGCTATATATCATTACGCTACGCGGACGAAGTCGCGGGCAGAAGCTAGTAGCCTATATAGAGGGAACTCGCAAATACAGTAGCGCAATGCAAGTATTATGTGGATTTACCGTGAAATAATAATATTGTTTCATGATCACATTATATGTGAGCTATTCAGGTAACTTATAATTATTATTATTTATTTTTATTTTTATTATTAAATAAGCAATATTGTTTTAGTCATGGTTGGCTAACACCATGACTAAAACAATATTGCTTATTGATAGTAAAACTTTAGAACCAAAAAATTAAGACTAACATTTTATCAAATCACTTTATAATTATTTAGTTACACATTTGCAACTAGCACAAGCAGAATCTCGTATCCAGTTGTAATAGAATTCATTTTGCAATAAATATTAACAAAACTAAACTGCGTTAAGATGAAGTTTTCCATAAAATTCAATTTTGTGTATCTAGATGACGTGTTTAAAAAAATCATACGATTTTTTACTCTCTCGACGACTCTCCACCCACGCCTAGCAAATAATAACATGGGATGCTTTATTATCTGTTTTCCTGAGGCCTAATTTGTTTAGTCTTCTTCCCCCAACATTGTCTTCAACCGCGGGGGCCCACGAATGATCAATTATAGAGGTTTTCATATGCAAATGTCTCGGGAGCAATTTTAATTATGTGTTTTGATTGCATTATATATTGATTGTGTTCGTTACTGGGGAGGAAGGGGGTGAATATACTGAATATAAATGTATGTGATTAAGTTTGTATTGGCTCAAACATACATATGTGTATGATTAATATGTACCTAATTAATTCACGTCTTAGGTAGTACAGATTTATTTATAGATATTTATCATAGACAGTCAAAGTACTTACAACATATAGCTTATGAGAGTTGGGAAATATATAAAAATACATTACATACCCAAATGCAGAATAACCATTACTGTCAGAATTATCATTGATGTAACATACCTGCAAAAAAAAATGTTATGTAAGTATAATAATTCTGGAATACGATAAAGTTGTTAAAGGTCTATCAATGGTTCTTGACCAGTGGCGCGTTGACCGTTGGGGACCCTGTAACCACTTGAAGGGATCTATGAAACACTTTGCGAAGTCATCCAAAAATTATTAAATAAATGACGTCTTGACGACAATGCGCGGTGCGATTACACGCAACTTTTGGAAAAATATTGATGACTCATGACTAAAAAGTTAAGAACCACTGATAGATGTAGTTACTCGTAATAAAATCAGCAGCATAATAACATAGTAAAACGTTTTACTTAACAACAGTTTCTTATGGTTATAAAATCTCTATTTTGCCAATTTTTTGTCGACGTAAGCCTTATCTAGTAAACACATTGTACGCAAAAAAAACTGATACATTGAAATAAAACTTTTTTTACGGAGATATTGATATCATTTAATTCGATGTTTCTAATTCTTTACAGCATCCATGTAGTCACGTCAGTAGGTCACGGGAAGACTGTCAGAAACCAGTTTTCTGTGACACACGTTTTTAATTAAGTCCATTTAAAACTACGTTTTAACTCTTTTCAAAACGATAGCCGTGTCTGAATGCTTAAACAAATGACTTTCTTATTCGATTCTCGATTAAAACAAATCAATTTCACGTTAAAAGCTATCCTAAACTGGGGTTAACATTTAAATCAGTTTGCTCAATTTATCCTCAGATCCGTTACTTTCCAACAAAAGGCAAACGTCTTAGATTAATACCATCCCAATATCCGATCTGTGAGAGTAACGAGTTTGAAAATCGAGTGCACCCCTTCCGCGTGAAGTTGTGCGTAACGAATCGGTGAATTTTTGATCTCAATGGAAGGGAGTGTCACCGGCATTATTAACACTTAATATTTAGTGGCGGGGGATGAAATGTGTTTAGTTAACTGTTATCCACTGGTATATGGATGGAAGGTGGCTTTGTTTTGAGGGATAGCAAGTTTTCTTCAATCTAAGGCTTTTTTAAATTCAATTTAAATGTTGTCGAGTAGAATTTACGGCGTAATTTGTCTTGTCTTTAGAGTATAACACGTTTTATAATATTAGTCTATTATAATCGAGAAAGACTTAAGTACTACTAGACGTAACTGTACCATTTGCCTAGTGGTCCTGAGCCCGACTGCTAGGCTAGAGGTCTTGGGTTCGATTTCCAGATCCAGCAGTATTATTGGTTTTTTTATGAAATAGATTACGTAGGAGTTTGAAATGAGTGCCCTGTCAATGGCAATAGGCTCGCTCCTTATTAAATGGAATCTAAACCTACCGGTGATCTGTCGGTGTACACAAGTACCCTCCGTGGAATACTGGCGTGGTTGTGTGTTATTAACGATAAGAAAATTGGAATATTCAAATATTATTGAGCTACCTGTGGTTTAGATATTTTATTTCAATAAAACAGTGTCAGATAGTTTAAAATTTTCACGAATCTAAATAACAAACCTAATCCTCATTTTTACATGAAATCAACGAAACCACTTGAGAACTTTCAAAAAAAAAAACACCTACTAACTAATATGTTTTGTCGTAAAATTTTTCGTGGTTTGGGCATGTAGAGAGGATGGATTGACGAAACGAGTATACATGATGAGTATGGATGGAAGAGTTGGAAGGGGCCGACCATGACGAACGTACCACAACCAAGTTGCGGCCGTTCTTAAAAAAGGTCAGGTTAAGAGCACCCTAAACTGACGTTCATGCATGAGGACGTTAATGAACGTAGATGAAGCGAAAGTAGTATGCCAGGATCGTAGCAAGTGGAAATCTATAATCTCTGCCTACCCCAATGGGAGACAGGCATGAAAATATGTATGTATGTATGTAAAATTACGTTGAAAATATTCGGCTGGCGATAAGTACGTAAAAGCCTAAAGTTTAAACCTCCAAGAGTACACCCCCTGCTATTAAGCGTAAGAACGGGCGCAGACCGCCAAAGTGTCACAACTCAGTGTAATTAATATTTTAATTGGGCATTTTGTGCGCTGTTACTTAGCTGATATTGCTCGATAAATTCCGTCGCGCTAATAATGTCTAACCCCCTTGGTAAGTGCTTTTGGTTATGGATTTTGGGTGCGTTGAGGTGTGACGTAAGAACGATATGTCAGTGGCTTGTCACTATGTTGGTTGTAAAAGACTAAAAGCGACTAAATTGGACCTAATGGTCACAGAAAATGGCGTGTGCGTAGCTGAAACGTGATACTGGGCCAATCTAGCTTGATATTTTTCCATTGATTTATTTTCTTTTGCACTTCCTTTGACATTTGCTGTACATACGATAAAAAGAAAATATATGATTTAGAACCACAGAGAAAAGCGCGCGATATTGAACCCGAAGACGCAGGTTCGAAACCTGCCTCAGATTATCATATCAAATTTTTAATTATTAAATTATTAAACGAAGTAATTTCTCTCCTACAACAAAGGTATTAAGTATGTCACTAGTATTCAACAATTAGGTCAGCTTAGTGGGCAATTATTTTTGTTTGTAGCTGTAATTTTTAGACTAGTGTCTAATTAAGTTCATACATAAGCGCTCAAGTTTAAGTGTTTTTAGTTCAAATAAGCTTTTACAAGCGTTTACGCTACGTTTTACGTTTTTGAGTCTCGTTGCGCGGTTCCAAGTGCTGATCCTATGGAGAAGAATCCGGCAAGGAAGAACCTCCAAGGACACAAGGACATTCTTTTAAAATAAGTTTTATTACATTCTTCAAGTAAAGCAGTGCGATAAAGGATGTGCGGACATTGAAGATTTAGGCCCACTTGCACCAAATTCTTAAATGTGTTTAAATTGTATTTAAACACGAAATTTCTATGAAAAGTTGTGTTTAAATTCAATTGAAACATATTTAAAAAGTTGGTGCAAGTGGGCCTAAGTGGGGTATTTTGAGGCAGATGGTTATTAAAATACTCCTATTCTGTTGCCACACCTTTATTTAAGGTTATCCCCATCCAACACTACCTATAAATAAAATATTTAAAATCTCTTTAGCACCATTTAAAAATGTACTCTTTACACAAGGGTGGAAATGATTGCACCCTTCAGCCGCTTTAATCGCCTAGCAATAACAGAGTGGAATCAAACATCGAGCATATACAAAAACTATGCTTTGAACTGATACCTTTGTTCAGTCTAATGAGGCACCTGAAGTGCGAAGGGCAATACGAGGCACTGAAATAAGCGAGTAATGCTTGCAAATTTCAGCATTTCCATTGAAGAAAAAAGTTAATAAGAATAATTTGCTGTGCAAGAAGCAATATCTTTTTAGGATAGGGGTAAACGAGCAGACGGATCCCCTGATGGTAAACGATTACCGCAGCCCATGGACACCCGCAACACCAGAGGGGTCACAGTTGCGTTGCCAGCCTTTTAAAAAGCTTTGGACCTCCGGTACTCACTCACTCGGCGAGATACAACGTAAGCGTTGTTCCACGCATTTCACGTAAGCGTTGTGTTATAAATATAAACGTTGCTTATAAGATCACAAGTGTAAGTCTGATCGTAAATCTTATATATATAAAAGAAAGTCGTGTTAGTTACTCCATTTATAACTCAAGAACGGCTGAACCGATTTGGCTGAAAATTGGTGGAGAGGTAGCTTAGAACCAGGAAACAGACATAGGATACTTTTTATCCCGTTCCCGTGGGATGTGATGACAGACCAAATTCCACGAGGGCGAAGCCGCGGGCAGAAGCTAATCTATTATATATATATATAAAAGAAAGTCGTGTTAGTTACACCATTTATAACTCAAGAACGGCTGAACCGATTTGGCTGAAAATTGGTGGAGAGGTAGCTTAGAACCAGGAAACGGACATAGGATAGATACTTTTTATCCCGTTCCCGTGGGCCGTGATGACAGACCGAATTCCGCGGGGGCGAAGCCGCGGGCAGAAGCTAGTTACAAATCAATGAAAAAGCTGCATTAGACATACTTAGAAAAGACGATCGATCGACCAGACAAGTGTTAGAGTGAAGACCGCGTTTGGGCACGCGTAGTGTGAGACCCCCTGCGACACGATGGACCGACGATTTGAAGAAGGTGGCTGGCAGCGGATGGATGTGAGCTGCCCAAGACCGGGATTGTTGGCGCTCTTTGGGGGAGGCCTACGTTCAGGTGTGTTAGTGGACAGCAATTGGCTGATATGATAAGAACGGACAATGATGAATCACGAATAAAACCGGAACTAAATGAATTGGTCTCAATAGTCTAGTGGCCCTAAGCGCCAACGCGACAACTACGCTAGAGGTCTTGCGTTTATTCTCAGTTCAAAGTGTAATTGAGGTTTTTATGAAATTCTCAATAGTTTTCGGATTTGTATCTGGTTAATAAGAAAGAAATACTATTTATTTCAATGTCAATAGTCCCCCTATTACATGGGAGCTTAACATTTCATTTAACTGTGGGTGTACATTAGTACACCTTTGCCTCACCCTTCAGGAAATACAGGCATGTTATATAAGTTAATTGGAGAAAATTATTCTTATTAATTTTTCTGGTTGATTAGTGTTAGACCGCATGGGTAATTGATGTCTTTTTTGAAAAAAGTCTTCGTACAGAAACTATGTAAATTGATCCATCCATCCATTCCTCTGATTTAGGTGCCACACACAACACTTAACGTAGTTTACGATCCGCGGTAAACACGCGTTAAAAAGCGGCAGCGATCGCGTCATATCGCCCCTCTCACCTGCCTAATTAGTATCTTTGATCGTTTCGCACTGACTTTTGGCGGGAATTCATTCAAACTGGATATTTATAGGTTATGAGATTCAATTTAGATAGGACTTGTTCCAGTTCATGCTTTGAAACCTTGTTTTGCAAGCAGCCCCTTGAATTGAAGACACGTTTGGCATAGCGGCTGAGCGATCGGCTACTGCACCACGTGTTGTTGGTTTGATCCCCACACGGAGCAAATATTTGTATGACCTACTATTATTATATGTAATTTGTAAAAATCACCTACAATACACACAGAAAATCCTATGGAAAATAAAGTTTTAAAACAAAAAATACTGGTATTCGATCGGCAACCAGGTTTGTGTGCATTCACCAGTCTATCATATTATCAGGAATCATCATCATCATCTTCTAAATCATCTACTGCCTCGACTGATACGCCAGAAGTGCTGGGTTCGATTCCCGGGTCGAGCAAATGTTTTATTAGGTTTTTCTATGAAGTTCTCAGTAGCAGCTCGGATTTACCCTAACCCTTTGGGAAATAATACAAGCGTGATGATATGTTTTATGTCATCTCAATTTACCTTCTATACGAATATTAGAAACTAGAAATCAACTACAAAAACATAACATACGCAATGACCCGGAAATTGGACTTTTGTTTACCGACATTAGAAAAAGTAACAAATATAAAATTCCATCATGTCTGTTTTGGGGAGCCTATTGCCATTAACCGAGCACAAATCCAAACTCCGAGCTGTTACTGAGAATTTAATAGAAAAACCCAATAACTGTTCGCTCGACCCGAGACACGAATCCAGGACCTTTAGCGTGGCGGTTGGGCTTACGAGCACTTGACTAAGAGACAGAAAAGATTACATTTTTTTTTATGGGATAGGGGAGCAAACGAGCAGACGGATCACCTGATGGTAAGCGATAACCGCCGCCCATGGACACCCGCAACACCAGAGGAGTCACAAGTGCGTTGCTGGCCTTTTAAAATGGTTTGGGCCTCCGGTAACCTCATTCACTCGGCGAAACACAACGCAAGCGTTGTTTCACGCCGGTTTTCTGTGAGGCCGTGGTATCACTCCGGTCGAGCCGGCCCATTCATGCCGAAGCATGGCTCGCCCACGTGACAAAATTGCATTTTCTAACTTTTGTATCAAGATTCTGACATGTCTTTGAACTACATCAACGATGTGCTTCTTGTGTCAAAGCACTGGCGATATGCTCATCAAGATTCACATAACGGGATCCGACGCTCATAAATACTGGCGCTTACTGCGTCGCTTACGCACATATATTCCCAAATCTAATTAGTGAGATGATAATGAAACGGCCGAATCTAATCGCGAACTCCGCGATCCCGGGTGGTCGCTTGAATCAATAAATCATCTCGTCTCAAAGTGTTGGCGGTTGTGCGTCGACTACACACGGAAGGTTTTGTTGAGGAACAATGTTACATGTTGCTGGTGTGGAAAGTCAAATTATTATTTTTGAAGTGAAACCTTCTTTAGCGTGAGGACACGTGACCTGATCGAAAATTCTTAAGACGGTTGTAATAGTTCTGAAATATTAAAAAATAAAACTATTAAAACAAAATATCAAAAATGCACAACGTTAAAGTTCAAGTTTTCACTTTTGCCGGCACTCCCGGAGTGCAAACCGTTGCGTTTTTATTGTTATTACTTATGTCTTAAAAAGCTTACTATTATTCTAGTTAATCCCCGTGCTAAGCTAAATGCTTGTGTTACAAATGGATTCACGTCGGTAGTGCAATGTGTGGGTTTCGAACCGAAGCCATTAGTCTTCCGCCGCTCAATTTATTTATTTAGTTATATTTTATTAGTAGCACACTTTCCTTTCATCTAGTGATTGGTGGTAGTATATAACCCAGTATCAGTACTTCACTAAAAGAAGTAATACATAACTTTTGGACAATAGCTTTTTGAGGTCCGTATAATATTACAGAAGTTGGATGGAGAATGAAGGAGGATGTCCACTGCTGCTTTAAGACCACAAGGCTCGGTTATATTTCAACTGCATCCAACGTCTCCCAGCAACCGTTACCAGATGGGGTAATATCGCCAATTTCGATGTATAATGATGACGGTCATAGGACGTTGCCAGTATAAGCAGACCTGACCTTGAAGAAAAACCTTAGCAATTTCAGCTGATAGTGGAAATATTGAGAAGGTCGTCTGTAAATTTCATTGGAGTCCGTCTCTCGAGAACCTCTTTGCCCCAGTAGCCATCTGTTTTACGCTGATATCAGCTCGTTCAGTTTACAGCCAGTGAAGCATACATGTATTAATGAAACAAAGTTCCATACAAACACTTGTAGGCCTAAGTCAGGAGCAAGTGTAACCGCAAAACGCCCTTCTGGGACCCGCCCGTATCTCACACACAATTGTACACTGTGCAGTCATGGTGGAGATGTCATGGTTTTTATTACCGGAGATAAATGCTAATACTTAGAGCTCAGCTTTTTTTACGAAATATTTGGTCCTTTTGTACGTTCTTCGTACAAAAGGACCAAAGGTACAAGTAAGGACTGCAAATCTCAAGGCTAAAATAACACCTCAGAAAAAAAATTGTCCTGAAGTGGTTAAGCAAAATATGTTAAATAATTCAGTCGAATGAGTGGACCAATTAACCGTTTATCAACTCATTAACTTTATAAAAGAACCTAACTAAACTGGTTTTATCCACTTACCGATTATGCGTTACATTTAAAACTAGTACTTATAGGCGAGAAAAAAAAAAATACTTATCAACATTTTATCCCATTTTAAAATGGAGCTATAAGTTTCATTTCGCCTATTCTGGAAACTAGAATATGGTCAACATGCTTGAATAATATAGGTTCCCTGGTGATCCTGATTGACCTTTGATTTCCTTTCTTAAGCTATGTGGATAGTGATTAGTTAATTCAACTAATTTAGGAGATATTTGGGGTAAATAGCAATAATATTCGTAGTTAAGACCGATTTTTCAAACAATCCAGTTCTTTAAGTCGGAGATGAGGAAGTATAGCGACACAGAAATCTCCGTGTCTTAGATGGAAACGTATTGTGTTCGACGACGTTACAACATCGGCATCTTGACATAATTTTGGCCCCCGTTGTGGCAAAAACCGAGTATGACCGAGACTTTAGTGATGTAGGCGCATCGACAGTTTTTATTGACCATAAAATATTAAATATTTTTTTATTCTTACAACGACACGTGACCTGCTTTGGACTAAAATTCGCAAATGGATTTATTGTGTTTCTTATGTGTTAAAATATTATAACTAAATATAATTAATAAGAATAATATTATTATATAAGAATATTCACTAAATATATGTATATTGGAAAAATATTTAACTATATAATAGTTGAATATATTAATTATTTTTTCACAAAAATGCATTTTTTTTATTACAACAATGATTCCCTAAACTACGGCTACCATTTGCACCTCGTAAAGCACAGATTCATTCAAACCATATTACTAATGCCAATGGCATTAGTAATATCTCAGACCTGTTTAATTATGTTTGTTCTAATGGTGCTTGACGAAGTTTTCTTTGAAAAATGGATAAAATGGGGAACCATGAATTTGTAATTTACGAGGATTTCACTGCACGGCAACGTTATAGTATTTAATATTTCCCAACTATCGATACACAACGTCCTTCCATTGCTATCTCCTGTCCACATCGACACTTATTTACCCAAATCACCCCATCCCTAAACTGAGACAAAGTGTTGGTGTACATTAGCGGGTGGTGGGGGTGTTTTTATTGCCTCCCACGCCTTAAAATATTGTCTGATTCATTAGAGGATATTTCACATTTAAGTTTCGTGTGTGCTCTTAGCTTCCCTGTGAGGATATTCCCAACTTTTGAGTAGCAAACGGAGGCGATCATTTAAAAAGGGGAAAGGTGGGGGGTTATAACGACACACTTACAATTTTCTGAAAGGATATCGTTACGTTCGCGTAATAAGACGCTAAGATTCCGTTATACTCTTAATTATGGTAGGGGGTAGGTGGTGTAATGTAATGACACATGTATGTAAATATTCGCTGTAACGACTCGAGGTGGCGACGTGTTCACGCCTTAATGGGCGCTCGGTTGTTTTCTTTGATTAAAGAATTTTATTACCGTATATAATTCACGATTAGACGTTAAAGGGTTTGGGGCGCGTTGCGTTTTCTTAAGATAAAATGTTCGCGTAATGACGGGTGCGTGATTCCGAATCGTAATTGTTATTGCCGACGATTTTTGGGGCACTGTTTGAATTTAAGCTGCCGAATTTGATGGTATTTAATTTTTTATCTCAATATTAGACCGATTGCATTTTAAATTTACCTAAATATACCCTGTTGAGGTTTCCCAAACGAAGAAGAAAAAGTTTCTCTATTTATATTGCTGTGCACAAATTTTGGTCCTTTGAACCACTTCACAAAAGAACACAGCTGAACCACTTCAAAATGTTTTTTTTCGGGATGCTAAAAAGGCAGCAAGCAGAATATCTAGTTCCTCGCCACTAAAGGCCACCTGCAACACCAATATCGGTGACTGAAATTTTATTAAACTGCCTCAATAGCCAAGTGGTCCTGACCGCGACTGCTACGCTAGAGGTCCTGGGTTCGATTCCCAGGTCGAGCAGTGTTATTGGGTTTTTCTATGAAATTCCCAGTAGCAGCTCGGAGTTAGGAATTTGTGCCCGGTTAATGGCAATAGGCTCGCCTCCTATTACATGGGACCTAAACACACCGGCGAGCTGTGGGTGTACATTAGTACGCCTCTGCCTAATCCTTCGGGGAATACAGGCGTGATGGTATGTTATGAAATTTTATTAGGCGTTATTAACTTAAGAATAGATTTTCGGATAAAACTTATGATCCAAATTAAACTGTCAACTAATAGGTTATTAAATAAGTAAGTCTCGGTTTAAACAGGTCCTTCTTTGTGGGGTAGCACGACAGCTACAGGTATTCATATCTATCAAAATATTCGCTATTTTATATACCTATATTCTACCGCATTTACATTTTTTCTACGCTCATATGTATATAAATTAGTGTCCCATCTAAACTATATATAGGATACACACGCGTCCTCTACACCCTCCTTTTGAATCTTATAACCCGCTCGCGTTTTAAATTTTAATGAATATAGATATCTTTATTCGCTTTGAGCGAGCTCATGCCTGCTCAGTGAGAGCGCTGATTAAGGTGTGGTCTCGATGCGATTATTTTTATTAACATTTTGAGTATGTAGGTGCAAACTGACGTAGATAAAGTAATTATACAATAGTTCTGTAGTTTCTGCCAATCCCCTATATCTATACATACTTGTTTAATGTTGCTTGTTGTATAATGTTTAAAGTAAAAAAAGACTTTGTTTAAGGTAAGGTTCATATGATTGACTTTAAGGTGACAAAAGTATACGTACTGCCTAATTCGTCTAGTTGTCCTAAGTGAGACAGGGCCTGTGTGCAGTTCTGAGCTCGAGCAAAGTGTTATTGGGTTTTTCTATAAAATTCTCTGTAGCTCGGATTTTGAACTTATACCCGGTTAATGGTAATAGGCTCACCCTTTATTACATGGGACCTAAAACATGAGGGCAAACCATTCGGGGAATATATGCTTGATGTTATTTTAAGTTTGATTATCGGTCAATAAGTTTACAGTACCATTGTATATCTAGTTTACATAACATAACATACCATCACACCTGTAGTCCCCGAAGGGTTAAGCAGAGGCGTACTAATGTACACCCACAGTTCGCCGGTATGTTTAGGTCCCATGTAATAGGGGGCTAGGCTATTGCCATTAACCGGGCACAAATTCCTAACTCCGAGCTGCTACTGGGAATTTCATAGAAAAACCCAATAACACTTTGCTCGACCTGGGAATCGAACCCAGGACCTCTAGCGTAGCAGGCGCTAGAGGTCTAGGTTAGTAGAATCTAGTTACGTAGTAATCTAGGTTACACCGGATAATTATAAGAGCCATCTCTCCTGGGAGCTCTTCGAAGGCATCATCAAAAATGTTCGCTGTAACACACATTGTTCGCCGATTTCAACAGAGAGCACCCACCTTAAATTGTGATTAAAACATTCGGAGCACGCCATTAAATCTAATATGCAACGGAATCATGCGCGATGTTTGTACGTAGCATGCAGTTTTTTGGTGTAATAATCATAATTAGTCATAACTGTTATATCTTATTTTTAACTAGAGGGAAATTGTTCATGAATAGAGTAATTCGTTTAAGAAATAATTATAATATCTGTATAAGAGTTGACAATGAATATTATCTTTAATATTTTAGGTTAGAAGAGTCTAGTTTTCCCGATAGGTCGTTCTAGTCTAGTTCTGATCGTTCTATCACACATTCCATACGATGATACCAGTATTCTCCGAAGAGTTAGGTAGATGTGTACGCTGTAGGTAGATCTACAGTTCGCCAGTATGTTCATGTCCCATATAGAAAATAGGTAGCGAGTCTATTTTCGTTAACAGTTCACAACTCTAATTAGAGAATTTCATAGAAAATCGAAATAATACAGACTAATTAGGCAGACTAACATATTATATTTGTATGTATTAAAAAATATAATGAGAATTGCTACACACCGAGAGATAAGGGACAAACGTTATTTAGTCAAAAATATGTATTAGGTAGCTTGTTTGGTATTCATTATCTAGAATCCTGATCATTATGACAACGCGATTAACAGTTATATTTAACTATCGTTTTAAATGACCGTAATGACATTTAATAACCACTCCCATAGTTCAGACAAAAATTCAGTAAACATCGTTATACCGCCGTCAATTAGACGGGCAAAGCCATCACTAATTACTGGCTATAGCCGATGTATGGCCACGCCTTCGCGTCATACTAAATTGATGGTATGCTTTCTAATTAAATTGCTAATATTTAACTAGTTTGTAACCAAGTTTTTTATAAAATATTGGACAGGACATACTAGGATTTTCTCCTGTATCGTGGATATGTTTACAAGTTAAAATTTATACATACACAAACAACTGTAGGTACTACCATCCCTGGCGCAAAAGCGCAATTTTTATGCTCGAAACGCAAAACAACCTTATCAATGTCGAGAAATATGTATTTCAAAATAAATTGTATGGCGCCATTAACCTCTCGATTGGCTATTCTAATTACATGTTTGCAAACGTGTGCGGGCCAAAGGACCACTAAAACGATTTTTGTAAATTACTAAACAAAATTTGGTTTGTGTATCCGTAAACAAAGGTCTAGATTAAACCGGTTTCGTTGAAGAAATTATATTGCGATAAAAGGTGATTAACATAAGTAGGTACTAGACTTGAAATTTATATAATGTTCTCAAAACTAAATCACTAATATGAGCACATTAACGAACCCCATCGGTACCCTTGTCCATAATTTTCTAATATATAATCAAGATTTTATTATCAATTTCAATTTTACACAAACATAAAGTTACCTACACCTACATTTACCTAACACTCATGACAAGTAATGACAGTAATTTAACCCATCGATTAGGGTGTTACCCATCATTATCTAATAGTGACTATTAATATCAGTCTAACAGCGATGGTATCGACAATTGCCAAGGGATTTCGGCCTTTTATGGTTATTAGTTATTAGAATGTAATTGAATTGAATGTCGATGTTAGTAATCAGTAGTTGTAGGGTGTTTTTGATGGTTTACTCAACGTTTTGTGGTTATTTATTAACTAAGTAGTATACGATTATTTACGGACCTAAAGACCAGGTTGTCAAATATTAATATTATATTCAAGACATTAAGTATGTATTTAACAGAAGGTGAGTTAAAGGTGTACTAATGTCTAGCCACAGTTCGTCGGTTTTTTAGGACCCATGTAATAGAAAGCAAGCCTGATCCCTATTAACGGGCAAAAATCTAAACTCCAAGAAACAACTGAGATTTTTATTTTATTAAACATAATAGTTTTTATTTTATCCGAATTACACTTCAAACTGGGAGTTTAACCCAATCAAATGGAATAAATAGCATGAGGGAGTTTAATTATAATTGACTAAATATAGGTATTGATCTGTCACTTTTGGAACAATAGCCATTTTGAATTCAATCATACCAATCATGATTGTTGACAACGCCATGAGATCGGACTCCCCCCAAAGAGCAGAACGCGTATCGAATTATTAAACATTCCGAAAACTTGGGGTTAAAAGGGCATATAGGATATTAGTCTTAATGTACGCTTTTAAGGTATCGGTATTTCCCTAGAGCTTGGTCGCAATACTATTGGTATTAATATCGGTGCGTATTAGATTTCGCAGAGACAATAGAAAGAAAGAAAGAAACGTGTTTATTTTCACAATAGCGTCATTTGTTTTCAGAGATGTGACTTATTCTATAAAACGTTTCTTTAAAACGTATTGTGACTTATTCTATAAAACGTTACTTAGAACTTTAAAAAGTACTTCAGGATATTGATATTGTTTTTCGGTCATACTACCAAGTCGTTATATCATAAATTAAAATCAAAACTGTATTTTGTAAAGGTGAGCGAGGTCGAAAGCACAAAGCTCGATTGTACCTCTAAACATACCTTTACCAAGAAACCGATATTTCCTCATAAGCCACGTAGGAGGTCACATCTAGATAAATAACATATGTCCCGTCCACCCTCTGTGGCGCCCTCTAGTGGCCAGTGACTAATCAAATATATTTTCCTGCCTAGTGGGTGACAATACGTAACACAAAGGGCTGGTTGTCAAAGTTTTATGAGATTTTTTTTTTGTTTATTATATATTATGTCTAATTAGCTTTCTTAAAAATCTTGATTCTCTGATCGAGTTCAATATGTTAAATTGCCAGGTCAAGCATTGTTATTAGGATTTTCTGTCAAATTCTCAGTAAAATTTTCACTAGCAGTAGGCTCACCCCCTATTACATTGGATCTAAAAACACAAACATACACACCTGTTTACTGTGAACTATCAATACCATACATGCCATCGATGCAATGTCTTTATTGAGACTGACACAAAACACGCACGTTTCTAGATTATTCTTTCTTATGTTTCTAGAAAAATAAAACAAAAGACAACACCCGTACGATTGAGTCACGCTGTCTGGCGGCACGAGGAGCGAATGGCAAATGATTAATAAGGCTAATACCATTAGTGGTACGGACGACACATTCGATTACTATTGGTACACATTGTAGGTGCTATTGCGGAAAATTATGTAATTGTTAGTATTTTTATAATAACAAATGCCTCATAAGTCTCGTGGTCGTAAGCGGGACTGCTATTCTAGAGGTCCTGCGTTCAATTGATAGGTCGAGCAGTGTTATTGGGATTTTCTATGAAATTCTCCTCAGTAGCTTAGTAACTCGGGAGTTTGGACTTGTTATCGGGTAATGACTATAGGCTCGCTCCCTATGACATGGGAATTAAACGTACCAGCGAATTGTAGGTGTATGAGTGTTACCTAGTCAGTGATAAAGGTGGCAGAAAGCTACAGTAGTACTCCAGAAGTGTTTAATGTCTACCTAATTTAAGAGCTTATGAAAAGAGTTCTTGTCATGCCTCAACCTAATAAAAAACAATACACCAAAGCCTCTCATACTGAGTAAATATTGAACTTATGATAAATGACAGAACAATGAATGGAAAGTATCACCCCGGACCATATATTACGTGATCTTCGTCTTACAGTCTGTCGGGGACACAATTACTCAAAACTAAAGCCGTGTCACCGATATAATGGACAATGGACACGCGATGCAGGAAATAACCAAGTCCAAGATGGCAGAAGTGCTTCTGGATATGTTATTATAAATTATAATATTGTGGATATATTTATTTTTTTATTTATTTAAATTGGTTCACCAACAATTGCTTACACTAGTGTTGTGACAAAGGTAGCATGTTAGAAAGCATATGACAGTGTAACAATCACTTAAAGGTAAACTCTGCATGCAATATTAAACAAAATACAAAATGATGAAAATAATACTTAATCAAGGATAATTATTTTCTTATTAAAGGATTACGTTTCTGACAATTCAGAAGCTGGAAGACGTATAAGAATTTACAGTATATACATAGATAAATGATTGCGTATCAAAGGACCAGCTACCTAGCCAGATATAAAGAATTCACAATATTACAATGACAACAAACAATGTCAATAGCAATCAATTACAGGCTTCATTTACTACCTAGTTTAGATGCCAGCATTTCCCTTCAACATTCATGTCCAACATTCTTTCGTTCCAAGATCGACACGAAATACACCCTCTAATTCCTAAGAAAAATTCCACTTTCCCATCTACGACACACAGGGACAAACAAGGGACAGTCGACTGTATAATCATTTATCTCGAGTTTAATAAAAGGAAGATTATTTAGTACTGCGGACGAGGCAACGCTAATGTCGCATGATTTAATCCCATTTCATTGGGAACGCTGCCAGGGATAGCTATCGGAGTGAGAATAGTAGAGACTGAATTGGTATTTTTGCTGCGGGTAGTTTTATCAGTATTTTCAAGTAAGATTGTTTGAAATCATGGAAGGTATAAAAATCATAGAGATACGACCAAAATTACATTATAGGTCAAGTCGTTTTTGGGATGGTTTTGCAAATCTATATTTAATATTTAATAATATATAAAGCTGAAGAGTTTGTTTGTTTGTTTGCTTGAACGCGCTAATCTCAGGAACTACTGGTCCAATTTGAAAAATTCTTACAGTGTTAGATAGCCCATTTATTCAGGAAGGCTATAGGATATATATCATCACGCTACGCGGATGAAGTCGCGGGCAGAAGCTAGTTATTTAATATAGCTTAAACACACAAGTGGTTCTTAATCTTTACTTATGTGTTTATATGAAAAAATAAAAACCGGTCGATCCTATGACGTTGACAATAATCTCAAGACGACCACTAAACCAAGACTCGGACACAACAATAGGAAACCGAAACACAATTGAACGCGTGGTGATATTTCCGCTAAACCCCATTATATTAGTAGATTAAGGGCCACTTTACTCAATATTCCATAAAATATTGCCTCATAAATAGGCGGGCAGCTGCAAAGACGTGATCAGACCAGGGGTCGGAGAGTGTAATCCCGTTAAAAATTGCCAAACAGAAAACAAACTGACAACGGCGGGTGGTTATACATCAAGTGCCTTAAAAAGAGAGACGGAAAAAAAGGAATTCGTCCGAAAGTAAACGGTAGATGACGTCCGAAGACGGATTCCGGGCGGTTCCGGGCGACAGATACGAATGAAATCGGATGGGTGTAATAGAGACTGGCACGGTCAGGCTAAATGACCGACATCCGGCCGTAGACAAAAGCGAATCCACCGTAATAAAGCAGGATTGATGAAAAAGCGCTAAGCCACGCCGATATAACGGCGTGACATAAGACACAAGAGATAAGCGAGAGGCTAACTTTGGATTGAGAAAAAGTCCAAAAAAAAACATTTATCAGTGAAAAAAATAGCTGCGAAATACATATCTTCTCACGCTGTGGATTCTATTATGGCATATGAAATTGCATTTTCTAATACACACGGGCACTGTAGAAACTAAACTCACATTTAAAAATAAAATCTAAAACTCTTCATCATAAAGGTTATTTCACCTTTTATTCATATCACTACGAAATTATGCTAGACATATGAATTGCCTCTCCTTGTCACCGGCATATTCACGAATCTTTGCACCAAACAATAAGACTTCACTCCGGGCAGCTTTAACACAAAGCTATTGCTATTACAGAGTTCGCGAAGAGCGGACCATCGAACACCGCCAAGCTTTGCCGGACTCACTTTACCGGGATTTCGGATATGACGTAAAGCACTCACTTAGACCTCCCCTCCCTCCCCCTGACCGAGTTTTTCTCCTTCTATTTATTAGCTTAGGATACATTTAAGGATGAGAAGGAGCTTCGCCCGGATTATTTTTCGGCGATGCAATATGAGGGTTTGTAATGTCGTTAATTACAGTATACTGTTATTTGAGTATAGTTTTGTCCTAGGGTAAAGTTAACAATGCAGTTTTGATTAGTTAAATAGAAGAGAATAGGCATAAGTCGCCAGCAATGCGTAAGCATTATATTACTTTACCAAAATTAACTTTAAAACGTGAATATCGTATAAGAATTATTGTATTGTATGAATTTTATCAGAGATAAAATAGGATGATCAGTTACAAAATTAAAAAATACAATGATTAGATAAATTCGATGAGAGAAACTTGATCTTATTGGACACAACTTCTAAACATTTAAGACAGTCTTAAGACTGTAAGTTAAGGAACACTTTTGAACGAACCATCCCGAAGAAAGCCCATATTTTCAAAGCCCCGACAGATTTGTCTTTGACCAAATGCTTTACAAAGATATCCCAACATAATGAGAGCAAAACAAACACGTCACCCGACCATATCGTAATTTATTAACAACACAAAAAGCGGAATGGCTACAATATTTACAGTTGACCCAAAATTACTGTTTCTTAACTCAGAACCTTTGTTGTAAAATGAAACAGAATAGAGAACGTAGCCTGAAGGGACACCTGCCTACCATAGGGTCACAGTAACATATATTAATAACGCGTTAATTTATTAACAAGTACTGTTTATCCAGGGATTAACTGAGAATAGTTTTAGTTGAACAACAAAGGGCTGAAAGGGTTCAAAGCGAATTTCTTGCCAACATATTTACCTAAGGTGTAGCTGATAGTAATTTTACGCGCGAAAGGTCCGAGGTTTGGACGATGGCAAACATGCTCCCCGGGACATGCCTAAAATTTCCACGTACATTATAGACTGAAATGTTTCTGAATCAAAATCCGTTGTTTGTTTGATGCTGTAAACGGTACATGTGATTGTTAATGAAAACTAACAAGTCTCACAATCAAATACACGTTACTCATGTTAAATTCAAATGTTTGTTCGTGCGAAATGAGATTTTGTTACAACTTTTGTACGGTTTGCTAAACTGAAATCAGACGGTGTTTGTTTGTTAACGTGTGGAACAATGAAACAAACTATTATATTTAGATGTAACAGAGCCGTAAATTTATTATATTCATCTTATTGATAAGTTGATAAATCAGGTACTATTTTGGGTCCCGCAATGAAACATTTTTCGATAATAAATTTGACTTTAAGACATTCAAGAATTGGCTTAACTGACATTTTCGAATACATATTCTATAATCAAATCTAAGCAATAATCAGAGAACAAAATTGAAATGTTAACTGGTTTCATTCAACGTTTCAGTTAAATGTTTTATTTGCAAACTCTCTAGTTAGTGTTTAGTTCTCAGAAAAAAGTCTGGGGGTATCGCAAAAAAGCTATTGCATCCCCAACCAGGACAAAGAGTCGGTTCACTAACATAATTAAAATCTCCCGATTCCAACTCCGAGCGACGCGAGCAATTCCCCACTTTTTAATTATGGAGAAATATCTAGCGATAACATGGTGCGTTTATTCACAGCGAGTACATATCGACATTACATTACATTACATTACAGTACATTTCTTTACCTGGACAAGCCCAGGTAAAGAAAATACTATCTACTTATATATTTTTGGTTTCATGGTTTTTTGGTTTTTATTTTTTAATTTATGTACATATTTGCATTATTGCCAGATATGCACACTTCATGAATAGGTACTCATAAATTATATATAGGTATTTTTTTTTTCAAAGTCAAAGTATTTATTGCTTCCATGTGTACATAATGGTCTTATAAAACTAACTTGAGTACTTACTTATCAAGAATTATAACTTAAGATTATAAATAAACATTACACAAAATATTAAATTAAATCAATAAGTAGATATAGGCCATGTGAATTATTGGATTTTATTGCACCAAGTCTTTATAAGTAGGTATTTATATATTTTTATTTTTTATCATTAAAATTTTTTTTAAATTATAATAACATTTTTGTAGCAGGAAGTTATTAAGTTTATTTTTAAATAAGTTATCATGTGGGGTATTTTTTAAATCTTCGGGTATTTTATTATATATTTTGATAGCCATGACGTATGGGCTGGAGTGAAATAGAGAATTTCATATTATTGTATTCATTCATCATAGGCGTTCAGCGCATTATCGGTATTTTTTCAACATCTACTATTTTTTAGCTACTAGTTACATATATTATACAAGCTTGGATGATTGTGCAGTGACTTTTATTATTATGTTATTAGAATCTGACAAAATACACGTTAGAATAACTTCTTAAACACTAAACACGAAACTAATTTATTCACGCGAAAAACCTCAAGAACCTCACACGTGTCATTTTCGATACGGCCAAATCAACATCCACCCGCATCGGTCAAGCCGAGACCTTTCAGATTAATTTACATTAATTAATACTACTTGTAACAATAGTTTTATTTGCACCGTCCGCCCGTGTGGTCGGAAAAAGAGTTTTCCCAGTATTATTTTCTATACAATCGTTGTTGGACGAGTTTAATTTGGTACGAAATCCCCGTCGGGGTGTGTAGTGGTTAAATAGTGCACAATAGATGTGGCCGGTGGTTCATTAATGATGCATCTCTTCGGTTTCGGACCTTCGAAGCCGAGCCCTTTTGTGGATGCCTTAGGATCGACGCATCGGGTGTGAGATGGTAGCGATAAGTCATCAAAGTTTTATGGCTATTTGAAATTTATTGGAACCTTTGGTCGAGTTTGAGGATAAGTACTTGCTTGCTTATTTGGCAGCCAATTAATTAACGGAACTATTTAAAAAAAATCAATAACATTAGATTTTAATAAACAGCTATCTGGAAATCCGCTTCAATTCATACGAAAGTTCTTAAGTGTAATTAAATTAGGTAGGTACTATATTAAACCCCATAATACTATATGAAAATCTAGAAAATATTCCAAACAAAAGATAAATTATATCAGCAATTAATGTTTCTTTCATTTAAGATTGCGCCTTAGCCCCCTATTATCAAGTGCCAAAGCAGTGCGGCCAAAAATATTTCATGCCAAAAAAACACGTCAGAAGAGAAATAGAGAAAGAATCAGATTTCCGAGTGGGAACCCTTCAGTTTCCTGTGAAGTGGCATGATAATTATCCTTTAATGATCCGTTCGGAGTCACCATCGGTGAGGCCCGGTATTAATTCCATGCATTTGGTTTAGGTACAGATATGGTTCACCAAATATGATGAAGATTTGGAAATTATAATATATAATAATTATAATTTTATTTAATACAAAAAAATAAATATGTTTTGTGTTGGCATAAATACTGGAATCAATCAAATAAAAACAAACCCTGTTATATGTTGCTCGGATACTCGGCTATAATAATATGAAATTTTAAGATAAGTTTGCGAAACACTCAGGACATCACTAAAGTTATTCAAGTATTCTAAAAGCTTTATATTAGTTTGATTACACAAAACTATGATTGATACCATCACATTACATAACTTAAAGTACCTACCGCATTGGGTACAAAATTTCCAAAGTGCGGCTCTAAGGACCAGACCGAAAAAGACCTTTCCTTATAACGTCAATGTTAAATCTTACTAGATGAACAATAAGTCTCGCCTAACTATAAATCCTGCCGATCCTGTCAACAAGTCTGTACACAGCCCGCGGAAGTGCGCTTTCGAGTCGATTGTTTCACGAGATTTTAATAACGGTGCAACGCAAAGAACAAGTCGGAAAACCATTGTTGACTTCAAGATGGCCGGGTTCTCGTCAAACGCGACGCCACTTCGGCCTTTCAGTTTGATTTTATTAGGATCGTAATAATGTTGTTGGGCCAATAGCTTATTTGATCTTCGATTGATGTGAGGAGCATTGATGGATATCATTGTAACCTATGTTTAGTTATTTTTGGAAATCACAAGTTAGAAGTAAACTTGTAAGTAGAGGAAGAAAAACGACTTTAAGACTAATTACAGAGTTTTTTAACTAATTTAATAGCCATATTAGAATCGAATATGCGCCTGAAAATGTTATCTTAAACAGTTTCTTCATATACCAACAAAGACATTCCCAAAACTAAATACAATGTATATGAAGTCAAGTTTCTTTTGATGAAATGCATAATTTCTGGAATGTGACGTATGAGCGAGGGTCGAATCAATGAAGGTGCCCCATTACTCACATAGTTTACTGAACTATCATAACATGCCTTAACAAGAGCCTGCGAACTATTCGGACTCTTTGTCTTTAACCTCGGTGCTCCTTTAGTGCCAATAAATAACGCCATTACCTGTTCATGAGCTGCTGTTAACCATATTCGTGAACAATAAGAAGATTTGGGTCGCTATTATATGCATATAAACAGGGAGAGACATCGGTCGTGGTTTATTAAGGGATCCGTATGCTTCTGGAAGGGGTAGAGGCGTAAAATTAATGAATAAGACCTCCCATATCTCCAAGTTAGATGACCTTCAAGAGCCTTTGCAGAATAAACTACAGTTATATATATACCCGTAGAAGTATGCAACGTCAAGTGGTAATGACTTTACTCCTTACTGTAACTAATGTGAAAACAGATATATATTTTTTTCTTTATAAAAGCTTACTAGCATTGTGGGTCACACATTACTAGTATTCTTGTTAACCCCTCGTGCTAAGCTAAATGCTTGTGTTACGAGTGGGTTCACGTTGGTGTGCAATGGGTGGGTTTCGAACCGGCAACCATATGATCGTAAGTCCGACGCCCTAGCCATTAGGCTACCGCCGCTTTTAATTAAGATATTACTTATGGATAATATAATCGCTCTAATCTACGAACTTAGGAAGATCCTAGACCAAGTGGAATATATGATATTTGATTAACATACTTTCCGATTTAACACAATTTCTTTAAGCATAAAAAATAAAAATTGCTGAAACGCAAAACAGTATTACAATCTTAAAATTTTCCACTAATTAAATTAACACAATAAAAAAGTTATTATAAAAAATCTGAAACGCATCCAGATTTTTTCCCTCCAAACGTAGGCAGCGGGGGCAATTATCCACATCTCGGACACAACGGCGCAGACGTCCTCGACTCACAATGGTCTCCACTAGAGGTCTCGCTGTAACGAATCCACTACTCCGTACTATCAACCAGTCCCTTTCGCGAAACTGGAGCGGGATTGTTTGTGTGATACTCTTACGCTACCAGTTAATGATGTATGGGGGTTCATTACCCGCCCGGTTTTGTTTCGCAAGCTTTTAGATTTTTTAAAGATTATCTGATGATAATTGCTGTTTGTTGTCATTATAACATTCTTTTTGTTCCAAAGAATATTTGGCTTGACTTCTAAATGAAAATTTGTGTAACAGATATACCAATTGAAAATTAGACTACGTTTTTAATAAGACAAGTACTACGTATGCATTAAATAAGTCTCCATGAATGATGTTAGCGGATTAATTTCCATCTCCAACTATTATAATAATACCAATAAATACTGGTTCATGTCAGGACAATATTCCCTCCAATAATTCACAAACATCAAACCCATATTGTAGGAACAAGGCGACAACTACACAAAGCCTTTATTGGCCTGTATCCCGCACAATCCATCACAACCGTTGTTACCCCCGGCCAAGGGTCTCTTGTACCCTGATCATTATTTAAAATATAGATGAGTGTTTTCTTTCCGATAATCGAGACCACGATTGAGGGTTGAACACAATAGGCAGGGTCCTTTTAAAAGCACCGCGTATAGCAGTTGTCGGGGGCCTGAAGGACTGAGTTGCGCTTATTTGTAATAGTAAATTGAAGTTACACTGTCCACTCTTTTGAGACCCCGTGGTAGCATGCCTCGTCTCCCTTTAGTAGCTATGCTTTCTGAATACCGTAAATTTGAAATTCTTATTTCTGAAAGTACTCAAATAATAAAGTTCACATAAGCTACGTGAATGCACTCTAAGATAGTTTTAAAATATAAGAAACTACCCAGTATAGCTTTAATAAATCTATTATTTTGAAATAATTAATGGTTTACAAACACTTTTAACCAAGCAATGGCCTAAGTACCTGCAGTTATTTAAGGATTGAAATTGTTCAACCCTCAGTCTGATTTTTTTAATAGCCCTAGAACCTTCAAAGTTTGTCCAACTCACACCTGACCGGTTTTATAAATTTCAAAAGTGGAATGGGGCGCGGGGGGATCAATTAAGGTGGTCTTTGTGAACATTATATCGACGCGCTTTGAAAAGAGTTGTGATTTTCTTTGATAGTACGCAGACGTGGTTTGCCGAGTGAAAAATCAAAGGACCTGCCATCGTGATGCATGAAGGGATTTATTAAGATTTAATGTCGGCAACGACACTCCGAGGCGGGAAAAGAACGAGTTTCAAGTGCTCACTGCGATGTACGTTTTACATGACGCCATTTTGGATTTGTTCGTGTAAATGTGGAGTGGCAAGGTGAACGCGCCCTGTAGTATAAATCCAATACACTATAGGTAGCAGCAATGGTTTTTACCATAATTTCTAGCTGGGATTCTGAATAAGGTGAGGTTTAGACAAACACATTTAAATGATCTAATAGGTTCTATTGAATTATCATGAAATTATTTTCAGTTCTTAAAATACGATATCAAAATTTTTAATTATTTTCTCTGAATGATCTTTTAAATCTATTCGTTACGATATAAGAACTTTTATTCAAAACGAAAAATACCGCGAGCTACGCCGCATCCTCCACGTGAATTATTTTTTTTACTGATTATATGATGATATAATATATATATAAATTTTTGACGGAAAATATAATTCGTTTCTTAAAAAATTTTTTTCAAAATCTCAAGTCCTTCTTATAGTAACTGGTCCTTTGATCCGCCTTGGTCTTTTCTCAATCGGGGCCAATGGAGCGGCCACGAACACTATCTACGATCATCGGCTTAACATGCTGAGTTAATGAACACCCGTGGGCTTACATATTCACACTAACCATGTACGGACATAGAGTGGGGTGGGCTGGGAGGCGGGTGGTGGAACGTCTTAGAGAGCCTCGAGACACTCGCATGGGTGGGCACGTTTTAAAGTTTTATTAGTAATTAATATGGTGGAGATCTTGTGAGAAAAGGAGAATAAATTATGTGATGTTATTTTTGCCTTATAAGACATATTTTATATATTTACTTATTAATAGAATGAAAGAAATCAAGGAATCAAAGGAATGATAAGAAATCAATTCAAAATGTATTTATGTTAAGGACAAATCATTCTAATGAAACTGCACTGCTATTAAGTGAATAATACCTAATCAAAATATAACCTCTCAATCAAACTGAGCTTAAAAGACCGATTTCCTTCTTTCAGTTTCAGTTCAAGTTTAAATGTTTTTATTTCAAATAAGCTTTTATGAAACGTTATAATTCTAGTTGCACGGTTCCAAAAGGTAGATCCTATGGAGAAGATCCGGTAAGAAAATCGATAGACACTCGTTTTAAATAAATTATGTTACAATCTTCACTGGTACAATATTGCGATCACAAGATGTGTGGGCGTTAAAGACTGTCCGAGTTTGACCAAAGTCGATAATATTTAACGAAGGTTCACATTATTTGAGAACCGCATGTTATGTTATAGAAACTATGTGGTACTCACACCATCAAAGCGACAAATGAAACAAGTGTCTAATTAGACATGTTACAACGTTCACACATTTACATCGTCGTTTCAATCATGGTCCCAGTCAACGGTAATAATTTTAATATGATTCTTGATACCCGGTGTTAGGTACCACCGTTCCGATCGTACTAAAACAACAGTTTAAGTAAACAACTATTAGGAGGCAGAAGCTAATTGTATCTTGCTCCTACATCTTAGACTTACCACTTTGACCTCGGCTTTTCGTCGAACTTTCCCTAACCGAAACCCCTAAATATCGCTGGCTGTACAAATTAATCCAACTATTGGCACATCAGACAATACACATGAGATATAACTAATAACTTGTGACGTCAGCAATGTGCAGTTAACTCCAGAATGTTCGTTAGCGAAGGGCCCCAAGATATATCGTCTCTATGGGACTTGTTTATCTTCTGGTGTGTTATTAAGACCATTGTGTCGATATTTCGATGGTTTAAGTGAAACTTAGATGGCTTAATATAAGTATGTGCTATGAAGGGGAAAGATAAGATTTTATTAACTTTGTTGTATTAGAAATCTGATATTGATGATATTAGTTATGTTCAGAGAGTAAGAACGGAAATTTCCCGTGCTTATTTTCTGGGCATTTAATGATAAAGTTCAAAGTAACGTTTATGCATTTTACTTTATTACCAAATTACCCGCAGTTTTGCTTGTATCCTGTAATTTTTTTTAGTGAATTTTACCGATATAGTATTTTTTTAAATTGCTCCAGGCTTGTATAAGTTTTAAATGGTGTAACTAACACGACTTTGTATTACCTATATATAAAGATTTACATACGGGGATTTAGACCCCTTACCAATCCTAGATGTCCAATATTATCGTCTCCAACATTCAACTAACGCTTTCTCTCCTTTCCTCAGTCCTTATCACAGGAAATAAATCCCAAAACTAAACAAACTTAACTATCCTACCCTTCCATTGTACCCTCAATAAATCAGCCACCTAACACCACACACTATCGAGACATTATTAATTAAAATCCTTGCAAGAGCACACCTGTCCCAAGATACCTCCTTGGACAGCCCGCAGCAATCGGTTTAGACAAAGAACCGATGTGCCCGGGGCTGGCAACTTGGGGGTAATCCGGACAAGACTATCGATACTGTTATGTTTAATAGATTTTGTGTGGTATAGTTTGATTAGTTTTTGGATAGTAAAGTCGCTTAAGTTACTTTGGGAGTTCGTCGTGTGTTACACTGAAAACTTTGAAGTTCGAAGTATTCTTTAAGTAACAATATTCATTGAAGATTGTATTTATGATGTTACTAATTTTGTTAATAATAGTAATTTGAGGAATTTGGATTATTAATTGTTGCTTGCAAGACATGCAAATAACCTTTGCCAAAGTCACATGTCATAAGCCCCGAATATAATAAAAATACATTAATAAAAATACTTCCATAAATGAAGTTAAACATACTTAATTATAGATGCTGTCATGAACTCGACAAAAGCTTACGATACTTAACCCCAAGCAGATGCAAAAATCAACACAAACCATTAATTACATACCAATCCTTGGTACACTATAAATAAGTCCACAATCGGAACAAATGGACAGGCGGCAAATTAAACCCACGCTGTTCAATTCACATACATTAGGCACATCGATCTAACACGTCTAAACAAAGGCCGCGGCGAAATGCCTCCGAACACGCGATTGTCTTAAGTTCACCTCCCAAATCTTTCCTTTTATCGTTTGTTTGAATTTAAGCCTTGTTGAGACAATATTAAGGTATGAATCGTTTGGGAAGGCGTTGAGAACTTGTGAAACGGTGTCCATTACACCGAAGTTATATAGGTAAATGCAAGAAATATATAAATAAGCTAATACTGTCTCACTGAGCTTTTTTATTACATATAATGGTTAGGTTAGGCCGCTAGCCAATACACAGAAGAGTAATTTGGGCACATTGTATTTAGAGATGCGCATAAAGCGCAGGATACTTCAGTGCATAGGTCACTATGTACTCTAGAACACTATAATAGATATAGTTGGTATATAATTATAGCAGAGACCATTATAGTAGTATATCGTTGATTATAATTATAACGGAAAGTTTTAGTTCCAGTTATCTAAGACTTTGTGTGCCACAAATACTTTTTCTTTTACTGTTTCTCTGGATAGTTTATGTATTAATTTATTATTTATTTTAAATGGGAAAATTTATACAGGCGAAGCTGCGCACGATTCGCTATTAGAGAATAAAATACTAAATTGTGGCAAACTAACATGTATAACAGAAAAAAAAAGGTCGGGAATTAAATAATATTAATAAACCGCGATTAAATCCGTAAAAATAGTTTTATTTCAATGTCTAATATTCGCGTAAGTGTCAGAAATCACTAAAAAAAAGAATCTCTTCAAAGTTGCAACACGGTGTGAAATACAGCCATCTTTAATGCGGCCCGACCAAAAACAAAACAATCCGATGCTCACCTCCTCGCGTCCGGTTCCGTACAGTAAATTTACATTCCCCACCATCCATCCCAGAAGTCCATCCGGGTTGGTAATAAAACGATCTTAAGGTACGGAGGAAAATATCTTAGAGTGTGAGTGCAAGTTGTAGACTTTCAGCGCTAGTTGGTTTAGTTAGCGAAATAATATGTGCTAAGTGGAAGAGAATGGTCAGAAAGGAGATAATCTAAAGAGACGTGAGTAGAGATAAGACGTGTAAAAAGAAATAGTATTTATTAAACAAAACTACTGCCACAGAAGCTGCTTTAATAAGCGCAACTTCCTTATTGATTTGTGTCATGAACAACACTAAAATGAAAAGCCTTTAGTTTATAAATGATCAAGAAAAAGAAGCGAGGTCATGATCAGCAAATGACACAATTTGATTTAGGATTGATTCATTAGGTCCTTTAGCTTGATTAGCTACATAATTAACTTAAATAGCCGCATCGTATCACTTATGAGCTGCCTCGCTTATTCTTAAGACTTACACTTCATCTAAATTGCCACACGGGCCTCCGGAGCTTCTTAGATATACGCTGAAGGGTACCACTCTTCGTCCGTGTGTTTACAGGCTGATGCTATCGCGTAATTGTGACAATATTTGCTTTCCACATTTATGTATGGAAGGCGGGTCAAGTTAATTGTTCCGCCCAGGTGTAGTGCCCCAAAATTACCTATTGAGTAACTGATTAAATCGAAGGTCTAAGTGGGTCACTTAGGTTGGTTTTAATTAAAATGTTACACGATGTATACCGTCTATACTCTGGACCTTTCTAAAGTTCAATTTGTATTGTTTGAGATATTTCTATGAACCATTATGTGGTTAAACAAACACGTGAACATAAAGTTATCTAAATATGTTCACGTTTTTGAAAAACCGCCTAAGACTAAAAAAATTGAAACAATAATAATATTTTCCATGGTTTTGATTGTACAAGAAGCCGGTCAATTACATTATTCTTTCTTTTCTTCTCTTTAATAAAGAGCAAGACCCAAGAAAAACAAATATAAAATAAACAACAAAGATTTAAAAAATCTCATCTTTCGGAATACAATTCTCATTAAGTAAGTACAAAGAAGTATTTCTGCAACTAAAGTCATACAGAAACCACCCCGTAACTGAGCATTCCCGGCGATTTAGGAGCGTCTTGGCTCGAAACGGCCAAGGTGAAAAGTACACCTAAGTTCAGATTAACAATCGGGTAGGGCAAAGGGCTACTCGGACCGAAGGACCGGATCCTGAACAATAAATTCGGCTAGAAAGACCATGGCAGTAAAGCTATGTGTGTGTTGGGATGTTTAATGTTTACTAATGCGATGTGACATTTCTTAGAATTTAGGTATTATGGTCTGAAAACAGTGTATTCAAGCATTCCATAGGTATATCAATTATATCTCTGGAGTAGGTATATTTGTGAACATGTATGTTAATAGTATCTTCAGAGGTAACCTTACTATAATGAACAAAAATAAAGTTAGAAACTAAGTAAATTTAAATAATCATGTCTCATGAATATGCAAAAATTGTACCTATGTATAACATACGGAAAAAATGGCTTGAAACGGTTTAAAAGTCATATGAAGTTTCTTTTTATAGGTACTAGCAAGCTACCGAGATTCAATAATTCTCGTCTCAAACGGACCTCATCCAGCTTCCACTAAATCTCTGGCGCTTTGGTCACTATAAATCGGCCAATGAGATGTAGTGATTTAATCGGAAACCTCAGGGTCCCTCAGGAAGCCCATTAAATCGTATGGTCAGAGGATAATTAATTCTGTGGTAACGTTTCAAGTGAGATAAATGGCGGTCGGTTCGAAAGCACTTTTCAATGGACATTCGTAACATGTTTATTGTTTTGGTTTGCTATTCATCAATTTGGTTAATTGATTATCGTAGTTTAAGGTGGTTGGTGGTACACATAGTTTTTTTTTCGGATACTGAAAAATTGTGATACTTACTACCTACTTTTTTTTTGTGACACCAAAGCACATTTAGTTTTTACGGTTTACTAACTAGATTTTATCTTACCTTAACGTAAAAATATGTCCTACCAATAAGCTGAGGGTAAACTGTGATCGAAGCTGCAAACTAACGGGACACCAAGCCGCCACCAAGCGGCAAACCAGCAAACGGATCACCTGATGGTAAGCGATTACCGCCACCCATGGACACCCGCAACACCAAAGGAATCGCAAGTGCGTTGCCCGCCTTTTAAAAGGGTTTGGGCCTACGGTATCCTCACTCACTCGGCGAAACACAACGTAAGTGTTGTTTCACGCCGGTTATCTGTGAGGCCGTGGTATCACTCCGGTCGATCCAGCTTATTCATGGCGAAGCATAACTGTCCCACGTTTATTCCCACGGTTATTTATTTATGAGATAAATCTGAGCTTAGTCGCTATTACTCTGTCGATGAATAACCAATATGCGAATTGAACGATTTAGTTAGCGCGCTCAAGTGTCTAAGTCCCTAACAGATTTTTCTGATTTCTTTGACATCCAGATCAGACAATTACGAAGTCTATTAGCTGCTTGGTACACAGGACTTTTTCTGGGTTATGGATGTATATACCGATGATAATTATTACATACAAAGAATATTATTGAGGTGTGTGTAATATAGATAAAGAACTTCAGGGAAAGTTAAGTTTAAAATCATAAGGGTGGTAAAATGGGCGGTCTTATCGCTAACCACTCTAAAGTTATTACTAAGAATTTATCCAGCTGAAGCCGATCGTTTAGCTATTAGGCCAATAGTATCTGGGTTGGACGAGGGCTGGAAATTCATCAACATCATCAATCCATTCACTGTCCTACTGGTTGGGCGGCACGCTTCAATGAATGAAATGTTTTATAATCAAAATGCAATACTTCAGGAGTTAGAATGGTCTGTATTGGCGTTCATTCTCCATTTTAGCATTTTGACTGCATAAGACATTATCAGTAGTGAAAAAAAATACGCCACTTTTTCCTCAAAAAACTATTTAATGTATGTTAGTGTTTAGGATTAATTCATTTATTATTAATCTTTCAAGTCAGTAACAAATTAACAGACACAACAAAAAAACCAACCAAGTGCGAGTCGGACCCGAGCACGAAGGGTTCCGTACCTTTATCTATAAAAACGGCAAAAAACCACTTTGGTAATCTGTTTTTTAGTATTTGTTGTTATAGCGGCAACAAAAATACATCATCTGTGAAAATTTCAACTGTCAAACTATCACGGGTCATGCGATACAGCCTGGTGACAGACGGACTGACGGACAGCGGAGTCTTAGTCTAGTAATAGGGTCCCGCTTTACCTTTCGGGTATGGTACCCTAAAAACTGAGAATTCAAATGAGTAATACATGTAGATAGTATTTAACTCCACTCACCTACATGAATCAGAAACATACGAACGCAACTTCAACTCAACATACCTGTAAAGACAAAAAAAATATATTATTTAAATTACATACTTAGTATGTTATTTATTCCACACTAAGGGCCACTTGCACCAACTTCTTAAATGTGTTTAAATCATATTTAAACACAAATTTTCATACAAATTTTGTGTTTAAATACAATTTAAACATCTTTAAGAAGTTGGTGCAAGCGGCCCTTTACTTTTACTTTAGACTATTTTCTTTGGCCCAAATCTGATATTATTTAACTCAATTGTATGAGAATGCCCGTTTGCTGAGCTTCCTTGAAGAGTTAGGTTGGCTCAAGTAACAAATCTTCCTACCTGCACAAAAATAATGATGTGCCTTGTCCTTATTCCTCATAATAAAATTGATTAAGCTTTAATAAATAAGTTATTAAAGACTATGCAATGTTCAAGACTGATTCAGGAAACAAGTTACCATATTTTTTTTTAAAAGCTTACTAGCAATGTGGATCGCACATTACTAGTATTCTTGTTAACCCCTCGTGCTAAGCTAAAATGCTTGTGTTACAAGTGGGTTTACGTTGGTAGTGCAATGGGTGGGTTTCGAACCGGCAACCACATGATTGCAAGTCCGGCGCCCTAGCCATTAGGCTACCGCCGCTTTTTTTTTATTATTATTTATTACACTTTTTTGGCTGGAAATCTGCTCTTTGTACTGGTAGGAATGTCATGATATATTGTAATGATATGGAATCATTTATTAATCAAACAGGCAAAGAGCAAAGTAAGAATTTACTATATACCTACCCATGACAAACATAAAATCATTTGCAAACATACCATACAGGAGAAATCCTAGTATGAGGAAATATTTTGAATTTGGATAAATTTGATAATGTGAGTTGCACATTATTATTCTTGTTAACCCCTCATGCTAAACTAAATGCATGTGTTACGAGTGGGTTCACATCCATTGTGCAATAGGTGGGTTTTGAAACAGCAACCACATGATTGCAAGTCTGACACCTTAAGCTACCGCTGTTTTGAGGATTGAAAAACCAATATCTCGCCCGCCAAGGGCCTTATGAGTTTAAGTGAATTAATCAGGAGAGATAATAAAGAACAAGGATAAGAATAACAGTAAAACAGATAATATAGTAAAATAATACATATACTTGTATTGTGTTTCATTTCATTTGTTTTCAAGTCTCCTAAAGTTTTAATGATAGAAAATAAATGTTCAAATAGGTTGATCCATGATTACGAGTCATTTAAGATCGAGAAAACTGAACAGAATCTGCATAATGTGAAGTTTGTTAATTGAATTAGGAAGTATATTGAGCAATATTGTGTGAATTAACAATCACAACCATTTTATATAATTGAGCATTTTTAATTACAATAAAGCAAAGTGTAAGTCAATAATAACAAACTGGTTATTAAAACTAGGCTACACAAAAACAGAACAACTGCTTGTCATAATTAAATAAACATAAAGCTTAAATCTTAAAATCTTATCTCTTATCTTAAAAAAGATAAGATAAAATAAATAAACATAAAACATTTTTTTAAATAGTATGAACTATGAACTCAAAGTCCCCTACCTTCCCAATACGATATCCATCTCACTATATCCAACAGGAACCCGCTCATACTTACCACACAACATACACACAAACTCGCACATACACACACACAAACTCGCACATTCACACACACACACACAAACTCGCACATACACACACACGCAAACACCAACACTCGCACACACACATATATCACATACTTGTAATTTTACTACACTACACATTATTGTATCTGTTGTTAAAGTTATTTTTTCTTCTATTACCCAGTTGAGAAGATTCCTAAAAACATAAATGTAATCTTACGTCGTAGCTAATTTAATAATGTTCTATCCTTTATGGGGGAGTCCCTGGTGTCCTAAAATACAGGCCTAGGCTTAGTTTAGGCACCAGTCTCCCACAAATAAACATTGTTTACGCTAATATTTATTTATGTTGTGAATCTAATTTAAGTTTTATTTGTGGAAGAAATAAATAAATTTACTTATTTACTTACTTATTATATATCAAAATTACACCGAAATTCATGTTCCAAATACAAAATGTAATTAGAATTGCTAATGGAATTATTTAAATAGTATATTTACACTGTTTTATGAGAATAAATCTCAAACTTAACAACAAAAACAAGCATATGATAACATAACCTCAAAATATTTAACAGAAAACATCACACCCGGCGTTTGTTATTATGCTAAAACAATGCTAATATTTGGGTCATAAGATCAATATTACCTGATACGGTGTCTCATCTCCTTTTTCTTCGAGTTGCTTCAGATTTAAACACAGCAAACAGTTTTCATTAGAGTTCCAAACATAAAACACATCATCCTTTATTTCGATCAAATTTCGCAACTTTCCACTAGGATTTTCACTCAAATTGTCTTTTAGGTCTTGAAATATGGCATGTTTCGGCAATTTAGTATCGTACAAGCGGTTATCCATCGTGGAATAACTAAAATAATCTCTTGTTTTCACTGGAACGATAATTTTCACAAGTTAGCTTTGACAGTTCTTGTCGCGCTAAAAATATTGAAACGTTTCGTTTTTGCGTTGAATTACGTTTGGTTATCGAAATGATTGTTTAATTTAATTAATATTTGAAATGCTGCTATGAATTTGTAGTTTCTTACACAATTATCACTAAGCTTTTAGGACTTTGCTCCATAGTTTTGGTGAATATATATAGTATAGTAATAGCTATAGTAACCTGTAAGTATTGCCAAATCAGAATACTAGTGCCCTAGTATTTAATTCTTTCAGGCATGAGGTGAGGTTACACCTTTGACTATCTAGATAGTCAAAGGGTTACACAGAAAACATATTAACAAAATGGGACTTAAATTGTGAAATTATTAACATTACAGTTCTATTAGACTATATTATGGTCTGAGCATTACAAGGACGCGGCAACGTGCGAGTAGTTTCCATGGTCGGGCAGTTTGTTCAGTACTTAATTATTTTTTCCGGCAATAGGCCTACCCTCTCTTATATCAGTAGATGCTTTCCATCTGGCGCTGATTTTGTCTGTCTCAGTTTATTGTTTACAATCAACCATGTAGGCTCAAATGAAAACAGAACGCACACATGGGTAACTGTTTGCCCACACACACAAAACTGTATATCACTTTGATTCGCAATGGTATCACGTAATTTCATCTCCCTGAGCGCGGCCCATGCTTTCTTATAAATAAAACAACATATAGGAGGCGATAAATTTCATTCTACAAGATTTTGTACGTGAATTTTCGTTGTAATTTAATATTTTGTATGGTTTAAAGGTTCGTGGATTGTTGTTGGCATTGAATAAGTGGTGCCGTTAGTCGAATTGCAATTAGGAATACCTACGTTTCATTTTTAGTGCATCCTTTTGTTGGTATTGTAAACCGGTGAACTTGGTAGTAAGACGTATTTTGCAGATTAGTGTTTCACTCAGATTATGTATAATTAATCTGAGGTGTTTCAATATGAGCAAAGTGCGTAATGTCAATTAGCGTTAATGTCAATCAATGCACTGAATTTTTGGCAGGCGCCGGTTACACACACTTTTACATAGAATTTCTCGTTCCGAAATTAAGGGCTACCTACACCAACTTCTTTTAAATATGTTTAAATTGTATTTAAACACGTTTTTTTCTAATACAATTTAAACATTGCAAGTGCAAGTGGTCCTAAGTTTAACAAAAGTACCTATGTAAGTAGGTACCTACCTATTGAACATAAATAAGTACTACTTACTAGGTAGGTACTTACTTAACAAATAGTTGTAATAAAAGTCTGCTAATCCGAAATAGGCCAGAGTTGGACAATAAACAACCCATTTAATGGGTTGCTTCCCTAGTCAAGACACCAAAATGTTTTGTGGTCGAATGTTTGGATGAGTGAGGATTTGGTTCAGAATAGGACTTTTTACAGTTTGGTCTGAAAAAACTGCCTCAATAGCCAAGTGGTCCGGACCGCGACTGCTACGCTAGAGGTCCTGGGTTCGATTCCCAGGTCGAGCAAAGTGTTATTGGGTTTTTCTATGAAATTCCCAGTAGCAGCTCGGAGTTAGGAAATTGTGCCCGGTTAATGGCAATAGGCTCGCCCCCTATTACATGGGACCTAAACATACCGGCGAACTGTGGGTGTTCATTAGTACGACTCTGCCTAACCCTTCGGGGAATACAGGCGTGATGGTATGTTATGGTCTGAAAAAAAAACCCTCTAATATTACCTGCGCGGCCGTTCGTTCGGCTATCTTCAGACATGCGCAGCTATTACTGGATCGTATGGACCTTAGTTTTAGACCAAAAAAACTACAGCAAAAATTCAAAAAAAAGGTACAGATTTCAAAAAAGGAGTGAAAAGGTTATTATATCGTCGGCAACGCGCGAGTGACACCTTTAGTGTTGCAGTCGGTCATAGGCTTACGGTAACTGCTTGCCTTCAGGCGGGCTTAGGCTTGTTTGCCACTGTCACTGGTATAAAAAGAAAGTTATTGGACCACGAACTAAAACAACGTCATACCACATAGGATTTCCTCTCGAAACGAAGATCAATGTCGCTTTCACAGTCTGAATAAGTAACACAAGGAATTCCGAGTGTCGGTCGCGATGTAGCGCCATTGATAAATTTAGCAGAACTCTCACATGATATTAAAGGGTGGCGAATGCGATATGCCCCCCTCTCCTTCTCCTATCTATTATTATGCTGGGCAGGCCTCTTGAATAGGGCTGTACGCTATTGCTTTAAAATAGAGGTCAATTTTGATTGTTTATTTTTAACTATATCTATGATTTCGCGTACCTACAATAAAAAAAAAAATAAGTTATGCATTATTAGCCTGGGTTTGTGGCTGCTACCACTTATGACCACTACGTATGCAACCATTGTGGTAGACATTATTTTGCCTATAGGTAGGTGTATTTAAGGGGCCAAAGTGGGTACATTTGACGAATCACCCTCGCATTCTATCGGCTTTGAGTATTCGTAGTGATCAGCTTATACTGTCACGTAATGTGAGGTGATTTACCATCCGATAATATTAGGCCAGTATTCAATAATTACGTGAAGATCATCGTAATTTTTACCCTGCTTACAATCTAACCAAATGACAAATTCATTGCATGAAGATTGTCATATTCTTCGGTGGGCTTTCATCCTAATCAAATGAGGATAAAAATTACTGTCATTAGACTTTCCCAACTCAATTTTTAGGCATATTGCAGATAATTACGACTTCTCAAGAACTCCACCTTACTTTTCCTTCACAATTATTATAATTCGTCCTCATAACTAATACATCTCCATACACCCTCGTGTTACATCGTTGGCAACCCTGCCGCCGTCCGCCGGGAGGACACCGATGACTTGTCATTAATAACGACAGTAGAAATGTATCAAAAGGTGACGCGCGTCCCGCCGCCGTCTGTCTCGGCCCTTATTTATGATACCAACAAACAATATTTATTCGCGTCTATATGCCGCGGGCATTAGCCTGTGACGGACGTGCGTTGTTTCTGATATGTGAGAATATTAAGGCTTAGAATACCTTCATTGTAATGAATTACATGAATATTGTCGCTCTAATTTGTGCGTGCAAATAAAAATTCAATGTGTTGCAGGATCGGCAACGCGCGAGTGATAACCCTGGTGTTGCAAACGTCCATAGGCTACGGTAACCGCTTGCCATCAGTCGGGCCGTATGCATGTTTGCCCCCATAGTAGTTGGTATAAAAAATCTTCCCATACGACTGTATTCCCCGAAGCTTGGGACTCGAACCCAAGACTTCTAGCGTAGCAGATGAGGCAGTTATAAACCCTAAGATGAACGATGAGTTATAACAAAAGACGATGATGAGACCATGGATGCTGTAGAGGATCCGAAACGTCTCTGTAACGCAGTAAAATCCGTAAAAAGTACTTTTATTCCAAGTATAATAAATAAAATTGTTTCGGAGTTTTGTGTTTTATCACCCTGCACCTGAGCCTTGTCTTATAAAAACCTATAAACACAATCACATTTCCACACAATATTAGGTACCTACTTTAAATCAAACAAACATCCGTCTTAACGCAATCCAAAGTAGGGTGACATCACCAGTTTCTGTCACGTACAAAATATGGGTATACAATTTACACAATATCGTCATATGTCAAGAGTGTCACAGATCCTCACGAGGCATCTACCCCAATTACTGTTAGAATTGTTTCGCACCAGCTATCTATTACTTTCCTGGGCCCCGACTTGGGAATTGGGACAGTGTTGTATGATAAAAAAATTGTTGGATCCGTCGTGTTTGTCGTATTCTTGGGGAAACGTCGTGAAGTAAGTAATTACTATGATTGATATAACTGTGCGTATTGGATTATGGGGTGTTGCTAGTATGTGACCAGAACCGCCAATATTTCTGTGAGGTGGTAGATAATTGATTTTAGATGGTGGCAAAAAATATTGTTATTAATTAATTTTAAATATTTTTTATATAGTGGACTATTAGAATTCCAGGCATACGTTTTTAAAGTTCACATGTTTTTATTTCAAATAAGCGTACAACCGTTTAAAAATCGGTTTTGAGTCTACTTGCACGGTTGATCCTATGCAGAAGAATCCGGCGTGAAACACCTGCAACACCAGAGGAGTTGCAAGTGCGTTGCTCGCCTTTTAAAAGGGTTTGGGCCTGCGGTATCCTCACTCACTCGGCGAAGGTAAGTGTTCTTTCATGCCGGTTTTCTGTTAGGTTGTGGTATCACTCTGGTCGAGCCGGTCCATTAGTGCTGAAGCATGGCTCTCCCATGGTAAAATATTTAATTAAATATATCTAAATACTTGTAAATAGGACATTACATTCAAGGAAGGGACGTGATCACTAGATACGAATAAGTACGTACACTAGATACGTAAGATCTAGGCACCAGAGCATTAGGTGCGGGGCACACTAACGGAACCAATACAGTCCGCCTATAAATCCGGCGGAACGTCCGAAACACTTCAGCTGTCTCAACCGCGTGTGCCCCTACGGTGGGTAGGTGCTAGGTGTCGCCGGGAACACGCAGATCTGGATAAGAAATGTGTTTAGTATTATAGCTCGCCTAGAAATACAAAAAAATAATAATTAGTAATACTATAAAAATATATTGATTTGTTTTGCTGTTAGGTGTCCGATAACACGTTTGGTGTCTTCGCCAGGGGTTGTGGGTTCAATCGCCGGACGGAATAAATAATACTTACTTACGGCAAAATGAGCGTGTAGATTATAACGTCTCTGCCTAACCCTTAAAGTTATACAATGTATTATTAAACAACAATATAATAAAATTTACTGCACGTCACACATATTTGTTTTGACTCTGGGTGTTTTTGTTTCTTTAATTATTTGGAAGTCAGACAAAAGAAAATGAAAATGAAGAAAAGTCTCGACTCAGTGATTGTTTTCAACAACAACCAAAATACTGATTTCTGACACTAACGTGAATATTAGACATTGAAATGAAACTACTTTTTAGGGATTTTATCGCGGTATATTGATATTATTTACTATTTTAACAACCAAAATGTCATTAAATATATCTTAAATTAAAACGTAGAAAACCGTAAAAAAAGATTATTTTAAATTGCGCTCGTAAGTAGCTACAAAATTTCTTATCCAGTATTTATCGTAATTTAAGGTGTACCAGCCATATGTTTGCCAAGAAAGGGTTGAGCAAGTGCTACCTGGATTGGGTGGGGGGAGGGGGTAGCGGGTAGGATTTACACCCTCATTTGTTTGCGATGACCCCCGAGCACTATCTCCTCGGAGCGTCTTGGTATCGCCTTGGCTTAACCGTCTCTCACCGGGTATATTGTGTTTTTGCCGCTATATGTTTTACTATATCGGTATTTTGGATGCTTAAGATTACATGCGATGATTTTGTTTTTCCGCGAACTCAACAAGCCACGGTGGCTTAGTGGTCATAGCGTCTGGTGTATCTAACCAGAAGAATCAGGTTCGAATCCTACCCGCAAGTCGATTTTTTCCTTCACTAAAATAACTTATCATGGAAAATGCAAAAAAATAACAAAAAGAAAGTTATAAGCATTTTAATTTAAGCGGCGGTAGCCTAATGGCTAGGGCGTCGGACTTGTGATCATGTGGTTGCCGGTTCGAAAAACCACCCATTGCACTTTCGACGGGAACCCACTCGTAACACAAGCATTTTAGGTTAGCACGAGGGGTTAACAGGAATACTAGTAATGTGCGCCCCACATTGCTAGAAAGCTTTTTTAAAAAAAAAAATACCGAGCGAGAATCAAAGAATTTGTGTCACAGTTGAGTTGTGACGTCAAATCTCACTGTGCTATACTGAGACTCGTTTTGCGAAAAAAAAAACAGTGGCGAATATTATATCGTTAAAATTATCAAATTTTCACCAAAAAAGTTTTTGAGCAACGCGGCTGCAAAATCCGGCCTTCGATTCGATTGATCACGGTCGTGGTGCATGTCACAGATCCTATGACCGTGGCTATAGGGCAAGAGAAGGCAAGTACGGTTTTTGTCGGTACGACTCCGATATACCCCGCCACCCCCCAAGTGGCGGACGATCCATGAGGATTTTCCGTACTGGAAAAAAGGCTTCGATTCCCGAATTGAGAAAATTTTCTATAAAATCCTCAGTGCTCGAAATTCAAATTGGATGATGATATTTTTTGTTGGTAAGTTAGAAAGCGCTTCTAGCACAAAACCTTTCAAAAATATAACCGTTATCTTGCAAGACGTGTTAACGTTCACTCTACATCGTTTTAATATTAAGTCGGCTGGAAATATTTACGCGGGTTATTAGCGAGGACGACAACGGTACCACTTACCCTAAAGCCTTTCCACGAAGATTGGAGGCTCTTAAGCGATACAGTCTTGTGCAAGTTTGGATAATGGCTCGGGTTAGTGCAGTTCCCAAGATTTTTATGCAAGTTTATCGGGAATCTTTGTTGAAGTTCATAGTTAGTTGTTTGTTTGTTCTACATTTCTGTCATAAAAGCATATTCTAGGTAGGTACTCAATAAAGTTCTTCATACATATCGTGAAAGTTTTTAGAAATCTGAGCAGCGATTTTGGAATGTAAATATAACTAGTATATTATATGTATCGTATTTTATGATGTATATATTATTTATTTAATGTATGTATTATATAAGTTTATATGTCTATTTTTTGGCCAAGTCTTCGCCTCATACTTTTTACTCTTACCCTTTAGTGCATCTACCTAAGGTCCTAAGGTCTAAGGTCTAAGGTCGTCTGGTAGAAAATGCCTAAGGCATTAAGACCGCCTTTGTACACATTTATGTACACAAAGTATAAATAAATAAATAAACTAGCAAATGAACAGACATAGTTACTCTCTTTTCAAATCACATTCTTCTTAACTTCATTTTTTAAGTTACCCCACGATAGGATTTTCACCTTAAGCGTATGTACATACGTTTACAAATTCTTACATACACGTACACACCCATACCCGCCATAACTACTTGTCGGTCATATAAATATTGTTCCATCCGGGAATTGCAACTGCAAGTGGAACTGGCATTCTTACTTCTTACTGTCGATTGATCGATGGGTCATGGGATGATCGAGTCCATGGGTCAAAACTATATGAAACTGCGAAAATCAGTCAAAACCGACTAAGGAATTTGGTCAAAGCTAGAATTAACTGATTTGTGTAGTCAAAACTAGTTTTAACGGGTTACATTCAGGATTAAAGAAATATGACCACAAACCACTAACCTAATTCAATCTAAAGAAAAAAAACTCTTAATAAAACCTTTATAACGTGCGATATCAAAGTAGTTAAATATTATATTATTATTACGTTATTCATAAATGGCTTCGTAGGTATATACCATCTTAAATTTTCACTGTCACCAGCTGAACGGTTAAACAGTCAGCAGTGTTCCTCTATCAATATAGTATCTTACGCCATTGATACTGCTTGCCTTGGCACTTGCAAGATAGACAATCAAGTCAGCGACCTCTTCTGACTCCGCTACCGTATCTATTTTACACACTGACTTCTCCACTTCTTCCACTTCTGCTCTTGTAAAGATATCAGTCTTAGTAGGACCTGGACACACGTTGTTTACTCTTACTCCAACACTAGTTAGCTCTAATGCTGCCCCATACATAAAATTATCAAGACATGCCTTAGAAATACAATAGGGCAAATATTTCGAGTCCCCAGCGTAAGTACATCCAAGAATACTAGATATGTTAATGATATTACCCCTTGTTCTCATAAGGTAAGGAGTTGCCAACACAGTAATGAACATGGAGGAACGGAGATTGATTTTAAGTGTTCTATCGTACTGTTCCATTAGATCTTTTTTTTTTTTTTTTTTTTTTTGTTTTTAAAAGCTTACTAGCAATGTGGGTCACACATTACTAGTATTCTTGTTAACCCCTCGTGCTAAGCTAAAATGCTTGTGTTACGAGTGGGTTCACGTCGGTAGTGCAATGGGTGGGGTTCGAACCGGCAACCACATGATCGCAAGTCCGACGCCCTAGCCATTAGGCTACCGCCGCTTCTTTGAGGATCGATCCAACGGTCAATATTTCAGCATTGTTGACGAGAACATCCAATTTACCAAATCTTTCAACAGTTCTACAGATCATTGGCGCTAATTGTTCTTCCTTGGTTACATCTGTTTTGATTTGGAATGTTTTAACGTAGAACTTTTTCTCACAGTATTCAGCGACTCTTTTCATCTTATTTTCATCTATATCTACTATGGCAACGTTAGAGCCCTCTTTGGCGAATGCCATAGCAGCAGAAGCCCCTATACCGGAGCCAGCTCCTGTAATTAGCACCACTTTGCCGTGCAAACACATCCCTGAATCATTTCGTCGAGAAGTATATTGAGATGGACTTTGCATAACTGGAGCCAATATAGTATTGTAACGTAGTTTTTTCTTGATTGTTTGACAGAACATGGCATTAGACTATATCATAAATAACTGAGTTCGATGCCTTGTAAGGATTAAATCTATACTACCTAAATATATAAATATCTAAAAAGTATTCCGTGACCAAAACTTTTGGCAATTGACAGTTATCATGGCAGAATGTCAGACATTTACAAAAAGTTTAGAAACTAGTGAATCAGTATATATATATTTTTTTATTTATTAAATTTTAATGTATGATACAAAAAATATTAAGATTTATCTTGTAGTTATAGTATCTTGATAAATACTTGGAGTAAATATGGATAATAATTTCAGTCAACAATTGGAGAACAATTCTAAAGAGGTAGTACATTACAAAAGATAATAAAAAAAATCCTCTTTCACTGATTATTACTTAAATTGTTTTATATTAGCATGTCATGCAAACTGACAGACATTTTTTATGATTTCAACGTTTATGAAACGGATTTTATAAATACTTATAAACAGAGTTTTTTAGACTAATTTATTGCACGTTTGTATACAATTAGAAATTATGTTCAGCCAAAAAATTAAAAAGACGCTACCTAATATTTTAGTTCCGGTTGGGAAATACCAATTTCAGTGTTACTCGAGCCGCCATGATTCTGGACTGTGTTTGAAAGACAAAGTGGTTCTGATCACGGGAGCTGGGTCTGGCATCGGTGCCTCTGCTGCTATAGCGTTTGCTAAGGAAGGTTCCAAAGTCGTCTTGGTAGACCGAGACGAAGACAACATGAAAAAAGTTGCCGAACATTGTAACAACAAGTTTTGCGCTGAAACACTCTCTATCCGAGTTGACGTGTCCGAAGATACTGAATTGGAGCCAATGTTTTGTAAAACCATCAAAAAATTCCGTACACTAGACGTTCTGGTCAACAATGCAGGGATCCTAACTTTTGGATCGATTCTCAAAGGAGATCTAATGGAAGCTTATGACAAAACACATAAAATCAATCTTCGTGCTTGCTTGTATATCACTACCTTGGCCGCTCCTTATCTTGTTCAGACAAAGGGTAATATTATCAACATATCGAGTATTATGGGACGTACTTATGTTGGAGATTCGAAATACTTGCCATATTGTATTACTAAGGCAGGTCTGGATCACTTCATGCGTGGTGCAGCGCTAGAGCTAGGGTGCTACGGAGTAAGAGTAAATAATGTATGTCCTGGACCCACTAAAACAGACATATTTTCAAGAGCTGGAGTCAAAGGCTCGTGGAAGGAAATCGGTGAATCTTTTAGAATAGATAATGTATCGGAACCAGAAGAAATTGCCGACTTGATTGTATATTTGGCAAGCTATAAGGCAAAGAGTATTACTGGCGTGAGATACTATATTGACAAGGGTACTCTACTGATGGGATAAGGGATCAATAAACTTAAGATGGCACATAAACTTAGGATGGTACAAACTAAGGCTCTTATTTCCAACTTATACTTAGTCATCCGTGATCTCGTCTCTTATCTAGCTGTGAAAAGTGGCATCGCTTATTGTAATAGACTGTTATTTTTAATTAAAGTTTATGTTTATGACTTCGAATATATCATTAAAATAAAACCTATTAAATTACAAGCAGGCTTAGTCAGTAACTAATTCTAAAATTACATAAAGCCTACAAACTTGATAATCAAGATAATATTATCAATGTAGACAATATTGCAGTACTAGAAATCACATATTTTTTATCACAAGGCCACGTTTTATAAGATTACAAAGTTGTTGTGCTATTAACAGACAATTCATAACTACCAGGTAACCACGCAAGCCATAATAATCTTTTTTGTCGTGGGACTTTTCTTCGAATTTAATGAATACATCTCGAAATGGTAAGCAATGTCTATGAAAAGCTAAGATAGCGAAACATTTATTTATTTATATAGATGGCTAAATAGATAGACTATTCTTTAATGCACAATAGTCGCCCGGTCCGGCTTCGCCCGTTTTACCGTAGGAATGAAGCGTTTTCCCGAGGTAAATATAGTTTGAGGTATATTATAGTTAGTAGCCTATGTTAATCAGGAAAAATGACGGCTTCTAATAGTAAAAGAGTTTTTCAAATCAGTCCAGTAGTTTCGGAGCCCATTCAATACATACAACCAAACAAACAATCAAATATTTCCTCCTTATAATATTAGTGTAGACTAAAAGGATAGGTTAGAAAGGACCTCTAGCGTAGCAGTCCTCAGCGTGACTGCTACGCTAGATGTCCTGGGTTCGATTCAAAGGTCGAGCAAAGTGTTATAGGGTTTTTGAAATTCCCAGTAGCAGCTCGGAGTTAGGAATTTGGCAATAGACCCCCTATTACATGGGACCTAAGCATACCGGCAAACTGTGGGTGTACATTAGTACGCCTCTGCCTAACCCTTCGGGGAATACAGGCGTGATGGTATGTTATGTTATGTTAGAAAACAAAGAATAAACAATACTGTACCCATCTTCACAATATTAATAGGTACTTATGAATTCAGTTTATAGATGCATCCAGTATAAAATAAAATATCAGATAACGCTAATGATATATTATTTAACATCAAAATTACATTTACAAGTCTTAGGGCCACTTGCACCAACTTCTTAAATATGTTTAAATTTGTATGAAAAGTCGTGTTTAAATACAATCTAAATACAAATATGAAGTTGGTACAAGTGGCCCTTAGTCCACGATAAGATACCAAAAACCATTACATAATAAAACAAATAATATTTTTATTACAATATTTATGTGAAAAATTTTGATTTTAGTTGCACTGTAAGTATACCATAATAATTCTATGTAACATACCACCATGTCTTAATTTTGTTTCAAGATTAATTCTATGTAGTCTATACAAGCAAACAATATTCTGCATGGCCTGCCTATTTAAGGAGATAGAGAGAGATCCGATTTTGTAAGTATTTTTTATGTATGTGTGTATCTATATATATTACCCAGTTAAATTAGGTAAGGAATGCTAGTATGAAATAAAGTTAGTTTACACCAAAAGTTCATTTCTCATTCCTATGACAAATATTGTTGCGGTCGTTCGCCATGGTCCTCTTAATCTTCACATGACAGACACTCCATTGTCTATTTTGTAGCATGCTCCTGTTATACTTTTTGCCTTATCACTGGCTAGATACATTATCAAATCAGCAATTTCTTCAGGATCAGAACATCGTTTTAAAGCTGACCATTTAGCAAAATCGTCCCAATTAACCTGTACACCTGCATTTTGAAACAAATTTGTGCGGATGGCACCTGGATTAACGGCATTTACTCTAATGCCTAGAGGTCCTAGTTATATTGCTGCTGAACGGGTGAAAGAGTCGATACCAGCCTTTGAAATACAGTACACTGGGTTTTCACATCCGTATCTAGTTTCTGTACTTGCTATGCTTGATGTATTTACTATACATCCTTTAGTCTTCAACAGATATGGAGCAGCTAAACTGGTCAGATTAACCACTGCACGAAGGTTCGTATTTAAAATCACATCGTAAGTTTCCATTAATTTTCCATCTAGAATTTTTGATTCGTCTCTACCAGTGCCTGCATTGTTGATTAAAACATCAAGTTTTCCGTAAGTGTCGATCGTATGTTTTATTATTTTCTCAGCTTCAGCATCTTTGGAGATATCGGCGATTATCACAAGCGCTGTCTTACCGAATTCTTTGCATTTCTCTGCTGTGTTATTAGCTCCTTCTTCACTGCAATCTACTATGACCACATCAGCTCCTGCTTTAGCAAAAAGTATAGCTGCAGCTTATCCTACACCGGATCCTGAGCCAGTGATTAAAACTACTTTATTTTCAAATGTCATTTTCCGTATATCGTTTTGCTTGACGTTGAAAATAATACTGATAAATTCAATGCAAACAGCGTATCTTAAACCTAATTAGTGTCATGTATAATCTTATCCTGCAAAATTATCATAATGCAAAGTAAGCATTGAAAAAAAAATGGTGTATGCAACGTCAATGAAAAGTCGGAGTTAACAACAAACTGATTATAGTGTACATCGTGTAACTGAATAAGTGCAAGACCTAAAAGTAGTTGGTTCTGAATTGACTACTGAAAATGGAATCAAACGAATGTATGTATAATGTACACTTGCATTACATACGTTGTTTTGCACGTGTTAGGGACGTGATCAAAGCATGTGTTGTGTGATAATTATCATAACAACATAACATACCACCACGCCTGTATTCCCTGAAGGGTTAGGCAGTATGTTTAGCCTGCATGTTTAGGTTATAGGGGCGAGCCTATTACCAGTAGCCGGGCACAAATGCAAACTGCGAGCTGCTACTGACAATTTCATAGGAAACCCCAATAACACTTTAATATTCTGGGACATTTTACACAGCACCATCTAGTCCCAAACTAAGCAGAGACACTTGGCTCGACCAATTTTCGATATCATGATTTCTTTAAGTTTTCAGGCTTAGATTTCTGTTTACTGTCCCTAGATATTATGGGTAGCGGGTTTAAGGTTTAACGCAGGACACTATACTCCAATTTATAATAAATAATTAATAATAGTCTCACAGGAATCAGTTTCTCTCTTGGATTTTGTAGGTTTCTAAGTTAGGTTGTTAGGTTGATACCTGCAAAATGCAGGTTTAAGAAAATATATAGGTTGGTACTTTTTTTAACTGCTTCATTAGCCTAGTGGTCCTGAGTTCGAAGTGAATCGAACCGTTATTAGTATTTTTAAATACTCAGTAGCAGGTTCACCTTCTATTACATGGACCATAAACAAACATACCGGTGAACTGTGGCATACGTTATGTTAAATAATAAGAAAGGTGATAATAATGTTGGACATGAAATACTGTCGATAATATGCCAATCATAAATATCATAAAAGCATAACGTTTCATAAATGCTTGTAAAAGCTTATTTGAAATAAAAAACATTTGAACTTGAACTTGAACTGAATCAATCACCACACGCAAATGCGCCGTTGCGTGTTATCTCTAGTTCTCTACTATTATAAAATTGTAAAAAAGCTGTGTCTGTACATTGAAGACATTTTAAAAATAAACAAGTGGGTTAGAATATATAAAAGTCAAAGAAACCAAAAGTGCAATTTTTTAAATTCTTGTCTGTTTGTTACGGGTTACTGAATAGATTTTAATTTATTTTTCACCGTTATAAAGTGTATGCTCCAACTTAAAAAATGGTGAACTTCTTATGTCAAATAATTAATCATTAAGACAGCGCTTGTGATTACCGCAGATGTTTCCAAAGATGCTGAGGGTAAGAAAATAATAAAACAAACAATTGCAACCTATGGAAAACTTGATGTACTAATCAACAATGCAGGCACTGGTAGAGAAGAAGGAAGTATTCTGGATGGAAAAATAATGGAAACTTACGATGTGATTGTAAATACGAACCTGCGTGCAGTGGTTAATCTGACCAGTTTAGCTGCTCCATATTTATTGAAGACCAAAGGGTGTATAGTAAATACATCTAGTATATCAAGTACAGCAATCAGAACTGGTAGAAGATTCCCAGCGTACTGTGTGTCTAAGGCTGGTGTGGATTCCTTCACTCGTGTAGCAGCATTGGAACTAGCCCCATCAGGAATTAGAGTAAATGCTGTCAATCCAGGACCCATCCGCACGAATTTTCCTGGTAATTGGGATGATGTTGCTAAAAAGACAGCCTTGAAAAAATGTTCTGATCCCAAAGAGATTGCTGATTTGTTAAAGTATCTAGCTAGTGATAAGGCGAAAAGTATAACTGGAGCATGTTACGTAATCGATAATGGAATGAGTCTTGTGTGAGATGTAACACCTGTATTTTTACGCATACCATATATTAGCAAATAAATACATTTGATTTGATTTGAAACGTTTGTAATGTTTGATGAATAATTAATTTTATTAATTTTAATTTAATAAATTTTAATACTGGTTTCTAATAGTATTTTTGTATACAAAGTCAAAGTCAAAATGTTTTATTTCAATTATACCATTTAAGAAGGTACTTTTGATAAGTCAAAACTAGTTGCACGGTTCCAAAAAGTGGGTCTAATGGAGAAGAGTCGGTAAGAAACTCCATAGACACTCTTTTTAAAATAAAATAATCACAATTATAATACTTATTAGCTTTACAACTTTGTTTTAAATAGTTGCTGAGAATTATGCAGTTTGATGTGTAGGTTTTTTTCATTAAATTTAAAAAAATAAGAGTTTGCCACAGCAGGTAAGAGCTGACCAGCCCCGTTCACGAGCATGGCGTGGTTCGACTCAACCATACTGTATGGAATAAAACGACCCGACACACAACGCCACCATCAGCAGGACATTTAAGTGAGCATGACAAGATCAGACCGTGGGCACACTATTTTTACTGATAGATATAGGTACTAATACAGATTGTTACATCAGTATTATTATACAATACTAGTCCAATCAATATATACCTACGACTATATATAAACTTATTACTTACTTATTATAGAGTTATTTTATGTAATTGAACCTATTAACGTTACTCCACATTATGATTTTCTTCTGAACGTGGGTGCGTTTACAAATACAAATTCTCTAGACAAAAGCGCAGACCCGGAACAACTATAAACCTGTAGGCTGTAGGTCTACAAATATTTGCTCCGTATGGAGAATGAATCCACAACATGTGGCGAGAAGCCGATCGCTCAGCAGCTACGCCAAACGTATCGTCGTAATTTTTGTTTTGTTTCATTTATGTGCCGGATATATTATAGCATAACTTATAGACAATAGATCGGCAAACGGAGTTACGTTAGAAATGGCCTTGCGTTGGTAGACCTTACTAGCAGAACTTACTCATTGGAGGAAGACGTAAAAAGGTTGCCGGAACAAATTGAATAGGTACCTACAGGAAATCTTTAGAGAGGGCGTTTACCTGACCTTACTTATATAGGTATAATTAAAATTCTAAATAATTATGCGCGTATTAAGAAATTAAAATTATCGTGTGGCATCTGCATGCATGAGAGATTTCCTCCTGCCAACCAGCATCAGTACAAACTGGTGGATAGCCTAACCTCTTACTATGCTAATAGTAATTAGAGTGGTATCTACCTATGTACTTTTGAAATTGGAAACTATTTAAATTAATTAACCTCATAAGCAAAAATAGGTAAGTAGATTCAAAGCAATTATTATCTTGAGTGGTTTCTTAAGAAAACCGTTTGTCATTGAGGAAATACTTATAGTAATTATGTACAAACACTTTACTAAGAAAACGTAAATCATTTCCTGCTTCTTAGGAATGAGCTCATAATAATCTAATGAACAGTTTTTTTTTAAACGTGTAGGTAGTTACACAATCAGGTTACTAATACTAGTATTCTATCTGTGCTAATACCTGCTAATTAGAGTGGTATCTACCTATGTAATTTGAAATTGGCAACAATTTAAATGGCTTATTAGCCAAGTGGTCCTGAGCGCGACTGCTACGCTAGACATCCTGGGTTCGATTCCCAGGTCGAGCAAAGTGTTATTGGGTTTTTCTATGAAATTCCCAGTAGCAGCTCGGAGTTAGGAATTTGTGCCCGGTTAATGGCAATAGACTCGCCCTCTATTACATGAGATCTAAACATACCGGCGCACTGTGGGTGTTGGGAGTACTTTAGTACGCCTATGCCTAACCCTTCGGGGAATACACGCGTGATGGTATAGTATATTATGTTGAATTTAACCTCCTTAAAGCATTAAAACTCACAATTAAAATTTAAAAAAAAACACAAGACGATTTTACTTGTGAAAGGATTATGTAATATTTTCGAATCCCTCAACTAAATGAGTACCTATACATATTCACTTGGCTACAAGAAAATTCGGCGGAGCTCACCATTCCCATTTTGGTTCTGAACTTCAATTAAAATGTAGTACAGAAATGCTATGATGTGTCACGTAGAACTAAATGCAGCCCAAACAGGTAAGATGCAAAGGAATTATTATCTTGAGTGGTATCTTAAGAAAACCGCTTGTCATTGCGGAATACACCTATAATAATAAAAACACATGATAGATACCAACTGGTGCAACTTATAATGATGGGCAAAGTGGCTGGAAGAAGATCAGTAGGCCGACCACCGAGTAGGCGGACCGGCATCAACAGCGCCGCTGAACTGTTCCGTCTCGCAAAGGACAAACTGAAGTTTTCCGAACTGACGGCTAACCTCCAGTAATTGGAGAGGCACTTCGAAGAAGAAGAATAAAAACACTTCACTAACAAAACGAAAATAATAGGGTATTTTACACCATGTAAAAAGAAATATGAAAATGCATTTTTATGATAGATTTTGAAAAAAGTAAACGAGAAACGTTAGTATTTATTAATAAAAATGCAATGTAAATTTTATAATTCAATTTCAAAAATCGTCTTTTTTAATCTGTTTTAAAACGCCATCCGCCATATTGGTTATCGACGTGACGTCACTCATTCGATCGATGACGACGTTTGTCGTCTCAGAGTAACAATTCAACAATCATTGTTTGTCGTGCTGTGTTAGTTTGATTAAAATCGCATCATGGAAGACGGTTTTGTGAAAGCAGAAAGTACAAATCTACCAATGATCAATACGTTGATGGTGGCAAATTTTTTTGCATCCAATCCCGATTTCTGTTCTGCCGAGTTGAGAAATATTAAAACAGTAATGTAAGTACCTACCTAACTATCGTATCAAGTTTTGTCTAACAATAAGACCCAGTTTCACCAATTTCTATGTAACAAGGCAATAACTAATCAGCATTTAAAATTAACAAAGCTGTTAAGGCTGATCGTTCACCTGAGCCCGCAAAAAATTGTGAAAAACCAATTGAAATTTGAATTTGGCGGGCTCAGGTGAACGATCCGCCTACGGCGGACATATCCTATTTTATAGGATATGTCCCATGACGAAAATGTCGAAAATGTGCGTTACTAAATCAAGCATTTATTGAATGATACACAAAGCAATTGAATCCACAATTTTTGTGGAGTTTTTACACTTGTATTATTGCATTCAGGCACAAGACACCAATGATAAACATTATAACTCATTATTTTCACAAATCGTGTTACTTGGTCTTTGGCAGTAGTGACGTCACGAGCCGAAGTAGCATGGCGGCTAGCGTTTTCGTGCGTGAATTCAAAATCATAAATTAAAAATCGTTTTTATGGCATTTTTTGGTTGTATAAAATTGAAATAAAAATTCTACTGGTTCATTACGATCTAAGGATTAATTTAAAACAGTTTTCAAAAAAAGGTATAATACCCTATTTGCTGCTTGAACATGAAACGATGAATAGTTTGTTTTTTTTTGGTGAAAAAAAAAACAAACTATTCATCATGACAATCAGGTTCAATCAATTAGCCAAGTGGTCCTGACCGCGACTACCTCGATAGAGATCTTGGGTGCGATTCCCAGGTGCAGTAGCAGCATAGAGTTGTATTTTCGAGGAATTTGTGCCCTATTATTGACAATAGGCTCGCCCTCTGTTACATGGAATCTAAAACATACCGACGAACTGTGGATGTACATTAGTAAACCTTTGCCTTGCCCTTCGAGGAATATGTAATGTAAGCGTATCAGTTGGCCACTTACCTTCCTCTGTCCCCCTATTATTCTTTAATGGTTCTGAACAATATGGAGAAAACTCTAATGAGCGGTAGAGCCATTTTTTTATTTTAAGTTATAAATAAAACCTCGTTTCAGCTAAACCAATTAAAAAACCAAACAAAAACATAATTTATGCTAAACATACTTCCTGTTTGCGTATGCAAACTGTTATATAATTCTATATGTAGGTACATTGTACATACTCTTCAACTAATATATAGATTGTGTTAAGTACTTATCTTTTCATACATAAATGACGTGATAATTTAATTGCGTCATAATACATCTACATTTCGCACCGAGCAGACGTTTGTACAATGAGTTTCGCGAAAAAGGTGGTCTTGATCACGGGCGGAAGTGCCGGTATTGGTGCAAGCACAGCTGAGCTATTTGCAAAGGAAGGTGCCACAGTCGCTATAGTCGGGAGAAATGAAGCAAAGTTAAACGCAGTAGCCCAGAGCTGCGAGAAATTCGGATCACCTGTGCTAACTATTAAAGCCGATGTATCTAAAGACCAAGACGCAGACAGTATTGTTCAGAAGACCATTGACAAATTTGGAAAGCTGGATATACTTATCAACAATGCTGGTATATTGAGAGAAGCAAGTATTCTATCAGACAACTTCCTGGATATCTACGACGAAGTAATGAACGTAAATATGCGAGGACTCGTTCGCATCACGCGTTTTGCTGTGCCACATATCATCAAATCGAAAGGAAACATTGTAAACGTGTCAAGTATTGCTGGGAAATATACTGCGAGACCAAATAATATAGCATACAGGACATCAAAGGCTGCCTTGGACCATTTTAGTAGATGTGTTGCTTTGGAACTCGCTCCTCATGGAGTCAGAGTGAATTCGATCAGCCCGGGGCCAGTTAGGACTGATATCTTCGCAGGACTGCAAATTGATGCAGATATGCTTACACCATCGACTGCGTTGAAGAGAATATCAGACCCGGCCGAAATAGCTAATATAATCGTCTATATCGCCAGTGATAAGGCGAAAGGTGTAACTGGATCTGATTACGTTGTGGATAATGGAAGTTTGTTGTTATAAAGTGCATCAGGAAGATAACACTCAGTGATAATAGTAGAAAATATTATATTAAAGTCTTGTTTTCGTTTTGCGAACCGTGTGTACACCTATATTTACGTTTCAAATATGTTACGTGTCAATAAAACTATATTATGAAGTTATTTGTTTTATTATTATTTATTTGTTTTATCATTAGCCTAGTGGTCATGAGCGCGACTGCTACGCTAGAGGTCCTGGGTCCGATTCCTAGGTCGAGCAAAGTGTTATTGTATCAATTATTAATATAAATTATTCGTTTATTGCTCAGAACTGGAGCCCTGAAACAGGTAATTGGAGTCCATGGAAGACATGATGGGATAACCTGGATGACCTCGGCACGAATGGGCCGGCTCGGCCGGAGTGATACCACGGCCTCACAGAAAACCGCCGTGAAACAACGCTTGCGTTGTGTTTCGCTGAGTGAGTGAGGTTACCGGAGGCCCAAAACCTTTTAAAAGGCGGGCAACGCACTCATGACTCCTCTGGTGTCCATGGGTGGCGGTTATCGCTTACCATTAGGTGATCCGTCTGCTCGTTTGGCCCCTATCTCATAATAATATTTATGATGTGTATAGAGTTGTAGATAAAAACATGAAAATCATAGATCATTCTAGTCTACTGTCTACGCTTATCAATAAGATATGTACGTTATCAGAATTGTTTTGATTTGCAAGTCATTGTTTATTATTATGAAGGCGAAGATAATGGCTAAGAAATAACTTTTTATATATTTTTTAAAACGTTGACCCACGCGAGAACTTTCTCCGGTATCGTGGGTGTGTTTACAAACACAAATTCTCATATACCTACACAAACACCCAGAATCGAAACAACTACCTGTAGATCAAACAAATATTTTCTCTGTGTGGGATCGAACCCACAACAAGCTGCTACGCCAAACGTGACGTCAAAATAACAAATAACTGCGGGGCTCGTGGTTAAGTAATAAATAAGCTGATCAACTGAACTTACTGATTTACTGACTGGGTTAAGCTGCTCACTCCGGTCATTGTGTGAAAACTAAGTTCGAATTGTTGTAGTGCTACTAGGATTATCTATGATTGAATGAAATGCGTCATTTTGGGACACTTTTCAACATAGTCCTACAGTGATAAAACACATTATTAAGAAAACTGTAAGATGCATTATTATCTCATACGAAAACATATGCTGCTGGTGTATTTTATTTCATTCAAAGACAGCTGAGTTGAGATCCAGTGCGATCCAAAATGGAGTAGGTATTGGTACGTTAAAAAAATATGTAAAATGTGTATTCCATTGTATTGTGCACTTTTTTCAGTATCAAAAGGTATTAAATTATAAGTTTATAATTAAAGTAAAACAAAGTATAATTCTTTACATATGTGATCTACTAGATTAAAGTGTAAAAAATATTAAATAAATAATGTTAAGTATAACAATGAAGTTAAAAAGGATATCCTATAAAACTTCCTCCTCTCTCCTACATTTACCGTGCCTGACAAGGCCCACACATGTTTCTCATATAATTATTGTAACATCTATTTAACTTGTGGAGTGCAATATATGTATTGAGTATTGTGTTCTGTTTGTATCTGGCTGGTGACCTTTGGATCAACAGAGAGTCATTATCTATGATGTAATCAGAGCCAGTTACATATTTAGCTTTATCACTTGCTATACAAACTATCATATTAGCTATATCTTCAGGCTCGGATATAGCTGATAAGCTAGTTATGTCATATTTTTATTTAAGAGGAGGTACCCTAGGGCGTCGGACATGCGATCATGTGGTTGCCGGTTCGAACCCCACCCATTGCACTACCGACGTGAACCCACTCGTAACACAAGCATTTAGCTTAGCACGAGGGGTTAACAAGAATACTAGTACTATGGGACCCACATTGCTAGTAAGCTTTAAAAAAATATATATATATATAAAGATATGTGCCATGTATCCACACGTATCATAGCTCAGTGTCAAAGTCATACATGTTTTATTTCAATATGAGAATGATTGGAAGAGATTAATTAAGAAGTTTCAGCGTTATGTAGTATTGAAAGCCACAATAATATCAATATATCCCTCAGAACTTAAGCACTATGTATAGTATATAATGAAAATTCTCTTAAAGCCTTTATTGTGTAATCTACAACGTATAGTACTCCCGTACTTTCAACCCATGCTTAGCCCACCTACCTACTGGAGATATACCTGAGACAGGAATCACTTATTGAAATGCCTTTACAGATATATTCATCACTAGCTTCTGCCCGCGACTTCGTCCGCGTGGTATAGTTACTTGGTCTTAGCGTGATGATATATAGCCTATAGCCTTCCTCAATAAATGGCCTATCTAACATTAATTATTTTTCAAATCGGACCAGTAGTTGCTGAGATTAGCGCGTTCAAGCAAACGAACAAACAAATCTTCAGCTTTATAATATTAGTAATTATTATCTTTGTGACCCGATTTTACCCACTGCTGGGTATTGGTGGTCAATACCCAGCAGTGGGTAAAATCGGTAAAATCTTTTTTTGTTCAAAACTAGGTAGAATAACATAAGAGGGTCAAGATTGGAACTGAAGATAGATTACTTTCTAATTATCCTAAACTATCTACGTTTAACTATAGCTAACTACAATTTAGTATCTTGAAATTGAAGGAAAAGTAAACAATTTAAACGATGACTCTTGACTCTGCCTTGTATGTGTTAGTTCAGCAATATCAACAACATTTTATGCCTCAGATTTTTATATTCGAAAAGTAATTTTACAATATTTATTTCACATTAACAAAGTACCATTATCTGTGACGTAATTAGAGCCAGTTATATCTTTGGCTTTATCACTAGCGACATAGACTATCATGTCAACAATTTCATTAATTTCTGATATTTTATGCAAAGTGGTATTATTTTTCAAAGTGTCTTCTTTTATTTCTGTCCCGTCAATCATATTATTGTGGACTAAACCTGGACTGATAGAATTCACTCTGACTCCATGAGGAGCGAGTTCAAGAGCTGCACATCTAGTGAAATGGTTTAGTGCAGCTTTAGATATCCTGTATGCTATGTTATTAGTACAAGTTCCGGCTATACTTGACACATTTACTATATTCCCTTTAGTTTCTATGAGGTATGGTACGGCGAAGCGTATGATGCGAACAGGAGCACGGATATTGGTATTCATCACTTGATCATACGTTTCTAAAAAGTTATCTGATAAAATACTCGCTTCCTTGAATATTCCAGCATTATTAATAAGTATATCCAGTTTGCCAAATTTATTGACAGTTTTCTCCACAATTAAGTCTACTTCTTGGTCTTTGGTTAAATCTGCACTGATGGCTAGTGCAGGCACTGAATTGTTTTTACAACGTTCAACTACTCTGTTTAATTTTTCTATGTTCCTGCCAACTACGGTGATTGTAGCACCATTTCTAGCAAAATACTCAGCTGTAGCAGCACCAATACCAGAACTTCCACCAGTGATCAGAATAACTTTCTTCATGAAACTCATTTTGTAAAAATTTGCACGGTATTATTATTTAATTTTTATATATGGGTAAGATAAAATAGTTTTTTGAACGGGAGCATTATTTATCTAAACAAACGATTAATTTATCTGAGTTTGAAGACCATTTAAACTTGAAGTGTGCATCGAAATAGATTTTTAGACTAATTTGCTTGATCCAAAGAAATTACATTATTTGACAAATTTATATGTCAATAGACTTCTAATGCCAGATCTAAAAGAATGATGTTTTATATTTTATGTTCAGAATATGGTTCAGAATAATGACTAAGGCAGTTAAATACACATTAAATATTATTTAATCATAGTCACATACCGAGATCATAAATGTTTGGTCAGATTCTTCGTATTCACTTGCCTGTGAATAGGTTTTTTTTATGGGTAGGCGGGCAAACGATCATACGGATCACCTGATGGTAAGCGATATCCGCCGCCCATGGACACCCGCAATACCAGAGCAGTCACAAGTGCGTTGCCCGCCTTTTAAAAGGGTTTGGTCCTCCGGTAACCTTACTCACTCGGCGAAACACAACGCAAGCGTTGTTTCACGCCGGTTTTCTGTGAGGCCGTGGTATCACTCTGGTTGAGCTGGCCCATTCGTGCCGAAGCATGGCTCTCCCACGTTTATACTTCTCCCACGTATTTTTTTGGAAGCATTAAGTCCAATAATCTTTAATTTTACTTTGTTTTCCAATCTAATGGTTGGCTGGTTCGAACCAGCAACCGCATGATCACAAGGCCGACGCAGGCGCACTAGTAGCCATTAGGCTACCGCTGCACAATACTATTTTTAAACTACCTACGTTAAATTTTCCACATGTTTTCTTTGTTCCAACCTCGATGAATAAATTCTAGAATATAAAAATCTGATCCTACCATTTATACAAGCAGAAGGACGGTTTGACTGGATTCCAAATGAGAAAAGTTGGAACGAAATCCACTGTTGACGAGTCAATATTAACTAGGAAACCGCAATTTTATTATTTTCCGTTTTGAATGCAATAATGCTTACAATTTAGACTTTGTATCTTGAGTCATAAGGTTTAATAGATGAGATCCCTGTGTGCGGCGTAAATTGGTGTTTTCTCGGCTTTCCGATGAAGTTTTTTCTAATAAGGACTGTTGCAATGAACTGCTTCTATTCTGTCTATGATACCTGATACTTTGATTGTTTATTGTTCAATTTGTTTTATTTGGTATTGCCAACGTAACCATTACAAGGCCATAAAAATTTCCTTTTATGTGTTTTTTGACACTTTCCTCCGGAACAAAAATGTCGCAGGGGCCAAAAATATTAGCAGCACGTTTAGTGTATATGGCTGAGCGAATGAGCGAGCGTTGTGGGTTCGATCCCTACATTAAATAAATATTTGAATAACCTGCAGATAGTTGTTCGTCTGGGTGTTTATTTTTGTCAAAGCTAGGTGCGTCGACATTGAAAAAAAAAACATTAACTTTTTTTTTTTAATTATGTCGTCACACTTTTTGTGTATTTGCCAGTGTCAAGTAATAAAGTAATCAAGTATTCAAAGAATATTTCCCATCATGGGATTGTATTATGGCACCACACTTGTGTTCGCCAGTGTCAAGTATAAGTTCAGTTGCCCCAATAAAACGATAGAAACTTTATTGAGGCTTCGATGGAGTTTAGGAGTAAACCCAAAAAGTCACGATTTTCAATTTTATATTATTTGCCTACACTCTCACACGTTCACGAACACTTAATGGATAATTATCCACCATAACTACACATTAAACTTCGGAGAAATTCAAGTTTTGAAAAATAATATAAAATCGACAATGTGCACCCGCCTAAACTCAAAACATTAACTTACAGTTGGCGCAAAATAACTTGAACCAAAATGGTGGATGCGCAGTAGTCGTTTTTTAGTACATTTTGCTCGCAAATGTACTGCGCAAACTTTCCCCCTCTCCGTTAGTTTTGGGTCAAGTTATTTTTCGCGAACTATACCATCTCCAGCATGAAATAACCTTCTTGTTTACCAGGTAAAAAGTCCTAGATCGCTCTATGTCATACGTCAGCTTGACAGCGAAGGAAAACGAAATCCGAAATCAAACCGGAATTGGAAGCGTTCATAGATAACATAAAATTTCAGCTCTTTAAATCCTTTTAAAATCTCTTTTGTATCGTTTCATTCCTCGATTCCAACATTAGATTGCAATTTATCTTACCTCGTGAGATACATTATGTCTTGTAACCCATTATCTCTAATACGTAGATAGAAATTCATAAACAGTTTAGCCGCATCTTATTGAAAGCCGTATTGTGGTGGCCTTTGTCTTCGGATCACCGGGCCACAATACAATATTACTGCTTATTGTTGTGGCATGACGGCCTGACCGACAGTAACCCATATATTCATCCCATTATGTGATCTTGAATAAGGCGCGGCGTTATGTGACGTGACATACGGCTCACTGGATTGAAGAGCGAGAATACGAACATGTTGGGTCGTTTAGAATGATTTCCTTCTCTTTAGACCAATTATTTTCTATTAAATTATTATTATTATGTAATTATTGGGCTTGGGTCGGGGAGGAAGGATTTTGAATACTACCTAAGGTTTTTGTTATTTTGTATGTAATATACACAGAGAATCGAGCACTCTTAATATAATAAAATTTAATGAGCTTGAAAAGGTGTCATTATGAGAATAACTTCACTTAACTAAAATATTCGTATTCTATTGTATCTTCGCGATAAATGTTATTACCATTCATATACAACTTACATATCATAGATGGGGAACTGGGCGAAATAATCCCAATATGCGGACTGATCGCCCGCCTGGTGCCTGCCGGCGTCCCCAAATTATAAATAGAAAAAAAAATACATATCATAGACGCTTGTATTCCCCGAAGGGTTAGGTAGATTAACTGTTGCAGTACCTAATAGTTTCTAGTATGTTTAAGACTCATATAGGTAATAGGGGCCGAACCTATTGCCATTAACTGGACAGAAATCCAAACTCCGAACTGTTAACTAGAATGTCATAGAAAATCCTAATAAATATTGCTCGACCTGCGATTCGAACCTAACACCTCGAGCTAAGAAGTCACGCTTACAAACACTAGACTACTATGAACTTTTGTCCTGAGCCTTTTGGTGAAAATAAAAAAAAAAACGAAGAAAAAAATGTAAGCATAGCACAGTAACAAGCACAATAGAACAATCACAACCTCACGCTAAAATATTGTTCAACTAAAATCGATAATATTCAGGTCCTAATTATTTTTTTTATATAATAATTTTATTTTATTTTATTTGAATAATCTATATATATAAAAGAAAGTCGTGTTAGTTACTTCATTTATAACTCAAGAACGGCTGAACCGATTTGGCTGAAAATTGGTGGAGAGGTAGCTTAGAACCAGGAGACGGACATAGGATACTTTTTATCCCGTACCCGTGGGATGTGATGACAGACCGAATTCCACGGGGGCGAAGCCGCGGGCAGAAGCTAGTTGTATATAATAATAATTAATAAATTCAGTCTCTTTTTTTAAATATATTATTGTGTGTCCTCGACTGTCAAATAAATATTTTTTCTTTCTTTCTTCTTTTCTTTCTTTCTTTCTAACCGTAACCGCAAGCTCGCCATCCTTCCACACCGTATGTCCCTCTCTCTATTCGACAATTAAGATTCCTTAGCTCATTGTAATTACACCTATGCGGGTTTTCTTAATGAAGTTAAAGGGAATTAATTATTTTAGGGGGCATAAATTTAATCTGGCCCGACCTTTACTTATGATGGGACAATGCAGACCTTAAGTTGCTTATCGTATGTTATCGTTTAGCGGTAATCTTGTGTGCACAATATGGACGCTTGTGTTGGGATATTAAATAGAGGAAAAGTATGGAGATTATCATTTTGTGATTTTTTTGAATTTTTCATGCTCTTAGCATGAAAAGTGCCTGTGAGTCGAATTTTCCTTCACTAAAATGACTAAAAGTATGGAGACTTTATTTCCTTTAATATTTTACTTCATTATGGTATTTCGGGATGGCTCGAAAAGTAACACATTTAAAGTAAATAGCTTTAAAAAAAATATTCTTAGAGAGATTTTCTCTGCGGTGGTGGTGTTTGAACTCTGCTAACCCGCACTAGTTCGGCATGATAGACTTTTCATTGAAATGAAATGAAATGAAATGATATTTATTTCTGTAAGTAGATCATTAGAGACACTTTTACAAGTCAATGTTTTGTTTTTTTTTATAGCTAGATGGCTTCGGCATTTCCTAACTGACGACCTCTGAGAAGAAATTTCCCTCTTTATTCTGTGAGGCCAGTGGTCAGTGCCGGGGACATTAAAAATCTTTTTTTCTTATTTTTTAGGAAGGTAAATGCCTCATTAGCCAAGCGGTCCTGACCGCGACTGCTACGCTAGAGGTCCTGGGTTCGATTCCCAGGTCGAGCAAAGTGTTATTGGGTTTTTCTATGAAATTCCCAGTGGCAGCTCGGAGTTTGGAATTTGTGCCCGGTTAATGGCAATAGACTCGCCCCGTATTACATGGGACCTAAACATACCGGCGAACTGTGGTAATAACATGTTTCTTTTTGCATATATTTATCATGTCAAATGGCGAAATTTCCAGTCATTCGGTTGATAGTCATTTCAGCTGACTGCTTGCACAGATCAGACGACTTTGTACTTTTTTCATTCAGGCAATAAATCTCATAGGAAAACGCGATGAATATTGAACAAATTACTTTTTAAGCTTTCACTACCAATAGAAAACTGCAATAAACTAACAAGAGGTATAACTGACAGGCGATGATTTTTCTAATTTCTATTTGTTTTCTATACTATATTATTGGTCGAATCTTATGTTATACCACATAGGGCTTACCAAGAAAATGACCAGTAAAACTCTATACGGCACACATACAAACCTGTTTACAACTATTCCATGTGTGGGATAACAAATAGGCGAATGTGTGCGGTTGATTTTTATTCATTTGCCCGCTCCCGGAGATCGCTGGAGACATATTGGCCGCTCCGACGAGGAAATTGCATTCTGCGTCGTGCCCTCAATAATTTGTTTAGTTTTGCTGTGGAAAGTAGTGTGTGGAAACAACGGGAACCTCCGGGAATCTCACCAATTCCATATTCGAATTGAGATTTGAATCAATAAACGAATTCTGAAAATATGTCCAAATAATAATCATGAGTGCTCGATTGGACACGTTTGGCGTAGCGGCTGAGAAATCGGGTTCTGTGCCATATGTTTTGGGTTCAATCTCCACACGGAGCAAATATTTGTATAATATACAGGTAGTTGTTCCGGGTTTGGGTGTTTGTGTATGTAAACGCAGCCACGATACAGGAGAAAATCCTAGAGAGCAGCAAGGGTTTTTTTTAAATAATGTAGATTTGTCAAAATTCCCTATTTTTTTTATAATATAATTTATTCACAGGTCTTAGCGATATACAATATATATATATATACCTGTAAAATAATATTATATTGCGTGAATTCACTAAAGGAATAATTAGGTACGGGCCAATTTCAGCCACGAATATTTTTCTCACGGTGTTCGGATGACATTATAAAAATAATTTATTATATTTAATTTTTTTTAAAATAATTTATTAAAATTTAAAATAATTTAACTGCCTAATTAGCCAAGTGGTCCTGAGCGCGACTGCTACGCTTGAGGTCCTGGGTTCGATTCCCAGGTCGAGCAAAGTGTTATTTTGGGTTTTTCTATGAAATTCCCAGTAGCAGCTCGGAGTTAGGAATTTGTGCCCGGTTAATGGCAATAGGCTCGCCCCCTATTACATGGGACCTAAACATACCGGCGAACTGTTGGTGTACATTAGTACGCCTCTGCCTAACCCTTCGGGGGATACAGGCGTGATGGTATGTTATGTTTATTATATTTGGTAGTGAGTTCCAGACGCTTTTCCATGATCTAAACCAAACACTTCGATATAAAAACCCCCCTCATCATTATCATCATTTTAATTTGTCATTCGACCACTTAAGCTTCACATTTCACGACTGCAATCATTAAGAGTTGCCGCTCGACGTGTTTCTTTGGACAATAGTACCAGTTGTCAATGGCGGCTCGTCCCATTCAATTTCCCTGCATCCAGTGAAGGTAATACATAAATGTATAAAACTACAAACCACGGAAAAATAAACCTTAAGTGTTTGATGTTACGGATGTCTTTGAACGCAAATTTAAGGTTGGTAAGTGAGTAAAAGAAAACGCTTCTAATGTTGCAATTCGAAAAATGAAAATAAAATAGTATCTGTGATGGTGTTGCCTGTAGTTTCATTATTATTTTTATTCATAAAACTGTTGATGCATAATATATGTAGCTGCTTTATAAGTCTAATTGTCCTGGGCTTGATTCCCAGGTCGAGGAAAGTGTTATTGAGTTTTTCTATGAAATTCTCAGTAACAGCTCGGAGTTTCGGATTTGTGTCAGGTTACCTAAACATTCCAGCGAACTGTGGTAACATTACTACTCTTCTGCCTAACCCTTCGAGGAATACAGGCGTGTAGTAGTAATAAGTAATAGTATTTAGACCCACTTGCACCAACTTCTTAAAGGTGTTTAAATTGTATTTAAACACGAAATTTCTATGAAAAATTGTGTTTAAATACAATTTAAACATATTTAAGAATTTGGTGCAAGTAGCCCTTAATAAGTAAGCTTATCAATTTTTCTTTTCACAATAATATTACAACGCGAAAATAACAGGTGCCTTTAATTACAAAAAAATAATAGAACTTTTCCATAAAAACAATATTTAATTCGTTTTTGTAAACACTCCCATTTTTCAACCAACTTCATTTATAAAGTTGAAAAAAATGTTTCTTACGCGACTATTCCGCTTATTATGCATCGATTTTGATATTTTTCTGTTGCTTGTTATACTTTAGATCCCATATAAATTTTGTCAAGAACTAATCACAACATTTAAAACAAAATGGCAATGACACGTACCGACCGGATAAATGATAAAAACAATCCAATTTATAATAAAAATTAAAACCACATTCAAAAACAAAAAAAAATGTTTGAACCAACTTCAACCGAAAACAATTGATCCGACAAAATCGAAGGCACCGACTTCGGAATCTGTTTTGCACATATCATTACTAATATAACATGTTTACGAAGGCGGTTTTAATTTTTATTTAAATAAAATAAATAATAATAATTAGTAGTTAGTAGGTATGATAGCATCGTACGACATACCTAGACCTAACCGTAAGGTTAGACGTACGGTTGAGAGGCAAAGTAACTTGCTTTCAATAAATGTTACTGACGTCACCTATAAGACGTAAGTGCAGAATGTGAAGGCAAATTTCGACGTGACAGGTGGGACTCACGGTGGCTTAGAGGTCATAGCGTCTGGCATACCTAGCCAGAACACGCAGGTTCGAACCCTGCCTGCGAGTAGAATTTTTCCTTCACTAAAACAACTTATCAATACTTATAACAATAACAAATATCTTAGCATGAAAAATGCAAAAAAACTTACAAAAAGATAATAATTTTATAATATGTCTATCGCAATAATCCCTTTAATGAAAGGCGAATTTAGGTATGAATCAAAAATCGCCAAGTATCACTTGTATCGAAACAAACATAAAACGAGACCCCTAGGGGTGCATGTCATGTAGCAACCCGATCTCATGTCCAAATCTTTGGAATGTATTCAATAACACGCAATAAAGTCTGAATGGGGGACTGACCCTTGCATCTTATAATATGAAAAAGCAATTGAAGATTCTTCAGAACAAACCTTTTTGATTTTGAACTTGGAAATATTGTTTTTATGGAAAAGTTCTATTATTTTTTTGTAATTAAAGGCACCTGTTATTTTCGCGTTATAATATTATTGTGAAAAAAAAATTGATAAGCTTACTTATTAAGGGCCACTTGCACCAAATTCTTAAATATGTTTAAATTGTATTTAAACACAATTTTTCATAGAAATTTCGTGTTTAAATACAATTTAAACATTGCAAAGATTTGGACATGAGATCGGGTTGCTACATGACATGCACCCCTAGGGGTCTCGTTTTATGTTTGTTTCGATACAAGTGATACTTGGCGATTTTTGATTCGTAAATTCGCCTTTCATTAAAGGGATTATTGCGATAGACATATTATAAAATTATTATCATTTTGTAAGTTTTTTTGCATTTTTCATGCTAAGATATTTGTTATTGTTATAAGTATTGATAAGTTGTTTTAGTGAAGGAAAAATTCTACTCGCAGGCAGGGTTCGAACCTGCGTGTTCTGGCTAGGTATGCCAGACGCTATGACCTCTAAGCCACCGCGAGTCCCACCTGTCACGTCGAAATTTTCCTTCACATTCTGCACTTACGTCTTATAGGTGACGTCAGTAACATTTATTGAAAGCAAATTACTTTGCCTCTCAACCGTACGTCTAACCTTACGGTTAGTTCTAGGTATGTCGTACGATGCTATCATACCTACTAACTACTAATTATTATTATTTATTTTATTATATAAAAATTAAAACCGCCTTCGTAAACATGTTATATTAGTAATGTTATGTGCAAAACAGATTCCGAAGTCGGTGCCTTCGATTTTGTCGGATCTTTTGTTTTCGGTTGAAGTTGGTTCAAACATTTTTTTTGTTTTTGAATGTGGTTTTAATTTTTATTATAAATTGGATTGTTTTTATCATTTATCCGGTCGGTACATGTCATTGCCATTTTGTTTTAAATGTTGTTATTAGTTCTTGACAAAATTTATATGGGATCTAAAGTATAACAAGCAACAGAAAAATATCAAAATCGATGCATAATAAGCGGAATAGTCGCGTAAGAAACATTTTTTTCAACTTTATAAATGAAGTTGGTTGAAAAATGGGAGTGTTTACAAAAACGAATTAACGTAGGTAATATTATAACACGAAAACAACATAATAGTATTAACAATACCATCACGCCTGTATTTTCCGAAGGGTTAGCAGATGTACACTATTATACACCTACAACTCGCCGGTATGTTTAGGTCTCATGTAACGATTGCCATTCACGGAGTTTGGCACATATCCAGACTACGAGCTGCCACTTACAATTTAATCGAAAACCTCAATAACGCTTTCATCAACCTTGGAATCGAACTCAGTACCTCTAGCATAGCAGTCGCACTACTAGATTTATAAGTCGTAATAAGGCCACTACATAATATAATTAAGGGTTGTTTTTTTTTAATATTCCCGTGTCAGGGTTTGTGCGTTTAGTGCCAGAGATTAGTGTTTTTAAATGCACACATAATTATATGAGAAGATATTAGCGCTTAAAAACAAAAATTATAGAAAATAATATAATAATAATAAGGTTTTTATACCCAAATAATAATATATTTTCATTTAATTACTTACATTACAACATTTAATTACATTTATTACAATGCGCGATAAAGTACTTCTGACTAATGGGGCTACCACTCCTTTCTCCAATAATATTTATCTATGGCAATAAAGTTTAAAAACAATGCAGAACAAATTACCTGTACGAACTGGCAACACTCACGCGTGATTAAAAAATGGCGCCCGAGGACGTATAATAAATTCTCGAGAGCTATTTTTTCAAAAAAAAAGTGAAAGCTGTCGTATTTCCCACTACGCTCATAAAATATCCTGATGCGACGAAAATAGAACTGTATGCACACTCGATATTGTTTCTTTGAATTTTAAATATGGAACACATTTATGCGTTTGCCGCCGAAATTCCTAACCTCAAATTCTTATTGTTTGACAGTAAGGTCGATATTGGCGCGAAAATGTATCTATCAGTGACGTCGAGCATTTGCAATGTATGATACGGTTTGGGGGACGAATGGTATTGGTATTTAAGACAAATTTTACCTTTCCAGTTGACGTGAACTCTATGCTTGCCGCAATAGAGATTGTATTTGATGTTTTTAGGTTATGTATAACGTTGTTTGGCTGCGGCGTTCCCGTTTACGAAGGATGTTTGTAAATATTTTAAAATATGCAAATAAGGTTCTCAGTAAATGTGTCTGATGTTATTGTCGTTCTGTAGATTCATTGAATAATTGTATTTGTTTGCTTCTTATTTGTATATTTGCCTTTAAGGTGACTTTGTGTAATCATTGCAGCCGTCTACATAAACTTGAATTTTGAGAAGTCGGACTAAAGTAACGTAAATAGCTCTGTAGGCATTGACTTCTATATTATAAAGACGTTAAAAGACCCTTCTAAGCTAGGTACTTACATGGTCCTACTACTTAGACCGTCCTGAATGAATTAGAGTTGCAGTTTGCAGTTATTGGGAGCGGTCGTGTTAGTGAGAATAAGCGCTTATTAATACAAAGCACACACGATACAAAGATATCCTTCATTAATTCATTCTTTAAAGAATAAATTAGAAACTAATGCCCTAAAAAATTGCTTTCAAGTTGCCATAATAACAGATAGGTATAATCCTCTTTTTAACGACCTATGTAATGTCATTTGATATATTAAAATGAAATTAACATGAGCAAGTCAATGTCAATTGACAACCATTACAACAATCACACGGTGAGAGAAGCCTGCATGCCTGAGAGATTCATGACGGCGTGTAAAGTCTGCCAAACCGCATTAGACTTGCGTGGTGGACTATAGCCTAATCCCTCTCTCTCTTACTACTCTGAGAAGAGACCCGTGCCCCACACGGGACATTATAATGGGTTTATTCAATGATATAATACTATTTTTAACTATATAATGTCATTGGGTTGATCATTAACTCAATTAATGAGAGAACAAATGCCGTCTGATGGGAAGCGGGTACCACAGTCTATCGACGCCAGCAACAGTAGTATCAATGCAAGTGAGAGAGAGACAATTATATCTAATCAAATCGAATGTTTGCATGAAAATTTTATTTATTTTTAATTTATTAATTCTATCATTTATTAACTGCCTCATTAGCCTAGTGGTCCTGAGCGCGACTGCTACGCTTGAGGTCCTGGGTTCGATTCCCAGGTCGAGCAAAGTGTTATTGGGTTTTTCTATGAAATTCCCAGTAACAGCTCGGAGTTTGGAATTTGTGCCCGGTTAATGGCAATAGGCTCGCCCCCTATTACATGGGACCTAAACATACCGGCGAACTGTGGGTGTACATATTAGTACGCCTCTGCCTAAGCCTTCGGGGAAAACAGGCGTGATGGTATGTTATGTTATTAATTCTATAATTACATCTGGATAATAATGTATAGACCATTAAGGCCCACTTGCACCAACTTCATAAATGTTTTTAAATTATATTTAAACACGAAATTTCTATGAAAAATTGTGTTTAAATACAATTTAAACATATTTAAGAAGTTGGTGCAAGTGGCCCTTACTTACTTTAACAATTTAATCCAATTTGTATCTTAGGCTTGTTGTGATTAACATTTACATTAATGCTTTACTAACCCTTATTACTCGTATTATCCTGTAAGTGCTGTGTACTTCTTTAAGTTACTTCTTCACTGTAACTTATTATCTGAGTGAAGATGTAATGACGAACTTTATTGTGAACTTGTCGTTGAAGTACCTTAACAAATAAAAAAATAAAGTGAGTGTTGAGGCTAATTTGCCTAATAATTTCACTGGTTACATTACCCTATAAACCGAAATACTCAACTGCTTCATTAGCCAAGTGGTCCTGAGCGCGACTGCTACGCTAGAGGTCCTGGGTTCGATTCCCAGGTCGAGCAAAGTGTTATTGGGTTTTTCTGTTAAATTCCCAGTAGCAGCTCGGAGTTAGGAATTTGTGCCCGGTAAATGGCAATAGGCTCGCCCCCTATTACATGGGACCTAGACATACCGGCGAACTGTGGGTGTACATTAGTACGCCTCTGCCTAACCCTTCGGGGAATACAGGCGTGATGGTATGCTATGTTATAAACCGAAATACAATATTGTAAGCACAGTATGGCTTAGTAGCAAAATATTGAGCAGAAAGGTTATAAATACATTTTATTTGAAGCCGTCAGACAGGTTAATAAACAGTGTATTTTCTGTAATACACAGCATCCATCAGTACCTATTAGTTCCTACAAAAATTACTTCGTGAAGAACGGGCAGTGGGGTACAAAGAAACGAAAACTGCCTAACTTGACGGGTGAGACTAGTGCAAACAACCCATGTGCATTGACCATGGAGCCTGGAAGCAATGTACGATGCTATCAATATTTTTGGGGTGGTTTAATCAATTATACGATATATTAAGAAAACTTTGACCGACCGAAAGTAGGTACCTATTATACAATTATTAAGTATTTATTAAGTACCTATTAGGTACAGAGATTCTTTTCAGATTACAAGTAACAAAAACCTTGAACAAAATTCACATTTAAATAATTAGTAGTAGTTTGACGACACGTTTAGCGTAGCGGCTGAGCAATCGGCTTCTGCGACACGTGGTGTGGGTTCGATCCCCACACGGAGCAAAAATTTGTATGATCTACAGGTAGTTGTTCCGGTAGTGGCAGTGGGCTGGCCATATTTGTAGAAGAACCGACAATCGCTGGGGTAGACGTGTTCTTGAGTGGAGACCGGGACTCGGCAAACGTAGCGTAGGACGCCCTCCGGCAAGATGGAGTGATGATTTGCGAAAGGCTGCCGGCAGTAGCTGGATGCGACAAGCCGAGGACAGGGTGAAATGGCACACATAAGCTGATGATGATGATGATGATGATGTTGAATCATGTAGGTATTTAAACGTCATTAATATGTTTAGTACGTTTAACTGCCTTATTAGCCAAGTGGTCCTAAGCGCGACTGCTACGCTAGAGGTCCTGGGTTCGATTCCCAGGTCGAGCAAAGTGTTATTGGGTTTTTCTATGAAATTCCCAGTAGCAGCTCGGAGTTAGGAATTTGTGCCCGGTTAATGGCAATAGACTCGCCCCCCTATTACATGGGACCTAAACATACCGGCGAACTGTGGGTGTGCATTAGTACACCTCTGCCTAACCCTTCGGGGAATACAGGCGTGATGGTATGTTATGTTATGTTAATATGTTTAGTATCATGAATATTTCGTGTTTTTTATTCATTGTGATAGGGATAGGTATCGTATCTACCTGGTTTCTTGGGTGATCCCAAAGAGTATAATAATTAATTGTACAGTGATCAAAAAACATTACTTACCAAAACTCCACAACTTTAAATAAAATCCGATGCCCCATCCAAGGTGCAACGTAGTTTAACAGTATGCACATTACAGCAGCGAGGCGGCTAGACAAGGCTGCCTCCCCTTGGATTTCGCAGATTATTCTCATTGCATGCAAAAAAGAAAAAAACTTACGTTTGTCTATCAAAGAGATTGAATTTGGTTCGGTACTTCGTGCGAGTGAAAAGCGGTATGTATTGGTTTTGTAGTTATTTATTTGTGTTGAAGGATTGAACAGTTTATTACTAGAAAGCTCCACTTATATAAACATTTTTTCTTAAAAATCAATCACAATCTTTTAGCACACAGAAAAAACCAAACCGGAGTAACTTTCTCGGAAGCTGAAATTGTAAACTTTTGATCCGAAGAAAGAACAGTCCATACAATGAGGGATCAGCTTATATAACACTAGCTGCCCGGTCCGGCTTCGCCCGTTTTCTTGTAGGAATGAAGCATTTTCCGCGGTAAAAGGTAGCCTATGTTCATCAGGGATAATGCCGGCTTCTAATGGTAAAATATTTTTTTAGATCGGTCCAGTAGTTTCGGAGCCTAGTCAATTATAATATTAGTGTGGATAACATACCATCACGCCTGTATTCCCCGAATGGTAGGTAGATGCGTACTAATGTACCATTGTTAGTTCGCCGGTATGTTTAGGTCCGATGTAATAGGGGCGAGCCTAAATCCCAAAGTTTGAGCTGCTACTGAGGGTTTAATAGAATTTTTACGTGGGAGAGCCATGCTTCGGCACGAATGGGCCGGAGTGATACCACGGCCTCACAGAAAACCGGCGTGAAACAACGCTTGCGTTGTGTTTCGTCGAGTGAGTTCAGGTTACCGGAGGCCCAAACCCTTTTAATGGCGGGCAACGCACTTGCGACTCCTCCTGGTGTTGCCGATAGCCGATGGCGATAACCGCCGCCCATGGACACCCTCCATGGGCGGCGGTTATCGCTTACCATCAGGTGATCCGTTTGCTCGTTTGCCCTACTATCCCATAAAAAAAAAATAACCCAATAGCAGCCGCGCTTTGGACCACTATAGTAATGAGGAAGGTGTATTGGCAATTTATAGCATGACAATGTAATATTGTAATTTGGATCCAATCAAATTTATCATATTAGCCTCCCCCCGCCTAATTATGTTAAAAACCTTGTCTGGACAGTGATTTATCAAATCGTAAATTGTTTTATTGTCATGTCACGCCTACCTAAGATAATACATAATATCATAACATAATCAACCCATATACTACCCACTGCTGGGTACGGGTCTCCTCTCAAAATGAGAGGGATTAGGCTATAGTCCACCACGCTTTTCCTTTATTTTAAAAATATTTATAAAAAGCAGGCAAACCCGTCTGCCTCACACTACCACCCCTAACTACGAGATACCCCAGCGTGTATAATTACGCCGAATATTTTCGGATACACTCAAAAGCTGGATCCTACTCGAGTGTTGGCATATTCAAAAATTTCAATACAAACCGCTGCGAATGCGGCTTATGTGACACACGTACTAGAAGATCGTCGAACATGTTCGATATGCATTTTTAATTCGATAGTAATAGTTTCGCTGTGTGCTGTGAATTAAATCCAACCGAAGTAAATAATTTGTGTGTTCCACAATTATAAAAAAATGTTTCGAACGAATATTTTTTACAAATAGTAGAAATAAATTCGGAATTTTTCTAAGCTATTTAGATAAAAATGAATCCCCATTTCCCGCGGTCACGGCATCACGAGTGAATGGCTGTACCAATTTCGCTAACTTATTTTTGTTGTGTTTGTTATTGTAAGGATAAGGTTCTTATGTAAGAAAAACTAAGAAAATTGCGCGGTATACTAGGAAATTTAAGTAAATGTTTCTTTTTTATTAATTATATCAATTCGAATTCTATATTGATAGTGAAGACAGGACGTCTGTCGGGTCAGCTAGTTAAGTAAGAAACGACGAAACCGCAGAAAGCTTCCATTATAATTATAATAGAATACTTGGAGGATTCCTTAACTGTTTATTTTGATTTTTTTTTTCACTGTCACCTATCTCTTAAGATAAAGTAGTGGGGACTTAAACGTTTATTAAATGTTGGCCCTGGATTTCTAAGGCAAGTCTCATGTTTACTACTTTAGATTTGTGGGTGGAGTCCGGAACCCTAAGTATATCAGCGAATTGTAGGTGTACATTAGTACCATACTTACTTTTGTTTATCCTATCTGAAGTACAGATAAGTGATGTTATATCGAAATGTCGTTTTTTTTTCTTTACTTACTTTCAGCGTGTTGTAAGTCTTTTTTGTCGGTGTGTGATACATATTATCAGCACTCAGCCTCACTACTGAACGTCAATGTGCAGACGCCGTAATTATGTTTCATTTAATACTGCATTACTGGACGAACTACGATTATTTTGGTATACCTGCATACCAAATCCTTTAAGTATTTTTAAACGAAAATAAATTCTATTTATTCATAGGATTAGGAATTCGTAATTCAAACACAATTTATCCAAAGTATTATTATTATTATTAGTATTATTCGGATTCCGATACCGTTAATCTAGGCTGTTCTACCATTTCATCCAAAATGCTTCACTGAAAATAAATGTAAGCGAATGCAATTTTTGATAACTGTACCAAGTTTCGAATGATTTTCCGGTCGGCCTCACAGAAAACCGGCGTGAAACAAAGCTTGCCTTGTGTATCGCCGAGTGAGTGAGGTTACCGGAGGCCCAAACTCTTTTAAAAGGCGGGCAACTCGTGACTCCTCTCGTGTTGCGGGTATCCATGGGCGGCGGTTATCGCTTACCATAAGGTGATCTATGACCCTATCCCATAAAAAAAAGCATGTACCTAAACGGGAACTTAAGTACATCAACTACTTAAAGCTTGATCTGAAATCCTAATAACATAACATACCATCACGCCTGTATTCCCCGAAGGGTTAGGCAGAGGCGTACTAATGTACACCCACAGTTCGCCGGTATGTTTAGGTCCCATGTAATAGGAGGTGAGCCTATTGCCATTTTCCGGGCACAAATTCCAACCTTCGAGCTGCTACTGGGAATTTCATAGAAAAACCTGGGAATCGAACCCAAGACCTCTAGCGTAGCAGTCACGCTCAGGACCACTAGGCATATGAGGCAGTTGATGCAGCAATACCCTTGGCGGATAGATGCAGCAATGAGCAGTGAAATCCTAATAAAACGTTAATAAGCCGTCTGACTAACACAGTATTGAGAGCTGAGTACCTACTAGCCAAAATCTCGCGACAAAATTATACCAAGACCCTTGACAAGAATCTCGAACCTTATTTTAAATACGATAGAAGTGAAAATCTGTTTGCCAGGTAGAAAAATCAAGGTTGTAAAGTCGGTAATGAAACATAAAATATTCAGTATCGCGGACGGCGAGTGATTTCTTTCTTCGTATGTCAGTCGCTTTGACTCATAATAGGGTTGTGTATTATTAATGCGAGGGTGACTTGAAGTCATACGTATAGGTAACGTTTCTTTTACGTATGTACCAATATTTATATATTTACGACGTATTTTGAATTGGGGACGGTTGTAGAAATAGAATAGGGTATTTTACACCATGTAACAAAAAATATAAAAATGCAATGTAAATTTTATAATTCAATTTCAAAAGTCGTCTTTTTTAATCTGTTTTTTAAATGTCTAAACCGCCATCCGCCTTAATGGATTCAGACGTGATGTCACTCCGATAATTACTTGGTCTTTTACAGTTGTATTGTTTACTAATGAAGTGACGTCACGAGCCGAAGTGGCATGGCGGCTAGCGTTTTCGCGCGAAAATTCAAAATCGGTTTTATAAAACTGAAATAAAAATTCTACTGGTTCATTACGATCTAAGGATTAATTTAAAACAGTTTTCAAAAAAAGGTGTAATACCCTATTGGGATTTGCAAGTTTGAAGCAAAGGTTGTTATTGTTTGAGAAAATCATGAAAAAAATAAGTGTAGATCCAGTACACATACTTGAAGATACGCTTGGATACTCGGAGCTATATGCTAGCGATGTGTGCGTGAGCATTGTGATTGAGTAGGTACAGTCACGAATATAAATATTATACATATAACATACACTTATTAAAAATCGAAACCGATTTTATTCATGAAATGACTATAGCAAGCTTTATATAAGACACTACCAATATTATTAAAGCATTGGTTCGAAAATACTAAGTTCAAAACACCATAAATTAATTAAGAAAATCGCTTTTGCATTTTGCTACTTAGATACATGTAGGAAAATTAAAGAATGATAGATGTGTGGTACGGAATGCAAGATGAATGAGGGAAGATGATAGGTGTGAAAGAGGCTTTTTCTGTTTTTATCAATAAAAGTAGTTTAAAAGTGAAGTTTTTGTTGTTTCGAATCGATTCCCTACATACATATCTGTGCTTGCGACTGTACAGTGGCAATAGGCTTGAGTGCGCGAGTTTATTGCTATTAACCGGGCATAAATACAAACTCTCAGATGCTACGCAGAATTTCATTCTTTCATTTCATTCAATTTCTCAATTTACAGAAAAAAACAATAACACCGCGCGACCTAGGAATCGAACATGACATCTAGCATACGACCATTAAACTAATCAGGCAGTTTAAGTAAAACACTACAATCAAAACAATGATTTAACACAACTTACATATACCCCTTTTTAAAAACACGCAAATGAAAACAAATGATCACTAAAGCGTTTGTCACCGTTAGTAATAATTGTATAAAATCATACAGTTTTTGTATGGGAGCGGTCACAAACCAGGATTTTATTGTAATATTAGATTGTAATCTCGTCGCATGGTAGGGCGATTTTTTAATTTTACTAATAGATTTAAATGTGTGTATGAGTTTTGATATTTCGGTGGTGTAAGTCAACCAGCTTAAACGCATCCTACGAAGTACGAAAAGAGTAACTTGACTCTTCCTGGCCTTATCGAGGCAAAAGGCACAGCGACGATGATACATAATATTTTATTTTATTTTATATATAATAACAAATAAGATGCGTTTTTGGCAGACTAGAGCTGAGTTAACAGAATTATAACATAAAAAAATCGAGATGCTTTTGTTTAAAAGTAAGATGGAAGATATTAGCATGCTGTAAAATACAGTTGAGGAAACTGGTTAGGTATCAGATTAGAAATTATTGATTTCTGTAAGACGATAGAGTAGGAAAAGCTATCTAGTTTTGTATTGTATTAAAATACTATTTCACGATTAATTAGGTTCGCACATAACAAGCAATCGTAGGTTTTTTCAATTGTAATATTGTATCTTAGAAATATTCTATAAATTACTGAATAACATAAAATTTACTAAGAGCACGATGAGTTATTTATGCTTAGATGGCTAAGCATACATGAAAATGGCTCCTTAAGAGAAAAAATTTTTAGTTCACTAAATACTTCAGGCGCTCCAAACGGAGTAGTCATGTTATATCACACGTTGGTTATAATCTGACCACTCCTGGCTATTGGCTGACCTCGACTGACGTAATATTATTACAGATATGAACACATACTTTAATGATAATATATCAATGTTTATGTCTCTAACGACGAGAGGGAACGGCCTAGTGAAATTATGAATCAGAATTATTAATTATTAACATTAAACATAACATACCATCACGCCTGTATTCCCCGAAGGGTTAGGCAGAGGCGTACTTATGTACACCCACAGTTCGCCGGTATGTGTAGGTCCCATGTCATAGAGGGCGAGCCTATTGCCATTAACCGGGCAAAAATTCCTAACTCCGAGCTGCTACTGGGAATTTCATAGAAAAACCCAATAACACTTTGCTCGACCTGGGAATCGAACCCAGGACCTCTAGCGTTATTATTATATTTAAATTAATCGCCTATTATGGCAGGTTTATAGAGTTTTAGGCAGTTGTGAGGTATATATGGCACATAGAAGACAGACAGATCAGTAGCAGGTTGGACTTTGGGATTTGGGCCCGGTTAGTTGTAATAGCGTTGTTTAAGCGGCGGTAGCCTAATGGCTAGGACTTGCAATCATGTGGTTGCCAGTTCGAAACCCACCCATTGCACTACTGACGTGAACCCACTCGCAACACAAGCATTTAGCTTAGCACGAGGGGTTAACAAGAATACTAGTAATGAGCGATCTACATTTCTAGTAAGCTATTTAAAAAAAAATAGACTTGCTCCCTATTACATGGGATACATTTACTTACACATGTACTCTGTTTATGTTTTTTACGTGAGTTGTGTGTGAGTGATGTCTCATATGAGATTAATATGTATATAAACAACGTTCAATGTCGCATTTATACTCCTTAGCAGTATGTTTATAACTAATATTGCAATAATAATTATTGAGACATTGGCTCATTAAAACTGCCTCATTAGTCTATTGGTCCTGCCTACGGGCGATCAGAGGTTACATTAGTACACCTCTGCCTAATTCTTCAGGGAATATAGGGCCGATGGTGTATTATGGCTCGTTAAAAAACCAATAATTTTATAGTATTATACATAAAGAAAATTAAATAATTTTATCACTTAATTCTATATTTAAATAACAAGCAAATCCGATATCAGTCCATAGTCTCAAAAAGTACACGCTCAAACAAAACAGTTTCGATATTTAAATCAAACATAACATGTCAACGAATGTCCACTAATTGTCCACACGCATGCAATGTAGCTGTTATTAATATTACTACACAAATAATTGAGGTGTATCGTATTGTTGTACTAAAGAACACATATTAAATCTTTGTTTCGTTAATTTCACTTGCTGATAGAAAGCTGCAGCTTTACTTTTCAGTACTATTACAGTGAACAGTGAAGTAACACAAGCTGTGACTCATCAAAGGAATATTGCGTTCACAGTCCTTTTGATATTAAAATCCAAATGAAAAATCTATAAATGAAAAGAAAGACTGAAGGAAAACACAATTTCCACTCTAGGTAGGATGGAATTTGTATCTTTCGGCAAATCGCTCATAGATCAGTCGGTATTATCAAACATTACATTCAAACACACTTCGAGGTATCGTTTCAGGTGTGTAATACCTCAATGTCACTAATATAATAATTATATTTTGTTTCTGGGTGTACCTGTGGTATTTCAATGTTGCTAATTGAATGGCGTTTGGGGTGATATTTTTCAATTATAAATCTTTTTTTGATTATATTTTGAGGTAATATATTATACACTTTATTGAACCATTTCATGGAACCCCAACAGAGTGGATGATGATAAGAAAACAGAGATTCCTTGCATTCCTCGTGCATTTATTACTAGGTACGCCATGAAAAGAAAATATTTCTTTTAAAATTTCGGTATACTTATTAACTATTTGAAATCGGTAGTAACAAAATTTTTCAGGACCTCGACGTAGTGACTCAATACACAAGGAAGTCTATGTTATTTTAATTTCTTCCATCTCCTCCTTCCACAGGAATATGGCAAACTTTAAAAAGACGATAATCATAACCCCCTCATTAACCTAGTGGTCATAAGCACAACTGCTATGCTGCTGGACTCATTTCACAGGTTAAGCAAGGTATTGTTGGGTTTTTCTACGCAGTTCTGTGGCAGCTCGGCATTTGGCTTTGTCTCTAGTTAATGACAATAGGTTCGCCCTCTATTACATCGAAACTAAACAAACTGGCTAACTATGGACTTACAAGTTAGTTTATAACCCATTACGCTGGCGTAATGCGGTTGGTAGACTTCACACGCAGTCAAGAAAATCTCTTGCAGATCTCTCCAAAATGTTTTCAATTTCTATTAAATGAGTGTTTTCAATTATTATTGATACAAAAAATATGATTTTTAAAAGTCAGAGATCTTGGATTTGAGATCCATATCTTGTAAGATTTATAATAGTAGTGAATAATAATTATTTTTTACATTGATGTACAATGTTTACGGGGACATTACATTCAATAATTTATAAAGAAAATGTAAATAGTACTGGACTAGTGATCATATCACTAGGCTATCACTGGCTTGTAATAACACGCAAAAACAAAAAATAATTAAGGTCAAAACACCAATCATAAATCATGCGGTGAAACAATCAAATCTAATACGTATGGCCCCAATCCTCGCCCACTAGTGGACAGGACATATTTTATTAATTACCGTACAACGTTATCACGAAATATTACCTTTATGTCCCATATTTGCATATCGTGTTAGTCTATACGACAATTTGGGTGCGGCTGGCATGCGATGACGGTGTTGAGGCATAAGCGACAGCGGTAGCGATCGTCAGTAAATGTAAATCACATTTGTTTCTATAAAAATAACTTTTAACTGCCTCAATAGCCAAGTGGTCCTGACCGCGACTGCTACGCTAGAGGTCCTGGGTTCGATTCCCAGGTCGAGCAAAGTGTTATTGGGTTTTTCTATGAAATTCCCAGTAGCAGCTCGGAGTTAGGAAATTGTGCTCGGTTAATGGCAATAGGCTCGCCCCTATTACATGGGACCTAAACATACCGGCGAACTGTGGGTGTACATTAGTACGCCTCTGCCTAACCCTTCGGGGAATACAGGCGTGATGGTATGTTATGTTAAAATAACTTTTCAAGGCACTTCTATAGGTCCTTCGGCTCGACCGAGTCATACCACGGCCTCGCAGAAAACCGGCGTGAACCAACACTTACGTTGTATTTCACCGAGTGAGTGAGGATACCGGAGGCCCAAACCCACTTCCGACTCCTCTGTATTTCGGGCGTTCATGGGTGGCGTTATCGCTTACCTGGTAATTTCACTGGTTAAATTATTGTCACTGGATCAATGAGACGAGGGTCCTTAGGGCCTAGTAACGCATCAGAAGTTTATTTTGTGTTGCAGGTGTCCATAGGCAGTGATCCATGATGACCACATAGTATCAGGTAGCTTTTCCATTCCTTTGCTAATATATACTCTTCTGCTGGATTTCGTCTGGGGTGGTCTCACAGTATTATAGTATATAAATATTCTGCCGCTAAGTAATAATGTGCTTTATTGTGTTCCGGTTTAAAGGGCAATATAGCCAGTAAAATTACTGGGCATGTGGGACTTAATAACTGACATTAGATGATGATATCAAGATGCCATTAATGATACTACTGGCGTTTTCAGGCTGTCGCTTGCCATCAAGTGGGCTGTATGTTTGCTTCTCATCTATACTAATATATAAAGCTGAAGAGTTTGTTTGTTTGTTTGTTTGATTGAACGCGCTAATCTCAGGAACTACTGGACCGATTTGAAAAATTCTTTCAGTGTTAGATAGCCCATTTATTGAGGAAGGCTATAGGCTATATATCATCACGCTACGCGGACGAAGTCGCGGGCAGAAGCAAGTGTTAATATAATAAAAAAGAATTGTTCAGTTTTCGCTATTCTTTTATACCTTAAGCCGCATCATATATTTGATGGAAATTTGGGCGTATCCATCGAAATACGAGCGCGACTGTCCTCGCGTTAAGTTTAATGATTTTGATAGACCGCGATTCTGAACCGCCATTTTTATACGAAGCTTTTTATTTGATTAACACACGTTATTTGATATCATTGGTTTATTTTTTTGAGGACCTTTTGGATACATAATAACTACGGTGATCAATAAATTGGGAAGGTTTAGCTGCACTTTCCACAGTCATTTGACGGATGGGTTCCTATTATATTGAATTATATGGGACGTAAAACACACAAGTGACCTGTGGGTGTACATTGCACGCCTCTGTCTTACCCTTCGGGGAGTACAGGCGTGTTTTAAAATAATATGTCATATTATTTTAAAAGTCTTTATAGCAAATTTTGTTTTGTTTTTTTTAAAACGTTGCCCCACACTAGGATTTTCTCCTGTATCGTGAGTGCGTTTACAAACACAAATTCTCACACACACAAAAGCTCAGACCCGGAACCTGTAGATCATACAAATATTTGCTCCGTGTGGGGATCGAACCCACAACACGTATCGCAGAAGCCAATTGCTCAGCCGCTTCGCCAGACGTGTCGTAGCTAATGGAACAGCTATAATTGAGCAGTCACACACCACATGCTGAACTCCATAACCCTATTACACCGTGGACCGCAGCCGCAACTCCTGGGCACACATAATTAGATTGTGCTAATAACTCGCTAACGTGTTACAGAAATGGTGCGGAGCAAATCGTTTGTGTCAACAATGGTCAGAACTTACTCGGCAAATATTCTACCTTTGGTCCTGTCTTGGGGTACGGGGACCATGGTATGAGGATTAAGTGAGACTGTCCTAGAAAAAATACTCAGCTATTGTACGGTCAACCGACCAACACATTTTTATTGGTTATTCGTGTATTGATTATGTCGGCAAACGAACTGAACACTTGATGGTAAGTAGTAATCGTCGCAACACCAAAGGAGTGTTGTGGAAGCCGGGCTTTAAGAGCCCTTACGGACAGCATTCTGTGAGAGGCTAATGAGGCCGTGGGCAAAGAGTTATTTATGTATATCTGGTGTACAATAGTATGTAAATAAATAATTATAAAAGAAGAGGTTTTACCGTATCTCCATAAGATTTACAATTGATATATTCAATGTGACATGCAAATTGGAAATTACTTGAAATACCTGTCAATTCATCGGAACCATGGTCACTATAGTCTAAACTCAAAATGTACAACTTGGACATAGTTGTTCACAGGGCTGCCGCAAGGGTTATTGTTTGATCTCTAATCAATCCAGGGGTGTGCCGTGAAGTTTGTAGCGGTGGCTAATTAGGGATTATGTATGATTTGTTTTGTTTAGACAAGTGTAAGGGCAAGGTAAGGAAATGTGTACGAGATGAATGGACTTGGAGCAAATTATTTTTGAGGATTGAATAACATCATCAATCACCACTGAGTTGGAGTCTCCTCTCTTGATTTTATTGATGCTGTTATACCATCACGCCTATATCCTGGGAGAGTTGGGCATAGGAGTATAATCTTACATCCATATTTCGCTTGTTTGTTTAGATGCTATATAATGTGTAAAAGGTTGTCTGAAATAAAGAATATTTTATTTTATTTTATTTATTTTATTTTTATAATAGGGGTTGAGCCTGATGCTAGTAACCGGGCACTGAGTATTTCATAAAAAATCCCTATGATACTTTGCTTGATCAAGAAATCGAACCTAGAACCTCTCGCGAAGTGTGATGTGTAGCTATGCGCATAGACATAGTTACTTTAGGTACCTATGTAGGTATTTTTTCCCTTTAAATAAATAATTATTCTTGTCCGTGATACCATTGGTCTACCAAGTCGTAAGTTATCTCAAGTTCAATTCTAAGGCACTTTTATGACTTTTTGCAATAATATAATCATGTGTGTATTAACAATGATTACTAGCATAAACTGTGAAATAATACATCGTTTTTATTTATGGGATAGGGGGCAAACGAACAGACGGATCACCTAATGGTTAGCGATAACCGCCGCCCATAGACACCCGCAATACCAGAGGAGTCACGAGTGCGTTGCCCGCCTTTTAAAAGGGTTTAGGCCTCCAGTAACCTCACTCACCCAGCGAAACACAACGCAAGCGCTGCTTCACGCCGGTTTTCTGTGAGGCCGTGGTATCATTTCGGTCGAGCCGACCCATTCGTGCCGAAGCATGGCTCTCCCACGGAAAAATCGTGGGTAAACTTGCATACCAGAGAGATTTTCTCGACGCCATATGAAGTCTGGCAACCCACAATGTGATGGACTAAGCCCTTTAATTCTGAGAGGAAACCAATGCTCAGTAAATGGTTGATGTTTGATTAAAAAGGTGAGATTAAACATGAGGCAATTTAGTACTTGGGCCATCGATCTCCGCTCTGTAGCCCAAGCATGAACAACTTGCGAAAACGTATTCGTATCGAAATCGAGAATAATTTGTATGAGAAGGAGGTTAATGAACGTAGATGAAGCGAAAGTGGTGTGCCAGGATCGTAGCAAGTGGAAAACCTATAGTCTCTGCCTACCCCAATGGGAGCCAAGCGTTGAATATGTATGTATATATGAGATTTGTAGCAGAAAAAATCTCGATACGTTTACGACACGAATTCGATAGTTCTTTGTGCTTAGGCTATTGATCAGTTTTGGAACGTCATCTTAGCTACTTTAACTTAAAAACTAATTTCCAGAAAAATGATTTAGATGGATAGATTTTTTTGCTTCGTATAAAATACTGATATTCAGCCGCATCTGGATAGTGGACCCCACTATAATCACGCCTGTATTTCCCAAATTAGGCAGAGTTATACTAATTTAACACCCACAAATCGCCGGAATGTTTAGGTGTCACGTAATAGGGGGCAATGCTCACCCCAACACAATAGGAAAATAGAAGAATGATGGAGTGAAGTGTCTTTTTCACTGGGAGTCTCATGACAATATCATAGACACATTAATACCGAAGACAGTTAGAAGGCGATACATGCAACCGCAGGCAAGCCGAGTATCCTTACACAAGCAACGGCCAACTTGTTCAATATGAGAGCTGTGTAAGTTAAAGTCAATATAACAACCAACAGATGATGAGCTAGAGAGTTACAGAGTGTGTAGTAAATGGAGTGTTTGAGGGCGAGATAACATTGGCAATGATTATTTATTTGCACATGACTCATGAAAACTAAGTTTAGTTTTTTTATGGGATAGGGGAGCTGTGGTGTAGTAGATATAAGTAACGTAAAAATATAAGTAATATAAGTAAACGAGCAGACGGATGACCGATGGTAAGCGATAACCATCGACCATGGACACCCGCAACACCAGAGGAGTCACAAGTGCATTGCCCGCCTTTTCAAAGGGTTTGGGCCTCTGGTATCCTCACTCACTCGGCGAAATACAACGCAAGCTTTGTTTCACGCCGGTTTTTTGTGAGGCCGTGGTATCACTCTGGTCGAGCCAACCCATTCGTGCCGAAGCATGGCTCTCCCATATTTAAAGTTCTTATCCAACGTGAACGCAAATGTGATATATATTTAAATACCGCGAGAGCCTAATGAAATGACCATCTGACTGCTAAGTCGAAGGCCACGAGTTCGACTTCTCAAAGACTTCTTCTCCGCCGATTCGCTCTTGACAGAGCGGTCGTGGCCGTCATGTAGTAGATGTGTCAGTTGGAGGCAGATGATATGGGGCCACCCACTGCATTCTTGATTTGGTCAGTCCATCGCATTGATGACGAAATCACAGTTCTCGAAGTCATGTGAACATTAATAGTTAATAAATAATCACGGTCTAATAAATTTCGGGTCTGGGTGTTAAACGCATCCAAGATATGGGAGAAAAATCTAGAGCGAATGAAATGAATGAATGAATTTAATTTGATTGGTAGTTTAAATTTTTTTAAGCAACCCTGTATCTGTTTTTTACAAAATAAACTATCGATTACGTACAGACTCAGGGGGCTATATATTTATTTATGTAGGAACTATAGGTTACATTAAACTACTTAGTATTTAGTTACAATAACTGTTAGTACGAAAGCAAAAATGATGACTGTGTCTGTAATTATGTTGCACCTAATTTTCGATAAATGACAACTCCATTTTCTTATCGCTCTGTGTCCATATCTCTTGACTATGGTATAGCCGGAGAAACTTTCGATATCCAGCCATTGTGGAACACAAATATTGAAACTAAGCCTACGAGTCGAACGGAGCTAGTTGCACAACTGTTGCGCCATTTTATTGGAAAGTGGGAGTAAATATGTACACTACCCTACACATATTTACTTATCTAGATGAGTATTGTCATGATAAACTTAGCTGAAATTAATGGGAGAGCCATGCTTCGACACGAATGGGCCGGCTTGACCGGAGTGATACCATGGCCTCACAGAAAACCGGCGTGAAACAATACTTACGTTGTGTTTCACCGAGTGAGTGAGGATACCGGAGGCCCAAACCCATTTAAAAGGCAGGTAATGCACTTTCGTCCCCTCTGGTGGTTCGGGTGTCCATATGCGGCGGTAATCGCTTACCATCAAGTGAGCCGTCTGCTCGTTTACCCCCTATCCTATAAAAACAAAAATAAAAACTTCAAGTACTCTTCCCATAACTTAGCCTAAGAAAATAATAAAATGCATGTGTTATAAATCTTCTTTATTCGATACTAAGAATAAAGTTAATTTCACACAGTAAATCCATGTCCACTCATTCCTAAGGCTTTTTCAAACTGTGATACCAAAAGTCGCAATCGCGCCTTTGAAAGCAATGAATGCGGCCTATTAGGCGCTGTTTACACTGACCGGAAGACGTTTCTTTCAATGCCATGCTCGGACCGCCAAGTCAATAGGACATCATTACATGCGCGGGATGGGGGAGCTGCGTTTAGATGGGATAGTTAGAGGCGAGCCGCTAGATCATTTACTGGCTTGAAAAAATATTGCTACATAAATTATAAATTATTTCTTTTGTTTTTTTTTTAAAAGCTCACTAGCAATGTGGGTCGCACATTACTAGTATTCTTGTTAACCCCTCGTGCTAAGCTAGATTGCTTGTGTTACGAGTGGGTTCACGTCGGTAGTGCAATGGGTGGGGTTCAAACCGGCAACCACATGATCGCAAGTCCGACGCCCTAGCCATTAGGCTACCGCCGCTTTGAAAAATAAAACTAAGGCGACCACTTATCGCCCGGTGCTTGAAATTCGACCATAATTAAATACTCCATACTTTCAACTTTCATACGTTAACCACTTTAACAAAAGGTGTGTTAGTGTGTCAAAAAATATTAGCATTCTGCTCTTTTCCACCTTATAAAGTTTAAATATTTACAATCTCATGCTATATATACTTAAAAAGGGGTACAATACAAAGTAAGAAAATAAAGAGGTTGACAAAAATACAGAAAATAGCTCATCTTGCTAGCTTCTTTATTTATTAAATCCTCATTCAAGTGTACTATCTCATACGAACGATCCTCCATTGATATTCGCTCAGAGTCGGTCAACATTTGTCCAGCGCTGAAAGCATCGGAATGACCAGCTGTACTCTCGTATGACCACTGTGAATAACTAGAATACTTCAACTATTCAGGTTACTGTTTATGATAGATTGAATTGAAAATATTAAATTGACGTCACCTTTATGACGTAAGTTCAGAATGTGAAGGCAAATTTCGACATGGCAGGTAGGACTCACGGTAGCTTAGTAGTCATATCGTCTGGTGTTTCTAACCAGAAGACGCAGATTCGAATCCTGCCTGCCTTTACCGCCGCCCATAGACACCCGCAACACCAGCGGAGTCGCAAGTGCGTTGCCCGCCTTTTAAAAGGGTTTGGACCTCCGGTATCCTTACTCCGGTATCCAAAGTAAACGTTGTTTCACACCGGTTTACTCTGAGGCCGAGGTATTACTCTGGTCGAGCTGGCCCATTCATGCTGAAGCATGGCTCTCCACGCATTTATTGTTTAAATATCATCTATAGTGTACCTACATTTATGTATTTTTTTAAATGTATAATTATAAAAGTATAGTCATTCACTATCTCTATTTTATAGTGCATCTACTGTTTTTATCATTTTATCTCTGCATCACCCTAAGGTTGTCTGGCAGAAAATGCCTAATGGCATTAAGACCGCCTTTGTACCAACGGTGCATAAAGTGTAATAAATAACAAATTAAATTAAAAATTTAAAAAAACCCCCGACACAAAAATAAACCTGAATCCCTATAAAAAGAAAAAAATAATCTTGAAATTATAACCCTTCGAAAGTACGTATGAAGTTTTTTGATTAAATTTTGTCGCGTCGGGGGACCGCTCTCTAATTATGTGAATCCATTCCTTTCCTTTTGCTTCCCGAACGTGAATCGCGCGAATTCAGAATTGATGTGGATGGCGCGTACATCGCCGCGACGCGCGGGAGGGCGTAAAGTGGGCGGAGCGTAACATATTCAAGTTTGGCGACCCGAGCGGGCAGACACGCGAGAGCTAGAGAGCGGTCCCCCGACGCGACAAAATTTAATCAAAAAACTTCATACGTACTTTCGAAGGGTTATAATTTCAAGATTATTTTTTTCTTTTTATAGGGATTCAGGTTTATTTTTGTGTCGGGGGTTTTTTTAAATTTTTAATTTAATTTGTTATTTCACACTTTTTGTAGGGACTCCTTAGTTATTTTGTTTAATTTCTTTTATTTTCTTGCGTTTTAATTAGGTATTTTCTTCGTTTAGTTATTCAACTTTTGTACAATTATTTCATAGCTATTAGATATCTTATATCATAGTGTATAGTATTCTACTAGTCAAGCCCTTTCATTTGATACCTTTATTGAGGGAGTAGTGAAAAAAAATTAATAAATTCACCATTTCGTGGAGGCGGCCATCTTGGATTTGAAATTTTTCATAGTGTATAGTATTCTACTAGTCAGGCCCTTTCATTTGATACCAATATTGTGGGAGTTGTGAAAAAATATGTAAACCGCCATCTTGTGGCGGCGGCCATCTTGGGCCGATTTTCATCAAACATAGCTAAGAACACTCCCCACTTAATTACCTTTCAAACAAAAAAAACAAAATCAAAATCGGTTCATCCATTCGGGAGCTACGATGCCACAGACAGACACACACACACACACACACACACACACACACACAGACACGTCAAACTTATAACACCCCGTCGTTTTTGCATCGGGGGTTAAAAAAAAATCTATGCAAAGCGATAAAATCGGTTTTATTTCTAAATCAATATAATCAAAAAGATCTATTACAGTTCCAGAGATAATTCAAGATCTACAACTGTTAATAAAGGTGTGTACCTACTGTATCAATATTTCCCCCTTACGTATCAGTTATTTCTTGAATAAAACAAGGGAATTACCGCGGCAGCCTCCACGGGGTATCTATGGATATTAAAATATTGATTATAAGGCGATACCTCCGGTACCATTATTTGCATAACAAGACTTTATTACCGCCTTGTAGAAACCCCAACCACTGTGCATATTTGAGTTACATTCTAAAATAAACCGTATGTAAGAGGAATGAGTTTGGTTTTAATTTGATCGTCGGTTGGAAGTGATTTCTATGATATGAAATACAGGTATTGTATTTAAAATAGATATGTATCTTACAAAAAATCTACAATGAAAAACAAAAGAATGTATTACAAGTCTTAAATCACATTAAAATAAAATAACAAATGACAAACACACGAAACACAGTGTTGCCAGATGAAAAACGAATCGCAACAAAAGGGTTATTCAAACCCCAACCCTCCAATGTTTGTGTTAGGTAATTATTCTATTGTCATTTTATTTATATTTCTCCAAGTTATCACGGGGATATCTCCTAATAAACTTTAAGACGGCTCCGCGTGGAATCCTAAGTGTTGTTTTATGTTAATGCAAAATTATAGTTATCAACGTCTCAACTTTGATTTCGTTAATTTAAATAATTTCTGAGATATGTCCGTTTGTTTTGGTTTTATTGTGAATTTAAATTTCTGCGTTGGCAAGTTTCGTTTTGACATTTTGACTTTTTAAGTAGAGGTTTTGTTTGAGGCACAAGTGAATAGATTATATTTGCTACAGAACTTTGTATTTAAAGAGGTATACAGCTGTAAACCAGAACCATGTATTAGAAGCCAAGCCAATAACCATTTATCACAAATCTGATATTTTAAAGTATTTTTTTTTGTTATAAGTCTAAGATATCGATCCCAGAACTTCTAGCGCAATAGTCGCGAATCCGATCACTAAACAAATTAAGCTTTTAGCAATAAGCTTAATAGATAACACTACTACTTACTAAATATAAAGAAAATAACATTTTATCATTCAAACACCTAGAAAAATCTCGTGATTTTTTTATTTGATACCGTTCTTTGTGTCCCACCTGTGAGTGGTACACAAAGAACGGTATCAAATAAAAATAACTTATAAGGCTCCAGTCTTCTATTCCAATTCTGTCACAATAGTTTTCCAATGACATGAGTCTGCTAATTAAATAAAGGCCCAAATCTGCCAATTCGTTCAGTTGGACTAAATGAAATGAAATACATACATACATTTACACTCACGCCTTTCTCCCACAGGGGTAGGCAGAAACTATAGACCACCACTTGCTACGATTCTTGCATACTTCTTTTGCTTTGCGACATTCATACATCTTCTCATACATACGCGCCGGTTGCGAGTACTACGCACCTGAAATGAAATGAAATGATGAAATGATATTTATTTCTGTAAGTAGATCATTAGAGACACTTTACAAGTCAATGGTTTGTTTTTTTTATAGCCAGATGGCTTCGGCATTTCCTAACTGACGACCTCTGAGAAGAAACACCGAAACAAACTCAGAGAACTATGGTCTCTTTTAAAGTCCAGACATAAAATAATGACACAAGACTGAAATGACACAAGGATTGGCAGAATTCGTAGACAAATCTGTCGAAAATCAAGATTTCTGTAGCCATTCAATGATGATTTTGGCACAGTTAAATAACAGACTTGGGGCTCAAGGACTGATAGATTACAAATATAAAACTGACAAAAACAATGTTATGTGCAACCTACATTGCTAGAAAGCATTTTAAAAAATAAATAAAAAAACCGGCTAGTACGAGTCGGACTTGTGGAGGGTTCCGTACCGTTATATAAAACGGCAAAAAAATCATGACTGTTTTATGGGAGCCCCCGTAAATATTTATTTTATTCTGTTTTTTAGTATTTGTTGTTATAGCGGCAACAGAAATGCATCATATGTGAAAGTTTCAATTGACTATCACGGTTCATGAGATACAGCCTGGTGATAGACGGACGTACGGACAGAGAACTCTTAGTAATAGGGTCCCGTTTTACCCTTTGGGTACGGAACCATAAAAACTATTCTGAACCCATCGATAGACGATTTTGACACAATAAAAACAACGGGTTGCACTCCGGGAGTGCCGGCAGAAGTGAAAATTTGAATATTACCGAAGATTTCACTTCAATAAATGATAATGTTCAGTTGTACTGTCTAAGAAAACATGTGACGACCTCTGTGGTTTAGTGGTTCGAGCACCGGACTGCCGACCATGAGGTCGTGGGTTCGATTCCCATAGGACACAAAAAATTATGTGATGAATATGTTTGTGTTCGTCTGGGTGTTTCTTATGTATTATAAGTATGTATTTACAAAAAAAAAAGTATATAAGTATTATATCCATTGTCTAGTACCCATAGTACAAGCTCTGCTTAGTTTGGGACTAGATAGTGCTGTGTAAAAATGTCCCAGAATATTTATTTATTTATTATAGCCAAGCCAATAGCCAAGTGGTCCTGACCGCGACTGCTACGCTAGAGGTCCTGGGTTCGATTCCCAGGTCGAGCAAAGTGTTATTGGGTTTTTCTATGAAATTCCCAGTAGCAGCTCGGAGTTAGGAATTTGTGCCCGGTTAATGGCAATAGGCTCGCCCCCTATTACATGGGACCTAAACATACCGGCGAACTGTGGGTGTACATTAGTACGCCTCTGCTTAACCCTTCGGGGAATACAGGCGTGATGGTATGTTATGTTATTTATTATTTGTTTTCACTTTTGTCTTACGGTCTTATCTGTCGCGATATGATCGCGTGTTTAACATTTTTTTCCCCATGACAAAAAGTGCACAGCGCCGCTAAAGTTTTCACTTCAAAAATATCAGATTTAAGACCCTGATAAATAAACAATAAATTCACAACAGACGCAAGGCACAGGTCACAAGCACAAGTGTTTGTAATAGGGTTATGTATCATCTGAAAGACACCAACAGCCAACAAAAAAGTTTATCAAAGTAACGTTAACTGCTCAACTCTGCTGCTTTGTTTAACTTGTCATCACTGAGTTTATTTAAGGCTAATCTTAAGGAGTGTTTACAATAGGGTGCGAAATTTTTGAGACTTGTTATTAACATAACATACCATCACGCCTGTATTCCCCGAAGGGTTAGGCAGAGGCGTACTAATGTACACCCACAGTTCGCCGGCATGTTTGGGTCCCATGTAATAGGGGGCGAGCCTATTGCCATTAACCGGGCACAAATTCCTAACTCCGAGCTGTTACTGGGAATTTCATAGAAAAACCCAATAACACTTTGCTCAACCTGGGAATCGAACCCAGGACCTCTAGCGTAGCAGTTAGACTTGTTATTGTGAAATGTTATATAAGTTCACGTTTTTTTTTCATGAGATATTTGTCAGATTTGCCATGGATCGGTCTTTAGTACTTTTTTCTATAATCCAATAGGTAAATAAATGATACCTAAATAATATTTCTATATAAATCTAATAAAGCTCAAGCGGCGGTAGCCTAATGGCTAAGGCGTCGGACTTGCGATCATGTGGATGCCGGTTCGAAACCCACCCATCACACTACCGACGTGAACCCATTCGTAACACAAGCATTTTAGCTTAGCACGAGGGGTTAACAAGAATACTAGTGATGTCCGATCCACATTGCTAGTAAGCTTTTTTAAGTCAATTTTACAATTCTATGGTTATTACATTTAGATATACACCGAAAACCCGAACGAAACGCTTTAGTCAAATTTTATCTTGCGAACCGCCGATGTAGAATGCGCTTCCCCAAAGATATAATCTGGGTGTCTTTAATTCACGAGTGAATAGGTTCATCTTAGGCGTTCCATCGTAGGTCGCAGTGTTGCTTAACATCAGACGAACGAGCGATCAAGCGTAGGTAGGCTTATCAAGAATAAAAAAAAATATAACTGCATCATTAGCCTAGTGGTCCAGAGCGCCACTGCTACGCTAGGGGTCCTGGGTTCGATTCCCAGGTCGAGCGAAGTGTAATTGGGTTTTTCTATGAAATTCCCAGTAGCAGCTCGAAGTTTGGAATTTGTGCCCGGTTAATGGCAATAGGCTCGCCCCCTAGTACATGGGACCTAAACATACCGGCGACTGAACAACTGTGGGTATACACTAGTACGCCTCTGCCTAACCCTATAGGCGTGATGGTATGTTTATTAAAAGATTGAAATAATCGCGATGTATAGAAGACAATCCCCTTAACAGGTTATGCTAATAAAATGATATTGTTTTCTTTAGAAAGTCCTATTAATTAAGAAGTGTGGCAGTCGCATTTTATTAATCCCGCCAAAGTCGGGAAGACCTATTAATGTTTAAAACTTCTCCTCTTTAAAAGACACAAGGTGTTACCAGGGCAATAAAATACAATATTATTTATCTCAGATAATAATTCACAATTTTTATGGCAATTCTTGGAGGAGTTTTGTATTTTTAAATGTGAATTTGTGTTTGGAAGTTTAGAACGTCCGTTATTTAAAATGCAATTGGCTTTGTTGATAAGTGTCGTTATTTTTTGAGTTATAAACAAAGGAATGATTTGAATCAGATGTTTTTTGTTGTATTTTTCTCTTTTAAGACTGACTTAAATTATTTTGTTTTGTTTTTACCTTTAGTGAAAATATCATAACAACTTCAAAATTTTATTAGTTAAAATTTTATTATTTTATCTTTAATCTTGGAAATCACCAATTATTTTGTCCTGGCAATAATAATGGTTTTCTTTTGCGTTATGAAACAATAACATTTTCCCTTCATAATTATCATTAAAACAGAACCAACTAATTATCAACTTCACTTTCCAGGCCTTTTAAAAGTCATCCTTCCTAGGGGGCAATAATATCTCATTAAGTACTATAAGAAGGCCGCCTAATGAATTTAAATATCCCTAAAGCCTCTCCTGAAAGGCTGACACATATTCTCTCAATAACATAACACAATTAGGCGCAGTCGGTTACAGCAAAAATCCATCTGGAACTTGCCACTTAAGGGCTATCCAGTTCGTAACTCGACCACTCGCTACGTTCTTGCTACGAGCTACGAAAGCTACGGCGTAGGCGTGTCCGTAGACATCATGATTCTATTGAAATTAGTACCCACCATAGAAGTTAAATAAATAAATAATTATATTTATAATATATTAATGAAGATATAAATACCTTTATCATAAATTATTTTTGATAAATAAAATACCTATATGATTCAATTTATTTACGTATTAGATTTATAACTTTTATAACTGATTCATAAATTACGTTTAATGAAACGCATATATTTATATTATTTACACAAGATTGAAATTTTCACAAGCTTGATTTTTTTATTCCCTCATTGAGATTGTGAAATGTAAAAAAAAAATTAAATGAACTTTTTGATTGATATTTTTTTATTTGAAAATAAATTTTAACACCAGATGATAATGAAAGTATTCGCCTCCTACTTTTAAAAGAAAGAAAATGTTTTTAAATATTTCACAAGTTCGGAACATATTAAACACTCATTTATCAATAATGCCGCATCAAATTCTTCTGACGTCATCCCCGAAAAGGTGGCATTAGTGTTCCGTCAACGCATCCTCCCAGAGCTTCACTAGAAACAATAATGAGTCCCCGAGATTTCCCCAACGTGTAGTACCGACCTACGAATTTGTAAAGTTATCAAATTTTCAAAACTGTGTAACGCATTATGCCTCGTCGTCACGTCGGCGTGTATAATTATAATTGCAATTATTACTTTGTTGGTGACTGGATTTATTGTTGCTAGGGAAAGGGAAGTGATTCTAAAGTATTTGTATTTTTTTTATAAGAACCGGCACGATGCACTTTTACCTTATTTAGTCGTGTATATACCAGAGCCAAAAAGAATATATTATATACATATAGTGGGATCCTAACTACCTCATTAGCCAAGTATTCGATTCCCAGGTCGACCAGTATTATTGGGATGCTCAATATAATTCCCAGTAGCAGCTCGGAGTTTGTGTTTGTGCCCGGTTAATGGCAATATGCTCGCCTCCTATTACATGGGACCTAAAACATACCGGAAAAATGTGGCCATTTGTAGAACTGAGAGTCAGGTACAAACCAAATTACCAAATCTATATGGGACCATCTCTGAAGTATTATAAAAGTCGATATCGGCTCAGCCTATAATTGCAGTCCACTGCTGGACATAGGCCTCCCCGAATGTGCGCTATTTCACCCTGTCCTCGCTTGTCGGTTCCAACTACTGCCGGCACCCTTCCACAAATCATCACTCCATCTTGCCGGAGGGCGTCCACACGCTACGTTTGCAGATTGGCGGTCTCTACTCAAGAACACATCTGGCCCAGCAGTTGTCAGTTCTTCTACAGATATGGCCAGCTCACTGCCACTTCAGCTTGCTAATTCGGTTTGCTATGTAGCTATCTTTGGTTCTCTGTCGGATAACCTCGTTGCGGGATTTATCGGCTTACAATTGGCGCAAAATATGGCGCAACATACACACAAAATTAGCAGCAGAATTGAGATCTTCGTCTTTTGAATTCGATAAAAAGTTACACAATTATGTTCCGTGTAGGTAAATATGATACTTTCTATCACTCTCAGAAAATAAGTTAGTTTTGTAGATAATATAGCTTATTTACAGCCTAATTAAACTAGAATAAGATCTTTAATATGTAAAATATAAAGATAAAGAAAGGATGTCACGTCTAGGCAACAAAATACTCTTCCACATCACTGTCACCTACCCAGAAGACTGACAGCATTGCCACGTTGAATGGCAATGCTAATGAAATGAAAATGAAAATCATAATTACCATCCAGAAATACCTCATTAAATTAGTGAATGTAATGAAAATAACAGTAACACGTGCCATAAGGCCGGCTACACACATCGATACATGAATGTTGCAACGTACAGATAACGAAACTAGTCGCGTCACTATAATACGTAATCATACGCGCGCTCTATGATTATTTAGAGCTGGATATGCTATAAAGGTGTTAATACCAATTATAAAATAACTAGCTTCTGCCCGCGACTTCGTCTGCGTGGACTACAGATGAAAAGTAGCCCATGTGTTATTCCAGACTATAAACTATCTCTGTGCCAAATTTCATCCAGATCCGTTCAGCCGTTCTGGCGTGAAAGAGTAATAAACATCCATCCATCCATCCATCCTCACAAACTTTCGCATTTATAATATTAGTAGGATAGTCCGGCTCGACCGGAGTGATACTACGGCCTCTCAGAAAACCGGCGTTACGTTGTGTTTCGCTGGGGCCCAAACCCTTTTAAAAGCACTTGCAACTCCTTTGGTGTTGCGGGTGTCCATGGGCGGCGGTAATCGCTTACCATTAGGTGATCCGTCTGCTCATTTGCTTTTCAAACTTTCCATTTTCTTTATAATTGATGATGAAATTTGTTTATGATGCGAAGAATGTGATTGGCTTTTTTTATGTAACTAACCATATCCGTCACTCTACTCATTCTGAGAGAAGACCCCTGCTCAGAAGTCGGACAGTACCTTAAATTCTTATTATTATTATTTATTTCTTAAATAGATAAACACACTCAAAATATTTCACACTCAGTACTATCCACTCTATAAACTCCCAGCTAATAATACCGTTTGACATGTACCAATTTTGAGTTCATTTGTTATTAAAAGCTTTTCAGCGGGAGTCCCGCGGAGGCAATGCTCTAGTACTAAATAGAACGGTAGTTGTAACATTATCTTGTACGTTCATTAGATTTTGTAATGTGGTTAGGCTGTGTTGACGAGCTGAATTTGTTAGGCTGTGGATTCAGGTCGCTTCGTTTGTATGCGGCTGTATTTTAGAATGTGTTCCTCTGACAATACTTTTTTGATATATTAGTGGAATTATTAATCTTTATTTATCACATTTCAAATGTCATCTGAATAAGCAGGATCAGCGTATGGTCATTCACTTAGTCCCAATCTAATTTAGTGTAATATACGCTGCTTTCATTTTTAAATAAATCTATAAGCGTGTATATTACGCGTGTCAACATTTTTCCTTCACCAAGGCATAAGTCCTTTCCGTCCTTAAGCGGCAACAAAAAAACGTGAGGAAGCCTGCATGCCTGAGAGATTTTCTTGGCGCGTGGTTCCTCTCCTCACATTGAGAGGAAATCCAGGGTTGATGATGTGATATTAATTTGACATCATCAAGGCATACGTTATTCTAATCATAATGAATGATGTATCTAAATTTCTAACATCACAAACATTAAAAAAGCTTTGAATTTCTATTATGGTTAGTTATTACTTTTCATGTATGTATTATAACTAAAACAAGGCACGTGAACGTTTCTATCAAGCATTTTAAACGCTGTCTTAGAGTCAATAGCAAAACAAAATCAAACCAAAAAATAAGTATTTAAAAATCATTTCATTACAACAAATGGAAATATTCTTAAAGAGGCTTATTTAAATAAGTAAAATTAAAATTAATCTATAGAGCGATTAAAATAAAAGCTGTTGGAATCCCCGAAGACGCTTAATATAAAATAATAGAAAAACTTATAAATATTCACGGAGCGGAGTTAAACCTTTAGCTGGAGTGACGGATTCGTTTTTACTTATTCCACAGAAAATCTGCTTAAAATCCGTATTAAAAGAATCACTCGGAATTTATTTGTTAGGCGGCGCAAGCGATATGCGTGAAGCGAATTCTATTCAAGCAAAATAGATAATGCTTGATTAGGTACAAATAGAAAAATCATTATTATCTGATGATATCTGCATTTTATTTAGCTTTAAGGCTACATTTCTATTATTAATTCAAAATTCTGAATGCGAAACAGATATCATAAGGATTATTAACACAAGAATATATATATGGTAAATTTTACAATATAAAATACAAAGTAGACTTTTTATTGTATCTCATGTATTGACAATTTAGCAAACATTTTCTTATAGATTTAATAAAATCCATGCTTAATCACAGAATGTTATCATTTCCCACGATAAGCTAACCTAGCATTATTTATTAGAAAATACCTTATAAAAAGATCAGTTTTATACAGGAATTGAGAAGTGTTTTCAATTGTAATGTGCATCGGAATTAAACATGATGATTTATTAATGTCTGGCAGTTGCTGGCTTGCCTTATTCTTCGAAGATCTTAAGGATTTGGTTAGTCAGTCTAGACATGCTAAACTAAAAAAATATTGTAAAGTTAGTATCAAATATTCTATAACTACAATCTTTAACGCTAACTCTTAACCCTTGCACCACTCCATCGAGTTTTCTCCTTATCTCGTGGCAATGGTCGCGATTCAGAGTGGTTACCCTTTGGATGTTGTCGTAGGGAATGATTTTAAATGTAAAAATTATTCAAATACGCCTCGGATAAGACGCTCAGCGGTCGAATAGTTGACGTCTTCCAAAAACTGGATCGGGGATCGGCGTTTTTGAGTAATAAGCTTGTATTTTCCGGGCCAAATGTCTCGGAATAATTTCTCAAATTTTGAAATTTTATCTATCACTGTTTCTGTATTTTAATGTCGAGATAGGCGTTGAATTGAGGGTTGAAGATTAATAATAACATAACATACCATCACGCCTTTCTACCCCTAAGGATTAGGCAGAGGCTTACTAATGTACACCAACAGTTTGCAGAAAAACCCAATAACACTGCTCGACCTGGGTATCGAACACAGGACCTCTAGAGTAGCAGTCGCGCTTAGAACTACTAGGCTAAGGAAGCGGTCAAATAACTTAAAAAGAAAAATAAGCTATGTTCTTCAGCTGTTTTTATCCGTTGCGAAGTTTATTTTTATGTTTTCAAAAACCTCAATTCGGTTTTGACAAAATGTATAATTATGCAAACAGCTTATTGCACATTCATAATATTTGAAACATTTTTAAGGTTCCAATAAATATTTTACTTATAGAAATGGAAAGCAAATCACAATTAGATATAGATGAGTATAAAATCACACTTACCCTACGTTTGTTGTGGATAAAAAAAAACCAGTCGGCATCATACATTGTTACATTTATTGTGTTACAAAACCTCAGCGATCCACGAAGACTTCAATTAACAGGTGAACTGTTACCGCTCCTCTAGTTGAGTGCACCTCTAGTGACTCGGATGTCACAGCTAATTAATACGAGAACGCGTATGTGTCGTTGAAAGTCTATGGAATGGAAAATGTTACTGTTTTTTTAGGGGCGATTCTTCAATTTTTAATGTTTTGGAGTGAAAAGAACGGCATTGAAGGGTTATACAACTTGAACTGAATTTTAGAGTTTACTATTTTATATTTAGTTTCAATTGATGAATTGTAAATGTTACAAAGCTAAGAATTTAATTGGTCTAACATTGTTAAGTTAAATTCATGGAAGTTGCGAGGCAACCCCAATACAAGTATACTAATAACTTACAGGGCCTGTCTCAATTTTTGTAATGTACAACAATGTATTAGTTACAATAAAAACATTTTTTTTTTTTTTTTTTAATTGAGGAGCACTGACTCTCAAGTCTCAACACATTATTTAAATAATTAATTTTAAATGGTAAAATAATATGTTACAAAATTTCGAGAATTTGAGGGATTGTCAATATGACAAGAAAGCATCTTTTTTTAAAAAGATGGTTAAGATAAAACTAAAACAAAACGTGAAAAGTTAGAATTAAATAACAACCCTTTACATTAACCATAATATCTAACATAATCTGCAATTTTAACCAAGCAACGGAAATTCCCGCCAAAACGACCGCCATCTTGCTTTTCAACTCAAAACATTAGAGGTGAAACATTTGAAAAAATAACACTTTTCGTTGCGTAATCGAATCGTTAGCCCTAAATTGGCATCTCGATAACAAATTCAATTTTAGGCCGGCGTTCATCGCACTCATCTTTGACAATTCTGTCGCTGATATAGCAAAGGGAAGGGGTTAAGATGGCAGCCGATAAACAAAAAGGCGAAAAAAACTTAATTTAACTTCGAGCGAGGAAACGAAGTCGCGGCCAAGATTTTTTTATATTTATTTATTTTGTGGAGTTCATGGAAATGTGACTAAGGATGATTTTAGTGTGACAAAAACTTGACGAATGAATCTTTGGTTCTTTGCCTGTTACCATCAAATTTTGTCCAAAAGTTTCTTAAAAACGTAGTTTAGTGGTTCTAAGCGCGACTGCTATGCTAGAGGTCCTGAGTTCGATTACCAGGTCAAGTAAACTTATTGAGTTTTTCTATGAAATTCTCATTAGTAGGTAGCTCGGGAGATTGGATTTATGCCCGGTTTATTGCAAAAGGCTTTCTCCCTATTACTTATATATTAGTACACCTCTGCCTAACCCGAAGACAAGCGTGATGGTAAGCGTTATGTCATTATTACATATATTGTGGAGTATAAATACAGTTTTATTGTAACTTTTGCAGAATCTATTTGATACATTTATTCGGTTGCGATTTAAAAGTCAGCTCTATAAAATTACCGATGATTACCAAAGACAAAAAAAAACAAGCGCAGAGACAATACAACGGAATCTTCTAGCCAACTCACCATTATAATTTACTCCTGATTGGGATCAAGTTGAAATTAAGAAAAAATAAAAGGGACAAAGGGGGACGAAGGAACGTGATTGTCTTTTTTTATCTGTAAGACTTGATTTTACAAACAACCCCTTTTTATTTTGATCCCTTTGTGTTGAATTGTTGATTAACGGCCCTAAATTGGGTGGGTCCCGATAATGAGTGTATAATTACAGTCTGCAGTCTCTGTTTTGTTTAAATATTCTATGTAAGAACCTACATAGTTTTGTCTTTTTGACATTGACAGTAAACATCAATTTGACATTGTTTGAAAATATAACACCTAGGGGTCGTTTTTCGGTTATCAGGTGGTAAGACCTCTTGGGATCCCATTTCGGTAGCTGTCTTGAAGTACCTTGGTGTGTGTTTCGACTTTGCCTCGTAGAGAAAGTTCCGCCTTGGTTTCTGCAGCTTTAGTATTTCGGAGGGGCTACTCCTCTGGTGTTGCAGGTGTCTATGGGCGGAGATGATTACTCACCATCAAGTGGTTCGTCTGCCAACATAATCGATTAAAACAAAACATAATATTTTGAATAATAGGTATACCTCATACATAACATATTCTACTTTTATATCCCACACTGCTGGGCACGGGTCTTCTCTCACAATGAGAGAGAATAGGCTATTTATAGTCCACCACGCTAGCCTAATGCGGGTTGGCAGACTTCACACGCCGTCGAGAAAATCTCAAACGTGCAAGTATCCTCACGATGTTTTCTTTCACCGTTTAATCACGTGATAATTAACTAATTAATACGCATAAAACTTCGAAGAGTCAGAGGTGCATGCCTTGGATTTGAACTCGAGACCTTTGACTTGGCAGTCTAATGGTCATATCACTAGGCTATCACGGATATAATACCTCATTTACAGAAAAACTAATTCTTATCTGTGTTTCTGATCTTCATTTTCCTATGTCCAGACTGTTATCTGCCATCCATCACGCCTTACCAAAGGGGCCTCAACACATTCTGTACAGCCATTAAACCAGAGCAATCAAAAGTCAACATAAACACAACTGGTGATCGAACCTGCGACCCTCCCCAAGACTTATTTGTTCCCACTGTAATTTCATGTTCTTAATGGCTAACGATGCAATGGTTTTGAGTGGATATGGTACAGCCATATATTTCACTGTTTATATTAATTTCAGTCATATCTTTCACTATTTGATTTCAAGATTGAAACTAGTATTTATTTATAAACCATACCACCCCACAAACGAGCAGACGGATTGCCTGATGGTAAGGGATTTCCGCCGCCCATGGACACCCGCAACACCAGAGGAGTCACAAGTGCGTTGCCGGCCTTTCAAAAAAGTTTGGGCCTCCGGTATCCTCACTCACTCGGCGAAACACAATGTAAGCGTTGTTTTCTGTGGAGCTGTGGTATGATATCAGTCCGGTCGAGTTCGTGCCGAAGCATGGCTCTCCCACATAAGTGATAATGGTATTATGAAATTCCTAATAGCAGCTCGGAATATCGGATTTGTACCCGGTTTAATGTCAATAGCTCGCATACCGGCAAACCGTGGGTGTACATTAGAAAACGTCTGCCTAGCCCAGGAATATAATAATAATAATATAACGTTTATTTCAGACATAGTCCATAAAATATGTTAGTAATACAGAAATACCTTAAAAAGCTAGTGTTAGTAAAAACATAAAAATAATTGAAAATAAAACAACAAAGGGTTGCAATCCTATGGCCGGCCCAAAACCCGACCACTTGCAGTGTGTAGTCGCCACCAGTGCCGCCACATAGGACAGTCCCAGCGACCGTCAAACACGTTCAGGATGCTATTCGAGCTGGCCCGCATGCGCTCTAGAAGAGAGGCACAGCGCTTTCGTATTATAGCATGGAAGCCATCCACTCTCTTCTCCGCAAACATAGCTGAGGCGCTACAATGGCGTGGCAGGCCGACCAACACCCTAAACGCGTTGTTATATTGTACTCGCAGAGCACTGTATGCACGCTGCGTGTAGCATGCGCATATAGGCGCAATGGTATACTTTATTATTTTAGTTTTTCGATAGGCACATCACAATAGCTAAATGATTGGCTGAACCAGAAGGTTATACTTAGGTGGATTAAATTTAATTATAAGTATGTTCAGGTTTCACCAAAAAGCACATTACCAAATACTTTGACCACCTTTTCGTGGTCACGTCTATTAAAAAGCCATGTCTTCACTATTCTATCGCAAAGTTAAGGGCCGGTCCACACTGGCTAGTTTTCACATTAAACAGTTTCCACTCGTCGTCTGACTCTGGCCAGCGTCGAACGCAATTAAATTCGGTCGCGCACGGACCATTGGGTGGGCAGGGGTGGATTTAGGTTTGAATGTATTTAGAACTGCCTAATGCCCGCGGTTTTGCCTCACTGCCTGCTTCTTAAGGAGTTTTTGAGACAGACGGTACTTTATGTCCTTCAAGATTCGATCTATCTCTAAGTATACCGAAATTTATTAAAATTTGTTTAGCTGGTTTGATATGAAAAGGTTACAGACAGACAGAGCTATTTTCGGATATATAATATGTACTAGCTTCCGCCAGCGACTTCATCCCCGTGGAATAGTTACTTAGTCTTAGCGTGATGATGTATAGCATATAATAGCCTTCCTCGATAAATGGGCTATCTAACACTGAAATAATTTTTCAAATCGGACCAGTAGTAGTTCCTGAGATTATCGCGTTCAAGCAAACAAACAAACCCTTCAGCTTTATATATTAGTATATATAGATAAAGTACTAGCTTCTGCCCGCGACTTCATCCGCGTAGCTTGTATATATATATCATCACGATACGCGGACGGAGTCGCGGCCAGAAGCTGGTATCTTTATAATATGGAAAAATGAAATAAAATACATTTCTTTTTATTTCATTTTTCGATATTACAAAGATCTTATCCCACGATCTTAATGTACTAGTGTCGTGACTCATTTAATTTGAATTGTAAGCTATACTTAAATTATTTATTTTAAAATGGCAATAAAATAAAATTTATTGTTTTTAATTCTATTTAACTAGGTATTGTTTGTAAGACACAATGCGTCCCCTAGTAGGTCAGTTCATCAGAGGTCGGATATCGTAAAGATATCGACGCGAAGGCATTAAGCCTAAAGGGTCGCCCTCCGGTTTACGAGAACACACTCAAACCGCGCGCGTACACATACCGTGTTCTAACCAATAATTCAGAAGTGTTAATATACTTTATACTTACGAGTTATTTTATAATTAGTAGGCATGGAAATTATTGCTATTTTTCATTAATATAATTATAATTCAATTATTAATTTAACTAGCTTCTGCCCGCAACTTCGTCCGCGCAGCGTGATGATATATAGCTTAATGCCTTCCTCAATAAATAGGCTATCTAACGCTGAAAGATTTTTTCAAATCGGACCAGTAGTTCCTGAGATTAGCTCGTTCAAGCAAACAAACAAACTCTTCAGCTTTATATTTATATACTAGCTTCTGCCCGCGACTTCGTCTGCATGGACTTCAGATAAAATGTAGCCCATTTGTTATTCCAGACTATAATCTATCTCTGTGCCAAATTTTATCCAGATCCGTTCAGTTGTTCTGGCGTGAAAGAGTAACAAACATCCATCCATCCATCCATCCTCACAAACTTTCGCATTTATAATATTAGTAGGATTAGTATTTATATTAGTATAGAGTATAGATTAACAAGGTAGAGTTTTAGGCTGATTGTCAGGCTTTTTGGAATTTTGACAACCCCAACACTTAAAACCTATGTTCATGCAAGAAACTCGACTTTTTCAGTTTTGTCAGGTAACACCTTTGTCCACCTACCCCTTCAATTCTCAGGAGCAGCTCGAAGTTTCAATACTTGCCCAATTAAATGGTAATAGGCTTGTCCTCTATTATATAACCTAAATATCTCGGCGTACTATGAGCGTACACGTTTGCCTACTTCGGGGAAAAGAAGCGTAAATAATTTTATGTTATTTTAAGAAATTCTCCGTCGAAAAAGACCCCGTAAATGTACACTCACTTGGTCAGTATGAGCTGTTAGAGTAACACTACGTGATACACAAATCGAGGCCCCATCATCCGTGACTCGGCCTCGCAACGATCATTATGTGTGCCCTTTAGTACTGTCCATCCGAAATATATGTAAATGCTTATTACTATCTTAGACAGAGGGTAAATGCGGCAGAGTGTTGTATTTATTAAAAACAAGCTGTTACTCGGTATATCAACAGGATTTAGGTACTATACTTCGATATTTTAATAGTATTCAGTAACTTGACAGTTCAAAGAACTTCTAATAGTGTAGGGGTAGTGAAAGATTTTGCGTAAAAAATGAACGATAAAAAGGTTTAATATAAAATCAAACTAAAAATTTGTAAATAAGATGTGAAATATAAAACAAATTAATAATCTATATACTTACTATTACTTATTACTTACTAATTTACTTACTAATATATAAAGCTGAAGAGTTTGTTTGTATGTCTGTTTGCTTGAACGCGCAAATCTCAGGAACTGTTGGTCCGATTTGAAAAATTATTTCAGTGTTAGATAGCCCATTTATTGAGGAAGGCTATATGCTATATATTATCATCACGATACGCGGACGAAGTCGTGGGCAGAAGCTAGTAATTAATACCAGTAATTTTCTTTTTTATTTTCATCTAATAGAAACAAACCAAAAATGAAATTCACGTAATTTAACTTTTTTTACTTTTGTAATTTTATAGATAACCTTACTACTGAAAAACAAATTCTATATATTTTAATAGTTTATATTGTGTTTTGAAGAAAAGTTATTCAATTTAACATAATAAGTTTGTTCATGTAAGTACATTATTTATGTTCATTCAATTTCGTTCATTCTTACACTACTACAATCTGGTAACCCTTCAACTGTCAAGTTACTGAATACAATTAAAAGTCGAAGTTTTTATAAAATATAATTCAGCTTCTTAATGAAATATGCACCAGATTCTAAGTCTTTTATGTCAAACTTTATTTCTTGAATTAGTTTTTGCTTGATGCATGTACAAACATAGAACGATCATAAGTAAGCAATTACTGCTGCCCATAGACACGTGTGTTGTCAGCCTTTTAAAAGGGTTTGGGCCTCCGGTATCCTCACTCTCTCGGCAAACACACAACATAAATGTTGTTTCACGCTGATATTCTGTTTCGATTTCTACCAATGATACAAGTGTCTTTATAAATATTTGTTAAAACTTTAAACAACAAAATTTTAACCCCATCAATGCCGCACAAAAGTTATAAGGAACTTTGGCGCCTACACAATTCAGTTCGTAATGAAAACATAAATAATTGAGCTCACTTAATACACTAATAATGGCTTATAACAATAATTAGTTCGGCGATTTTGGGGTCGATCCCAAGGGGTCAAGCGGACCGATTGTCCTTTGAAGGGTTGATTAAGATGACCGGTGGGGTTGCTTCGATTATAGATTAAAACTTAGAATAACGTAGAATGGTATGTTCTTTGATTTTGCCAAGATGTATTCAGAAAGAAGATATATCGAAAAGGTTGATCCTATGGAGATCCGGCAAAAACATGGAGTTTTTTGCCGGACTCTCTTTATAAATAGGTAAATAGTGTTGCATTCTTTACTGGTAAAATATTGCGATGAACTGTAAGTTAAAGTTGTAGTGTAGTAGTCATTACTATATAGGTTAAAGTGTCACCGAAGTCGGCAATATTAAACGGTCTTCTAACTGTGGGAGAGCCATGCCCTTGATCGGCTCGACCGGAGTGATACCACGGCCTCGCAGAAAACCGGCGTTAAATAACATTTACGTTGTTTCGCCGAGCGAGTGAGGATACCTGAGGCCCAAACCCTTTTAAAAAGCGGGCAACGCATTTGCGACTCGTCTAGTGTCGCGGGTGTCCATGTCGGCAGTAATCGCATACCGTCAGGTGATCCGTATGCTCGTTTGCCCCTCTATCCCATAAAAATACTAAGATTCTGGGACTTTTAGTTTTAAAAATCCGTAAAAAGTACTTTCATTTCAATAATATTGAATCTGTTAAAGCCCTGTTCATATACTTATTAGGTACCCACTATAGCCGATAATTTGTCCATTGCATACTCTTTGGTGTTCTGTAATGACCGGAGAAAGGGATAGGGAACAAGTTTAATGCGGGCCCCATACCTACCTGTCTCAGGATTAGCACAACGCCGCTATTTGTCACCGACCGGGTTTTTTGGAAACGCGTTAATTACAAGGCCTTTGATGTGTCCTTCTTAAACTTAACATACAATATATTACCGTGTTATATAACTTATAGTAACATATCATATGTATACTGTTGTATGTACGTATGTACCTTCGTTATTATACATGCAATCACGCTTTTTCTACGAAGAAGTAAGCAGAAAAATATATATGGATCGAAATTGGAATCGATTAAGTTACTTATTCTGAACAAACTTTATTCAGGTATCGCATAATACTAAAAATCTCTGCTATTATATTGTAACTAAGCTGTGTCTGTACATTAAAGATATTAAAAAAAACAAGTGGGTACACAAACGTCACCGAATACAAAAATGAAATTTTGTAAATTACAAGAATTTTAAATTCTTGTATGTCTGTTTGTTACGGGATGGCGCTAAAACTACTGAATAGATTTTAATTTTGTTATCACTGTTAAAGAATATATGCTCCTACTTAAAAACTGGTCAACTTCTTATCTCTCTCTTAGCTCTGATGTATACCTACAGGCCCATACAAAGAAGAGATCATCACAGTTGGATTTTTTTTTGGGATCCATTTTTAATCCTAATATAGCTTCACGTGAGCGAAAGCCGCGGGTGAAAGCTAGTAGTGTATAAGATCAAAAATCTTGAATGAGATGGCGACTCCAATTCACCCTCTTCAAGTGCCAAAAACACGTAGCGATAGAAAATGGAAAACAATAAGAATTGTTCATTTAAAAATTAAATATCCACTACAATAGCTGTCCGACAATAGGAGTGAATTGGACAAACTGATTATATGTACGTCCGCTTTATCTTTTCTCTTAAGGGATAAAAATAATTACAAGATGAAAGATATTTCCTAGCAAGCGCTTTTTTTCAGCGTTTTTTTCGCTTTTTCTTTGGCCCGAGACGCGATCTGTCGCCGTCTCATTGTGTTATCCATTGGCTGGCCGTTAGATTTGTATGGATACGATCGGAGGACAAAATGAGTACCTAACTAATTTATTGGGATCGTTGAAGAAAGTTGTCCCATATGAAAGAAAGTGTATTCCGAGTCGCAAGACAAAACGACACTTTAAAAAATATATGCTACCTATGTTTATTGTAATAAAACTGCCTTATTGACGTGACTGCTACGCTAGAGGTCTTGGGTTCGATTCCCAGGTCGAGCAATATGATATTGGGTTTTCTATGAAATTCTCAGTAACAGCTTGGAGTTTGGGATTTGTGCCCGATCAATTGTAATAAGTTCGCCCCCTATTACAAGGGACCTAAACATACCGGCTGACTGTGGGTGTACGTTAATACACCTCTGCCTAACCCATCAAGGAATACAGGCGTGGTGTTATGTTATATTACATTATACTATAATCATTTTTTAAAGGATATCCTCTTTCTTCTTTCGGTACGTTTTAATTCAATTCGTAGTCCATAGTAATTAACCCTTTTGAGACAATTCTTTGCGTAGAGACAATAATAATAAGCTGACAAATGAACATTAATGCTATGGGTATACTTCTGCGTGCCAAGACTATATAATGTAGAGAGGTCAGCAGGAATGTACATCAAATGCTCCTCTTGTACCTATTTAAAATTTACAATTACTATAACATACATTAACACATCTTCTCATACATACGCGCCGGTTGCGAGTACTATGCACCGGACCTTTTTGAAGGACCTCAGGGAAGGTATGTCTTTCTAGGACGACCTCTTACGACGCTGAATTCCGAATCCTTACTTAGAGTTGTTACTGAAAAAATCATAGAAAAATCCCATAACATTTGCTCGATCTGGCGATCGAATCCAGTACCTCAAACTTTAATAGTCACACTTGTGATTACATGACTATTAAGAAAGTTATCTAGAAATAATAAATAATTATAAAAGTAATCTTTACGTGTGCGTTTGATAAAAAAATATTATCTTTTTGGGATTTTTTAAAGTTATTTCAGTAAAGGAAAAATTCGACTCGCAGGCAGGATTCAAACCTGCGTCTTCTGGCTAGGTACGCCAGACGCTATGTCCTCTAAAGCCACCGCGAGTCGCACCTGCCATGTCGAAATTTGCTTTCACATTCTGAACTTACGTCTTAAAAAAATATTAGTTTAACAAAACACTTTTTTTCTCTCATAAATCATCGTTCAATACTTAACTGTCCATGACTAAAAACTCTTCGAAACCAAGTAAAATCATCATAAATAAAACCTCCTTCGTATAAAAATGCCACGTGACCTCCCCGCCCGCCCAGCGGCGACCAGAAGCGGGCGTGAGGCGGTTATTGGTTATCGATTGCTTTCCGATCGGCCAACCGGAGCGAGGCCTGGCACGCCCGCATACACACGCCTATAGGAATATGTGGGAGGGAAGGAAAGTATCGGGAAAGGAATCTGTGGGACAAGGAAACTTGAAGTACAATCCCGAGCACAGATATGTATACAGTTGGCAAATTACAAAAGCTATTTTCTCTTAATGTATTAATTGAAATTTTATGATGTTATGAACATAGTATTTTCGAACCAATGCCCTTATGATATTGTTATTATCTCAAAGTTTGCAATCGTAATTTAAAAAAAACGCTTTGGAATTTTAGTAAGTGTACATATATTGATGCTCGTGACTGTACCTACGTAATATTTGGGATGGGGAATTTATTGAAGTAGATTATGTACCTAGCTATTGATTTAACATCAAAGCAATTTATAAAGAAAGAATATTTATTCCGAGTCACAAAACAAGGCAAAACTTTTTTTTAATTCTAGATAGGCAATACGCTTGATCGCTATTTCGCCTGATGTTAAGCGACACTGCGACCTAAGATGCCTAGAAGAAATCGATTCACTCGTGATTTAAAGACACCCAGATTATATTTATCGGGGAAAATTCACTCGGGAAGCGCATTCCACATTTCGGCGAAAAACTAAATAATATCACACATAAAACTTTAATAGATTATGTAAGCAGCATAATTTTGATCCATTTCTAGTAAGTGAGGTGTCAGCAAGGAGGTGCCTAAGCCATGATTTTTTCAATCAATAATATGTCAGATATACTTATCGATTGTTACTTTTATGTTATTTTAATGCTCGTTAATGGTGACTGTTGCTCACATTTTTTTGTTGTTCTTCTAATAACATTTTTATACGCGAAGACTTGTAATTGGCTCTCAGTCTATCTTACTGTTTTTTCTCTGTTATATCAAGCTGTAAGTCTTCCATGGAAATAAATAAATAAATAATTATAGTGTTAGTACCTACATTATTATATGTGACGTCAGAAAAAGCCCCCTATCTCTTCACTACGCATAACATCACACCTATATTCCCTGATGTGTTAGGCTGAAGTGTACTGTTGTACACCCAGAGTTCGTCGGTATGTTTAGGTCCCATGTAAAAGGGACAATGCACTTGTGACTCCTCTGGTGTTGCGGGTGTCCATGGGCGGCGGTAATCGCTTACCATCAGGTGATCTCCGTCTGCTCGTTTGCCTATCCATTTAATATTGACATATTTGAATGTAAAATGGACGTGTTATTATAAGAACTTCGCTGCATTCTCAAGGTTTTCATCTCACAGCATCTCACTCGCTCTTTTCGAACGCATCTCAATATCTCGTAACCGATCGGTTCGGACATGCGCATATCGGCGTATTTTTTTCTCACGGGGCGTGGCTTTCGATACGTCGATAGCTATCGATACACCACGCCTGGCGACCTGTCGATATACTGATGTATATTCACGGCTATAACACTTTGTAATATGGTCAGAATACAATGTAACAGGATATAGGCTGTAAGATTAGCATAAATAATAATAATGATAGGTTTACAAGTGTGATCAAGTTCGGTAGTTAGATGGAATAGTTCACTTAATATGATGATTACCTGATTGTAAGAGATTACCGCCGTCCATGGACACCCGCAACACCAAAGGAGTGCGTTGCCCGTCTTTTAAAAGGGTTTGGGCCTCCGGTATCCTCACTCACTCGGCGAATCACAACGTAAGTGTTGTTTCACGCAGTTCCAGCCGGCTCATTCGTGCCGAAGCATGGCTCTTTCATGATGAAATGTTTCGTATGAAATTCTTTAATACTGCGCTAAGTGACCAGTCTTTATACAAAAATTTAGTCCGCTGAGAAATTGTTTTAACATACCATAACGTATTTAAATACCAAATGGTTATGGTATGGTATGATACTTCACAATTGTATTTTATTTTGTGCGTTATCTGACTATTAATTAGGTCTTATTTCAATTGTCCAATGTCATATTTATTGGTATTTTACATGACTTTAAGGGCTACTTGCACCAATTTCAAATTTATATTTAAATTGTATTTAGACACGATTTTTCATAGAAATTTTGTGTTTAAATACAATTTAAGATGTTGGTGCAAGTGGCACTAATTATTAAACTAACTTTCACAATTATTAAAACGTAACATAAGAGAACAATATTGGGAGCGCCCTCTTCCAATAACGTTTCTGCGCAGACTCGAACCGATATTTGAAACCGATACGTGGGTGGGCGGGGCGACCGGTGAGCATTCCTACTGAAGTAGTGTGGGTAGTAGCCTATTTATCGAGGTCCTAGGTTCAATTCTCAAGTTAAGCAAAGGTTTGTTAGGTTTTTCTATAAAATTCTATATAGCCGCTCGAAGTGAATGGAACTAATGAAATGTAATGATATTTATTTTTGCAGAAATAAATATAATTTCCTCGTAGATATTTAGAGCCACTTTTACAAGTCAATTGTTTTTTTTATAGCTAGATGACTTCGGCGTTTCCTAACTGCCTCCTAATAACCTCTGAGAACACTAAAAACTAAAAAACTACACTACAGAACTAAGAAACACGGAAACAAAATAAGAAAATCATCATCATGGTCTCTTAATATAATATTAAGCCCGCCCCCTAATATGGGACCTAAACATACCGGCGAACTGTGGGTGTACATTAGAACGTCTCTGTCTAATCCTTCAGTGAATACAGGCGTGATGGTATGAATGATGATCTTTACTTACAAAGACTCCCCTGCACCTCACCTAATTAATACAAAATTGACATAATTCTAACTATAATTAACGCATTTTGCTGCTATATCACCAGACCTTTTAGGGGAAATAAATCTCTTTGTTCCCAGGAAAATGCCTAGACATCAAATAAACAAGGCATTTGTTGAATCTTACTTCAGGACAAAGCTAGTATCCCCACTAAATCGCTTAAAAATACTTATAACGGCATTTCGAAGGAAATTGACATCTTCCAATATTCGTTAGATGGATTTAGAAACCGAATAAAACTGTGCTCTGAAATTTATATCGACCAACCCGGATAGTTACCTATATAATTAATTACTAACTACTTTTTTATATTACTACTAAGTTATTTAATTAATTATTTCCCTTATTAATAATTACCTTGTAAGTTTTTTTTTATGTTTTAGCTATGTGCCGTTAACAATTAAGCAAATGCTGTATATGCCTGTAAAGGTAATGCACACAGGCCTAGACGTTATTGTTTTCATCAGTGTGACTATCGTTGTGCAATTATCGTTGGCATGTCTATTAAATAAATAAATAAATAAATTTTAAACCTAATTTCGACCTTTTAATTCCTACCGAAATATAGTAGAAAACAAAGTTATTAATATAAATAATAATAAAGAGATGTCGCAACGGCTTAAAACGAAAATGCTGTACTATAAAATGGGTAAGGAAGTGATATTTATGGGCTGTGCGCTTGTCTCATTACCTAATGAGAGAGAGAGCCATGGGATATAGAACTTACTTAAAGGGGTGAAACCACACGTTGGAATTATCATTAGATTTTAGCCAACTTCAAAGTAGAAGAATGTTATTGTTTCGATAAAGTTAAGCGAGGTACAAGTGGTCTTTGAGGTGACATGACTTACTTTTACAGATACTTCGATTTCGTGCGAATAATGAGGTTACAGTTACCTACATACACAAATTAAAAAAAAATATGTGTGTATCTAATAAGAAAAAGTATTCACTAAATTCACTCTTCTATACCTCGACTTATAATAGGGTAAGTATTTTACCCATGTAAGAAAAAAATATAAAAATGCATGTTTATGTTAGATTTTTAAAAAAGTAAACGGGAAACGTTAGTATTTATTTATAAAAATGCAATGTAAATTTTATAATTCAATTTCAAAAATAGTCATTTTTAATCTGTTTTAAAACGCCATCCGCCATATTGGATTCCGACGTGATGTCACTCCGATAGTTACTTGACGTTACTTGGTCTTTTGCAGTTGTATTGTTTACTAACGAAGTGACGTCACGAGCCGAAGTAGCATGGCGGCTAGCGTTTCCGCCCGAAAATTCAAAATCATAAATTATAAATAGTTTTGAAGGCTTTTTTTGGTTTTATAAAACTGAAATAAAAATTCTACTAGTTCATTACGATCTAAGGATTAACTTTAAACAGTTTTCAAAAAAAGGTGTAATACCCTATTGTATTAAGTTACTTGACAATTGAAAGGTTAAATACCAGATTTTGACAAAAAAAGATAGTGGCATGTTAGAATAAACGAAATTGAATGAACTTGATTAATGTACATCCTTAACTTTTTATTTTAAATACAATAACTTGTCCTCGAAACATAATACTATTAAAATTGCAGAAGTTTGTATCTGTTCTCTGTTATTAGAAGAAAATAAAAATGAAACTCAGTTTGTTTTTTATATATTTCACATCTTACTTACGAATTTCTAATTTGATTTAAATTAAAACATTTTTATCATTGAAATGAAACTACTTTTTACGAATTTTATTGCTTTATATTGATATTATTTAATTCCCGACATTTCGGATCCTTTACAGCATCCATGGTCACGGGTAGACTGAGGGGTTGAACGTCTCAATGTTAAAATTACTTACAGCTACCTTACATTTTTGTTAATTATTAGCGATCCGATTCATGCTGAATGAGCTCACCGCGTCCCTTATTCTTGAAGTTTTGAGCTTGGAATTAGATTCTATAATGGGGTTCCAAGCAGCTGGTAAAACCCATCCATCGTCTCTATTGGGTGTGATCTAGATGTGATAAGAATGGTCACCCATCCACTCACTGACCGCGGCGAGCGAAGCTTAACCTTGTGGATCAGTTGGACTGCTTAGTTATTACTTAGCCACGAGCCCCTCTACGCCATTCATCTGTTTATAATGTTTATGTACGTTCACACAACTTTCTTGGATGATATTTGTTTTGTCAAGTTAAATTTAGCGCAGCGCGTAGCTATCATCGCAAATTGATACCCAATAAATAAATACTACCCAATAAAAAATAATTAAACATAACATACCATCACACCTGTATTCCCCGAAGGGTTAGGCATAGGTGTACTAAGGCACACCCACAGTTCACTGGTATGTTTAGGTCCCATGTAATAGGGGGCGAGCCTATTGCCATTAACCGGGCACAAATTCCAAACTCCGAGCTGCTACTGAGAATTTCATAGAAAAACCCAATAACACTGCTCGACCTGGGAATCGAACCCAGGAGCGCAGCAGTCGCACTTGGGACCACTAGACTAACGAGGCAGTTATAAATAACTAGCTTCTGCCCGCGATGTCGCGTCGTCCGCGTAGCGTGATATATAGATAGCCTAATAGCCTTCCTCAATAAATGGGCTATCTAACACTGAAAGAATTTTTCAAATCGAACCAGTAGTTTCCGAGATTAGCGCGTTCAAGCAAACAAATAATCAAACAAACTCTTCAGCTTTATATATTAGTAAGTATAGATTAAATAATTTAAATATTATAATTTATTTTTTAATTGTTATTAATAACCAAAGACCTTATTATCTATTGTGAAAAAAACAACATTCTATGTATACAGAGGTAAAAAAAAAGTAGATTGCTATGGTGTCGCTTCTACGAATAAGTAAGAAGAATATATTTAAGAAGAATATTGTTATTAAAATTTACGTCTATTTAACTGTGTCAATTATTATAACTAAAGTAACTGAACAAAAATTTCCGGAAAATTTCCCGACGGTTGCGCGTTTAACTCTCGCTACTCGACGCTAGATGGCGTTAGATGCTATCTCATGAAAACAAAATAATTTACCTGGTAAACGTTAAAATTACTCGGCACATGAGATTTAAAGTCTCAGGATGTTGTCTCACCGCGCTGGTGATGTTACTGGAGTTTTTGCCATTATAGCATAACATGGACAATGATGAACATACCTCTGACTATTGATCAGAATTCTGATTTAAAATATAAATTAGCTGCCAATGAAAATATTAACTGCCTCGTTAGTCTAGTGTTCCCAAGTGCAACTGCTACGCTAGACGTCCTGGTTTCGATTCCCAGGTCGAGCAAAGTGTTATTGGGTTTTTCGGTGAAATTCTCAGTAGCAGCTCGGAGTTTGGAAATTGTGCCCGGTTAATTGCAATAGGCTCGCAATATTACATGGGACCTAAACATACTGGCGAACTGTGGGTGTACCTTAGTACACCTCTGCCTAACCCTTCGGGGAATACAGGCGTAATGGTATGTTATATAAATTAGATCTATTTTTAATTCTTGACCGCCAGTTCGCCTGATATTAAGAGACACTTCACACAACTTAGAGAAGTACTACTTAAGTATGTAGATAAAATTTTTGTCTGATAAAATACGTGAGAATAGGAGAGAAACCAGGAGGAAAAGATAACTTAAGTGTAAAATTTTTTCGTTAATCATTCTGAACCAGTTGTCGGTGGTACTAGACTGATATTCAAATTGAAGTTTCTGCCATTGAGCTACAATACCGAAGGCACATAACACCTCAAATTCTAAGATAAAATAAATTAATTGTAGGCAGGTCGTAAGCGCGTAAAGAGAACCCGTCTACAATTATTTATGTGTTGGCGTGAACGAGTGATATATAGGAGGTGAAGACATATTTATTGCCCAAATAAGTAACACAGGGAGCATAGCCTTTTCGAGTGGTTCCGTACAAGATATATAAATGTAAGGTAGCTGTTAGTAATTTTAACATCAAGACGTCCAACACCTCAGTCTGCCCGTGACCATGGATGCTGTAAAGGATCCGAAACGTCGGGAACAAAATAATATCAATATACCGCGATAAAATCCGTAAAAAGTAGTTTCATTTCAATGTCTAATATTCGCGTAAGTGTCAGAAATCAGTAAGATATATAAAGGAAAGAACAGTTATACTTTGGCCCCTGTTGTAAATACAATTTAAATCAAATTTGAAATAGATTCTACGCATACTATTTAAACTCGATTTTTTCATAGATAACATTGAGATTTTATAGATATAGATAATTTTGAGCTGTGATAGCCTAGTAATATGACCATTGGACTGCCAAGTCAAAGGTCTCAAGTTCGAATCCAAGGCACGCAAATCTGACTCTTCGATGTTATGTGAGTATTAATAGTTAATTGTCACGCGCTCAAAGGGTGAAGGAAAACATCGTGAAGAAACCTCCACGCCAGAGATTTTCTTGACAGCGCGGTGTAAAGTCTGCCAACCCGCATGAGGCTAGCGTGGTGGACTATAGCCTAATTTCTCTCATTGTGAGAGGAGACCCGTGCCCAGTAGTGAGACATATAATAGGTTGATTATGTTCTCGTATTATGTTATATTAACTTTGCAATTTATTTTACAGGATATAGGATCTGATTAAAATAAATTGAAGAACGAAAACCAAAGGAAAGGATTCCAATGCGTTGGTCCGAAAAAATTCGCCCGACGTGCGTCTCCAGCGTGAGCGACTCCAGCCATGCTTCTACAAAACTTTTGCATATAGTCCACAACCCTCAGCAGTGAGGAGAACGACTCAAGGATGAGGAGGGGTCTGTATATGGAGGGCTCGTTGTTAAATAACTCTAAACCGTTGTTTATTTATTTATAATAATTATAAGGCACACCAACAACTTAAGTACTTACAAAATATTTTTAGATAGGTGATACCTACACACACAGAACCTGCACAGAACTTAACTATAAGTTCTGCAAATAAGTCACTTATAGACGTGTACGGCTTTCCAATAATTAAAAAAATAGTAAAAATTTACAAAATTTAAGATAAGTTGTTGCTAATTAATGGACTTGCAAGGTTAATTTACTGATGGGCATTCTTAGCACCTTAAGACCCTGTCGTGCCTCAAAAAGCCCGTTATGGTAATATTTTATTAAAAAGTAAAGTGATAGAAATCATGAAAATCATTGACTAATAAACTTGAGCCGTAGGTATTCCCCGAAGGGTTTATGATTTATCCCTTCGGGGAATACCTACGTCTTATGTATTTTTGATATTTTCATCCAAATTCAATAAGAAAGGTTGATTGAAACAGTTAAAAAATAAAAATAAAACTATACAAATAAAAATTTAACGCATTACCCAAGTAACTCCAAAAATTACAGTGAAAAAAAAATATCCATAAAGATGTCAAGGTGTGCACAGAGAGACAACTTGATGCGTGTGTGTGGGATTAATTCTTTTTTCGGTGTTTAGGGGACATTTCTCCGGTGTCTTGTGGTTGAGAAAGTACACAATTTATTGATACACCTGTTTCTATGAGAAGGTAAGTAGGACAAACAAATAAAAATAAATAAATAAAATTTAGATAGGGGAACGTTATTTTATGGGATAAACGAGCAGACGGGTCACCTGATGGAAAGCGACACCAGAGGAGTCGCAAGTGCGTTACCCGCAGTGGTCATTACTAGATTTGGTTTCACTAGATTTTTACAAAAAAAAATGCTTTTTTGATATAACATAACATACCATCACGCCTGTATTCCCCGAAGGGTTAGGCAGAGGGGTACTAGTGTACACCCACAGTTCGCCGGTATGTTTAGGTCCCATGTAATAGGGGGCGAGCCTATTGCCATCAACCGGGCACAAATTTCAAACTCCGAGCTGCTACTGGGAATTTCATAGAAAAACCCAATAACACTGCTCGACCTGGGAATCGAACCCAGGACCTCTAGCGTAGCAGTCGCGCTCTGGACCACTAGGCTAATGAGGCAGCTTTTTTGACATACGATGTATTCATTCTCCAGCGACGAAAATCTCTGACGTATGCAAGTTTCCTCACGATATTTTCCTTCACCGTTTAACCGTGCGATATTTAACTATATTAACACTCACATACTTCTAAAACATCAGAGAATTACATAATATCAATATAACATATTCAACCCATTATACTGTCCCACTGCTGGGCACGGGTCTCCTCTCACAATGAGAGGGATTAGGCTATAGTCCACCATGCTAGCCTAATGCGGGTTGGCAGACTTCACACGCCGTCGAGAAAATCTCTCAGGCGTGCAAGTTTCCTCACGATGTTTTCCTTCACCGTTTAAGCGCGTGATAATTAACTATTAAGGACATGACTTCGAAAATTCAGAGGTGCCTTGGATTTGAACACGAGACCTTTGACTTGGCAGTCCAATGGTCATATCACTAGGCTACTCCTTCAATAATATCAATACCTATAACGTGATAAAATCAGTTATAGATAAGTTTTATTTCAATATCTAATCCTAATCACATCGGTATGTTCAGGTTCCGAGCCTATTGCCATTAACCGAGCACAAATTCCAAACTCTGAGCTTCTGGGGATTTCACAGAAAAACCCAATTACACTTTGCTCGACTCGGGAATCGAACCCAGGACCTCTAGCCTACTGCCAGAACCTCTTGGCTAGTGAGGTGGTGTGGTAACATAACATGTTAATTCACCCTAATCCATTATCATAATAAACAATGTATCAAAACGAAAAATCGTCAAACAATAACTTGGCACGACTTATCCGTTTCTACAGCAATAATTCAAGAGGAACACAATGGGGTCTTGGTTCGTACCAAGTTTGGTACAGGTTCCTTGAAGAAGCCGAGAACAATACCAAGAGTTATGGCCCCAGTGTCCGGGGGAAGCCGGAAGCCTTGGAAAAATGGCCGTGCCACGAACTCACTTCGATGCAGCGCGGAATTTACTGGTTAGAAGCGGTTTTGGTTGGCTTTAACTGGATTGGGTGATAGGTAAATTATGATTTGATTTTTATTTTATTTATTACCAACGACATATTTACAGAAAATCGGTTACATAAAATCTATACTTAATATATAAAGCTGAAGAGTTTGTTTGTTTGTTTGTTTATTTGAACGCAATAATAAGCTATATGTTATACTAGCTTCTGCGCGCGACTTCGTCCGCGTAGCGTGATGATTTATAGCCTATAGCATTCCTCAATAAATGGGCTATCTAACACTGAAAGAAATTTTCAAATCGGACATGTAGTTCCTGAGATTAGCGCGTTCAAGCAAACAAACTCTTCAGCTTTATATATTAGTATAGATATAGTATAGATTACTCTGTATATATATAAATATATATACATACCTCACATATAAAATTGTGCACACTAAATTCACAATACAAATTACATCATAGATTAATCTTGGAATACCGCCAATGTCTAAAATGCATTACTTTAAATTGAAATTATGATTGAAATTGCATTAGGTACATTACTTGATTATACAAGAGTATTGCATTACCTCTAAACATTAAATTACATACGTTAAATTCAATTCAATTTTTTTTTATTTGATGATGTAAAGTTACCTATAATAATGATATAAATACTGCTAAAAAACGTGGTCAATTGAAACCATTTTCTTTTTCGGTTAAAGGCCACTCCAATTACCCTCGTGTCTGTGGGTTCGATTTCCACTCGAGACAAATATTTTTGTCCTATTTTTTGAATAGATGAAACTTCCTTAGAATTGTTTTTCATAATACAACGATACCGTCACGCCTGTATTCCCTGAAGGCTTAGGCAGAGGTGTACTTAATATACACCCATATTTCGCCGGTATATTTAAGTTACACGTAAAGGGGGCGAGCCTATTGCCACTATACGGGTCCAAATCTCAAACTCCGAGCTGCTACTGAGAATTTCATAGAAAACCCAATTATACTTTGCTCAACCGCGGAATCGAACCCGGGACCTTTAGCGTAGCAGTTGTGCTTGAGAACACTATTTTAATGAGGCAGTTTTATATATAACAGTATAATATAGATTTGCCCGCGGCTTCGCTCACCTGAAGCTATAGGTATTAAGGATTTTTTTTCCCCTTTTCATTGTTTTTATTAAATACTGAGTTGATTCGCTCTTGTTCTCAGGTATTTGAGTTAGTTTTTAAGTATCCCTTTGCGATTTGATACTTACAGTTGTGGGTGTGATGTGGTGTGCTATATTAGGATTAGAAATGGATCCCAAACCTAATTTAATAGAAAACCAACAGCGATGATCTCTTCTTTGTATGGGCCTCTAAGCATCAGAGAGGTCAAGCTATATCTCGAGATTCATTTAATTTTTTAAGTTGGAGTATATAGGTACTTTCTAACTATGATAACAAAATACAATCTATTCAGTACTTTGGCTCCAACCCGTAACAAACAGACAATAATTTCAAAAATCACCTTTTTGGATTCGGAGACGTTTATATACCCTAAGCCACTTGTTTTTTTTTTACATGGCTTCAATATACAGGCACAGCTTTTTTACAATTTTATAATAGTAGAGAAGATATTCCTAATGTCTAAAAGCAACTTCTGGATCATTAGGAACTTTTAATACAGTGTTAATTGCATATAACCCTCTCTCTGCTACGTTTTTCCGTAGCAAAGGAATGTTGAACGAAGCCATTCTGTAGATTTACTGAACATGTTATTGTTAAGATTCGCAATTTACTTGTAGGTACTTACATACTTGTGAGAGTTTTACTGTGATGAGAGAAAGTATGCATGAATTATTTTAGAGGTCCTGAGTTTAATAGGGAATATGCATATTATTTTTTAACATTTTAATCAATAGTTTACAAAAATGCACCGCAAAAATATTTCTTTGACTAAAATGTTATTATTCAATGATAAACGTAAATATTCAAAACTGCAATCAGTAGCTCAAGCACAAACACTTTCGTAAACGTACTTATTCGTATCGAAATCGAGAATAATTTGTATGAGAAGGAGATTAATGAACGTAGATGAAATCCATCTAGCTATAAAAAAAAATCAAAACAATGACCTGTAAAACTGTCTCTAATGATCTACTTACAGAAATAAATATCATTTCATCAAATATCATTTCATTTCATGAAGCGAAAGTGGTGTACCAGGATCGTAGCGTGCTTGGGCTACTGTAGCCCAAGCATGAACAACTATCGAATTCGTATCGTAAGCGAATGAGTGTTTTTCTGCTATGATCCTGGCACTCGAGAAAAATATTTGTGTAGGACACAAATATTTTTCTCGAGTGCCATGACACAGGTTTCAATTGACCACGTCTTTTAGTAGTCTTTATATTATTATTATTTTTTTGTTTTTTTAAAAAGCTTACTAGCAATGTGGGTCGCACATGACTAGTATTCTTGTTAACCCCTTGTGCTAAGCTAAAATGCTTGTGTTACGAGTGGGTTCACGTCGGTAGTGTAATGGGTGGGTTTCGAACCGGCAACCACTTGATCGCAAGTCCGACGCCTTAGCCATTAGGCTACCGCCGCTTCGGCGGTAATATAGCTTCTGCCCGCGACTTTGTCCGCGTTAGCGTGATGATATATAGCCAATAGCCTTCCTTAATAAATACATTTTCGAAAATGTTCGGAAACGCCGCCATCTTGCCCGCCTGGACTGTGACGTCAGTTACCGTAAAAACACTTCTGTTTTATTGTTTTTAAAATTGATTTTATTATTTTATCTAATAAATTAAATTAAAGAAATAACTGCAAAGTAAGTCATGTCTGTTCTCAACCGACATGACTTACTTGGCAAAGTAATTTGCTTTTCAATACTTGTCACTGGCGTCAGCTTTATGACGTAAATTCAGAATGTGAAGGAAAATTTCGACGTGGCGGGTAGGACTCGCGATGGCTTAGAGGAAATAGCGACTGGTGTATATAACCAGAAGACGCATCTTCGAATCCTGCTTGCAAGTCGAATTTTTCCTTCACTAAAATAAAATTTTTAAGTTTTAAATCAATATTTTTAAGTTTTCTTACTAATTAGAACAGGGGAGAGGACTGGAATCAACTTTATACCTAGTTATTACAAAAATGTTTACGACACGTCACAGGTTCGTCACGTCGTGGACTTTGACGTTCACGTCAGTTCCGTTTTGATCTGTTAAATTTGCCACGCATTCTATATACTTTTAAATGATTAAAATCTTGATGAAACGGTGAATATGTAAAGTAGTTATAGCACGAACAACATGAATGCAATGCAATGAATATCTCTACTATTATAAAATTGTAAAAAAGCTGTGTCTGTACATTGAAGATATTAAAAAAAACAAGTAGGTTAGGCGATATAAAAGTCTCCGAACCCAAAAATGTGATTTTTAAAATTCTTGTCTGTTTGTTACGGTTTGGCGCAAACACTACTGAATAGATTTTTATTTTATTATCACTGTTAGAAAGTATGTGCTCCAAATTAAAAACTGGTATACTTCTTATCTCAAATAATTAAACGGAACCAGAGATACAGCTTGACTTCTCTAATGTATAGACCCATACAAAGAAGGGATCATCACTGTTGGTTTTTGAGCTTCAAGTGAGCGAAGCCGCGGGCATAGGCTAGTTACATATAAAATTATTTGTCTCATAGGTAAGTCTCATGTATATTCCCTATTCTCAGTTCGTTCTAAGTGTTATTTTTAAACCACACTTGCCTATTAATAACAGTTTCACTTGTGGCTTAAAGACTCCCCAATTGTAACTGGCAACATAGACAAAGAGTTCTACTCAATAACTTGGAATTAATCCGAATTTCGAGCTGTTATTGAGATTTTCTTATAAAATTACAACAAAGCTCGCTAGACCAATGACGGAGGCACGCAGGTTTCATATTAAAATTCCTATTATTGTGTAGAGTACATGTTTTAAAGAAATATGATAATTGCTTCTTAGTTAATTATGGGGGAACATTAAAACGGGGATTACTACAAATTCTTACGCGTTCAGGACATTACATTATTTAAGTGTCATTTGTATTGTAGCTACTGTTCTTTCTTGGTAAATAACGACTTCTAGTATGTGCCTATATGTGTATATGTGTATGCTTCAGAGTACCACGGCCTCACAGAAAACTGCCGTGACACAATGCTTACGTTGAGAAGAGACAGGTTGAGAGGAGAGCCAGATAGTCGAGTAATATGCTCATTGAACTGCCAAATAAAAGCTGTATGCCGCAGCGAGAGTGGACCGGCTTGTTCGAAGTGTTTCACGGCCTGAAAGAAAACCAGCGCGAAACAACGCTTACGTTGTGTTTCACCAAGTGAGTGAGGATACCGGAGGCTCAAACACTTTTAAAGGGAAGGCGACTCCTCTGGTGTTGCGGGTGTCCATGGGCGGCGGTAATCGATTACCATCCATACGTCCGCTGGTTTTGCTTGTTGTCTCTTTGACTTTTCAAAGTCTATTGTGTATTAATAGTTAATTATCACACGCTTAAACGGTGAAGGAGGAAACATCGTGAGGAAACCTGCATGCCTGAGAGATTTTCTCGACGGCGTGTGAAGTCTGTAAACCCCAGCTAGTGTGGTGGACTACAGCCTATTCTCTCTCATTCTGAGAGAAGATCCGTACCTAGTAGGTAGTGAGTAGGTATAATGGATTGATTATGTATGTATATACTCGCTTCTACCCGCGACTTCGTCTGCGTGAACTTCAGAATTGGGTCCGAAATAGATAAAAAGCTCATGTGTTATTCCAGACTATAGTCTATCTCTGTGCCAAATTTTATCCAGATCCTTTCAGCCGTTCTGGCGTGAAATAGTAACAAACAACCATCCTCACAAACGTTCGCATTGTTAATATTAGTAGTACTATCTCAATAGAACAACACTAAGATTAGTAATTAAACTTAAGTAATACAAGGGAGTTGGTCTGTGGGAAACGCTACACGCAAACAGAATTAAGTCTCACATCTTCATTCGCGATTATAATTTATAACGAATAAATGAAATATTATAAACGCATCGGCGCACCGCCCCGGCAACGCCAGTGGCAATGGCGTTTGCTTTGTTGGATGCGAGCGGGGAAAATGCACTTATCGATGTTTTATCATTATGTAAGTTAAATTAAAATGTTTTATTTCAATTAGATCACTATTACTATTATTAACTGCCTCATTAGCCAAGTGGTCCTGAGTACGACTGCTACGCTAGAGGTCCTGGGTTCGATTCCCAGGTCGAGCAAAGTGTTATTGGGTTTTTCTATGAAATTCCCAGTAGCAGCTCGGAGTTAGGAATTTGTGTCCGGTTAATGGCAATAGGCTCGCCCCCTATTACATGGGACCTAAACATACCGGCGAACTGTGGGTGTAGGTACATTAGTACGCCTCTGCCTAACCCTTCGGGGAATACAGGCGTGATGGTAAGTTAGATCACTATTACTTTATTATTTGTACCTTTAGATACCCTTACAAAAATACCATGGGAGAGTCATGCTTCGGTACGAATATGCCTGAAAATTGGCGTGAAACAATGCTTACGTTGTGTTTCGCCGAGTGAGTGAGGAAACTGAAGGCCCAAACCCTTTTTAAAGGCCGGCAACGTACCTGTGACTATTCTGGTGTTGCGAGTGCCCATGGGCAGTGCAATCATGATGGTACGTTATGTCCGTGATGATTTTAACAAAAATATTTGTATATTTCCAAAAACCTTTACTATTTTATTAGGTACACCAACAGCATACATATTTTACAATTAATAGAAAAGGTCTAATACATATCCTAATTACACAACATTTACCACTGAAACACACAATTATAATATTAAATTTAGATAAGGATAGAACAACTAAAAAAATTATCGACATCTCCCATCCCTAGCGCCCCCAGCTACCGACTTCCTTCATACTCGCGCTCACTCGCTCGAACTGTGCCTTTGTCGGGAACAATTGTCGACAAATTAGAAACGAATTGAGTTATTTAATATCAACCAGTAATATACAGGTTATTGTTTATTAACCAACACATAATGAACGTCACTGTTTTTGTTATTATGTCATGTATTCTTTGATGTTTTGAAGGGGCCTAGGTTGGATGGCAAAGTAATTTAAATACTTAGATTGTGTTTTAATTATTTCTACAACATTGTTTTGCATAAACCTACATACAGTATGAAAATAAATTAAATTGCGTAGGGTTATAATAAAACTAAAAACGAAGAAAACGAATAAATAAAAAATATTGACTATTCGGAATCATGATCACTCGCTTAGAAAAAATCAAGGGGAAACCTGCATGCATGAAAGATTTTCTCAACGACCGACGTGTGAAATCTGAATCCGCAGTTCGATAGTGTTGTGTGGACTATAACCTAATTCCTCTCACTCCGAGAGTAGTACATACATACATACATAATCAACCCATTATATGTCCCACTGCTGGGCACGGGTCTCCTCTCACAATGAGAGGGATTAGGCTATAGTCACCACGCTAGCCTATTGCGGGTTGGCAGGCTTCACACACTGTCGAGAAAATCTCTCAGGCGTGTAGGTTTCCTCACGCTGGCTGTTTTTCTTCACTGTTTAAGCGCGTGATAATTAACGATTAATACGCACATAACTTCGAAAAGTTAGAGGTGCGTGCCTTGGATTTGAACTCGAAACCTTTGACTTGACAGTCCTACGGTCATATCAATAGGCTGTCACTGCTTTGAGAGTAGTATTCAGTACAAAAAATAAATAAAAAGTGTATTGCAAATCATATGAAGTGTACTAAAGATATATAACATACCATACACTTCCGTGCAAGAAAAGGGATCATTCTATCACTCCCATAAACCACCCTGATTTATGTTACAAATTTTATTGACAGCCAGTGTACGGTGGATATTGAGAGATCATATTTTATACTTTATTTGGCATATCTGTACGCTTTTGGCCGAAGGGTAGGAAAACTATTGTCATCCTATAGTAGCAATTTGAATATTGTACTTGAATTGTGTTAGATTAAATATTTTACAGGGGCTGTGTTAAAGGATCAGAAGTCGCATATCATCACGCCTGTATTCCGCTAAGAGTTTCGCATAAGTGTTCACTCAAAGTTCGTCGGTATGTTTCCGTGTCATGTAATAAGAAGCGAGTCTATTACCATTATCGGACACAGACCCAAACTCCAAGTTCTTTTGACAATTTCAAAGAAATATCATATAATTCTTCACTCGAACCCTAGACCTCTAACGTAGCAGTCCCCAGGACCACCAGACTATTGAGAATCAGGTGTGACAGCACGATTCGATTCACGTATAGATTTTTTTGTTATTATCTGGTATCTGTGTTTTAGAAGAAAAATACGCAATATTTTTTTACGCGCTATAAATGGACTAGGGATATTAAATACATTAGTTTATTTTTAATTACCTACCTAATATAATATAATTGTGATAGTATTGATCTGAAAAGAGGCTGGAGAATAAAAGGTTGATTATATTATTATAGTATTATTATGTTCAATACCCAAAGTTTCATATCTCCTAAAAATTCAGATGCCTGAGAAAAATGTAAGCTAAGAACAAAACAAAAAAATTTAACTTTCACGAAAACATCGATATCATAAACAAAAATCCTGAAAACTATCGAAAAATAATACTTTGTCCCAGCTTTCTGGGGTTGGAACTACCCCTGTCGAAGTAAACACACCCCTGAGGGCAGTCTCGACCGATTTATCCGCAGTATATCATATTCAGAGCACTTCCACGGAATATGGAGCGAAAATATATATATTATTATCCGATTGCCAACTACTGGGGCCTTTACCCTTTGGCAAAACGATCGACTTGGGAGTAGGAAGTATTTTGATTTGTTTTGTGTTTTTTCGACTGAAGATGTTGAGGTTCTGACTTCTAAAGGCCGTTTTTTGTGTATGGTACTTGGTGAATATTATTTAGTTGCTGACCTGACCGTGAACCAGTCTAAAATTTGTAGTTTTTTTGTAATAATTGTATTTCGCAAAATTTCAAATGCACTCAAATGGTGGAAGAAGTTTTGAAATCGGCCCAGTAATTTTTGAGTTTATTTGTTACATTAACGTGGGAGAGCCATGCTTCGGCACGAATGGGCCGGCTCGACCGGAGTGATACCACGGCCTCACAGAAAACCGGCGTGAAGCAGCGCTTGCGTTGTGTTTCGCTGGGTGAGTGAGGTTACCGGAGGCCCAAACCCTTTTAAAAGGCGGGCAACGCACTCGTGACTCCTCTGGTGTTGCGGGTGTCCATGGGCGGCGGTTATCGCTTACCATCAGGTGATCCATCTGCTCGTTGGCCGCCTATCCCATGAAAAAAAACATACATACAAATCTTTTTTCTATAAAATTTAGGTATAGATAAAACTAATTTTAAAAAACGATATCCTGGTTAATTACAGAATTGCTACTAACAAATATTTCTTCCACCTGGTTACAATCGATACGGCCAGCCAGACAGACATAGAAAATGCGTCTAATTCCCCATAAAGTTGCGCTAAAACAGGTGAACCCGCGGCACTAAACTACACTTAACAACAGTGAACGTGCCGGGGAAATAAAGGCCTAGTTAAAATATACTTAATTTACTTAATACTTAATTATTAAGTCAACTAATATTTTACTTTTAACTGCATCATTAGCCAAGTGGTCCTGAGCGTGACTGCTACGTTAGAGGTCCTGGGTTCGATTCCCAGGTCGAGCAAAGTGTTATTGGGTGTTTATTTTGAGTTAAGAATTTGTTAATGACAATAGGCTCGCCCCCTATTACATTGGCCCTAAACATACCGGCGAACTGTGGGTGTACATTAGTACGCCTCTGCCTAACCCTTCGGGGAATACAGGCATGATGGTATGTTTTAAAATCGTTTCTAGTAAACATTTTTACGTTATTGGAGACTATGTTCTTGATTGCACGTCCAGTGTCATCATTCTTCTAGACTTTTGCCAACTTTATTTGGGGTCAGCTTCCAGAATAACCGAATTAACCCTGGAAAAACAGGCGTGATGTGTATGTAAGTAACATAAACCGATATTTCTAAAAAAAAATATAAGGTTAGATACTTGCATTGATTTTAATAACCCCTTATTTTATAAATTATCTTGTTTTTAACCCGTACACGAATCGACTTTGTAATTCATAGACTTTTCCGGTATCAAGTTTTATATGTTAAAAAGGGACCGTCAAAGGAAAAAGAATTGGTATACTCAAAATATAAAGTTCAATTTCACGTAAAGTTAGTATCAAAGAAAATATTTTGGAGTTCCTTGGGTTACCTACTAGAAACGGTTAGTATTTTTAATAGGTACTTGTAAAAGCAACATGGTGAGATATTGAACAAGGTGACTCACACACTCAAAACACATTATGGGTTTTTAACAACTATTAACTATTAACAAGATTATGTTATATGTACAGACTGCCTCATAAGTCTATTGGTCCTACGCGCAGCGCTGGATTTTCTGTGACATTCTCAGTCGCAGCTTTTAGGATTTGTGCCCGGTAAATGGCAATAGGCTCGTTCACTATTACATGGGACATATTTCATGCGAACGACGAGTAATAGGTATTACTACAAATAAATATTAGTAGGTATACACTAGTACGCCTAATAGCTTAACCACTCGGAGAATAGAGGCATAATAGTATACTATTTACCTAAATACAGAAAAATATCTACGGAACCTCACACGCAATTATCATTCCACCTTAACAACTTTCATAGTGTGACCATATTAATTTATATTATAATGTAATTTATGCCCGGGTCTTCCTTTTAAGGTCTTTTTACTTGATTCCGTTCTTTGTATCCCACCAGTGGGCAGTGTGCGTGAAATTATGAAAAATTACAAACGACACCGCCCGCGTTTAAAGGGTTGATGTGCGTCGAGAAATTGAGAAAGACCCGGACCATTGAAGTATTTTTAATTTTATAATATACTAGCTTCTGCCCGCGGCTTCGCTCGCCTGGAGCTCAAAAACCAGCAGTGATGATCTCTTCTTTGCATGGGTCTCTATACATTAGAGGTCAAGCTGTATCTCAGGCTCCGTTTAATTATTTGAGATAAAAAGTACACCAGTTTTTAAGTTGGAGCACATACTTTCTAACAGTGATAACATAATTAAAATCTATTTAGTAGTTTTTGCGGGAACCCGTAAAATAATTTTAAAAATCACATTTTTGGATTCGGAAACGTTTGTATACCCTAACCCACTTGTTTTTTTTTAATATCTTCAATGTACAGACACAGCTTTTTTACAATTTTATAATAGTAGAGATTTATACATACACTAGCCAATGCCCGCGGCTTCGCTCACTTGAAGCTCAAAACCAACAGTGATGATCACTTCTTTGTATAGGTCTCTATACATTAGAGAGGTCAAGCTGTATCTCAGACTCCGTTTGATTATTTGAGATAAAAAGTATACCAGTTTTTAAGTTGGAGCACATACTTTCTAACAGTGATAACAAAATTAAAATCTATTCAGTAGTTTTTGCGGCAACCCGTAACAAACAGACAAGAATTTAAAAAATCACATTTTGGGTTCGGAGACGTTTATATACCCTAACCCACTTGTTTTTATTTAAATATATTCAATGTACAGACACAGCTTTTTTACAATTTTATAATAGTAGAGATTTATACATACATACACTCACGCCCATCTCCCACAGACCCTAGGCAGAAACTATAGACCGCCACTTGCTACGATTCTTGCATATTTCTTTTGCTTCTGCCACATTCATACATCTTCTCATACACCGGCCGGTTGCGAGTACTACGCACCTGACCTTTTTGAAGGACCTCGCCAATAAGATCACTATATGTCCTTCTAGGGCGACCTCTATCGACACAGCCGCTGACCTTTGCTTTCGCTAATTGTCTTTTTCTTTCGTTCTTTTAACATATCCAAACCATCATAAATTATTATATTCATACGTGAAGAAGTGTTGTACCCCTTTTTAAGCATGTATTGCGCATGGAGAATCCGTGCCCAGGCAAGTAAGTGAAGCCGTCGGTTCCGGTTGTCATACGAACACCTTTGACAATCGTTAGTGGTAGTCAGAAGCCCAAAAACGATGACTAGTTTAAAAGAAAAGCTATGTACCATCACGCTTGTATATCCTAAGGAGTTAAACAGAGGCATACTATTGTATACCCACAGATATGTTAATATCTGTGTGTTTTTTCGGGCACAGATCCCAAACTCCGGGCAGCTACTGAGAATTTCATAGAAAAACCCTACAACAATGTTCAACCTGGGAATCGTACCCATGACCTCTTACGTAGCAGTCGCACTCAGGCCCACTAGGCTAATGAGGCAGACGACTAGTTTATTCGGTATAGATATTGCTCAAATATTGGCTTGATCGCTTCGTGGTATATACAGATATTTAGCCGCATCTTATTCAATTAGAAGTTATTTGAGATAAGCCTACGTTGATATTGAAGTGAGAAATGAGAGTGAGACTTATAAACAAATTTTCGAACTCCGGAGTCATATATTGCCCACCTCGAATTTACATTGAGGTAAAACTCCCTATTCTTAACCCTCCGCTTATAATTATAATTATTTTAATATGCAAATAATGATAATAAAATTCCGTAGCTTTTTGCTTTTGTTTGTGGTAAAAGGCTTATTGGGTTATACTTAATTATGTTTAGAGGGGTAAGGGTCACCCCCCAGACCGGCCCTTAATTTTTATTTATGTCTACACGTTAATTCACTCTTTTGTGAATATTTTAAATTATGGAGTCTTTACGTTTTAGTCATAATTTCGTATTACTTATGCTTATTTACAACCCTTTGGAATTTTGGGTTGTAGGTGTGAATTGGTCGAGTGCTTAACAACATTTATTTGGATAAATATCTCAAGCTACAGTGCATTAATTAATTATATATTAAAAGGTTTAATGGAAATGTTTTCCCGTCTCTAGGCTTTTCTCTTGTTATTTTCCTATATTTACAATCAAACCAAATATTTGTTCCGTTTAAGAACCGAACCCGTATTTCATAACCCGTTCACGTTTATTCGAAGTGTGTACCTGCAATACATTACAATTTATAATATAACAATTAACGCAATTGATGATAATAAAAATATGATAATGGTTATGTACTTCTTACTTCCTAAAATCCAATCTTGTCATTGCTGACTATTAGACATAAATAAAATTACTTTTTACTTTAAAATAGGTAGTCGCTAATAGGTTGAATTTTACAAGTGTTAAAATACCACTCTCTCTCTCTCTAGACCCAAAGAATCGGTTGCCAAAAAACCGATCTAGACATTTCAGTTGATTTTTGATTCGGTTGATTTTTTGATTTTTTGTGTAGATGTTCATATGAAGTGAGTTGAATATTTGAATAATATAGTATAGAGCAGGGCGCTGATTGCTGCGGCAGACTATTTAACTTTTGCAGTTATCATCGTTTCAAATGTAATTTTGTGTTTATCGTTCCAAATAAACGTTTTCTTATTTACTAGTGGTTAGTTAGCTACGGTTTCACCCGCGCTGCCCCGGTCCTAAGAGTCATAGCGTGATGTTAAATAGCTTAAAACCTTCCTCTTGAATCACTCTATCTATTAAAAAAAACTGCATTAAAATTCGTTGCTTACTTTTAAAGATCTAAGCATACATAGGGACAGACAGTGGGAAGCGACTTTGTTTTATAATATGTAGTGATTTTAAGTTAAATTGTTGAATCTGACTTATTTGCTGGCAACAGGTGTGTATTTTCAAACAATTGGAAGGAGAGAAGTATTCAAGGAAACAGGACCCAATCATATTAACCAGAAGACAATTTTTGACATCCACCATTTTTATATCACCCATTCTACAAACAGTTTAATGAGAATAAAAAACCAGCCAGTCTACCCCTTTAGCCATAAACTCTGCAACATTAATGGAATCACTGGTCCCCGATTGCGAAGGGGTGGGGGAGGCCATTTTTTCTAAGATAACATTTTTAATCGTTTCTCGTGGATCACTTGATATTTCACCAACCCTCGAAAACGCTTGGTTGAACAGATTAAAGATTATTTCTTCTTTATATAAGCCCTTTTCTGTATGACTTGATTTTCGGTCAGTTGGATTTAAAAAGTTAAAATTTATTGTCCCCAGCTTTTGGCGAAATTCGATGAGAGATTTTTTAAATTTAATTTGTGTGCTTATCTGAGAGTAGGTTAACCATTTTTTATTACGGACTGCGTTGCCTGTGCCACTTCTATAACTTACCTACATCAAACTTCTGTGTCACCGACAGGCACAATAAATCATGACATGTTTTTATTTATAGTTTCTGATTACTCTCTATTAATGCTTCAGCATGAATGGGCCGGCTCGACCGGAGTAATGTGGTATTACTCCGGTCGAGCCGGAGCCGGAGTCCGGCCTCACAGAAAACTGACGTGAAACAACACTTACGTAGTGTTTCGCCGAGTGAGTAAGGATACCTTTTAGAAGGCGGGTAACGCACTTCCGACTCCTCTGGTGTTGCGGGTATCCAGAGGCGGCGGTAATTGCTTCCCATCAGGTGATCCGTCAGCTCGTTTGCCCCCTACCCCATAAAAAATGGTCATATTGTACATTTATAAAGATCGTTTATTCATAAAAATATAGAACATCTCACATTATACGTTCTTATATAGCTGTTATATGTTTTGTCTTCTTTTCCCTGTCACAGAATGTCACGTATCAAACAAGACAAAACATATTTAAACTTTAAGAAGTTTAGAAGACATTTTATATTATTATCAAAATTGCTAAGATTGCTAAAGTTTTTAGCAATCTATTGTACTTATATAATTATTTAAAAAATTAATAAAGTCAAAGTCGAAGTCATTTATTCAATATAGACTACTAGGTAGTACTTTTTGAACGTCATTTTAGACAGCCCCCAAAACGCCCGCCCTTCACCGCTTCCTAGTGTTTTCGCTGGGAAGAAGAAGCGGCGCAACAAACTCCCCAGTAAACACATTTCTGTCTGATAAGTTACTAAGGCGATATACAAATAGGAATTCAAATCATTGTTTGGGGTACTTAATAATTGTAATCATTGCTACTGTCAGCTGGCGCACATGTTATTATTATTAATTTTCAAGCAGTATTTATAATATTAGCAAGCCTCCTTTCTTGTAGTTTAAATGACAATTTTTACTATTAAACAGTGAACCTAAAATAGCACTACCACGGGAAACAGCCACCTTCGCCCACCGTGCGGAACTTAAGATCACCTTGTCTTGCCAAGCACCCTTGTCTATGTTTAATCTCGCGATTAGTATGCCTGAATTTTCTATAACATCCAAACAAAAAAAAACTTATAGGTAAAATGAACTGCCTTATTAGCCTAGGAGCTAAAGGGACTACTGATTCACTTCCCAAGTCGAGTAGTTTTTTTACATAAAATTCTCAGTAGCCGCTGAATTATGCAGAGTGTACAGTGATTTAAAGATCTTTTGAGAATACAGACGTGTATGTATAATAATTATGTATTTTAACTTTTTTTTTCTGTAAGCTCTTAGTACTCCACTCTCATTTTAGGGTTACATATATATGTTATGAGTACAAATTAACAGCGTAATTGATCTAACAAGCGCTATATCGTACGCAAACAGCTTCAAAACTGGAGTTCGCTCCTGATTGCACCCAACGGCTATTGCCTGACTCACTCGTGTGATGTTACTACGCTGGAATAGTTTTGATCCTGTGGAGGGAAAAGTTGTGTTGTGTTGTGGTGGATCCTCCGAGACCAACCAGGCGGGTGTTTTGCTGGGCGGGCCACAATTGAAGTCGGGCTTCTATATATATATGCAAGTTGTGCTACGAATGTTACTTGCGCGATTCAAGATTTATTCGTCGTAGTTTGTATGTAGCGCGATAGATGTCTTTACAATCACCTACAATCATATTATTCTTACTGACACGTAATGAATGAAGTGTAAAATTATGTAGAATATATTTCTGTTAAGGTTTCTCTTATATTGTTAAGATTAAAATGGTGTTGACATTATCAAAAGAAGGCATGTAACAATGACGTTATGTAAGCACTTTTAACCTAGTTTATAAGGACTTGTAACGCAGAAAAGAAGGGAGCGGAGTTATTTAACGCACAACATTGTTCCACGACCAGCTCATAATTAAAGGCTTCGATTGAATAAGTTATGAGTTTTTTAAGTAGTCCAAAACACGCAAGCCTACATTTATTAAGTTACACAACTCAGTAATAAGATATTAATTTATAGGTATTATTAGGAATCAGAGGTGGAAAAGGAATAAAAAAAAAGAGATCACGTAACCTACAACATTAGTATTTAATTTAATAACAAAATTGCAAACAATGAAGGAAACTAAACTTAACAATTAAATGATTACAGAATTTAAAATTAATGAACTTGAGCAATAACAGAAAGTTAGGTAATTTGGCTGATCAAACGGACAGAGCTTCCACTCGCGGGAGAGTCCAGCGGCAACAAGAAACCGAACTGAGCGCGCGAACGTTTATAAAGGCGTCGCCTCACCAACTGTCATTAGATGTCATCTTCATCTAACACTGTCATTAGATGTCATCTTCATCTAACAGTATATAAAATATTCAAGTATCAAAACCGTATAACCTCGTATACGCCAGAATGCAGACTCCTGACCCAAATGTTGTGATAGCTCCCAATAACAGCCGGCGGCGGTCAATGATTGCTGTTATTAATTAAGTGAGTCTACCCACCTGGGCCTTGCCTAACTTCGGACATATTATCTATTAAGATATTGGAGAAACTAAAGTTGGGATATTGTAATTGAAAAGCGTTCTTAAGTTTATTTGAAGATAGATTTTGATTTCACAAGCTCGTAGGTCATTATTATTATTGCTACGGCACTGCTACGAATTTCGTAGCGTCGCGTAGCCCGTAGCGCAGTTTAGTCTCGTAGCAATATGATTAAAAGTTATTTTTATAGATATTTTTTATTCTTTTTACTTAATTAGACAAAATAATAATGACAACTTATATCGTGCTATATTGTTAAAATTTATGCATTTTATCATTTAATTTTTATTTATTATTATTTTTATTTATTTATTTTTATTTTATTTTTTTATTTTGGTTTTATCTTATAGACGCATACATCCAAATTAAAATTGTTTTATTTTAAGGAAGATGTACAGAAAAATAATAAAAGTATTATTAATAAAAAACAAAAGAAGTATCGATGGAGCAGACGAGTGCTAGAGTGGAGGCAGCTTTTGGGCAAGCCTAGTCTGGGCCCTGCGACATGATGAACCGACGATTTCAAGAAGGTGGATGGCAGCGGATGTATGCGAGCTGCCCGAGACCGTGATGGTTGGCGCTCTTTGGCGTTATTTGTATTATGTATATTTTATAAATAAATAAAAAAATAAAAAAATTCTATTCGAAAAATATTTCCTTATAAAATTTGGGAATGTATAATTGAACAAATAATAAGGAAATGTAAATATTCAAGGTTCTTAAGCTTCAACAAGTCGGATACCATAATTATTATTCTTTTACCAACATTAAAAAAATATCAAATAACACACAATACAATTTTAAACCGGCCTAATTTATTATCGGCAATAAATCTGGAAACACTCCTAAAGCATTGCTAATTAATGTAAACATGGAACGATTAGGAGTACGAATAAACACGCAAATTGCCTTCCAGAGTAATAAATACCTATAATAATTTTAATTACTCCAGAAAAAAGACATTAAACAGAATAAAAGATAAAAAATAAACGCCACACTGCAAACGAGAGAAACAATAAGGGGATGAAGATAAAAATTATATTTTTAAAACGTATTTTATTAATATATATATCAGGTGGCGCAGGGCCGCACTCGGCGAGGTCATCAGAATAAATAAATTATGATATAGTGCGGAGTTTTTAGCTGCTACGCTTCGGACATTGCACAGAGCTAGGGTAATTAGAAAGGGCTGTAATTCATTATTATAAGAGGACAAGTCTTTCGGTTATCTTTAATTTTTATTTCGTTTCGTATTTCATGAACGGTTATAAAACGTGATTAATTTTTATGTTTTTTTTTAATTCATATAAAAAGGCCTCATTACTCTCATTAGCCCAGTGGTCCTGAGCGCGACTGCTAGAGGTCCTGGGTTCGATTTCCAGGTCAAGCAAAGTGTTATTGAGTATTTCTATTAAATTCTCGGTAGCAGCTCGGAGTTCGTAATTTGTGCCCGGTTAATGGTAATAGGCTCACCCCTTATTATATGGGGGTGATCCTATTACCATTAGTACGCCTCTGCCTATCCCTTCGGGGAGTACCAAGAGTGATGGTATGATAGGTATATTAGGTTTTTTTAAAAACGTTTCTTCATACTAGGAATTTCTCCTGTAAAGTCGGTGCGTTTACAAACACAAATTATCACACGCACAACCAACCAGAAAAACTACCTGTAGATTATTACAAATATTTGTTGCGTGCTGCGATCGAACCACAACAAGTAGTGTAGAAGCCGTTCGTCGATCGACTGTTTTTATAATTATCTTACTAGATTAGAAATGGATTCCAAAAATAATTTATTCGAAACCAACAATTTATGATGATCTCTTCTTTGTATGGGCCTCTATACATCAGAGAGGTCAAGCTGCATCTCAGGATTCATTTAATTATTTGAGTTGTGTGAAGTTCACCAGTTTTTAAGTTAGAGCATAAATTTTTTTTACCGTGATAACAAAATTAAAATCTATTCAGTAGTTTTTGCTCCAACCTGTAACAAACAGACAAGAATTTTAAAAATCACATGTTTGGGTTCGGAGACGTTTATATAACTAACCCACTTGTTTTTTTTTATATCTCCAAAAGACAGCTTTTATCAATTTTATATATAAGAGATGTATTGCTAGCTTTTGCATGTGGATTCACGCACATAGGACTCCAATCCAAAAAGAAGTAGTTGAAGGTTAAAACGATAAAAAGTACCATGAATCTTGACCAAGCTCATAATCTACAAGAACATGGATCATGAGTTATTACAGTCAGACAATAATTTTAAAATTAATGAATTCGGTTTCAGTACCGTTCAATTAGTTTCCTCCGCATTTTATACAATTATTTTATTTTTAAACGTTGTCCAACACTAGGATTTTCTCTTGTATTGTGGGTTCGTTTAGAAATACAAATTCTCACATACACAAACGCCCAGACACGAAACAACTACCTGTATATTATTATATGTAGTACATTACATCATACATACCATCACGCTTGTATTCCCCGAAGGGTTAGGCAGAGGCGTACTAATGTACACCCACAGTTCGTCAGTATGTTTAGGTCCCATGTAATAGGGGTCGAGCCTATGGCCATTAACCGGGCACAAATTCCTAACTCCGAACTGCTACTGGGAATTTCATAGAAAAACCCAATAAGACTTTGCTCGACCTGGAAATCGAACCCAGGACCTCTAGCGTAGCAGCCGCGCTCAGGACCACTTTTTTGTGTACTTGATAATAATTATGTAGTGTATGTAATAAGTATGTAGATATTTGTATAATCGGCAGGGTATGTCGAAATCATACCCGCTAAAAACCGTACTTGCCTTCTCTTGCCCGATTATCGGGGCCATAGGATTGAGTATTTCGTAAAACTCAATAATGTTTTGATCGACCTGGGAATTGAACTCAGGATTCTACTCTAGCAGCGGTTATGACCACTAAACGATTGAAGCAGTTGTATTGCATGTTACATAATTTAAATAAATTTAAAGTGTTGCCATTTCTAGCCGTGCAACAGACCCGTCGGACGTGAGTTTTTTTAAAAAATGTCGTCGGTGTCTAATGAATTTATGGTCAGGAACTTGGTCTGTGCCCGGGTATTTTTTCCCAGGGACGAGATAAAGACCGATAATACTGCGCGTGACGAATAGTGCGGAAGCGCCATGATATTTTCTGTTGAGATTCATATTGTTGTTAATTTATTTTAAAAAATCTTCTATCTTCTGCCCGGGACTTTTTCTACGTGTAAGTATCTACTTCAGGATTGGGTCTAACCTGGATAGAAAGTTCTCATAACATACCATCACGCCTGTATTCCCCGAAGGGTTAGGCAGAGGCGTACTAATGTACACCCACAGTTCGCCGGTATGTTTAGGTCCCATGTAATAGGGGGCGAGCCTATTGCCATTAACCGGGCACAAATTCCTAACTCCGAGCTGCTACTGGGAATTTCATAGAAAAACCCAATAACACTTTGCTCGACCTGGGAATCGAACCCAGGACCTCTAGCGTAGCAGTCGCGGTCAGGACCACTTGGCTATTGAGGCAGTTCTCTATCTATACTATCTAATATATAAAGCTGAGAAGTTTGTTTGTTTGTTTGTTTGCTTGAACGCGCTAAACACAGGAACTACTGGTCCGATTTAAAAACATCTTTCAGTGTTAGATATTCCATTTATTGAGGAAGGCTATATATCATCACGCTACGCAGACGAAGTCGCGGGCAGAAGCTAGTGTCCTTATATAATATTGAATAGTGACCCGCCCGCGGTTTCACCCACGCTGCCCCGTTCCTAAGTGTCGTAGGGTTATGTTGAATAGCTTAAAACCTTCCTCTTAAGTCATTCTACCTATTATAAAAAACCGAATTAAAATATGTTGCGTAGTTTTAAAGATGTAAGCATATATAGGGACAGACAGACAGCGGGAAGCGACTTTGTTTTATGCTATGTCGTGATCAGTTTAGCTTATAATATAGGATGTTATAATATTTGTGTATATTTTATATGTTATTCATTATTATATAAATTATTCTTATTCGATTCTTGTCCATGCAGTGGTTGTTTGTAAGAAATTGCTCTTTCACAAAATATATTTTGTTGTCTGACCTGTCCTTTTCATGTAACTACATGTTTTTCATGTAGAAGCGTCGGTAGCCTAATGGCTAGGGCGTCGGACTTGCGATCATGTGGATGCCGGTTCGAACCCCACCCATTGCAGTACCGACGTGAAGCCACTCGTAACACAAGCAATCTAGCTTAGCACGAGGGGTTAACAAGAATACTAGTAATGTGTGACACGCATTGCTAGTAAGCTTTTTTTTTAAAAAAAAATGTAGTGTAAAATTGTATTTAATACTAATATAACGCGATATAATCCGTAATCTTGTTTTATTTCAAAAAAAATGTACCTACCTACAGTAAAGAATACTCTATCTATCTATCTAGCCACCCAGATGAACTTAGCAGTATGGTACAACTCTCAGTAGGTACAAATATGGCGTGATTATGAACAATTTTGTGATAATTATGTTCAGTGGTATTAACTGCGAATAACCGTAACAGACAGGGCGTCTATAATCGTAAAGAGCAATGCCAACCTAGTATTGGTTACACTCTGGTAAGTGTCAACATAAGACAATTTTAATTTCCCAAATAATGTGAATCTTCGTTTAATATTTTCAAGTTTGGTCAAACTTTGACATTCTCCAACGTTCACACATCTTGTTATAGCAATATTGTACCAGTGAAGATTGTAACTTATTTTATTTTAAAAGAGTGTCCATGGAGTTTCTCGCCGGATTCTTCTCCATAGGATCAACCTTTTGGAACCGTGCAACTAGAATCATAACGTGTCATAAACGCTTGTAAAAGCTTATTTGAAATAAAAACATTTGATTTTGAATTAGAAATTATGTGATGTCACCTGGTAATAGTAAAATAACTTGTGTTTTTTTTACCATGGGAGAGCCATGCTTCGATATGATAGGGTGCTTACCTTGCTTGTACCAAGTAATTTTACCTTCTGGCAAAATAACTTGAAAATTATGTATATGAAAGTACTATTAATATTTTGAATGTATTTACCTAATTAAACATCACTGTAGCTATTCTGCGAAATTGGTAAAATGCACAAATTAAAATCAAAAACTGACATCAAGTCCACACTCTCAGTAGTCGCATTACTGATCTTCGCCGGGCGTATTAACGAAAAAGGCACCATCACAGAGTTCCGGTCGGATATATTTTCCACTTGGTTAGCCGATTTTACGGGCAATTGGGTTTAGGGGGCGTCCAAAGGTCGGGACTCGAACCACGGACAATGGCCCAATAGTTTATCTAGTGCCATTTTGATGGAGCGATCCCGATAATGTTAACGGCATTGTTTGGTCGAGTCTATTTGGAGGATGTGTGGGCAAATGTGTCTATATCGAGTTTATTGAAGTAATAGGTGTTATGGTAAAACCTTCGAGACCTTTATGTATTCGATGTTCGTGTCTTCGTCCGTTATCTGTTTCCAGCGGATACTCAAATACTTTAGACACTTTTTTTATGGCATAGGGGAGCAAACGAGCTGACGGATCACCTGATGGTAAGCCGCCGCCCATGGACACCCAACAACAGAGCAACAACAACAACAGAGGAGTCACAAGTGCGTTGCCCGCCTTTTAAAAGGTTTGGGCCTCCGGTAACCTCATTCACTCGGCGAAACACAACGCAAGCATTGTTTCACGCCGGTTTTCTGTGAGGTATCACTCCGGTCGAGCCGGCCCATTCGTGCCGAAGCATGGCTCTCCCACGTCAACGACCAAATACGTTGCTCGTAGAAACCCTGATTGCCTGGAAAAGCGGATGGTTGATGGTCAGGTCGATGGAAAAAAACCACGCGGTCGCTCACCATCCCTCTTGGTCTGACCTAGTTGATCTCACTGGCCTGCCAATACCCCAAGGTATTAGGACTATAGGACAGGTTTGTATATGTGAGAATTTGTATTTGTAAACGCACCCACGATGTAGGAGAAAATCCTAGAGTCCAATTGAAAGTCAACATCGTATCAGGGGTGTGAAATAACATAACATACCATCACGCATGTATTCCCCGAAGGGTTAGGCAGAGGCGTACTAATGTACACCCACAGTTCACCGGTATGCTTAGGTCCCAGGGGGCGAGCCTATTGCCATAAACCGGGCACAAATTCCTAACTGCTACAGGGAATTTAAAGAAAAACCGTAGGCGTAGCAGAACAGGGACAGCAGAACAGGGCCCCAAGTCTGCTATTATGTGGTGTCAAAATTGTAAATCAATGGCTTCAGAATTGATTTTTGACGGATTTGTCTACGAAATCTGGCAGTTCTAATGTCATTTAGTGCAATTGAACAACCATTCTGATACAATTGAAAGACTTGGGCCCCAGGGTGTGAAATGATAATGAATTTCTGCGGTAAGCCATAATTTTACCAAACCACCATCAAAGCCAGCTAATCGAAACTGTGAACAACAGGCTAATACTGCGTTAATCTTAAACAAAATTGCGATATGCGCCGCGGCTTCTTGCGAGTTACACTGTTAATTTATGCTACAACACGAACTATAGCATTTTAACTCCTTCGGAGATAGTCGCTGGAAAGCGAAAGGGTTAAGTCAGAAATTCAAGTTTTCTGTGCACTTCGTTTATAATAATAATAATAAACCATTTAATTCAGATATCAAGATCCATAATGTGTTAGTAAGTACTTAGGGCTATGTTAGTGAATAGAATCGAATACAATCAATTTATAAAGAGACATGAAGCGACATTCAATGCCTCATTATCGGACAGTCCTGTTTGTTAGCCAGCAGTTTAGAATGCTGTTGGTGCTAGTTCTCACACGGTGTAGCAGTGACGCAGCTCTTTTTCTCATAATTGCATGAAAACCATCTGTACGTGCCTCTGCAAACATGCCAGATGCACTACAAAACCTTGGCAAACCCAACAGCATCCTAAATACATTGTTGTACTGAATACGGAGTACGCTGAGTGCCGCCTGAGTACCGCTGACCCATAGGCTGCATGTGTAAAATGACTGGCAATATGCCTTAAAGAGAGTCGCTTTTACCTCCTTAGTGCAGTATGCGAACCTACGAGCCAACATGTTCCCCCGGACAGCCAACGCCCTCCGTTCCCTCTCAATATCGGCGTCATCCTTGAGATCCCCCGAGACCCAGTGACCCAAGTATTTAAATTGCAAACTCTTTTTAATGGGATTCCGTACAGCCACACAGGAGGTATTATTTTCACCTTATGTTCACGAGGTTGAACAACGAGGAGCTCGCTCTTTTTTGCGTTATACTTGAGTCCATGGGTCCCGGCGTATTCCTCACACATTTGCAGCATTTTCCTAACCCCACAGATTGAGGGGCTCAGCAACACCATATATTATTGTTTATAGGCCCAAAAATATCTGTAAAGGGGTTGAAATATATTTTCGGATCTCGTAAGAGGCGAGTGCCTGCCTCATTAGCCAAGTGGTCCTGAGCGCGACTGCTACGCTAGATGTCCTGGGGTTCCCAGGTCGAGCAAAGTGTTATTGGGTTTTTCTATGAAATTCCCAGTAGCAGCTCGGAGTTAGGAGTTTGTGCCCGGTTAATGGCAATAGGCTCGCCCCCTATTACATGGGACCTAAGCATACCGGCGAACTGTGGGTGTACATTAGTACGCCTCTACCTAACCCTCCGGGAAATACAGGCGTGATGGTATGATGATAATGTAAAAGGCGAGTAAATATCTGAATTGCTCAGTCAGTTAGGAAATGCCAGCGCCATCTAGTTAAAAAACAAATGTAAAAAAACATCGACTTGTAAAAGTCTTGTGTAGAAAAGATTTATTTACAGAAATCTATAATAATACTAGCTTCTGCCCGAGGCTTCGCCCCCGTGGAATTCGGTCTGTCATCACATCCCACGGAAACGGGATAAAAAATATCCTATGTCCGTCTCCTGGTTCTAAGCTACCTCTCCACCAATTTTCAGCCAAATCGGTTCAGCCGTTCTTAAGTTATAAATGGTGTAACTAACACGACTTTCTTTTATATATATAGATTATAAAGAGGAAAGATTTGTGTGACGAATAAACTCAAAAACTGCGGGGCTGATTTGAATCATTCTTTCACCATTTGAACGCACATTATTCCAGATTAACATAGGCTATAGAATATTTTGAAAAATGTTAGGGATTTCTCCACCCGTGCGAAGCAGGGGCGGGCCGCTAATCATTTATAGTTTCAGTTAAAACAAGAAAAAATACTCATTGTTCACCTCATATTATATACAACTGTAGGCCACTTCCCTCATAAAATATACACGCCTTCTAACAAACCTTTTTAAACAAGTAACATTTGAAAGGCTTGGGGTTGGTTGCGAAGTTAAGCAACGAGGTTACACAAAATAAGTAGTTATAGTCACAATTGCCTCCCAAAGGCGTCAACGAGTAGGTAAGTAAAAACTGCTTGCGTAACAAAAAAATATAAAGTCTTACTTCTACCGTTTCTTCATCGGCGGTTAGTGGCGATCCGACTTACCGAAGCCAAAAAGTGTACAGTCACGCCTCGCGCCCCCCGGCCGCCCCCTACCGCCCCCTGTCCGGGCTAACTTCATAAGACTATGAATTTAAATACGTTAGTCGATGTCAAAGGGTCGTCTTGTTGCATCGTTAGGGGCGATAAGATAGCGCTTTTTGAAGAATGGTGACGGACCTTGGGCTGTGTTAATTTTAAGTCAAATAAATGTTTTTTGTACGCCTAGGTATGCTTAACATGTAGTTCTGTTTCTTTTGAATTAAAACTATTTTTACGGATTTTATCGCGTTGTATTAATATTATTTAATTCCCGACGTTTCAGATCCTTTACAAGTTTACAGCATCCATGGGCACGGGTAGACTGAGGTGTTGGACGTCTTAATGTTAAAATTACTAACAGCTAACTTACATTTTTGTTAATTATTAGCGATCTGAACGAGCTCACCGTATCATTTGATCTTGCAGTTTTGGCTTGGAATTAGATTTAATAGATTTTATAATGGGGTTACAAGCAGCTGGTAAGACCCAACCATCTTCTCTATTGAAATTTAGATGTTTTAGGGTTCCGTACCTCGAAAGGAAAAAACAGAACCCTTATAGGATCACTTTGTTGTCCGTCCGTCTGTCTGTCAAGACCCTTTTTCTCAGGAACGCCTGTAGATATCAAGCTGGAATTTATGCCGCAAATTTCCGCAAAATTTCGACACTCTCAAGGGAATCAAAACCTACAAGGTACTTCCCGTGAACTCAGAATCTTGAAATTTGGTACGAAGCAATGTCTTATAGCACAGATAAAGGAAAAAAATAAACAGAAAAGCATAAATTTTTTGTTACATCATATAATCAAATATTTTTAAGTACGGAACCCTCGGTGCGTTAGTCCGACTCGCACTTAGCATAGCCTCATGAATCATCCTGGGCCTTTGCCTTGGCAGTCCAATAGGTAGTCATATCACTAAGCTATCACTACTCGGCTATGGAGTACGTATCGTACGTACGACCTTATCTATTCAATCTGAATTTCTGATCTCTAAATGCAGCATTTTAGCTGCCCATCGCTGCCAACTTTCCTTATCACAAGCGGATTGTTAGTACAGTAAGTAAAAATATTCGGAACACGACCCCCACTTGATGTTTGTTAATTACTAATTAGTAAACTTTCACTACTAGCTATGACTTTGATGGCAATGAATTAGAATTAGCAATAATTTTGCTATACTTTGACTTTGAATTGGAATTAGGAGACTTTCAATGCTAATTTGATTTTGAAGTTTCGTATCTTGATTTTGGTAGAATAATATTAAAAGATATGTGCGTTATTTTGTTTTAAACAGATAATTATTCGTGAATCTTATTGAAAAATCTTTATTTTTAAATATTATAAAATAATATAATACAATTGAGTTCGTTTTTAACCTTATTATTATGCGATTTTATTAACAGCTTACCTATTTAATATATACTAGCTTCTGCCCACGATTTCGTCCGCGTAGCGTGATGATATAGCCTATAGCCTTCTTCAATAAATGGGCTATCTAACACTGAAAGAATTTTTCAAATCGGACCAGTAGTTCCTGAGATTAGCGCGTTCAAGCAAACAAACAAACAAACAAACTCTTCAGCTTTATATATTAGTATAGATAACCTACTGTGATTTTCTATAAATTTTACGTTAATGTTTTGCATAGAATAGAATTGATTTAAACACTAGAATAAGTTCCTGTATTTTGTTACTAAACAATGTTTGTATTTATATTGTTGATGTACCTTTAAAGTAAATAGATAAAGAAATAAATCAAATCAAATCATGTTTACTGATATATTATAACAATAAAAGGAAAACAAAAACATGGCTAACACACACACACACAAACACACACGCACAAACACACACACAAACAAACTTTTTATATTATTATTTTATGATATTATTTCTTCTTATTTGCTAATAATACGGTTGAGCTACATAATGACTGATACATGCGTGCCTTCGGCAGGGACTGACTGGGAATGCTGTCACCAAAGCCTTGTGTGGCCTTTCTTCAAAAGGCTAGGTCAGACATTGGTCTGCATTGTCACTGAATTTTTTTATAGTTACTATTATGTCTAGACTTTAAAAGCAAGCAAGATTATGTTAAAATATACTTCATAGGACATTTATCAATTTATCTATTACAGTTATTGACAAATTAAAGTTACAAGCTTTGATTGACGGACGGAGGAATAACTTACAAAAATCCCCATTAATTAATCACTCCATCCATTGGTGAAAACCTTATGATAATTTGTTTGGTACTTTTTAAGTTTATCACTCGTGGGCTAATAATGGGATGGAACTAAGCTGATCAACTGATCTGTAAGGTTAAGTTACGCTCGACACGGTCAGTGCGTGGATAGGTCTTGACACATCGAGACCCCTTCGTGCCTCGGAGAGCACGCAAAGCCGTCGGTCCCGGTTGTCATATGAACATTTTTGACAATTGTTAGTGGTAGTCAGAAGCCCGAAAAAACCTGACAGTCTATCCTCCAAATATCGGTATTACCTACGAATATTGGATCATGGAGGTCTGATGGCAGTCGCTTCGTGTAAAATACTAATATTCAGCCGCATCTGGATAGACTGGAAGCCGACTCCCACAAAATTGGGAAAAATGCTCGGCGGATGATGGGATGAGGAGTTTTTAAGTTTATCACGTTTATCTAGGGCTAGCTGTTACCCGATACTTCGTCCGCGTGGTATTTAAAAAAAGAGTAGCCTGAGTTACTCCTTGTTAAATCAGCTATCTGCCAGTCAAAGTCCCGTCAAAATCGGTCCAGCCATTTCAGAGATAAGCCGGAACAAACAGATTGACAAACATTGTAAAAAATGTTGTTTTGGTATTATGTACCGTGTTTATTTATTTGTAGTAAAATTGGAGTGTCTGTTTGTAATATTAAAATAACCGATTTTTACTAATTGCATTTTTATATATACACGGTACATATTATACCAAAACAACATTGTTTACAATTTTTGTCTGTCTGTTTGTTTCAGCTAATCTCTTATAGACTCTATGCTACATACATACTACAAATAAATAAAATTGGAGTGTCTCTTTGTAATATTAAATATATTATTATATAATACACTAGCTTTTGCCCGCGGCTTCGCTCACTTGAAGCTCAAATTCCAGCAGTGATTATCTCTTCTTTGTATGGGTCTCTATGCATCCGAGAGGGCAAGCTGTATATCTCAGGTTCCGTTTAATTATTTGCGATAAAAGGTATACCAGTTTTTAAGTTGGAGCACATACTTTCTTACAGTGGTAACAAAATTAAAATCTATTCAGTAGTTTTTACGCCAACCCGTAACAAACAGACAAACAGACATGAATTTTGAAAATCACATTTTCGGGTTTTTTTAATATCTTCAATGTACAGACACAGCTTTTTTACAATGTTATAATAGTAGAGATAAGAGATATATGTGGTGATATAATATTTATGTCTGTATGTATCTTGTTTTATAATATGTAAGGAGGTATACAAACAAACATATCCTATTCTTAACAAAAACAAAGCTCACGTCAATCGCATGTCTCAGTCACACAACAACACAAATTGATTTTTCACCGACACTAATCGCGGAGCTTACGTACGTGGACCAAGGGAGGCCAATAAACGGTAGGGATGTCTTTATGGGGCAACAACTAGCGAACCGCCATTACGAGATCGCTATTAACTTCGGCTGCAAGATGGCGGCCATTGTGGATGCGGTACTTTTTGTTTCTACGAGACCATGCATCTTCCATGCTAAGATTACAAAGTGAAGGAAAAATTCGACTTGCGGGCAGGATTCGAACCAGCGTCTCCTGGCTAGATACACTAGACGCTATGACCGCTAAGCCACCGCGAGCCCCACCCAGTCGAATACCTAGTCAAAATTAGCCTTCAAAGTCTGAATTAACGTCTTAAAGGTGACGTCAGTAACATCTAACCACCTTCACTAAAATAACTTCAATTTTTTTAAGTTTAATTTGCCTAGTAATTTCAAATTACCATTCAAACTGAAACACATTTTTACCAGTCTAAATAACCTCAGCGGTAGAGTTCTATCACCTCAAAAACTAACCATGGGGATTTCTTTGTATGTTTCACCTCTGTGCGTTCTTAAACCATTCATCCAATTGTGATGAAATTTTGGTAATATATTGTAAAGAATGTCCGCGAATGTCTTCTGGGAAGGCAATGCAACACAACAGGCAAAGTCAATTCAAAAAAGTTTAAAATATAAGAATATGTATGTTGGATATAATTGAATTGAAGAGATCATAGGTGATCTTCCCCGACGTAGCATGTGAGACGAAAATATTATAATCAACTAGCGACCCGCCCGCGGTTTCACCCGCGCTGCCCCGTCCCTAAGAGTCATAGCGTAATATTAAATAGCTTAAAACCTTCCTCTTGAATCACTCTATCTATTAAAAAAAACCGCATCAAAATCCGTTGCGTAGTTTAAAAGATCTAAGCATACATAGGGACAGACAGCGGGAAACGACTTTGTTTTATAATAAGTAGTGATGATTATTACCATACTTCATTTACATAAATAATATTTATTTCACTTCAAATGAAAGCCACCTCCATACCAAATCAATAGGTTCCTGCCTCCATCCTATCGTCCGTATCTTCGCGAAACACGTAAACAGCGGTGTGCGATCGTAAAAGAAAATGCGTCCGACTGTACAACGCAATTTGCGCTACTGTGTGCATCGATCGATGGACGGTGAAGGAAAACATTGTGAGGAATCCTCCATGCTCCAGGACAATAATAATGAGGTGGTGGAACTTGTGACAACCTCTGTGGTTTAGTGGTTCGAGTACCGAGTGCTGACCGTGGGGGTTGTGGGTTCGATTCCCACAGGACACAAAATTTTATGTGATGAATATAAGTGTTTGTGTTCGTCTGGGTGTTTCTGTATTTACAAAAAAAAAATAAGTATTATATCCATTGTCTAGTACCCATAGTACAAGCTCTGCTTAGTTTGGAACTAGATGGTGCTGTGTAAAAATGTCCCAGAATATTTATTTATTTAACTATTGGCCAGGAAGGTTCTTGAGTGGAGACCACACAACTAAACTCATTGTGAGACGACCTCCAACGAGATGGGCGGACAACCTGGTGAAGGTTTCAGGGAGTCGTTGGATATAGGCGGAATATAACCTGTTCTTGTGGTAGTCTATGGAGGAGGCCTTTGTTCAGTAGTAGACGTCTTTTGACTGATATCAGGATTAGAACTCTACTGCCAAGATCTTCTAGGATGGTGCCACCAGATTGCCAAATATCCGCCGCAAAAAAAATGATGTGACAACCTTTTGCATTCCAGTTTGAAAGGTAATGTAGCCTATAAAATTACTATGCAAATTTATTATATATTTTTTTATCTTCATCAATTGCGGACCAATTTAACTTCAAACAGATCTGTAAGTTTTTTTTTTTAAATAAAATGTTTGATTCAGTTATTTTTAGTGCTTTTTTTTGTTTTGATAAGAAAAAAATAATAATTACCTACTGTAGGTAGGTGGTAGGTAATTAATTTTTTTTTGGTTGGATAATAAAAATCTTATCCAAACAAAAAAAAAGGAGTTAAATAACTGAATAAAACATTTAATTTAAAAGACAAAAATCTTACTGATCTGGCCAAAAAAAAATTAATTTGCATAGTAGGTAAAATATTTTTTTTTGGTTTAATAATAAAAATCTTATCCAAACAAAAAAAAGCACTAAAAATAACTGAATTAAAGATTTAATTTAAAAGACAAAATCTTACTGACCTGTTTGAAGTTAAATTGGTCCGCAATTGATGAAGATAAAAAAAAACATACAGACGAACACAGAACCTCCTTAATTTTTTTTTATTTGAAGTGGTTAATCAGCTCTCAACATAACATCGCGCGAGTGATATTGCTGACGTCTAAAAGTAGCATTTTTACTAAACAACATTATCTTAGTATGTACAACAAAAATACAAAGCTCCCCCCCATATTACATGGGACTTAAACATACTGCGGAACTGCGGGTGTATATTATTAGAAAACATCTGCTTCACCTTTTAGACCACTAGACCTAAAAGGTATATTTTCCTAGTGATAAAATATCTAATTTTAATATTACACAGGTATGCTGTTCCCGAATAAGTTTAAATAACCATAAATCTTTCAATTTTTTTAGCATACATGTCGAAATAGAGCAGTGGTGACCATTGAACTGCGAAGTCCACGTCCAGTCTCGAGTTCGAATCAAAGGCACGAACCTCTGACTTTTCAAAGTCATGTGCGTATTACTAGTTAAATAACGGTGAAGGAAAACATTATGAGGAAAACTGCATGTCTGAGAGATTTTCCCGACGGCATCTGAAGTCTGCCAACCAGCATTAGGGCTCAAAGATTCTGTGAGGCGACATCAGTGAACCATGAGATCATCAGTGGGACAGAATAATTGGTTGATTATTATATTACAATGTCAAAGTCGAAGTCAAAATTAAAATCATTCATTCAATATTGACTACTACGAGGTAGCACCTACTTTTTGAACATCATTTTAACATTAGGTATAGGCAGCCCCCAGTAGGTAAATAAATCATCAAATAATTATGATATTGTCTTATACTAAATAATTAATACTCATTGAATATCAACACAAAGTGAAAAATAATTGATTTCTTAAAACTGAGAAAAGCAATAGAGCCATTGACATTACCCGCCATCAAGAAACTTAATGACGTCATAAATCAACCATCCAATCAAAGGGAACTATTATGATCAACATCACCATTGGCTAGGGAGGTAGCCTCATAATAATTACGAGTTATGCTCATAAAAGCAGCCACATTATTTTTATAACATAATAAAAATATTATGGTTATATCTTGTCCAAAATATACCGGATATTGATGACCATCATCTAATTTAGATTAAGAGGATGTTATGGTGCTTGAGTAGGGTGTAAAAGTATTGATTTAATGGCGAACGGTATAACCATGGTACGGTAGAAAATAAAAATGTTTAATTTTACGTGCGTAGCCGGAGTGATCGACGGCCTCACAGAAAACTCGAGTGAAACAACGCTCACGTTGTGTTTCACCGAGTGAGTGAGGATATTGGACCCACAAACCCTTTTAAAAGGCGGGCAACTTGAGAGTCCTCTGGTGTTGCGGGTGTCCATAATGAACGGATCACCTGATGATAAGTGATTACCATACGATCCTTTTGCTCGTTTGCCCCTATCCTATAAATTTCTCACCGTTTCTGCGAGTGATACCTAATTCAGTAATTATATTAATACGTAGAAAGTACATTTTACCTAGTAGTACATTTTAACTGCCTCATTAGCCAAGTGGTCTTGAGCGCGAGCTGCTAAGATAGAGGTCCTGGGTTCGATTCCCAGGTCGAGCAAAGCGTTATTCGGTTTTTCTATGAAATTCCCAGTAGCAACTCAGAGTTTGGAATTTGTGCCCAGTTAATGGCAATAGGCTCGCCCCCTATTACATGGGACCTAAACATACCGGCGAACTGTGGGTGCACCTCTGCCTAACCCTGCGGGGAATACAGGCGTGATGGTATGTTAAAGTACATTTTAATTTTCCCACACGGTTTTTTATAGATCTGTGGCAACATTTTTGAAATGACACGATATTTTCTACCTATTATAAACTGTAGAATGAACTGTCGCCTGGAGTATTTCCGGACCAATATGACCTTGAAACTTTCAAGAAAAGAGCTTACGACTCCCTTTTAAACGGCCGGCAACGCACTTGTGACTCCTCTGGTGTTGCGGGTGTCGAACACCAGAGGAGTTGAGTCTAATTTGGCGTTCGATTTTTTTAGCTTAGATTATTATCTAGTTTTTTTTTATGGGATAGGTGAGCAAACGAGCGGACGTATCACCTGATGGCAAGCGATAACCGCCGCCCATGGACACCCGCAACACTAGAGGAGTCACAAGTGCGTTGCCCGCCTTTTAAAAGGGTTTGGGCCTCCGTTAACCTCACTCACTCGGCGAAACACAACGCAAGCGTTGTTTCACGCCGGTTTTCCGTGAGGCCGTGGTATCACTCTGGTCGAGCCGACCCATTCGTGCCGAAGCTTGGCTCTCCCACGTTCGATCGGACACAATTGTGAAGTCCACGCAGAGAAAGTTGCGACAAGAAGCTAGTGTGGTATAAATCTTTAACTAATTTTGTTATAACTAGCTTCTGCCCGCGACTTCGTCCACGTAGCGTGATGATATATAGCCTATAGCCTTCCTCAATAAATGGGCTATCTAACACTGAAAGAATTTTTCTAATCGGACCAGTCGTTCTTAAGATTAGAGCGTTCAAATAAACAAACAAACAAACAAACTCTTCAGCTTTATATATTATAGTATAGATATTTATTTAAATGAATCACTAAGTACCCACTTACAAAATAAATAAGGGGAATGTTCTAGTAATCTCGCACAATTTGGCACTGCCATGATTCACCACAAAGATAAAACAACCTAATTTACCTCACAATCATAACTCTTAATCGATGCTACATAAAAAGCTCGAGTACCAGAAAGCCTGATTACTACGCCAAAAAAAGCGTATACTGTAGGTGATCTTCTGGTAAATTAAAAACGCCTCAGGGCGATCGGGTAATATTCTCTCTCATTACAGAAAGGGAACGATTGCCGGTTCAGGTGTATTGTGTAAAAATTGTGGGAGCGGAATGGGTGTGTGTTGCGCAAATGTTAGGTGAGACGCTGGTTTCGAGTTCGATTTCCAGTTGATGCTGTTTTTGAATCGTAGTCTTCCTTCATTTCTAAGGGGTAGCTAATTGGAAATTGATTAGCCCTCTAGTCTTATCCGTATTTTTTATCTTCTTTGTTAGAGGCTTTTTGACTATTTGCATTAAACAGCCTTGAGTGTAAGGCCATATTTTGATCCACAGATTACGTATATTTGCGATTTTCTGAGTTTTTTTTAAATACCCTACATAACTACAGATGATAATTATGTAGAAGAATACACGTGTGATATTGTACTATGTACGTTGTTCAAAGAAACCAGTCTACACGTGACCGTGGATGTTGTGAAAGACCCAAAACGCTAAAATATAGTTAACTTTAATCTATATATATATAAAAGAAAGTCGTGTTAGTTACTCTATTTATAACTCAAGAATGGCTGAACCGATTTGGCTGATAATTGGTCGAGAGGTAGCTTAGAACCAGGAAACGGACATAAGACACTTTTTATCCCGTTCCCGATACTTTTTATTCCACGGGGGCGAAACCGCGGGCAGAAGCTAGTATTATTATAATTTCCATGTATCACGGTTGTTATATTAGGGGTTCTTAAGCTTATTCAGAAACACCGATGGTGTTGCAAGTATCCATAGGCGGTGATGACTTCATACCGTCAGGTGACTCGTAACAAAAAAAAAAAACTATAAAAACTCCCTCAAAAGTGAAGCTACATTCAGCTCACAACGGCGCCGGCGTCGGTGCGAGGTTACCTAGGATAAATTCAGGTTCGTTTCGCAGCCATAATGAATGCTAAGATTAAGATTTGTGCGCTGTTGGTTTGTGCTATTGTTTGCATTGTGCTTGACTGTACCTCCATGTACAGTCGTGTGCATGTGCTTATTATTTTTCTTTGTATATGTGAAATATATTTTTCGATTAAGCAAAGGACAGTTAGGTGAATAAGAGTAGAAAAATGATTGTATGTTAGAACAATAGGAATTTGTGGAGTAATTTTGCCCATAAACATTGCATTTTAAAACTAGCATAGCTTCTAATATATTATTTGTAAATTAAATGATCTTTGATTTTATTTGGGCCGTCATCAGTTACTTGACAATCTATTGAATTGTTACAAATAATCTAAAAATCTACTGGAATGAATAAATGTCATGAATTAATTATAAAAAAATAGTAAAACATTGAAAGCTGGGATAGATCCAGCGAATTTACATAACATAACATACCATCACGCCTATATTGCCCCAAGGGATAGGCAGAGGCGTACTTACTCATGTACATCCACAGTTCGCCGGTATGTTTATGTCCCATGTAATGGGGGCGAGCCTATTGCCATTAACCGGCAGAAATTCCAAACTCGGAGCTACTACTGGGAATTTCATAGAAAAACCTAATAACACTTTGCTCGACCTGAGAATCGAACCCAGGACCTCTAGTGTAGCAGTCGCGCTCAGGACCTCTAGGCTAATGAATTTACTTATAATCTAAACTCTACTTTATACCTATGATCGAAATAACGATTCCGAAAAAATCTGATAGAAAGCTTTTAAATTAAATGAAGAGTGACATAGGGTATACTTTATTGTGATCTACTTGAACGAAGCTACGGAAGAAAACTAGTTTTTTTTAGAAATTTGTTAAAATTGTAGACTATAAGTCTACAATTTTTTGATCCCGACTGTACCTACATAGAACCGCTCGAGGCGGACTTCTTGTAATGCACGTGGGACGACAACGCTTGACAGTCCTCGAGTTGGTTCTGTACACACTGGCGACTGGATAATTTAGACAAGCGATTATTTTGTCGCAATAAATATTTTGTTCATTCAATTTTATCCAATTTTTGTGACAGTTCCATTCCAATTGAGATCGTAATATCAGTATTTTATGCCTTTATTTTAATTGAACTAAGCAGAGCTTGTACTATGGGTACTAAACAATGGATATACATAATACATATATACTTTTTTTTGTAAATACATACTTATAATACATAAGAATGCCCAGACGAACACAAACACTTATATTCATCACATAAATATTTGTGTCCTGTGGGAATCGAACCCACGACCTCGCGGTCAGCAGTCCGGTACTCGAACCACTAAACCACAGGGATCGTCAATATCGTTAGATAATCGTCTTTTAAACGTATGTTGTGGGTTTACATAAATTCAATACTAGTCATCACAACATTGCAATATATCACTATATGTAGCCACGAATTCGCGAATCACATTATCATTCACCAAAAAATGGCCTTATTAGCCACTCTGTACACGATTTAGGAACACACATGTACTAATAAACACAGATCGCCAATACTCGACAACTGCTAATGTGCGCCTTGTCTATTAGTTTTTATTATTCTTCGCCCCTGTGGCAAACGGTTTTCCTTATTGCAAATGTCGATGTATTTCTTGTTCTTCGTGAATTTGGCTATTGATTGTGTGGTCATGCCTTATTGCCCTTTTATTATTGTTGGGTATATTCGCTTAAAATTGGCTCAAATTAACAGAGATGTGTGAAAATGGGAGAGAGAGATTTTTCTCCACAGTGGGACAATATTATACAGGCTAATAGATTCTTAGCATACTATAACGCCTGTATTCTCTGAAGGGTTTGGCAGAGATATACTGATGTACACCTACAGTTTGTCAGTACTTACCTATGTTTTAAGTCCTTTTTGCCTTGCTTTACTTGGTGGCATTCACCACGACGGGGAAGAAAAATTTTAGTAAAATGATCTATTTACATTTAGTACTTAGTTATTTCGCTAACGCATTTAGTACTAGTTATGTACATATATACTGCTACCAATAACAAATACGAAACGTAGATTCAAATTTAAAAAAAACTTAAACACACATCTACAGCAAAATCCATAAACACCCCACAATATCCAAAACATGAAAACGCATTTCCACTCCGATTGTCGACCATTCAATCAACCGAATGTCACATGAAACAAAACATAGTCGGTAAACTTTCAAAATGGCCGTCACAGTGGAATAAAATCACCATTAATTCGTGTTGCCGACGTAGGTAATGTGCCACTCGTTATTGGAACAACCTGTATAGGTGAAGGGATGTGCCACACTCGATTGAACCACTCGTCCGCTTATTTATCGACTGTTTTGTGATGCGGTACAACAATGACAGCGGTAAAAGGTGATAGTTTAAGCCAGGGCTGCTACATTGACGATTAAGAGGCCCTATTTTCGAATTCCATTGCTTTATTTTGAATATATGTATTACCAGCAGCTAATGATTTGCAGAGATTAACAGTTTTTTAAAAGGGCTGTAAAATATGTGGACGAACAGTTTACATTACGAAATTGTGGAGCCCTAATGATTGATTTCGTTTCCTATGAAATATTGATTTGATGAGTCTGGGAGTCATTGTTAACATAGATGGAAAATGCTCATTAAAATGAAACTTTATTTATTTATTTTAAATCCGGAAAATAAACAATGACCCCTCAACAATGATGATAGTATGTGGATAATCCACATAATGTTAGGTAAAAATGAACGAGAGAAAGATTAAAAGTGAAAAAATCTGAGATATGTATTAAAAGAATATTACAAAAAAAAACTAAAATATTGGTATGTAATTAATCTGTAGTATGTTTCGGTACTTACAGATTGATTATCTTACTTGCTGTGGCAAGCTCTTTAATTTTTAATATAACACCTATATTGAATAAATCGTACACATCCAACTGCAACTATTAGAACAAAATTGTAATGATCAATTAATCATATTTTTTTTAAAAGAGTGTCTATGGAGTTTTATGCCGCCGGTTCTTCTCTATAAAACACACTTTTTAGAACCGTGCAACTAGTTTTGACTTTTCAAAATAATTAAAATGGTCTAATAGAAATGTAAGTTAATTTTGAATTTAAAAATGGACCAGATTTTTTTATCGAAAACGATATCAAATTTTCACATCACTATCCAAACGATAGCCATTACGGCACAATTGCGGCAATACGATGCAGCGATCGTGTTAATTATTCAACCAATATTATAATTGTATTGCGACCATCGCCACTGAATTCATACGCAATCCAAACGTCATTGTTATGACGTAATAACAATGATCCTGACGTTTATATGCTCGAAATAAAAACAGAGTGAAATGCAGGCTTGTATTGGAATTATGTTGTTAGCTTCAGACGAAATCAGACTACAAATTTTATCATATTTAATATATAAGTAGGCTTAGCTATCGAATTAGGTTCCAAAACCTGTAATGATAGTTTAAGAGTTATAATAAATAAATAAATAAATAAATCATAAGTACATTTCTTGTGACCAGTGTAACTTGCTTGTAATTTTAATGTCAAGCAAGTCTCAAGCAAAATTCATGGTCGCGGTAACTTTCTAATAAACATAATGCACACCATCACCCCAGTATTACCCAAAAGGTTAGGCAGAGGCGTATGTTTAGGTCATTAACCGAACACTAATTCGAAACTCCGAGCTGCTACTGGCAGTTTCATAGAAATAACCAATAACACTTTGCTCGACCTGGGAATCGCACCCAGAACCTCTAGCGTATCAATCGAGCTCATGACCAATAGGCTAATGAGGCAGTCTTCTCGTCGAACGTCTTTTTCTTTAGAATGGTCGTCAATGCTTGATGTTGATGGTGATCGATGGTATGTATATTTATGTATGAGATAGTTAACTCGACGTAAACAATAAAAAAGCAATGAGATTGGCAATAAATATAGTTATATGAATGTTTGTAACATATAGAGATACGTATATACCCACAAAGTGGACAAGTAAACAAATCTGTCCCCAAATGACAAGAATCAATAAGACGGCAGACGACATTATGCGAGATTTATTATCGTACAGTGGGCTTATTAGTTCGCCGGACGTATTCGAGTTAAACAATGTAGACTTACGAAGCATTAGAAACGCCACTTTAATTTATATAATTACACGCGACCCGCCCGCGGTTTCACCCGCGCTGCCCCGTCCCTAAGAGTCGTAGCGTGATGTTAAATAGCTTAAAACCTTCCTCTTGAATCAATCTATCTATTAAAAAAAAACCGCATCAAAATCCGTTGCGTAAATTTAAAGTTCTAAGCATACATAGGGACAGACAGCGGGAAGCGACTTTGTTTTATAATATGTAGTGATATTCGGCTCGTTACCATCCCAAGTTCCTCATGGTTTCAACAGCAAAGTGCTATGACAGTTTTTGAAATCGTGTTGTCTACATACTAAAAGTGGGAGAACCATGCTTCGGCGCGAACGGGCCGGCTTGACACGGCCTCGCCGAAAACCGACGTGAAACAACGCTTAGGTACGTTCTGTTTCGCTGAGTGTGTGAGGGTACCGGAAGGCTAAGGCCAAGCCCTTTTAAAAGGCGGGCAAAGCACTTGCGACTTCTCTGGTGTTGCGGATGTCCATAGGCGGTGGTAATCGCTTACCATCAGGTGATACGTCTACACTTTGGCCTCCTATCACATAAAAAAATATACTCGCATACTGTAGATGGTTTTTTTCTTTTATGTGGTTGTACCACTGTTGATCTAAATACCTACTACTAATGCTGTACCTACCAGAAAAGTGTTACTGTTACTTGTTTTACGCAAAAATAACACCAGTTTATCGAAACATAGAGCTTTAATTGCTATGTTTTACAGATAAGCTACTATGAGTTTGTGTATATTAACTACCACATTAGGCTAGTGGTCCTGAGTCGCTTGATTCCCAGCTTGAGCAAAGTGTCATTGGGTTTTACTATGAAATTCGCAGTAGCAGCTCGGAGTTTGGAATATGTGCCCGGTAAATGGCAATGGCTCGCCCTCTATTAAATTATACCTAAACATACCGGTGAACTGTGTGTGTATATTAGTACGCCTCTGCCTATCCCTTCGGGGAATACAGGAGTGATGGTATGTTATGAAGATGGTATATTTCTATAGATACCCTGCGCAAATGTTCCGACGATCTTAATATTAACTTAGGTTAACTTATAAAATGACTGATACATGCATGGCATCGGCTGGGACTGACTAACTCAAAGCCGCTGTGGACTTTTTTCAAAAGGCCATTTCAGACATCGCCCTGCCTTATATCACTCAAATATTTGTATACTATTATGTCTGGATTAAAAAATATAATGGTTCTCTCAGTTTGTTTCGGCGTTTCTTCTCAGAGGTCGTCAGGTAGGAAATGTCGGCGCGAGTTAGTACCTAATAATTGTGTCTTTAAAACACCTATTTGCAGAATCTTAGTACCCATAAACTTGTCTATTATACGCCATAGCACAAAATAAAATATCCATTCTATTCAGTCAACGTCACTTCCCTGTTTAACCTGTATGGTTGAAAGAAAAAAGTCTCGTCTATTGGAGCATAACTCTGCGGCATCCAATATACAAAAGTCGGCAAGAATGCGACAAAGTATTGGTGTATAAAAACCAAATGCTGGCGAGCGCTGCCGACTCCTGCGACGTTTAATATACTCCCGTGTACAGTCGAGCAGAAAAGTGTTACAGTTATATTGGTCGCGTTCATTTAAATAAATGTCGTATAAAGGCTTGGTTAGTGTAATAAAAATATTTAATTTGAAATGGGTTTTTCCAATTTTATATTATGAATTCAATATAAAAAGAGTGGTAAACGAAAAATATCATAATAGTATTCTATTCGATATTCTTTTGTTTAAACAAAATAAAAATAAAACTGTTTATTATCGTATCATTATATTTGTTAAAGAAAATCTATAATATTTTTTTTACGTTTAACAAAACAAATACATCTAAATAGTCTTTTAATTGCTAGCTAAAAATTCATGAATTATATTTTATAACTTTTTAAACTTTAAAATGTTTTTGCTTTAATTGCCAACAATGAAAAAGGCAGGCATTTCAAGCGACGCTTGTCAAATCTGTCAACCTATTACACCTATTTATTAAAAGTTCTTTTAATATATTTTTTTGTTAATTTAGTGAAGGAAAAATTCGACTCGCAGGCAGGATTCGAACCTGCGTCTTTTGGTTTGATACACCAGACGCTATGACCACTAAGCCACCGCGAGTCCTACCTGCCATGTCGAAATTTGCCTTCACATTCTGAACTTACGTCTTAAAGGTGACGTCAGTAACATCTATTGACAAGCAAGTTACTTTACCTCTCAACCAATCACAAAAAGATATTTTTTTTGGTAAACCACTTTTGATCGCGTGTACCCGTAACATATGTCACCGGCTTGCCACGACACAATAAATAAATAGCACAAATTCCGAAGTGACCAGTCTTGTCCCTATAAAACCTGACTACCATCCGGGGGTAGATAAATATTGCAACCCCCTTCCCCTAGCATTTGTTACTCTAGTTATGGCCGTGTTGTGCCTACGGGCCCTGGAGACAATTTGATTGTACCCACATCATAGTTTTGGCGAACTTTTGCCTGCTTAAATATTACTTCTCTAGGAGATTCAAGAACATATTTTTTAACTTAGACATTAATCTATTTGTCCCAAGCGCGACTGCTATGCTGAGTCCTGGGTTCGATTCCTAAGGATGAGCAACATACATACCATCACGCCTGTATTCCCCGAAGGGTTAGGCAGAGGCGTACATTAGTACGCCTCTGCACACCCACAGTTCGCCGGTATGTTTAGGTCCCATCAATAGGGGGCGAGCCTATTGCCATTAACCGGGCACAAATTCCTAACTCCGAGCTGCTATTGGGAATTTCATAGAAAAACCCAATAACACTTTGCTCGACCTGGGAATCGAACCCAGGACCTCTAGCGTAGCAGTCACGCTCTGGACCACTTGGCTAATGGGGCAGTTAGGATTGGATTAGGATGAGCAAATTGTGACATACTGATTTCTGACACTTACGCGAATATTAGACATTGAAATGAAACTACTTTTTACGGATTTTATCGCGGTATATTAATATTATTTAGTTCCCGACGTTTCGGATCCTTTACAGCATCCATGGTCACGGGCAGACTGAGGTGTTGGACGTCTTGATGTTAAAATCACTAACAGCTACCTTACATTTTTTTAATTATTAGCGATCCGATTCACTAAATAATATCAATATACCGCGATAAAATCCGTAAAAAGTAGTTTCATTTCAAATTGTGACATATTAGATTAGCTGGTAGGACTCGCGGTGGCTTAGTGGTCATAGCGTCTGGTGTATCAAACCAGAAGACGCAGGTTCGAATCCTGCCTGCGAGTCGAATTTTTCCTTCACTAAAATAACTTTATAATCTTAGCATGAAAAATGCAAAAAAATCACAAAAAGATATTAGATTTTTTTATAAATTTCTCAGTAGAGGCTGACAGCTTTGATTTGACAAAAAGCTCGTCCTAGTAAAACATACAGGTGAACTGTAGGTAGACAACTGTCTAACCCTTCAGGGAATACAGTCGTGGTTATATGTTATATAATAAACCTCTTTCTTACAAAACAACATTTTATCATAAAAATGCACCGTTGCATTTTATGCTGTTCTTATCAGTCATCTCTGCCGAATTGGCCGTCAGTCATAAAGTACGGAGTCCCGGGACCCAGTCACCGCCATAAATCCAGGCTAGAAGGTCGCGTCACCATACTTCCCGCCAATAGCAGATAAGACAATATGAATGCAACCTGTCGTGACATTCTTCGGATATTACCTTGTGGTTGCAATGTAGAGAAACGGCTTTTTTATTTCGGTTTTCTTTGTACTATACATTCACAATTCTAGGAAGACTGAGGAAGTGCCTCCCTTACAGAAAATCGTAGCCAAATAACATAACTCCGAGCTGTTGTGTTTCTAACGGTGAGCAAGGTCGCCAGAGCGCCACAAGGAAGTGCTAGTGTTGCAAGCGTCCATGGCTACGCTACGGTAGCAGCAGTGGCACACCACTTTTGCTTCATCTACGTTCATTAACCTCCTTCTCATAAAAATTATTCTCGATTTCGATACGAATACGTTTTCGAAAATGTCCGTGCAGGTCAAACTTGGACATCCTTCAACGTCCACACATCTTGTTATCGCAATAAGTTTCTTGCCGAATTCTTCTCCATATGATCAACCTTTTGGAACCGTGCAACTAGAATCATAACGTTTCATAAATGCTTGTAAAAATATAACTTCTCTACTATTTTATAATAGTAAAAAAGTTGTGTCTATACCCTGAAGGTATAAAAAACAAGTGGGTGTATAAACGTCTCCGAACCGAAAAATGAGATAGGTATTGGAAATTCTTGTCTGGTTGTCTGTTTTTTTACGGGTTGGCGCAAAAACTACTGAATAGCTTTTAATTTTTCATCACTGTTAGAAAGTATATTATACTCCAACTTAAAAACTGGTATAATTCTTATCTCAAATAATTAAACGGATCTCATTCACTGTTGGTTTATTTTTAGGATCCATTTTTAATCCTAATATAGCTTCAAGTGGGCGAAACCACGGGAAAAACTAAGTTTGAAATAAAAACTTATGAATTTGACTACAATAATAAGTGCTTCTCCATAAAATCCAGCTTAACCCTTACGGTGCCATCGTAAATCAATTTCTGTGAGCGTCCGCTCCGAATGCAGTCGATACCGCACGCCACGGTTTACGATCGCGTGCCGGCAGCAAGCTGGTCGCGTCGATTGCCGCCCGATACTGAACCGATATGGTTTTGTTTTAAGTGCAGATCGTGTACATAATCGGAGACTCAAAATTTTTTTTAAAATCTTAACATGACGTCATAGTCTTGGGGTATGACCAACGGACGGCCATGTCGTAGGTCTCGAACCCAAGGCACGCACCTCTGACCTTTCGTAATCATGTGCGTATTATTTAAAACTTTTGCTTGTAAATCGATATTGTAGCTAAAAGTAGGGTCAGTTGTCAATTTTGGCCAAAATTGACGATTGACTCTACTTTTAGCTACAATTTCTTTAACGTTTATTAAGCAAAGGTTTTAATTCTCAGTTGTGAATATTGTATAGCAAAAAGCGCAATTACTACAGCTAGGAATCTAGAATGTGAACAGACCTACAAATTGCGAAAAATAAATTGTGATTTGAATTTTGCGGGCTCAGCGAAACGATCAGCCTTAATAATTAATGATCACTCGCTTACAACGGTGAAGGAAAACATCGTGAGGAAACCTGCATGCCTGACAGATCTTCTCGACGGAGTGTGAAGTCTGCCAACCCGCATTAGACTAGCGTGGTGGACTACAGCCTAATCTCTCTCATTCTGAGAGGAGACCCGTGCCCAGCAGTGGGACAGTATATGGGTTGATTATAATTATGAAAATGCTTACAATGTGGGTAGTACATTACTAGTATTATTGTAAACCCCTCGTGCTAAGCTAATTGCTTGTGTTACGAGTAGGTTTGCGTCGGTAGTGCCGAATAATCGTGTAACAAACATACAAAAAAAAAACAACGGGTGGCACTCCGGGAGTGCTGGCGGAAGTGAAAACTTGAAAATTAACGTTGTGCATGTTTGATATTTTGGAATGGTTAGGGAATAATTTTGCACGAATCGCGGCGTCTACTGGCTTCAATTACATTGTAACAGTTTTTCGATCAGGTCACTTGTCCGTCGAGTACAGTCGAATGGAGAACCTCCACTACGTTTTAAAGTCGTTTAAAAATGATATCTCAAACTGTACATAGAGTACAGTCCGCAACAAAACGGAAGGCCATATCGTGGCCTTATTAGAATTGCTCGAGTACAATCGAATTCAGCCCACGTACTGTTTACCTAGACATAAATCTTTTGCCTAGATCAATATATCATGTTGGCTGAAATGACAGACCAGAATCTAAATTAGTTCTAGCAATAAATTTTCAGGTAACTGTTTTGCTATCGCATGCAAAATCTTTCTGGGTAGTTACTGCATTTTATGGGTAGGAATTGATGGCGTCGGAAATTATGACGTCACGTCTTTCTTTGTGTTGGCAATCGTATAAAGAAAAACGAGATTTAAAAAAATACTTCATCTCATCATCTCATCGGGGTTAAGCAGAGGCGTATATACCCACAGTTCACCGGTTTAACCAGCAGTTAACAGTTTAACCCGACAAAAATCCAAAACTTCGAGCCGCTACTGAGAATTTCATAAAAAGAAACCAATAACATTTTGCTCGACCAGGTAATCGAACCCAGGGCCTCTAGTGTAGCAATTGCACAGGTCCACTAGATACCTAAATTAGTCTTAGGTATCTAGTGGTCCTGAGTGCGAATGCTATGAGTTAATCAACCGACTTCAGAAAGGAGGTTCTCAACTCGTCTGTATTTTTTTTGTATGTTTGTTGCCTAATTATTCGGTCTTTTAGAAACCAATTCGGAAAATTCTTTGTTTTACAAGACTTGCTTGTGTGTGTTGGTGTTGTATCCATATTAAAAATTCTAATTAAATTATCATTTATGATTTTCATGAACCCAGGACCTCTAGCGTAGCAGTCGCGCTCAGGACCACTAGGCTAATGAGGCAGTTATTAATTTATGATTTTCATAACAGTATAAAATGAATTCCGAAACATTTTCGGAATTCGGTGTCTCCGAATTGGTCAGATTTTTTATTTTCGCTATTGAATTCCGAAACTGTTTTTCACATACTCATAACATAATTTTAAATCATGGTTTTGAATTTTTTTGTTAAAAGCTATGTTATTCTTTTCTTTTCAAAGTGAATAACTACAAATTTGAATATTCAGAAGTTTATAATTCAAAATAATTACACTCAGCACTTACAAGCAAGTGATGCATGATCACGGAGCGACACTCAAGACTCGGTTTAATAACATGGGTCAGGACACCATAAGCATGGGGTATTTAACTTTACCCTTAAAGAAATAGAGTTGCTTTTAGGTTGTTATACATAGCCAGAAAGTCCACAAAATGAACATAGTCGCGTTTTTTCGCGACGCCGTTATTCAGATCTAGCCAATACTCGAATACAGGGTGTTTGAGTATTGAAAATGTGTTAATTTACTTATTTTACTATTTTTATAGTATAGGGGGGCAAACAAGCAGACGGATCGTCTGATGGTAAGCGATTACCGCCGCCCATGGCTACCTGCAACACAGGCTTTTTAAAAGGGCTTGGGCCTGCAGTGTCCTCACTCACTCGGCGAAAAACAACGTTAGTATTATTTGACGCCGGTTTTCTGTGAGGCCGTGGGTGGTATCACTCCGGTCGAGCCAGCCCATTTGTGCTGAAGTATGGCTCTCCCACGGTAAACACTAAAGAATTTACTTAAAATACAATGGTCTAGTATCAAATATAATGATAACAAATAAGATATTCACGAATATAATCAGACTTTTACGAATCTTATTCACAGAATCAAGATAAAGAATAAAAAATTAAATACTAAATAAAATATTAAAGACGTGAAGCTTTATGAGGATGTATGGATGTTTGTTAATTGTTCACGCCAGAACGGCTGAACGGATCTCGATAAAATTTGCCATTAGGATAGATTATGGTCTGGTATTCTATGTACACGAGGAAGCTTTTTTACTAATTAGGTTGGCAAACAAGCTGACAAATCACCAGGTGGTACGATAGTCATCGTCTCCCATGGACACCTACAATACCTGAGGAGTTACTGATGCTTTGCCAACACTAAGAGCCCCTACAGATTGCAGACTGCCGCAGCAATTGAGGGGGAACTAACTCTTACGCGCAAAAATTGGAACACATACCAAGGTGCTATTTGACAGAATCCGACGTTGCCAGCCAGTCAGAGCCCGAAAGTTCCTACCACCGAGCAAGATAGATATTTTTCCGCCTCCTAATAGATGTTTATCTGACTGGAAGTGACCCTGTAGGCACGTCTGGTTTTTCCAGCTAATACTTAACCAGATGTAGATGCGTATTGAAACAACCTGTATATACATCCAATAGGTATTACCGCACAGAGTAGATAGTTCGTCTTTTCTTCTGGCCACTTCGACTAACGATGTCATTCGCGTTCCACGCTGTCGAGTTATTGAGACTTTTTCAAGAGACACACCACCCTGTTGCCGTCCCCCTCGCACCGCCTAGGGGTGGCGAACCAAGAGGTCATTAAGAATAGAAGTGATATCAAAATAAGTTATCTAAGAAATGTGTGTGAAAAATAAATGTTTATTCTTTTTTGACTGGCTTATGTCCTGGATTCAATTCTCAGGTGTTGGGTTTTTCTTTGACATTTTCAGTAACACCTCATAGGAATCACCTAAACATACCGGTGAAATGTGGGTATACCGTAGTACGCCTCTGCCTAACCCTTCAAGGAATCCAAGCGTGATAGGCTAAGTTAGGTAGGAAAAGTTTAAATAATTTAGGAATTAATGATTTATAATGGACGTCTGAGTAGAACAGAAAACGAATAACAATTAAAAATGCTAAATAAATAATAATATACATAGAACGGTGGAAACCCAACATAGTGCCGATGAACTAAGCATGAAGTAAGGAATACTGAGGAATTGCTTGAGTAGCTATAAACGTTAATTCCATTAACATCATTAATTCTTGGACTTATGACGCTCGGTATAAGACCAGTTTTAGCTTAAACCTCTTTTATTAGTACTGAAACGTTACTCACGATGGAGAATTAATTACACCATTTCTTTATTCATCAACTTTGTTCCTGTAAACAGTCTACATACAATTTAATTCAGAGTGCGCTCACTTATCTATCTAAACTACGCCCAGTTCTCTTCCAGTTACCAACTATCTTGGTAAAACTTGAATGTAGGATATCTGACGATAATTATGCCGGTTGAAAGATTGAATACACTTCAACTGCGCATTTTTACTCTTCGCTGATGGGGAGCACGGGTGATTGGTGAAACGGGCTCGGAGGATTGTGGGATGTCCTTCAAAATTGAATGGATGGAAAACATAGGCTGTGTCTATTGTTGGTTGTATTATAATTTAAATCAAATCCTTAGCATATCAGTCACGACCACTAAGCTAAGTAAACAGTTTATAAAAATAATGATAAACAAATCGTGTATTTGGAAAATTTGAGTAGGTAGGTAGCTTACGCTTGACCACAACTTGCCTGAAGTGGTCTACGATGGAGCGCGCTTACCTAGATGGAACAAAGATTCCGGTAACGAGTTCCACAATAGAGCAGTACGCACTATAAATGTAGACGCAAAACATTTCGTACGAGATTTAGGCACTTCCAATATGTAGCGGTGGCGCCTTGCCGTAGCTCTGCTCGTTCGATAGTGGAACGGGGATGGATGGATTTGTTTAAGAGTTTGGTGGACAGAATTTACAATATTAATGTAATAACAAAGATAATCGTAATTCAAACACAATTTATTCAAAGTGTGTTATTATTTGGATATTATCTATATACTTACTAATATATAAAGCTGAAGAGTTTGTTTGTTTGTTTGTTTGTTTGCTTGAACGCGCTAATCTCAGGAACTACTGGTCCGATTTGAAAAATTCTTTCAGTGTTAGATAGCCCATTTATTGAGGAAGGCTATAGGGTATATATCATCACGCTACGCGGACGACGTCGCGGGCAGAAGCTAGTACTAATATATAAAGCTGAAGAGTTTGTTTGTTTGTTTGCTTGAACGCGTTAATCTCAGGAACTAATAGTCCGAATTGAAAAAAATATTCAGTGTTAGATAGCCCATTTATTAAGGAAGGCTATAGGCTATATATCATCACGCTACACAGACGAAGTCGCGGGCAGAAGCTATTACTTAATATATAAAACTGAAGAGTTTGTTTGTTTGTTTGCTTGAACGCGCTAATCTCAGGAACTACTAGTCCGAATTGAAAAATTCATTCAATGTTAGATAGCCCATTTATTAAGGAAGGCTATAGGCTATTATATATCATCACGGTAAGACCAAGTAACTATTCCACGCGGATGAAGTCGCGGGCAGAAGCTAGGCGTTAATATAGATTCCTAGTATAAAATAAATAGAAATAAATGTAAGGGAATGTAATTCTTGATAACCTTACCGGGTTGTGAACGATTTTCTGGTCGTTTATTTCCTGTGAATTAGTAGTAAACAAAATGGTACGGTAGCAATCCGAATAGTAACACAAATTGATAAAATATTGTTTGACGACACGTTTTGCGTAGCGGCTGAGCGATCGGCTTCTGCGACACGTGTTGTGGGTTCGATCCCCACACGGAGCAAATATTTGTATGATCTACAGCTAGTTGTTCCGGGTCTGGGTGTTTGTGTATGTGAGAATTTGTGTTTGTAAACGTACCCACGATACAGGAGAAAATCCTAGTGTGGGGCAACTTTTTTAAAAAAATAAAAATAAAAAAAAATACGATTTATTTTGGTATTACGTTGGTATAGGAAATTCCTTAAGTACCCTTAAGTATTTTAAACTAGGTAATTACCAGTCGACTTATAAAAAGTAAATAAACAACTACAAATGACACAATTAGTAGGTGTCCGACTCTGTATCTCATTTATAAGTAATGTGGTTCGCGATAATCATATTTTTGCTCTGATATCGGCCCCGATAATGGTCTACCTTGTACCGTTAGCACAATAATCGGAACTAAATGAATTTATTTTTCAAACCATTATTTATTTATTATTATGTTATATCAATATTTACTAGTTTTTCCCCACGGATTTGCTCACCGGGAGATATATCTTTAGTATAAAAATGAATCGCCAAATGTGTTGCTTAGCGCAAATCTCGGGAGCAGCCGAACCGATTTCGCTAATTATTTTTTTATAATATTTCTTGAAGTACGAGGATGGTTCTTACGAAGAGAAAATTTTAAAAATTGCCTGAAAACGTCTAAAAACACCACTTTTCTATATTCCCATACAAAAGATTCGTAATAGTACTTAAAAGTCAATTTGAACTTTAATACCATACCATACCAAGTTTAAGTGTTAGTGGAGGGGTTCCGGGAAGGCAAAACAATTGAGTGACGTTAGTTGCAGATTTGACTGCTATGCGGTACGAAGTTCGCCGGGTGTTAGTTAGTGAGGATTAAAAATATACCCCAAAAAAAAATTAATTTAAAAACCAAAAGTGATGATATCATCTTTGTATAGGTCATACAAGCTGTATTTCAGGATCTTTTTAATTAATTGAGATAAAAAGGTTACCAGTTTTTAAGTTGGAGCATATAATTTCACATATAAAAGTGATAACAATATTAAAATCTATTCAGTAGTTTTCGCTCTAACCCGTAATAAACAGACAAGAAATTTGAAAATCACTTTTTTTTATTCGGTGATGTTTATATACTCTACCTTACCCTACCTACCGACTTGTTTTTTAAAATATATTTAATTTACAGACACAGCTTTTTTCGATTTTATAATAGCAGAGAAGAGATTATTTATTAGATTTTTTTGCTATCTCTACATTGCCAGGGATATTACTCTATTACATTTGAATAATTATTCTTCATTGCTGATGTGTCGCGTAGCTCAGGCGCTTGTAACTATAAATATATTTAGGCGAATTAATATCTTCTGAAATTCAGAATTCTTGAGATATGACTCCGTTTATTTGGGGCCATGTAATGAAGTAATATTTACTTCTATAACATTTTCAAAGAAATTATTGCAAAAATGTTTTTTGCTTTTCTAGTAAGAAATATAAAAACTGGACTCCTTCCGTCCCCAATAGATCTATTTACAGTAATGTACGTATATTTTATGTATAGGTATACCTACCATCTAGCGAGCTAGGCACGTTGTCCTGCCCTTATATAAAAAAAAACAGCTGTCAAAGCGTTGTGTGCATTATCCGCACACAACGCCATCTCACACCATGATCATTTTTGACCGTGTTTTGTTTCTGTGTAATCAGTCAATCCGTTCCCGATACAAAATGTATGAGATATTTTTTCATAAATTTGTTATTCGTGTTTTTTTTTTCGATATTTTAATAAGTTTTCTGCTATTCGAGGTAGAGACTAGTCCAATAAATCAAAGATCATAAAATTAGGGCTTAAAAAAAATGGGTAAAATTAAAATTAGATAGGTAGTAGGTTAGAGAAATGTAACTAGCTTTAGCTCACGCCCGCGGCTTTGCTCCCATGAATATATTAGAATTAGAAATGGATCCCACAAATAATTGAATCAAAAATCAACAGTGATGCTTTCTTCTTTGTATAGGTCTGTATAAATCAAAGAGGTCAAGCTGTATCTCAGAATCCGTTTAATCAATTGAGATAAGAAGTTCACCAGTTTTTAAGTTGGAGCATATTTTACTTTCTATGATGATTATATATTATATTACTATTTACGGCCATGATCGGGGGCATTCTCGTGGTTGGGGTTTATTTTTCGCCCAGCAGAGTCCTTGCGGAGTTTGAGGCTTTCCTCGGGGATGTGGGGGCTTTGATTGGGCGGGGCCCCGCCGGTCCCGTTCTGCTCCTTGGCGACTTCAACGCCAAATCCAGGGCTTGGGGTGGCTCTGTCACCAACGCTCGTGGTGACGTGCTGGAGGAGTGGGCAGTTTCGGCGGGGCTAGAAATCCTCAACCGCGGGACGGTCCACACGTGTGTGCGGCACAACGGCGGCTCGATTGTGGACGTCTCATTCGCCAGCCCAGCGGTAGCGTGCCGCGCCCAGGACTGGAGGGTATTAGAGGGGGTGGAAACTCTCTCAGACCACCGGTATATCCGGTTCGAGATCTCCGCTCCCTCGGCGGCCTACAGCAGCAGCCGCCCGGGTCGAGCCAATGCAGCGACCCCGAGGTGGGTCCTCGGCAAGCTCGACAGAGACGTCCTCATCGAGGCAGCCATCGTGCAGGCCTGGTTTTCCACGACTCCTGGGGGACCGGCGATGGATGTTGACGCCGAAGTGGCCTGGTTCCGCGAGGCGATGCAGCAAGTCTGTGACGCAGCTATGCCCCGGGCCAGGTCAGGACCTCAAAGGCGTCAAGTGTACTGGTGGTCTCAGGAGCTGGCGGGGATGCGCGAGGCATGCGTTGCTGCCCGACGCCGGTACAGCAGACACCGCCGACGTCGCCTACGGGACGAGTCCCTAGATGCCCAGCTGTACGAGCCCTACAAAAGGGCGAAAGAGGCGCTGCAGCTGGGCATAAGCCGAGCCAAAGAGGCCGCTTATGAACAGTTCTTGCAGCTTCTGGATGGTGACCCTTGGGGTCGGCCATACAAGGTGGCGAGGGCCAAGCTTCGCCCATGGGCTCCTCCGCTCACAGAGAGCTTGGAGCCCGCCTTCGTGACTGACGTCGTCTCCGCCTTGTTTCCGCACAGGGCGGACCACACACCACCTCCGATGCAGCCCCGCACTGAGGGGCCGCAGGAAAGGGAAGAGGACGACGTCCCAGCGGTCACACGGGCAGAGTTTGAGGCGGCGGAGGGGCGCATGAGAGCGCGGAACCGGGCCCCGGGGCCAGATGGCATCCCTGGGCGCGCACTGGCGCTGGCCCATCAGGTGCTGGGCACGAGGCTGCAGGAGCTGTTCACAGAGTGCTTTAGGCAGGGTCGCTTCCCTGAGCGCTGGAAGGCGGGCAGATTGGTGCTGCTGCGCAAGGAGGGTCGCCCCGCGGACACTCCCTCTGCATACAGACCCATCGTGCTGCTTGATGAGGCGTGCAAGCTCCTCGAGCGGATCACCGCGGAGCGTCTCGTTAAGCACTTGGTGAGGACTGGCCCCGATCTATCCGAGAACCAGTTCGGTTTCCGAGCGGGCCGTTCGACCGTCGACGCTGTCCTACGCGTCAAGGCCCTCTCGGACCAGGTGGTAGCAGGCGGCGGAGTGTTGCTCGCGGTGTCGTTGGATATCGCAAACGCATTCAACACTCTGCCTTGGGGCTGCATCATGGAGGCGCTTCGGTATCACCGGGTGCCGCTCCACCTGCGACGGATGGTCGGGGACTACCTAGGCAACCGCGCCGTCACGTACATGGGTCGGGACGGCGTGTGCACGAGGGAGATGGTGTGCGGTGTTCCACAGGGCTCGGTCCTCGGGCCGCTCTTGTGGAACATCGGATATGATTGGGTGCTGCGTGGGGCGATGCTCCCGGGCGTCGAGGTCATCTGTTACGCGGACGACACGCTCGTTTTGGCCCGCGGGCAATCTTTCGGGGAGGCGGCCTGTCTGGCCACGGCGGGCGTGGCAGAAACTGTGGCGCGAATCCGCAGGCTGGGGCTGGAGGTGGCTTTGACGAAGACGGAGGCCCTTTGTTTTCACGGGCCCCGGAGGAAACCCCCACCTGGATCCCACATAGTCGTCGGTGGGGTCCAGGTTGATGTCAAACCATCTATGCGGTACCTGGGGCTCGTGTTGGACGGAAGGTGGACCTTTCATGGCCACTTCCAGCGCCTTGCACCGCGGCTGCTGGGTGCAGCCGGTGCTTTGGGGCGTCTGCTGCCGAATCTCGGTGGCCCGAACGTCACCTGCAGGCGACTCTACCTGGGGGTCATCCGCTCGATGGCCCTCTACGGAGCCCCTGTCTGGGCCACCGAGCTCACCGGAGTCGGTGCCGCACTATTGCGGCGCCCACAGCGTGCGATATCCATCCGAGTGATACGGGGATATCGCACCATATCGGCGGAGGCGGCATGCGCCCTTGCTGGGTCCCTCCCTTGGGACATAGACGCCCGCGTTCTGGCGTCGCTGTACACCTGGCGGAAGCGGGTGACGGAGCGCGGTGACTGGCCCGCCCCGAGGGAGGTGGAATACCAGCGGGAGAGGCTGCACTCAGCGGCAGTGGAGGAGTGGAGGCGGCGCCTAGAGCGCCCGGGCGCTGGCCTCCGAACCGTGGAGGTACTCGGACCGGTCCTGCCGGCATGGGTGGGCAGGCGTCACGGCGTGCTGACCTTCCGGCTGACGCAGGTCTTGTCCGGACATGGGTGTTTCGGCAAGTACCTGTGTCGCGTCGCCGGAAGGGAGCCGGACGCCCGCTGCCATCATTGCAGCGACTGCCCTGAGGACACGGCGCAGCACACGCTCGAGCAGTGTACAGCGTGGGCAGAGCGGCGCCGTGTCCTCAGGGATGCAATTGGAGTGGACCTTGCGTTGCCGGCCGTAGTATCTGCTATGGTCGGCGACGCCGAAGCCTGGCAGGCAACGGTCGCCTTCTGCGAGGAGGTTCTCTCGCAGAAGGAAGATGCAGAGAGGGTGAGAGAGAGTGCCTCCACCCTGCCGATCCGCGCCCGGCGCACTCGCACCGGGCGTAGGAACAGGGCAGATAACGCCCTGTTCCAACCACCATAAAGGGCCACGGGCGGCGGACTTGGGGAAGTCCGACCGCCCACTCACAAGGCCCGAGCTGGCAACGCGGTTTGCAGTTTCCGCGCTCCGCTCAGCGGATCGGTAGAAGAAGGGGAGGGAGAACGTCCACGTCTGTCTCCCCTTATGCGAAGGGGGCCGCAAAAGGCGGCCCGCCACTGCCGGGTCCGCGGACGAATGCTACAGCGCTCCCGTAGGCCCGGCACCAAAGTGGTGTCGCGAAACGCCGAGGTTGGTTTTAGTCGGTAGATCGCTCTTTTCAGAGCGGAGTCCGACACACCCCACCGCTCTCCCCGGAGTGGTGGATAGTGCATAAAGCATTTCCAACCCCGTCAACAAAAAAAAAAAAAAATTTTACTTTCTAACAGTAACAAATTAAAAAATTAAGTGATTTTGCGCCAATCCGTTAACAAACAGACAAAAAACCATTTTTGAGTTCAGAGACGTTTATATACCCACTTGTATTTTTTTTTAATATTTTCAACGTACAGACAGTTTTTCTACGATTTTATAATAGTAGAGAAGAGAAGAGATTACACCAACTTTGTTTTGTTATATCTGCCTCATTAGTCTAGTGGTACCAAGCGGGACTGCTACGCTAGAGGTCCTGGGTTTGATTCGAAGGTCGAGCAAAGTGTTATTGGGTTTTTCTATGAAATTCCCAGTAGTAACTCGGAGTTAGGAATTTGTGCCTGGTTAATGGCAATAGGCTCGCCCGCTATTACATGGGACGTAAACATACCGGCGAACTGTGGGTGTACATTAGTACGCCTCTGCCTAACCCTTCGGGGAATACAGGCGTGATGGTATGTTTTGTTATATAGATTCGCTGAACTAACATTAAAGTGACCAATACACCCTAATCGTTTGTACACAGACATGCATTTTATGAAAACGTCCTAATTCTAATTGGTACTGTAACGTCCCTTGGAGGGAGTCACGGACGATTTCACTGGCGGGCCGAAACGTAGTACTATAGCTTTGCTTGTGGGGACCTAGGGTGTAATTGCTTTGTTTGGTGACTCTGGCTTTGTATCGATTTAAGTCATTACTAGGAGAATGCAATCACGCCTGTATTCCCCGAAGGGTTCGGCAGAACTGCGTTACTTACTATACGACATTATTTTTGAAGCGGCGGTAGCCTAATGGCTAGGGCGTCGGACTTGCGATCATTTGGTTGCCGGTTCGAAACCCACCCATTGCACTACCGACGTGAACCCACTCGTAACACAAGCATTTAGCTTAGCACGAGGGGTTAACATGAATACTAGTAATGTGTGACCCACATTGATAGTAAGCTCTATTATAAAAAAAAAAGTGCAAAACCTGAATATAGTTTGTATAGAATAAGAAAGTGAATCGATTCCAATAGTTTTTACACCATGTTATATTTTTTTTATTCCAAGAAGATTACACGAACGAATTAGAATGTGAAGGCAAATTTCGACATGGCAGGTGGGACTCGCGGTGGCTTAGAGGTCATAGCGTCTGGCGTACCTAGCCAGAAGACGCAGGTTCGAATCCTGCCTGCGAGAAAAAAGGTTATTTTACTTATTTCCTTCTCCCAATAAAAACAAAAACATCAAGGGTCAGGTAACAACGGCGAATGTAGTCTAATGATTGATCAGCGACGATTGCCCCGACTGATTTCATTTTAGCGTGTTTGCAGGCAATATCCAGGTGTGGAAGCTATAAGATCGATTGCTTTCTATTGATTTCTTTACAAGGAATAAAGCTTGGGTAGGGTGTCTTGTAACCACGTGGTCGATGTTGGAATTTTGAAATGGCGGGTGGGACTCACAGGGGCTTAGTGGCTATAGCGTCTGGTGTATCTAACCAGAAGACGTAGGTTCGAATCATGCCCTTAAGTTGAATTTTTCCTTAACTAAAATAACTTTATAACCTTAGCATGAAAAATCTGCCCCCCATGTCATAACTACAGGAAGTCAAAAAATGTAAATGTTGGGAAATCGCACTTTTGTTTCGAGATGTTTAAATTGGTGTATCTGGATGATTATAGCAGATAGCTTAAATATTTAAACGGATAATAAAAGATACATTTGTGTAGATTAATCCTAAATATAATTTATTTGTTACATATTGATGGTTTATATTTTATCTAATGAATTGTATCTATAATTACCATATCTATCAGCCCAACTAACACTTTCCTAAACAAATTTACAGTAAGTCGGTAAGATACTGTAATTATATTTAACGAAATATTCTGTCGATGTAAGTTACTGTGTTTCCTAAAACCTCTTTATCTAGCCCACAAATCCCGCGACTTTTTGTGCACATTAAGGGAAATACGTCAATAGTAAACCTCTGCCTTACCTTTAAGGAGAATACTGGCGTGATCGTTTACTCATAGTTTGCCGGAACACAGTGAGCTTTTAATCGAATTTCCTTAGAACACCTTACCTACCTGGGAATCGAAGCGCAAGCTATGGTCACAGAAAATAAATGCGTCCTTGAAATTAATGGTAAAAAAATTACCGTCACGTTAATATTCGCTGAATCTATAAAAACGTTCATGACATTTTTCGGACATCAGCGCGAAAAATATTGGCGCCAAAAATACGTAAAAACGGAAAACAAATAAATCCTGATGAAACACAAATTGACGTGTCCTGTGTAACAAAAAAAAAAGCAAATCAAAGCTGTCGAAATGCCGTGCGAAATATGGGCATAGCCGGCTTTTCACTTAGCGGCTTGTAATTGGGAGATGTATATCGGGACATTTTTCAGTCGATATGCTGATGTCAAAATCGGAACAAACCATTTCTGTGGTGTAGATGAGAACTGGGTATGTGACATTTGTATTTTGTGTGTTTAAAGGAAATTGTTTTAGTCAAAGTTAAGTTAGTAAGGTAGGACGTATTTAAAAATATTCTTTCTTTTAAAAACCGACTATTTTCTTTCTTCTAATCAACAATCATATTTTCTAACTACCTTTTGCCGATATTTTAATTGTATATTGACATATTAAATGAAAACTTTTCAGATACTTTCTTATTTTTTTAGACATTTGCTATTTTGGTACCTACTATATCCAATTTTCGCGTGTCAGATAAAACATTACCTATTTATTATTCATAAAGTCTCATAAAAAAGTTGACTTTAAATAGAACTCAACAACAATATTTAAGTCGGTTAAAAAACATTAACGTTATAAGCATTTTAAGTTAAATATTAGACGTCATGACGTCAAACCGTGCGTACGCATTACAATTTCTACACTGCGACCAATTTCGCGGGAAAGAGATGGAGCATCTCCCTTTCAATCCCCACCAAAAATGTTAAAGCTTAAAAATGTTAAATATCTTGAAACCCTATTAGTGAATTTCAATGATTTTTTCGTTATATTATGTTTATAAATCATTCTTCAAAACAGTCAACTGAAGATTGAAGCACGCATGTGGTTATATCAAAGATTATAAGTTTCATAGGTACATTAAAGAAACCATTTTTAAAAAAATGGTTTCTTTAATGTTTAATGAAAATCAGCTTCTCTTAAAGATTATCTGGATTGTTTGCGTAAACACTTATAAGCTACTTTTACTAAGAACTAGATTATTTTTGGTGTAAAAAAAACCTTGGACTTTATAAGTATGCAAAAGAATTATCATTATTGCTTATTGCACAATATAATTTACATTTCCAAAATAATGCATATTTCCATGTTATACCGTTGGAAAGTGGCATCCATTAGTATCGAGGATCGGAAAGTGCGTGTGATAGGTAAAAATGTGGCCCGCACTAATGCTTCATCAAGCTGATGTGAGCGTACAGTCACTGAGACTTTGGAAAAAGTCTACATATGTTCATAACCTTCCCAACTACGAACTATTCAACCGCATTTGGTTACACTGGAAGCCAAATTCAACGTAGTTGGGCTGGCCATTTTTTTTTATACCACAAAGATGGCAAACCATCATATGGCCCGCCTGATATAACACTCGTGCGTTGCCGATCCTGTAAAAATATTTTTCACACCTTTTTTGAAGAAACCCGCTGTGCTATATTTCTTTGAGAAAACTTCGGCAGGGAGCTGATGCCACAACCTGAGTGTGAGTGGGAGGAATATCCTCTGCAATCGCAGGGTATAAGAGTGGTTCTAAGGCATTTAGCCATAACATCTGTAGAAGAACCGACAACTGCTGGGGTAGACGTGTTCTTAAGTGGAAAACGCGACTCCGCAAACTTAGCATCGGAAACCCTCCGGAAGTTTGTTGGAGGAAGCTGGATGCGACAATCCAAAGACAGGGTGAAATGGTGCAGTTTGGGGGAGGCCTACGTCCAGCAGTGGACTGTTATGGGCTGATAATGGTGATGATTTTACCCAATTTCTAGGCAGTATTGATTGTAAAGCATTTCGGGCTTCTGAATACCACTAAAGATTGTCCAAAATATTCGTCTGATAACCGAGATGATAACGTATTGTTTGAGCCACATGAACCATAATTAACTATTGCATGTCGATTCACTCACACATTCAATTTTTTAAACATAGAAGAAGGAAATAATATCTTCTCTAAGATCCAACCTAAAGACCCCTAATTTTTTTTATGGGATAGGGGAGCAAACCAGCAGACGGATCACTGATGGTAAGCGATAACCGCCGCCCATGAACACCCGCAACACCAGAGGAGTCACGAGTGCGTTGCCCGCCTTTTAAAAGGGTTTGGGCCTCCGGTAACCTCACTTACTCGGCGAAACACAACGCAAGCGTTTTTTCACGCCGGTTTTCTATGAGGCCGTGGTATCACTCCGGTCAAGCCGGCCCATTCGTGACGAAGTATGACTCTCCCACGTTCATAAATAAAAAAATCGTTGGTATAGAAAAATCGTTAAAATTAATTCAGTGTTTTAAACGTGAGAAACAGATAGAAAGAGCAGAAGTTTCGCATTTATATTATTACTATGTATTGCAAGCCGTCAATATCCCGTCAACTGTGGCGGCCATTCTGCACGAATGTGCACGTCAAAAAAACACGAGAGATTCGCGCGTCAATATTGGCATAAGGGAAAAATCCACCACAAATTTAACAATTTTGAATTGTTTTATTTAGTTATGGAAGAGCGGAGTCTTCTACTACAGGCTTTTTTATGCTTAAAAGAAGGCTCCAATCACAATCTCACTGTATGAATATTGTTAAAGAAATAAACTATTTTGTATTTGTATTTGTATTTGTAAATAATCCAACTGTGTACAATCCCCCATAAATTCGGATTAGTCAAGTGTTTGGGCGTACACACCACAGAAGGATGTCGGTCCTTGATTTATTCGCCACATCAATTCTTATGAAGATGCCGCGAGTGTCCTGCGTTCGATTTTAGAGGGTCGGTCTGACTTGATTTACTGCGCTGTTGCTTTTTTGTTTATTGATTTACTGTGGAGTTGGTTTAGTAATGGATTACTGAAGTGCAATATCCTTCTACCTTTATTCCCTACAATATGGTTGAGTCGAATCACGTTATGCTTGTGAATGGGTGCTGTCTATCGGGCTGGTCAGCTCTTACTTGCTATAGTAGGTAATACTTTTTTATATAAAGAATAAATGGGTGGATTTCCCAACAGCAAAATTAACGTGACTTGAATGGAATCGGTAGTGCACAACGTTAATGTTATAGTTATGATATTTTTTCTGGGTAGATGCGGTAGTTACTAAATAGGTACAGTTAGGGAAAAAATGTATAAGCCCCAAATTTATCATTTCGCTGACTGTCCTAACAATATTTTTCAGTATAATTATTAATTTAAATTAATTATTAACAAACACTATTGGTTTTTTAGGTTTATGGGTTTCTTTTATTTAAATTATTTAATAATATTATCCCAAAGTAACTTTATTATAATATTTAGCCAGTTTAATAGCTGGTATTTAAAATGCAAGTTTAAAAGCGGCGGCGACGTGAGCATAGGAGGAAATCAAGCCTATGTAATTGGAAAAAGACCATGATGTTATTTATTATTTTACTCGCTGTTGTTCGCGGTTTTATTCACATCGCAAAGGTTGTTGAAGACAGCGACATTTACCGGCTCCAGCTTTGTCTAAAAACTATCCAGGTGACGCGCCATAAGTAAAAAAAAACCGGCCAAGTGCGAGTCGGACTCGCGCACGAGGGGTTCCGTAACATTACTAACAAAAACGCACAAAAAATCATGTCTGCTGTATAGGAGCCCCCTTAAATATTTATTTTATAGCGGCAACAGAAATACATCTTCTGTGAAAATTTCAACTGTTCATGAGATACAGCCTGGTGACAGACAGACGGACAGACGGTCTTAGCACTAGGGTCCCGTTTTACCCTTTGGGTACGGAAACCTAAAAACATCATTACTTCAAACATATTAGAAAGGCACGCACACCGGAATTATTTACCTAGTAAACTTTCATGAACACACGCTTGATAGTAAGTTTATTGCATTATTTATTAGTACTGATTTTTAACTATGCAAATAAATGTAAAATATTAAATATTAAATGTGATAACGGCTATAGTTAACAATTGCGTGTCGCCAACATGTTATCGACCTTAACGATCTGTTTAAAAATTCTTAATAGTCAACTTGGGGACACAACTAGCTAGTCGTCTGGGGACCTCGTTGCGATATATTTACATAGATCTAGAAGATTTGGAAGCGCTTGTAGAATTGTATGTTTCAAAAAACCGCCTTCAAAAACATAAAACATTATGTTATGTTATACAAGTCATAGAAATCGGTGCCTTTAATTTGGTCGGATCTTTGTTTTCGGTACCAACTTCCGAACCTTTGTGTGTAAGTAGGTACCCTAAATATTATTAATTATGTTTTTGAGGGAAATGATTTTTGTAATAAATTTTTATTTTCAACAAAACAAATATATAGATAAATAAGTGGAGAGTAGAACTTTACTTACATCGATGAGGTTTACTCAGTCGGTACGTGTAATGGTCATTTTGTTCTAAGTGTGATCAGATCTTCACCAAATTTTAATTTTCCATTAAAATTTGGTGAAGATCTTCAAGAGTATACTAATAATATGTACTGATGTACTTACTTATGTAATAAGATGCGCATTTGAAGACTTAGTAAGCAAAAGGATTCGTTTGGATACGATCAAATAAAAATACAATTTTTTAATAAATAAAAAATAATTAAGGTTTTATTTTAATAAAAAAACGTGAATACTGAAAATTTCAGTGTTTTAATACTAAAAAAAATTAGATTTCAATGTGTACTGATTTCTGACACTTCCGCGAATATTAGACACTAGCCACTGCCCGCGACTTCGTCCACGTAGCGTAATGATATATAGCCTATAGCCAGCTTCCTCAATAAATGGGCTATCTAACACTGAAAGAATTTTTCAAATCAGACCAGTGGTTCCTGAGATTAGCGCGTTCAAGCAAACAAACAAACAAACTCTTCAGCTTTATATATTAGCATAGATTGAAATAAAACTACATTTTACGGATTTTAGCGCGGTCAATATTCAAAGTCAAACAAACTACGCTCATGCCACTTCCATAAGCTCTTTCTCCATATTCTCTGCTATATTTTGAATATTTACTAACCTCGAGGTCTCTATTGACATAAAGGAAAATAGTAACAACCGCTAATATTGAAATAGCTTGTTTGTTTTCTCGAATTTTAGATATAGGCTGCGTGAGTTTTAGCTGTTAAGCTTAGAATATTTTAGTTTTCATAATTACATAGGTAAGTATACTATTTTTAGGAATATAATGAAATGGTTTGGATATGTTGAGAGAATGAATGAACGGCGATTAACGAAAGGAATTTTTATGGCAAATATCAGCGGCAGTGTCGGAAGAGGTTGTCCTAGAAGGACATACGCCGATCTTATTGACAAGTTCCTTCAAAGGCCAGGTGCGTAGTACTCGCAACCGGCGCGTATGTATGAGAAAATGTATTTATTTGGCGAAGTGTAAGAAGTGGCGGTAGCCTAATGGCTAGGGCGTCGGACTTGCGGTCATGTGGTTGCCGGTTCGAAAACCCACCCATTGCACTACTGACGTGAACCCACTCGTAACACAAGCATTTAGCTTAGAACGAGGGGTTAACAAGAATACTAGTAATGTGTGACCCACATTGCTAGTAAGATTAAAAAAAAAGTATACAAGAATCAAGTGACGGTTATATTTAGCTACCGCTGTGGGAGAAGGTCGTAATAGAGATAGTAAGGTTATATACAATTTGAATATATTATCATCAAGCCTGTATTCCATGAAAGGATAGGCAGAAGTTCACTAATGTACACTCACTGTGTGGTTTAGGTTCCATGTAATGGGGCAAACCCCAATTCCGAGCAGGTGCTTACTGAGATTTATATAATAATAATGAATAGCATTACATAACACTTCATCGTCATCAGTCTATTTTTGTCCACTGCTGGACGTAGGCCTCAAATAGGCTGATGATGATGATATAACACTTTGCTCGACCTGGGAATCGAACCCAGGACCTCAAGCGTAGAAGTCGCGTTTAGGAGCACTAGACTAAAGAAGCAGATGTGAACGATGATATACATAATTATACAAATATAAAATAATTTTGTCCCTAAAATGTACTTATACTTTTTTAAATGTTACTGAAACTAAGGCCCACTTGCACCAACTTTTTAAATATGTTTAAATTGAATTTAAACACAATTTTTCATAGAAATTTCGTGTTTAACTACAATTTAAACACTTTTAAGAAGTTGGTGCAAGTGGGCCTAAATAAAAATATACATAGCATTTCTTACATTTCTGCGAATATTAGACATTGAAATAAATCAAATAAAACAAATTAAGAAAAAGTAAATAATATCAATACAACGCGATAAATCCCGTCAAAATTAGTTATTCATTTCAATTTCAAATAAGATTTTTCAATTTTTCAATTTCAATTCATTTCAATATTCATACAATTTTCAAATTCCATACAATTTCTACCAAAGTAGTCATTCAAGTTTAAATGTTCTTATTTCAAATAGATTTTAAAGCGTTTATGAAACGTTATGATTCTAGTTGCACGGTATTGTAAATATATAGTTTAAACAACAAAATCCTATTTTCGTAGTTCGAAGGGCGAGGCCCAATCATACCACATAATCAGCATTCACCCTTTACTATGAAGTAATTATCTATTGGTCGTTAACCTAATGGTTTAACTTAAACTGACGGTAACACGCGATCGAACCTTTTAAATGGCGCCTTGGATTTCGGTGATTATAGTGAGTTAAATTTTGGTAACTGGTAACGTGTGGTTGTTGTTACTGTTTGTAGTTTGAGTTGTTAATCTTTGTTGACGACTTACTTTGTATTGTTTTGATTTCGAAATTTAATTGTTTCGATTGAAACAAAAGGGTTGATTTTGTTTTTTTTTTATGGGATAAGGGGGCAAACGAGCAGACGAAACACTTGATGGTAAGCGATAACCGCCGCCCATAGACACCCGCAACACCAGAGGAGTCGCAAGTGCGTTGTCCGCCTTTTAAAGGGGTTTGGGCCTCCGGTAACCCCACTCACTCGGCGAAACACAACGCAAGCGTTGCTTCACGCCGGTTTTCAGCGAGGCCGTGATATCACTCCGGTCCAGCAGGCTCATTCGTGCCGAAGCACGGCTCCGTTTGACATAAATAAAAACGTACGAGTATGATGTATGTATAGCCGTGATAGCCTAGTGATGTGACCATTGGACTGCCAAGTCAAAGGTCTCGAGTTCAAATCCCAGGCACGCACCTCTGACTTTTCGAAGTTATGTGCGTATTAATAGTTAATTATCACACGCTTAAAACGGTGAAGGAAAACATCGTGAGGAAACCTGCACGTCTGAGAGATTTTCTCGACGGCGTGTAATGTCTGCCAACCCGCATTAGGCTAGCGTGGTGGACTATAGCCTAATCCCTCTTATTGTGAGAGAAGACCCGTGCCCAGCAGTGGGACATATACTGGGTTGATTATGTGTGTGATGTATGCCAAGTTCGCCACTATGGACCATCGATTAGAACGGGCGCCAATATAAATGTCCCTGGAAGATATGAATATCTTCCATTCATTTTTATGAATATTTTAAGTGAAAAATGCGTTTTGTATACATATTGTAAAACTAACAATTTAAAAGGCTACCACCAAACTCATTTGAGTAATTGTTATTGAATAGTATTATATTACACTAGCTTCTGCCCGCGACTTCGTCCGCGTAGCGTGATGATATATACCCTATAGCCTTCCTCAATAAATGGGCTACCTAACACTGAAAGAATTTTTCTAATCGGATCAGTAGTTCCTGAGATTAGCGCGTTCAAGTAAACAAACAAACAAACAAACAAACTCTTCAGCTTTATATATTAGTAAGTATAGATATATGTATTAGGTATATTCTGCATAATGTTCGTTCAAAACAGACTCCTATTATACTAAATCCCCACGATAATTACCACCACAAACTACACATCCTATCTCCACTTTAAATTATAATTTTTCAATGACCGTAATATCGTAGCCTAAGCAAACGTATAAATAATGTAATTACGTAAAATTAGCGGCTCATGTAATAGTATCGTACGCCTCCAAACAATATGAGGGATAAATATTTATTAAAGGTCCTGAAAGTGTCCACTATTGGGTCAAGACATGGATGGTGGAAGACGGGCTGAAGTGGATGTGGTATTTTATTGACTTTACGATTAATTACATACCATCACGCCTGTATTCCCCGAAGGGTTAGGCAGAGGTACACCCACAGTTCGCCGGTATGTTTTAGGTCCCATGTAATAGGGGGCGAGCCTATTGCCATTAACCGGGCACAAATTCCAAACTCCGAGCTGCTACTGAAAATTTCATAGAAAAACCTAATAACACTGCTCGATCTGGCAATCGAACCCAGGACCTCTAGTGTAGCAGTCGCACTTGGGACCACTAGACTAAGTTTTATTCTCAGCTCCAGCAAAGTCTTATCAGGTTTTTCTATAAGGTGCAGCTTGGAGCTAGGATTTTGCTTCGTCAATGCCAATAGGATCACTGTATTACCTTACTGTGGATAAATTAGAGAAATACTTATTACGCAGATAAAAAAGAAAGTAGGTATGTTTCTAGTGGACATGTCAAAGGGATTTACTAACTTATAAAATAATGTCAATAGTTGTATTTTATAAAGTGTTGTAATACATTAAAATTAATATAAAATAATTTGGCGTATATAATTTCAATAAGATGAAAATATAATGGCACCTTACAACTTAAAAAAACTTTCCGTATCTAACCCTTTCCTCGCTGCGTGTGCCTTGTTGGTCAAGCGGCGATAATGTATGTAGCCCTCGGGGCACCCTTTCGTTGCCTACAACTGTCATACCGTGTTTTATTATTTATCCGCAAACTATACAAACTACTTACTTATGTCACAGTAGAATATTGGTAACAACTTTCTTTGTGTTATATTACTTACAAGGTATTGAGTAATGAAATTAATCAGGAATTATAATGCCACGTCATATTGTTTAGTACTTACTTTTATGTATTTTATTGCGTTATATTGTACTAATGATAACAAGGTTCAATTAGAAGAAACTACAGAAAAACAACTGCGCTACGTGTTGTGGGTTCGAACTCCACATGAATTGATTGTGATCTACTGGTAGTTGGACATGATGTGATATAAGAGAAAAGCTTGGTATTTTTTAAATACATTAAATTATTCGTCCGGCTCGACCGGAGTGATACCATGGCCCCACAGGAAACCGGCGTGCCGGCGTGAAACAACGCTTTCGTTGTGTTTCGCCGAGTGAGTGAGGTTACCGGAGGCCCAACCCCTTTTAAAAAGCGGGCAACGCACTTGCGACTCCTCTGGTGTTGTGGGTGTCCATGGGCGGCGGTTATTACTTACCACCAGGTGATTCGTCTGCTCGTTTGCCCCCGTATCCCATAAAATAAATATAAATAAATAAATTGTTGCGACCCTTTGAGATGGGTGTCACGTTATTTTTTGTTGTTTGATAATAGTTTAACCTCGTTGATCGGCTGATCAAGGTAATTTTTGGTTGGCCACAAGCCCCTCCATCTTACAATTAACTTGTGTAATTTTAAACAAACATTAATTTAGTTATTATCACTTAATAATTGAAATCTCGAAAATGCCTACAACTCGCTTAGTCATCACGTCATACCTATAAAAACCGTATCAAAAGCCCCACCCTTCAGCGATCACGCAATTAAATCAAAAACACACACGCCTAGCGATCGTTTATTAAAATTGACAGCCGTGCCACACCTGCGTTGAAGGGTTAACGTAGTTAACTTACCAATTGATTCATTTGTACACATCGGCATTACAGGGTTGATGTGGGCTTTACGGTTGTATTGTAGCGAGCATTGTAGGGTTAATGATTCGAGGTATTGGAATGACACATTTGAATTTTATGGAAGAACCTGTGCTATTTTACAGATATTTTAGTGGGTATCTAAATACCTCACTGCCTCATTAGCCAAGTGGTCCTGACGACTGCTACACTAGAGGACCTGGGTTCGACTCCCGGGTCGAGCAAAGTGTTATTGGGTTTTTCTATGAAGTTCCCAGTAGCAGCTCGAAGTTTGAAACTTGTGCCCGGTTAATGGCAATAGGCTCGCCTACTATTACATGGGACCTAGACATACTTGCGAACTGTGGATGTACATTAATTACGCCTCTGCCTAACCCTTCGGGGAATACAGGCGTGATGGTATGTTATATTTATAATGTCCTATGATAAGATAATCGATAAGAAAACCCAGTCAAAAAACAACACAATTTGTACACCATACAAATATTTGCTCCGTGAGGAGATAGAACCGGCAACCTATTTGCTATTAGTTTTTGATTGGCTGATTTTGATCGGAGCATTCCCATCAAAATCAATCAATTTGTCCTCATCATGTAGGTACCCATCATATTGTATTAGCTACTAATTAATAAGCGGCGGTAGCCTAATGGCTAGGGCGATCATGTGGTTGCCAGTTTGAAACCCGTCCATTGCACGAACTCAAAGCCTTCGACTTGGCTGTCCTTTTTCCTAGTGACAGTGATATGACATTTCATATCGCTCGGCCATCGCTACATATTTGGAATTGCAGTAGGTAGATACTTGAAAGAAAACAAAACTCAGATATATAAATCGCTGATCACAAAAGCTATATTAAATAAGCGATCAAGCGAAAACATAAGTTTCTCAGATATCTCGATACAAACTTCCACGTTAATGTTATTATATTGTAAAATATTACCCCACTTATAATGAAAAACAATATCAAAGTTTACTCTATAAATAATGTAAGAGATTGTGAGGGGTTAACACGAGCCGTACCAATGTAACTCGACATAGAATGCAACTAGATCGAGTAGTTTTTCGGGTGAGATCGAAGTAAGTAATATATTGGCACGGAGTAAAATCTTTACTATTTATCAATTTGCGCATTCATTTATTTTATAAACGACTTAAAAAGATGGAGGTGGTTCTCGATTTGTAAGACTCTTTTTTTAATGTATGTTCACCGAACTTGAGGGCGCCTGAACCGATTAATAAAAATCTTTTTTTGTATCAAAGGGCTATAGGTACTACTTCCGAGGTGGTCCCATTTAAATTTGGTTAAGATCTGATCACAAAATTTAGAAAATAAAATACAATATCACGTTCTGACCGAGTAAATCACAACGTCGTCGAGGTACGTCAGATTCTACTCGCCACTCAACAGTTTCAAAAGTTGATGCCTTCGACTTGGTGGTATCATTGGTTTTCACCACCGACTTCCAAAACTGTTTTGCACGTCTTTTTATGTTTTTTCCTTGCATATTGCATGCTAAGATTATAAGTTATTTTAGTGAAGGAAAAATTCGACTCGAAGGCATGACCCTGCGTCTTCTGTGTTAGATACACAGAAAACCGGCGTGAAACAACGTTGTGTTTCGCCGAGTGAGTGAGGTTACAGGAGGCCCGATCCCTTTTAAAAGTCGGGCAATGCACTTGCGACTCCTCTGGTGTTGCGGGTGTCCATGGGCGGCGGTTATCGCTTACCATCAGGTGATCCGTCTGCTCGTTTGCCCCCTTATCCTATAAAAAAACCAGACGCTATGACCACTAAGCCACCGCGAGCCCCACCTGCCATGTCAAAAGCTTTGCCCATGATAACATTTTTTGTTTTTGAACGCAGTATCATCTTGTGTTAAAAGTTGTTTTTCCTATTTAAATAATGTTTTTTAAATGACTGCATGTTTGGGTCACCTCGCCACTACCATTGCATATCACGGGTTAGATTCCTACCCAAGGCTAATAATTGTGTTCCAAAAATATTTGCTTGAAGCCTGGGTGTACTTTGTGGCTTGTTTCCTAGTGCAGGATGTGATTTTCATTTAAAGAAAATTATATAAAAAAACGGTTAAAGATATAAATACCTCCAGGAGTATATTCATGAATGACTCAATATATTCTTCAATCCTCAAATTTGGAATTAAACATAAATTAATACATTATATAAATTTTGTAGATATTATCACATTGGCATTTCCAAGCTATTTCGAATTTTTTATTCATCAGGATTTTTTCTATGTGTTCCATAGTAGGGGTCGTATAGTTAACTACAGCTACAACGTTTTCCCCGTCGATTAAGATACGTTCACCACTCGATAATGATGTAAGTTTACTTGTGTCGTGGGCCGGCTTTGTTCAGTACGGTTAGAAAAAAGAGTGTTACAGTAGTAGGTACCTATAATAATGTTCTCATTGGAATAAAATATTAAATTTTTAATTAAATAAAAAGGCTAACAGCTTTTTTATTTTAATTTAATTAAAAAAAAAATACAGTTATCTATTTACTCTGTGGTACTTCTAGGTACTGCTACTTAATTACATAGCATAACATAACATATTAGGTTCCATGTAATAGGGGGCGAGCCTATTGCCATTAACCGGGCACAAATTCCTGCTCCTCCGAACTCTTCCTGCAAACTCCGAGCTGCTACTGGGAATTTCATAGAAAAACCCAATAACACTTTGCTCGACCTGGGAATCGAACCCAGGACCTCCAGCGTAGCAGTCGCGCTCAGGACCACTTGGCTTATGAGGCAGTTCTAGATTAGATGATAAATTAGAATTATGTATTTAAATTATAAAATTACATATTATAACCCTTTCACGCTGTCATGCGGTAAAACTAAATGTAGGAGCGCCATGCTTCGGCACAAATGAGCCGGCTTGACCAGAGTGATACCACTACCTTGTAGAAAACCGGTGTGAAACAACGCTCACGTTGTGTTTCGCCGAGTGAGTGAGGATACCGGAGGCGCAAACCCTTTAAGGCGGGCAATACACTTGCGACTCCTCTGGTGTTGCGGGGGTCCATGGGCGGCGGTATCGCTTACCATCGTGCGATCCGTATGCTCATTTGCCCCCATATGACTTAAAAAAATGGAAATAAAAAAGCCAAGAAAACCTTCATGTGATCATTTCATAAAAATATTGTTAACTTTCTATGCCGACAGTACAAATGCTATTGAAGCATATAGATACAGTCAGCATAATACAACGCATGATAAACGATTGTTCCCAACTATTGTCGTTAGCGGTTATTTTTCTTTTTTGGGACTTATTCTTGTTAAAGACTTGGTACATTTTTTAAGCATCCGCTAATTCTGTTGATTTTTCTAATAAAACTAAAAATGCTTGAGATGGGAGTAGGTATATACGTTAGAATCGGTAGAAAATAGTTTTGCCTAATAAGTCCCAAGTGTGAGTACTACGCTAGAGGGTTAGGGTTTGATATAAAATTATCAGTAACGTCCAGGATCCGAAACGTCGGGATTTAATTTGTACTAATATAACGCGATAGAATTCGTAGTTGTTTTATTTTTTAACAGTTCACAGCCTCCTAATACATGGGATCTAAATATACAGGCCAATTGTGGGTGCATATTAGCACACCTCTGGCTAACCCTTCGGGAAATACAGGCGTGATGGTATCTATATGATGGCAATATTTAATTTTATTAAAAATTTTCATATTTTTCACTAACCAACTTGTTTACCACAGCTAAGCCAATGAGTCGAATCAAATATAAATAAAACATTAAAACATAAAAAGTAATACTATCATCAACACCATTCGCTATTCCCATTACCGATTAATGACATCGGCGAAGAAATCGCATGCGAAATTAAATCCTCTTTTTAAAAAAAGAAACGCTGAGCTCCGCTGATGAGCGTAATATTTTTCCCAACTGATATTAAGTCATGTTTAAGGAGGTTCGTCATTATCCTTAATAGTAATAGATATTTTATTTTGTCGCGTTTCGCTTTGGGGTGTTTACACAATATTCTTGGGGTGCTATATTGGGAGCGCTCGATAATGTGAGTTACGAAGATTTTTTATAAGCAGACATTGTACAAACTTGTCATTTTGTATTTCTGCGTTTTATTAACAGGTGTTAAGTGCGGGGGGAAGGGTGTTGTCACAATAACACAACCGGTACGTACAAGCTCATATATTGGACTGTCGCAGCAGTCGAGAATTGTATTCCGTACCAGATTGTCTCTCGATGTCGGGTATGCGCATTTCATTCCTGTTAACGAGTTATGCATACCCACATAAATAACACTGGCTAGCCTTTAAAATGGCTTATTAAACACTAAACGACATATTATCCATAAAACTGTTGTACAATTTTTTTTTTTACAAAGCGCGCATCGTTCCCAAAACACAAGGAAAACATATTTTGTATTGTGTCTCATTTTTTTTTCTGAGCGGGTTAATACAAATAAGTTTAAATACTTGTCACCCATTCATTTTAATCAGAGACTACGGATATTATATCAAACACCAAAATGTATGGTGAAAAAATATCGAATGACTCCTTATTTAAACCCCTGATACATTTGCCGTTCGTTAATAGGTTTTTCCTTCATAAAGGGAATGTTAACCTATTTATTATACAGCTGATATTAAAAACGAGGGGCCAGTGTTGTCATAGCATTACAAGATTAAGAATAGGTATGTCTGTGTGTTTGTGTGCGGTTCACTTAAAATTCACGTGGGAGAGCCATGCTTCGGTACGAATGGGCCGGCTCGACCGGAGTGATACCGCGGCCTCACAGAAAACCGGCGTGAAACAACGCTTGCGTTGTGTTTCGCCGAGTGAAGGAGGTTACCGGAGGCCCAAACCCTTTAAAAGGCGGGCAACGCACTTGCGACTCCTCTGGTGTTGCGGGTGTCCATGGGCGGCGGTTATCGCTTACCATCAGGTGATCCGTTTGCTCGTTTGCCCCCCTATCTCATAAAAAAAATAAAAAAAATGACTTTTTTATGGGATACAATGCAAACGAGCAGACCGATCGCCTCATGGTAAGTGATTACTGTCGCCCATGGACACCCGCAAAATCAGAGGAGTCGCAAGTGAATTGCCGGTTTGGGCCTCCGGTATCCTTACTCACTCGGCGAAATACAACGTAAGCGTTGTTTCACGCCTTTTCTGTGTGGCTTCAAGCCGGCCCATTCGTGCCGAAGCATGGCTCTCCCACCATAAAAATTACAATTTTGAAGGAGACATGAAATCATTACTTTGACGACCTCTGTGGTTTTGTGGTTCGAGTACCGGACTGCTGACCATGAGGTCGTGGGTTCGATTCCCACAGGACACAAAAAAATATGTGATGAATATAAGTGTTTGTGTTCGTCTGGGTGTTTCTTATGTATTATAAGTAGATATGTATTTACAAAAAAAAGTATATAAGTATTATATCCATTGTCTAGTACCCATAGTACAAGCTCTGCTTAGTTTGGGACTAGATGGTGCTGTGTAAAAATTTAGGTACCAGAATATTATTATACTAGCTTCTGCCCGCGACATCGTCCGCGTAGCATGATGATATATAGCCTATAGCCTTCCTCAATAAATGGGCTATCTAACAGTGAAAGAATTTTTCAAATCGGACCAGTAGTTCCTGAGATTAGCGCGTTCAAGTAAACAAACAAACAAACAAACTCTTCAGCTTTATATATTAGTATAGATATAGATTATTACTGTCAAAACTGTTATTGTGCATATATCGATCTAAATGGTATATTACAGAAAATATATTTCATAAAATAACATACATAACATACCATCACGCCTGTATTCCCCGGAGGGTTAGGCAGAGGCGTACTAATGTACACCCACAGTTCGCCTCTGACTTTTCGAAGACTTATCTTGAAACCCCCCCGCTAATCCGACGCGAAGTGACACAAAAGGCAGTGTGACTTGTGGGTTGGAACGTTTCTGCAAAACTACGTCCAATTTAGGTTCAAAGTAATATTTATCCATGTTTTAAATAAATGGTTGATGACTCAGTGGAAACCTGGGCTGTTTTGGAATCCTTACAGCGGTGCCAAGTGGACTATCGCTACATCGAGGTGCTGAGATCTCTCTACGAATCGGCCTTTATGAATGTCCAAGTACAGGACCAACAGTCTAAACCCATCCAATTGCGCAGAGGCGTGAGACAGGGGGACGTCATATCCCCGAAACTGTTCACGAGCGCATTGGAAGACTTGTTTAAGACGCTGGACTGGAAAGGTAAGGGCATAAACATAAACGGCGATTACATCTCGCACCTACGATTCGCAGACGACATAGTCCTAATGGCAGAGTCGCTAGAGGAGCTTCAACAGATGCTGGACAGCTTAGCATCAGCCTCGCAAGGCGTAGGTCTCAGGATGAATTTGGATAAAACCAAAGTCATGTTAAATGACCACATTGATAGACCTATTGCTGTGAATGGTCATCTTCTTGAAGTTGTTTCAGAATATACTTACCTCGGGCAGATCTTGCAGATGGGTAAAAACAACTTTGAGAAGGAGGCCAAGAGGAGGATCCAACTGGGCTGGGCAGCATTTGGAAAACTACGTCAAGTCTTCTCATCACCCATACCGCAAAGTTTGAAAACGAAAGTTTTCAACCAGTGCGTCCTACCCGTGATGACCTACGGTGCTGAGACGTGGACACTCACAGTACGGCTAGTCCACCATTTTAAAGTCGCTCAGCGTGCTATGGAGCGTGCTATGCTCGGAGTTTCTCTGAAGGATAAAATCCGCAACGAGGTTATCCGACAGAGAACCAAAGTCGTCGACATAGCGCACCGAATTAGCAAGCTGAAGTGGCAGTGGGCTGGCCATATCTGTAGAAGAACCGACAACCGCTGGGGTAGACGTGTTCTTGAGTGGAGACCGCGACTCGGCAAACGTAGCGTAGGACGCCCTCCGGCAAGATGGAGTGATGATTTGCGAAAGGCTGCCGGCAGTAGCTGGATGCGACAGGCCGAGGACAGGGTGAAATGGCGCACATTGGGGGAGGCCTACGTCCAGCAGTGGACTATTATAGGCTGATGATGATGATGATGATGAAATAAATGGTCTCGGGTAAATTATATGAGCCTGGTAATTAAAAAAAATGGTATGATTGTTTCGGTATTAGTCCTGAATAGGGCCATATAACTTATCTACGGTGTTGAATGACAATGCAATACTTACAAAGTTTCTTCAAATCTTATTCAATAACATGTCGATTCATACCTTAGAAAAAATATATCCAGTCTTATAATTACAAACAGAGTCGGGGATCATTACTAGTGTCGTTACGAGCTAAGCTTCACAAAGTCTTTGTGTTATTTTATGGATATGTCACGGATTGTTGGGCAAATCTAATAGCGGGTAAAAAATGGGTTTATATTAAAAATCAGATCAAGATTTTTAGAGTCTAACATGGCGACTTTATTTCGGCATATTATGCAAGTGAAATGTGATCACTTTACATTTTTGTGCCAATTCTTCGAGAAATACTGGCGTGAAGATATTAAGACGATGTAAGTATGTTTTATAAAAATAATGCCTTTTTAGATAAAGAGAAGGTCTCGCTCCCTGTTGCATGAATCTAAACACACCGACTAACTGTCAGTGTTACATTTAGTATACCCTCTGCTTAACCATTTGTGGAATACGGGATGATGGTATGCTTATATACCCCCTTTATCATGGGAAAGGGGACAAACGAGCAGACGGATCGCCCGATGGTAAGCGATTACCGCCGCCCATGGACACCCGCAACACGAAAGCCCTTGTCGCAAGTGTGTTGCCAGCCTTTTAAAAGGGTTTGGGCCTCGGCAAAACACAAGGTAAGATTTGTTTCACACCGGTTTTCTGTGAGGTCGTGGTATCACTTCGGCGGAGACAGCCCATTCGTGCCGAAGCAAGTCTCTCCCATGGAAAAAACTCCTTTCACGACTATTAAGAAATAATGTTAAGTTGACAGTATTTGTTAAACATCTTATTCAAACTCAACAATCGAACGCATAGAATTCTAAAAATAAAAAATACACTTTCAAATCTAACCCTAAAAAGCGAGTGCATTTGAAATTCCCGATACGTGCGTCCCCGGGTACTCGAGACCGTCACATTCGCACCATATTTATCACTGGATCAAAGTCGGATCCGGGTAATGCCTACGCCCAATATTTCATCTGTTCGCGTCTCAATAAGCGAAGCCGCGAGGGTTGTATGTCATATGGGGATTGGAAGCAAGTATTTTGAGAATGTGGTAGTTTTATTTATGGGATTGGAGAAGGTGGACTGTATTTTTAAGAGACTTCAAAAAAGGTTTCGATGGTGTTTTATTTTTTTCTTTTGTTTTATTTTACCCAAATATCTTCACCAATCGTAAATCGATTTCGAAAATTATTTTGATCTAATAAAATATATTTTTTTGTTGGTATCATTCAAATTTGATTGTTGTGTGACTATTGGTTTTGAAGATATACCGCAAAATAAATGAAATCGGTTTCTATTTTTTTTTAACTTAACAAAAGGTAAGATGTTACTCATTTTAACATTAATACGTCCAACGCCTCAGTCTGCCCGTGACCATTGATGCTGTTATGGATCCGAAACGTCAGACTTGAATAATAAAGTTTAGTGGTTCGAGTACCGGACTGCTGACCATGAGGTCATGGGTTCGATTCCCACAGGACAAAAAAAATTATGTGCTGAATATAAGTGTTTGTGTTCGTCTGGGTGTTTCTGTATTATAAGTACCTATGTATTTACAAAAAAAAAGTATCTAAGTATTATATCCATTGTCTAGTACCCATAGTACAAGCTCTGCTTAGTTTGGGACTAGATGGTGCTGTGTAAAAATGTCGCAGAATATTTAGTTTTTCCGATTCAAACAAGCCTACTACTAAAAGTTGCCACATCCAATAAAATTAACAGCTGAATGCGGGGAACTCCAATCGGAATACATTTTTAAAAAGGAGTTTAAACTTCGACAGACGGAAGAGAATATCAGAGTCAGTTCAAATTATAGGCAACAGCGGACTACTTATCTTCAGATAACTCTTGAGTTTAGAAAGAATAAGTAAGCGATTAAAGCAGTGATAGCCTTGGGTTATGACCACTGGACTGCCACATCGTAGGTCTCGAGTTCGAACCCAAGGCACGCACCTCTGACTTTTCGTAATCATGTGCGTATTAATAATTAATTATCACTCACTTACAACGGTGAAGGAAAACATCGTGAGGAAACCTGCATGCCTGCGAGATTTTCTCGACGGCGGTGTGAAGTCTGCCAACCCGCATTAGGCAAGCGTGGTGGACTATAGTCTAATCTCTCTTATTCTGAGAGGAGACCCGTACCCAGCAGTGGCAGTGGATATGGGTTGATTATGTAAGTAACCGATTGTATACAAATGATATCTCTAATAACATACCTTCTTCTCCTTCTTACTTCTCCTATTAACCTGTCAACCTTGATTATTCACTGGGAAAGGGTTTTTTTTATGGGATAGGGGGGCAAACGAGCAAACGGATCACCTGATGGTAAGTGATAACCGCCGCCCATGGACACCCGCAACACCAGAGGAGTCGCAAGTGCGCTGCCCGCCTTTGAAAGGGTTTGGGCCTTCGGTAACCTCAACTCACTCGGCGAAACACAACGCAAGCGTTGTTTCACGCCGGTTTTCTGTGAGGCCGTGGTATCACTCCGGTCGAGCCGGCCCATTCGTGCCGAAGCATGGCTCTCCCACAATTATGTGAAACTCGTGCGGTATAAACACCTTATAATCGTAACGGTTTAATACATTCACTACTATAAGAACCTCTTTATTTTTGAAGTTGGTTTTAATAATGTTTATTGGAAATAAAAACCGAGGTGTGGTTGAGGTCATAGAACTATGAGCTGATCTTTGGCTTGGTACCGCCGCATTACTAATTATTCTGCCAGTAATCAATAATGTGCTAGCATTTTATATGCTGACTATTTGAAGGGCAACTAAGCCAATGAAATTCACAACTGAGGTTACATAATAACAACGTGCGAATGGTATAAATAGTATTGGTTGTGTATATTGGCTGCGTTTGTCGCTAACCATCACGCCCGTATGCTCGTTTTCTCATTATAACTCCTGATCCTTTTCCAATCCTATCAGTTTAGAGCTTTCTGCGCCCAATTCTTCCAATAAAGGTCTAGCTCGTCCCGATGTCTCCTTCTGGGCCAGCCCCGTCATATTTTTACAATAAAAAATATTGAAATTAAAGTATAATAGTAATATAAGGGCTTCCCGAGTGGGTCTTCCCCGATAAATATAATCTGGGTGTTGATTTCTGAAGCTTACGCGAATATCAGACATATTGGGGATTTGTATTGTATTTTATACTAATATAACGCGATATAATCCGTAAGGTTGTTTTATTTCAATATAATCTGGGTGTCTGTAAATCACGAGTGAATCGGTTTCTTCTAGGCAAGCGCGCTCAATCATAGGTCGCAGTATCGCTTAACAATCAAGAAAAAAAAAGAATCAACCCTCCTGTAACTTGCACCATTCACAGAATTAAGACAGCAATAAAACAACGTCAAGCGTGCGAGTGTAAAATTTGTCACGATCTATTTGAGCTGAGCCGATCAATAAGCCCGATCTGTCGCACGCGGCTTGAGAGAGAAACGATTGCGATTATATCGAGTGGAGCTTTAAGGTGAATCATTCGACCTAGCCCACTAAATTTAAATTTTGTTTGGTGTCGCGCCAAGTAACTTTTCAAAACTATTTGCTTAAAAATCTTGGTCAGGCAAAATTGGTATATTTAGAGTTGTTGAAAAATAATGATTACTAGCTAATATCACAATTCCTGTTACTATGTACCCTGAAATCGGTAGCCTTATGGATAGGGCGTTGGACTTGCGATCATATGGTTGCCGGTTCGATGCCCACCCATTGTACTACCAACCTGAACCCACTCGTAACACAAGCATTTTAGCTTAGCGCGAGGGGTTAACAAGAATACTAGTAATGTGCGACTCACATTGCTTAAGCTTCTTTAAAAAAAAAAACAAACAACCAAAACAATTATTATAGACATATAATAAAACAAAAACTGGATGCGTCGATCATATCTGTTCAGCGATTTGGGCGTGAAAAGATTGCAAATAAACAAACAGAGTTGCTTTCGCAATTTATGATATTAGTAAGGATTCCTGACACAATCAAAGCCTTTGATATACAACCACAAATATCTTATTTACAACCGCTGAACAATCAACAATATTAAGACTAATTAATTACACATATACGCGATTGCTAAACGCGCGATGTGTCAATTTAAACGCACAAATCCGATTCGCATCCATCACCGATCGCGGCATTAGCGTTAGCGCATTAATTAACAATTAGTTGGACGCGCGTCGACGCGTCAACGCGTCCGCGACACGCGCGGCTTGACGGGTGACGAGAGACGGCCTCACTGTTAGCGGATAGCGGATACATTATATTCTAATAGTATATTTTTTTATATGCTCAACTGTGGGCCATTAAATAGATTGATAATTATAGCTAAATAATTAGGTTGTTAGGTACGTAATTAGATATTTATATAGGAATTAGGATACATGCATAGGTAATATATTAATTTGGATGAAATGGTAGAGCAGGTAGGTACCTAGATTAAAGGTATCGGAATCCGAATAATAATAACACACTTTGACCAATTGTTGGAATTACGAATTACGATTACGAATTTAATTATTTATATTGGTATTACCGTTGTATTGGAATTTCTTAAGGCTCCGCAAATAGTGGTAAACTTGAGATCGGCCTTGAAAAAGATTAGGAAACACCGCTTTGGACAGCTCAAATACGTAATTCCAGATCATAAGTAGGTACCTACCTATATTTTTTTACCCGCTACCCGCTCGAAGTGTGACCACACCTCTATTTGACGTTTGGGACACGTAATGAAGTTTGTGGCGTGAGGTTGTCAACGCAACATGGCGCTGTCACTCGGACACAACCGTGTTTAGAACGTAGGTTGATTTGTTATGAAAAATTTAGCTGAAATTGAAACATTAGATACAAAAGAAGGATTTCCTCATTAGTATTGTAGTGACCAGCGTGACAGCTGATCTTAGGTCAAACATTCCGCTTTTTTTATGAAAATCTTAGTTCAAAGGACCTTGGAATTGTGACCGGTTAATAGCAATATGAGCTACAATATTAATTTACACCTTTGTTTTGTAACTTATTACACTCGTATGATATAAAAGAGCGGCGCCTCCTGGTACAGGCATCTATATGCTTAAAAGGGGAGGCCACCAACTGTATAACATTGTATAACTTGTAATAACGAAATAAACATTTTTTTTTTTGATACGCCAACAGTATCGTAGCGGCGGTAGCCTAATGGCTGGGGTGTCGCACTTGCGATCATGTGGTTGCCGGTTCGAAACCTGCCCATTGCCCTACCGACGTGAACCCACTCGTAACACAAGCATTTAGCTTAGCACGAGGGGTTAATAAGAATACTAGTAATGTGCAAACTACATTGATAGTAAGCTTTTCATGTATTTTTAAACCAATATGGCCAGGATTAGTAAGAATCGACGTAAATAAAAAGTATTTTCTTTCTTTCTTTCTTCAAATTGGGTTGCGAAGGTCTTATGGTAGTTGTTTCATATAAAATAGTGCTTACTGCACTACTTGTAGCTGTTAGTATTTTCACTTATAGACATCCAACACCTCATTCTACCCGTGACCATGGATGCTTAAAAGAATCCGAAACGTCGGGAATTAAATAATATCAATAACATACCATCACGCCTGTATTCCCCAAAGGGTTAGGCAGAGGTGTACTAAGGTAAACCCACAGTTTGCCGGTATGTTTAGGTCCCATGTAATAGGGGGCGAGCCTATTATTCCAAACTCCGAGCTGCTACTGAGAATTTCATAGAAAAACCCAATAACACTTTGCTCGACCTGGCCTGCATAACTGCCTCGTTAGTCTAGTGGTTTCAAGTGCAACCGCTAAGCTTGAGGTCTTGGGTTCGATTTCCAGGTCGAGCAAAGTGTTAATATCAATAGGTACATTGATATAAAATCCGTAGAAAGTAGTTTTATTTCAATACTGCACTACTAGCTACAGAAATATAATCGAATTGTAAATATAGTCGTTTGACATCATATCAGCCTATTACCGTCCACTGCTGAACGTAAGTCTCCTCCAAAGAGTACCAACCATCCCGATCTTGGGCAGCTCGCAACTATCTACTACCAGACACCTTCCTCAAATCCATTGTGTCGCTAGGCGTCCCACACTACGCTTGCCCAAAACCGGTCTCCACTCTAACATTTGACATGGCCGGCCCACCTTATTTATTTATTTATTTAATCTTCTACACACAATAATAGTAGTACATAAGGCGGACTTAATGCCATATGGCATTCTCTACCAGTCAACCTTTGGGTTTGGGAAATGTTGTAATATATTTGAGTGACTAGTGATAGACTAAGAATACACAATTTTATTATCTTCTTCCTTATCTTATCTTATTATGTCGATAATCACCAATAATAAAATTTTTAAGTGGCGGTAGCCTAATGGCTTGGGCTTCGGACTTGCGATCATGTGGTTGCCGGTTCGAACCCCACCCATTGCACTACCGACGTGAACCCACTCGTAACACAAGCATTTAGCTTAGCACGAGGGGTTAACAAGAATACTAGTAATGTATGACCCTCATTGCTAGTAAGGTTTTAAAAAAAAAAATCCCTCACAATTGTTTTGAGCATAAAGAATCTTGACTGCCTCATTAGCCAAGTGGGCTGCCTCATTAGCCAAGTGGTCTTGAGCGCGACCGCTACGCTAGAGGTCCTGCACTGAGTTCGATTCCCAGGTCGAGCAAAGTGTTATTGGGCTTTTCTATGAAATTCCCAGTAGCAGCTCGGAGTTAGGAATTTGAGCCCTGTTAATGGCAATAGGCTCGCCCCGTATTACATGGGACCTAAAACATACCGGCAAACTGTGGGTGTACATTAGTACGCCTCTGCCTAACCCTTCGGGGAACATCAACAGGCGTGATGGTATGTTATACTAAGTTATAAAGAATATTTTTTCACACAAAGACCAGATCGATACCAGACGTAAAAATTTACAAGCCGTGAGAGCATTACCCTTAACTCCTCAATAAAATTGCGTTCCCAATAAGTTTGGGGTTGCCAGCGATATAAATTTTAATACATGCAACATTTAATAATAACCTGTGGCGCGTGAGAGGGTGGTTTTATATCGTAAATTGATATTTTTTGAGTTCAATATGGAAATTTGGAAGATTGTATATTCGGAATTTCTTTTGTAAATGATTAGTAAAGGATCCAACGTCATACTAGTTAGCATTTTTGACTCCTGATGGAAAAAGGAGTGTTAAGTTTTACGTGTGTATCTGTTTATATCTATATGTGTCTGTCTGTTGCATTGTAGCTACCAAACTCAAAGCAGCTTCTTGAAATCCCATCCATACACTGACCGCAACCAACGCAGCTTAACCTTGCAGATCGGTTGGTGAGCAATTTTACCTAAATAATAACCATCATCGCGCGAGAGCCATGCTTCGGTACGAAGAAAAAAAAACGTGTTTCGCCGAGTGAGTGATACCGGAGGCCAAAACCCTTATAAACGGCGGACAACGCACTTGTGACTCATCTGGTGTTACCGGTGTCCGTGGGCGGCGGTAATCGCTTACCATCAGATGATCCGTCTCTTCGTTGCCCCCCTATACCATAAAAAAAAACAATAAAGAAATATATTTCCATACAAATTGCTTTAGTCTTATCCATGATCAAATAAAATCCATATCCAATTTGGGTGGTTCTTAACACGTTTTTTATAGCATCTTGCGAAGCGATTGTCGATGTCAAGATTGAACCAATTTAGCGAACACAATGTATGCATGTTTTCGCCTCGTTTTTTGTTCGATACATATCTATTAATGGTTCAGTGGGGGGTTGTAGGGGTGGGCTATGGGGAGATAGATGTGGAAATGCTTTGATCTCGATTTTGGCAGAAATAAGTTGAAAGGAGAGAGGTTTTAGTAGTTTTTGTCATTATTTATGGCAACACAAAAAAAATACAAGTCAAATAGGGCGTATTTAAAAAAAGTTTGGTAAGTATAACTACTGCTAAATTAAATTTGTTATTATTGCATAATAGCTATATTATATTAATGTCAAAACTAATGGCTTAACACCTAGTTTTTTTTTATAATTCGTACGGTAACAAATATATTAGGTATTTGAAAAAAATATATCATATTAATACGTCTGTCAAAGGGTTAGGCAGACGTGATTAATAATTTATAGGTACCATTTAAAAGTAAGCGAACCTTTTGCCTTTATACAGGCATCCAAACTTCGAGTGGCTGCTAAAAATTTCATAGGAAATCACAAAAAGTCGGTCAGAGGATCGAACCCAAGACATCACACTCAGCAGCCGAGCTTACGAATACTGCCTTCAGTCAGTTCTAATAATGTCAAATATAAAACAAAATAGAACCATTTACTCCCATCATTTCCACACCTCTCTGTCACCCCACAAGTGTCTATAGCGTCATAATACAACAGTATTGTTTCCAACATAGATTTATGTGCGATATAATTTTCCAATTTTTGAAGGCAATGTTTCGTTGTGAAAGGCGTGTATGCAAAACTGTTTGTGTATTGTAAAATTGTAGTGTTCCCGTTGAGGTCGACATATTAGACCTGGGGCTCAATCCAGCTATTTAAGTTGTACCTATTAGAATGGTGGACATTATTACTGTCAGATTTGGTAGACTTAAATATCAATTATCAACAATTCCGAAGTCATTGAAAGACAATTTTGTCACAATAAAATAGTGGACTTGGGGCCCTGAAAAATATTACACATGCTACCAGTACCATACGTTTGATAGACATAATTATAATTACATGTAGAATAATGTCAAATTAACCGTGTAGCCTTAGAAAATGTATGTTTATAGAGAGTATATATTTTGACAATGAAACCTTAATCACGTTCAAACTTAAACTTTAAATAAATTTATTATGGTCGAATTTCTATCATGGGTGGCTTGTAAAGGGTGGGTCATGTAGAGAGATAGATGTGGACTTAGTTTCCCTTAAATTTGGAATTCAATAATGTTAGCACACCTCACCCACATCCTCGAAGGATTCAGTAGCAGAGTTCTACCAGCCAAATGAGATAATTGCTCGACAAGTTTTAAATATATTATCAACTTTAATGCATTGGATATTTGTTCGAATATCCAATGCAGCTACATTTATAGGAATTCTAAACTCAAACAGCATAAAGGAAACACCGTATCACTGAAGGAATCAAATGCCGGAAGCTGGGAGGAGCGTATTTTTCGAATTTGAATTCCGAACTCCGACTACTTCCGGAGCGGAAACTGAAAGATTTTACGAGAATAGAACTCTTAAACGGAACGTAACGGTGGATTTATTTTGATTTCTGTTTTATGAAGAATTTTAAATATTCATTCAGTACCTACGAGTGTTTAATGAAAGGAAAGCAGTGATAGCCTAGCGATATTACCATTGGACTGAAAATTCAAAGGTCTCGAGTTCAAATCCAAGGCACGCACTTCTGGTTTTTCGAAGTTATGTGCGTATTAATAGTTAATTATCACGCGCTTAAACGGCGAAGGAAAACATCGTGAAAACATAATTTTTCACGTGGGAGAGCCATGCTTCGGCACGAATGGGCTGGTGTGAAGCGACGCTTGCGTTGTGTTTCGCCGAGTGAATGAGGTTACCGGAGGCCCAAACCCTTTTAAAAGGCGGGCAAAGCACTTGTGACTCCTCTGGTGTTGGGTGTCCACGGGCGGCGGTTATCGCTTAACATCAGGGGATCCGTCTGCTCGTTTGCTTCCCTATCCCATAAAAAAAAGGAAACCTGCACGCCTGAGAAATTTTCTCAACGGCGTGTCTCAACCTGCCAACACGCATTGGGCTAGTGTCGTGGACTATAGTGACTAGACTACCACTACTCTTCTGTTGAATCGACCATCAAACAAAAGCTATTATCCTGAGATGGCTCTCATAGCTTCTCCTTTAACTACCATTATGTCCGTGAACAGAATACTATTATACTATTATGTCTGATATTGTATTCCCAGAAATATATTCAGAATAATATGACGTGCCATTTCTCTACCGCTGTCATACGTGACATTGATTTGCTTCTTTTAAATTGTGGATGGTATGCGGTAGTGAGGCAAGAATATATTTTTATTATATCTATCATAAAGGTCAGCATTAGACCTTGGTCGAGATTTATAATTTAATAAAAAATCGACTTGAAATTGGAATGATCTTATAATCACCAGACAGTAGTTAGCGATTATTTATGTAGGTATACCCGATCTTAAATCCATACTCCGAGCTACTAATGTTTAGAAGTTAAACGTCAATGTCAATGTCAAAGACTGTACTTCCTAAAGTCATTGTGACAGAACACTTGCCTCCTTGCACGGGAATCAAGTCTGATCGTCAGGATGTGAAGTAATCATTAAGAACTTAGATAAATAAAAATCATTTTATTACAAGCTAAATGTTGTTTATTATAATTAAAAACCCATAATAATATAACTAATAAGAATTTAATAAAAAAAAAACAAAATCTCTGCTCGACCCGAGGCCCAAGTACTTTATTGTACCACGACTGTTTTTCAGTAACTTCTAAATTGTTGTTTTTGTTCAAGTTCAAGTTCTTTATTTGCATTCATGTGTTACAAAGATGTTACAAAATATTGATCAGTTTCAACATGAAACCCGGTAAGGGTACAGCAATATAATTAGTTAAATTATAGGTAGGTACTTAATACTTTAATACATACATACATTCGTTTTCTAATTAATCTAATGGGTACATACAGTTCTGTTAAAATTTTATGTTGAGTAGGTAGATATTTCTTAATCTATTTGGAATTATAAATTTGACAGATTTCTCTACAAAATCGATCAGTTCTTATGTCATTTAGTGCATTGGATGGCAATTCCTATACAATCTATGACATGGACCCTGTAAATTCAATCTTTTCTCGGTAGTCACGCTTGTTACTACCAGGTAGACCAATGAGGTTTTTATAATAAAATATTTTATTTTATGATTCTAATTTTCTTGGCTACATACTGCATAGGTTGTGCCAACCCTAATGCAGATAAATGTAGTGTAGAAGAGGGATTTTTGATAGCACCGGGAGGGACGAAACTATTTATATTGAATTTGTTATGTTAAACAATTTATTATTTCGCGTTTGCCAAACGATTTCCCGCATACGTCACGGCTTGTTTCAACATTTGTTTTTGGAATAGGAGAATAGGCACGGATTAGGAATGGGAAAGATCGATAGTCAATTGCTTTGTTTGAATTAGGAGCTCGAAAATATTTTCTTCGAAAAAAATATTTGAATTTACGATACCTAGATATTATTGGCGAAATTACGTAAATACTAGTGTTTTGCCGCGGCATTGCGCACGTGAAGGTGCTTTAAAAGGATTAGTATCCAATGGATCCCAAAAATAATTTTAACAAAAACCAACAGTGATTATCTTTTCTTTGTATGGGTCTGTATACATCAGAGAGAAGAATACCTCATGAATTTAAATTTAAAAAATCACTTGATTTGGGCACAATTAAATTTGTTTATTTTATGTATAGAAAATGTATGGACGCTTTTAAAAAAAAATATTATGTAAAGATATCTACCGATATCTATGACAAGTACAATTCGAAAAAAAAAAATCGGCTTCAATCACTTTCGGTGTCTTCTAATTACGGATTATCAAGTTAAGAAGCATTATATCTCTGTATTCTTTTATTAAAATATCTACCCCACGCTGCCGCGACTCTGTCATCTTCCTGCCGGCGACAATTTGCTCACTTAAGGAAATTCCCATGTATAGACAAATCCAGCCAAACCGGTAACGTAATATCTACACGGTTCAATTCCCACAATATTTGATAACAACAACAAAAAACACAACCAATTCAATCTCACTTACGGGCATATACTGTAAAGGGGAAAACTCGAATTTGACATTGAGGTAATATGCATGTATCGACGTACTAGATTACGTACAACAAAATTATTGGGTGTGCGAGTATATAGCCTCGAGCTATGTATATATAGTTAAATTTCAGTGTCGAAGCATATGTCCTTAAGAACTGTTATCTATACTAATATAGTATAAAGCTGAAGAGTTTGTTTGTTTGTTTATTTGCTTGAACGCGCTAATCTCAGGAACTACTGGTCCGATTTGAAAAAATATTTCAGTGATAGCCCATTTATTGAGGGCCTTCCTCAATAAATGGGCTATCACTGAAATAATTTTTCAATCACGCTATGCGGATGAAGTCGCGGACAGAAACTAGCAATTTATATATCTCGATTGTATTTAATTAATCATAATCTATCATTATTTTCATGGAGCTCCTGAAAATCATCGATATTGAATGGCTTCTTATTCGTGGTAAACCACCAATATTTTCTCTAATAAAAAGTTTCTCATATCCTGTAAAAACTGAACCAGTAGCTAACTGTAGAAACACAAATATTAAAACTACCTACTTTTAGAGGAAGCTTATCTGGTTTAGTGAAACGATATCTAAAAATCTTTTTGTATTTTACTGAAGGAAATATTAGACTTGCGGGCAGAATTTTGCGTCTTCTGGTTAGGTATACCAGATGCTATGTGATGCGATGTGGCTATCGGATGGTAATAACATTATTGGGTTTGATGGTAGTAACATTATTGAGCACAAACTTTTGCACCGCATTATGTAATAACTCAATGGTAAACGTATAGTATACATACGAACGCCTCAAGCATACGACACCAGCATCTTTACCAAATTGAGACCGAACAAATTACATTTGATTTTATTTTACAATTTCTTTTCGATAGCTACGCCTTAACAATGTCTTAAGTGCCGCGTGGAAGATATTGAGGTTTATTTTTATTAGTTTTAAGGTTGATATTTGAGTGAGTAGTTATGACAGGGATTTTTCTTATGGTGAAAACATACGGATTACCATTTGAGAAAGGCACCAAAATCACATCATTGTAAATATATTTCAGGTTCAAAGATTCAAAGATTCAAAGATTTATTGCTTACTAAGTGTACATTAAGGTGTTAGGTACATTTTAGTGAACTTATAACTTAGCGGCCTTTTGCAAGCATTGCAATATGGAGGGCTATACGAATTAATTAATATTTCTATTTATTTAAATTATTAACTCTAATAACAAAGTGTATTTATTTATTAGATTATGTTATGTATAAATAATATTATGAATTATAAATTCCTTAAGAGTATTGTACTTTCACTCTGCTATCACGCCTGTGTCCCCAAAGGGTAAAACAAAAGTATAACAATTTACGTTAACAACCGAAATTGTTAACTGATAAGGTTTTGTGGAAACACCTAGTAACAGTTTACTATACCTGGGAGTCTAACCTAAGACCTAATTAGCCGTGCTACTGATCATTTGACTATTGAGGCAGTCACATTAATCAAAGTATAGAATTCCAGTTATATTTTTAAATTTAATTTCAGAATACCTCTGAACTGGATTTATCTACTCGGTCAAACAAATATTTGTCCTGTCTGGTGGAGGAACCCACAACCCTCAACGCAAGAGTCGATCGCTCTCGCGGAGGAATGAAACCTCGCTTCCGAAACCCCAGGAAAAAGTGGTGAGGCGAAACACGCGTGTGGTTTTAGTCTGTAAGTCACCCACTCTGGGTGGAGTCCGACACGCCCGATCGCCTTCCCCAGGCGGAGGACGTCCATGAGGATCTCCACACATACAAAAAAAAGTGCCAATTGCTCGACCGCTGTCAATGGAGTTTAGAATGGGCACGATAACAGTAATTAAAAAAAAACTTGAGCCATAGAGTAAGAAATACGCATTAACTAGAGCAAGATTGATGCTCATTTTAATAAAATATAACTACAAAACAGGAAACTCCGGCATTATTATGTTAAGTCCAGCCAGAGCAAATGACGTCATTTTTGAGTAAACATATAAGCAAACGACTGGTTCTCTGTGCTTAAGATTGAATTACTGTACAACACTTTAGAATTCCTATTTAATATCAAAATAACTTAAATATTCAGTGAGCGTCTAAGAAACGTCTAGTGTTTTAACATGACGTCACTAGCGGCGCCATGACACTAGCAAGCATTTGGTGCGGATTTTAAATCTAAAAACTTAAAGGACATTTGTTTCCTCTTAACCTTTACTATCAGCAGAAATATTCATTCATTCTAAATATTTTAAGAGCAAACGAGCAGACGGATTGCCTCATGTTAAGCGATTACCAACGCCCATGGACATCCGCGACACCAGAGGAGTCACACCTAGACATACTTATGTTGCCGGCCTTTTGAAAGGGTTTGAGCCACCGGTATCCTCACTCACTCGGCGAAACACAATGTAAGCGTTGTTTCACGATCGAGCCGGCCCGCCCATCCATGCCGAAGCATGACTCTCGCACGGCGATTTTTTTCAAAATCTATCGCCATGCATATTATCTCAGCGTTTCCGTACAAATTACTATGCCCTATGTTTCCCCTAATGTTCAATACTTGATGTACACAAATGCGATCTCTTACGCACAGGGGTGTGCGTTATTGATGTCTCTTTAGATCAACATGTCTGATCTCCGCGGCAGCCCTGATTTAACAACGTGTTTTAGATATGCAGATGTTGGGGTACTAAGTGATTCGCGGTTTGTTTTGATACGAAAAATTGGATGTAAAAGAGCAAACATTATGGTTCGGGTAAAATATACGAGTTTATTGTATCTACAAGTAATCAAATTCAATAGATAATTAATAAAGCTTACAATCAGTTTCTCAATGTAAGAGCTCGGAAGACTGAATTTCCTATACAAACGTAATTCCAAAATAAATCGTAATTCCAAAATAAATCGTAATTCAAACACAATTTATTCAAAGTCTATTATTATTCGGATTCCGATATCATTAATCTAGGGTTCTTGCTCTACCATTTCGTCCAAAATACTTCACTGTAAGCGAATGCAATTCTTGATAACTTTACCAAGTTTCGAACGATTTTTGGATCGTTTATTTCTAGTGAAGTAGTAGGTAGTAGACGAAATGGTACGGTAGGAAATGAGGAATGCGCTTCCCGAGTGGGTTCTCCCCGATTGATACAATCTGGGCGTCTATAAATCACGAGTGAATCGGTTTCTTCTAGGCAAGCGCGCTCCATTTTAGGTCGCAGTGTCGCTTAACATCAGGCGAACTGGCGATCGAGCGTAAGCCTATCAAGAATAAAAAAAACTAGATAAACGGTATCTCAATGCGAATTATAACAAATTTTGATAAAATATTGTTTAGAATTACGATTACGATTTATTTTGGTAGCTCGTCGAGTGGCTAAGTAATAACTAAGCTGATCAACAGATCTACAAGGTTAAGCTACGCTCGCCGCAGTCAGTATGTGGATGGGTGACCATTCTTAACATATCGAGACCCTTCCGTGCCTCGTAGAGCACTAAAGCCATCAGTACCGGTTGTCATACGAACATCTATGACAATTTGTTAGTGGTTGTCAGAAGCCCAAAACCAACGCCTGACAACCAGTCTATTTTTTGAATATCGGTATTGCCCAGAAATTGGGTTGCGGAGGTCTGATGGCAGTCGCTTCGTGTAACATACCGATACTCAGCCGCTTATTAGCCGCAAACTGACCCCAACGTGGTCGAGAAAAGGCTCAAAAGATGATGATAACCTTCACCATAATCTAACATAGCCCTACATTTTTCTTCACAAAAATGAATACCAGTTTATGTATTCCGCACACGCCTTTCTGAGATTCGTCATGCTCTATGCTATATCTCTACAATATGTCTCTATACGGATGTCTATCCTTCAAACAGTGGCTCGTATTCGTCACTTTTATACCTTTATATTTACCTAGGCACGCGTAAAAGCCGATACATAGAGCGATGAGAGTATAGAGGTGGCAAAAAAAGTATTTAATAATTAATTATATTAGCGTTTTAGCCATCACAAAATGGATCGGAGTGAAGTGACAGCGTGGTTGGCCTAGACGGAGGTGGTGCGATGAACTGGACTCTTACGATAGAGATTGGGTGGCTAAAACCACAGGCAGAGCGATTTGGAAAGAGGGAAGGGAGACCTTTGCACAGCAGTGGAACGAAATGAGCTAGAAAAGAAAAAATAGTGCAACTTAATTGATGAAGCAGAATTTTTATGGAAAAATAAAATCGTAAACATGCGAATGTTTTTGTCTTCATATTTATAAAATTCAGTGTGCAGTTTTCGGTTTATTGTTTAAACATAAACCCATTTTCATTTTATTAAATAAATAAAATTAACGTCTCCAGTTTGTGGTAAAATAAGAAAATAAAAGTATAACAAAAAACTGCATTGTCTGTCTTTAGTTTAGTGGCCCTAAGCGTGACTGCTAAGCTAAAGGTCCTGGATTCGACTACCAGGTTATTCAGTTTTATTTTTCTTTTCTTTTTTGGTTAATCTGTGAACGATCAGTGGAGCCACCTGGTGGTAAGTAGTCTTTATGGGAGTTCTCAATAATTTTTAACAAGGCCGCCAGCTCTATACGTTCGTAGGTCTTCTCACAATAACAGCTCAGAGTATCACGTATAAGACATTCGCAGCGAGGGCGCCGACTATATGCCTTATTGTGGCAGATCGTGACGGATTTTTACGAGAAGCCGTTCCCGTGGTCACCGATGCCTAATGAAGATTTTTTTACGACTTCTCGCGGTTATGCGCTCTGTGGTTATGTAATGGCTGACTGAAATATTAGGAAAGATAGAACAGTGAGAAATCATCTTCATCAAATCCTTGTATTGCCTAACTTGCATATTTTTAATAGGTTGGCATTGAAAATTAGTGTGTAAAATTATTAAATTTAATTCATTTTCATTTGATGAAATTATGATTATTTTTCACAGTGAGTTCACATGCGAAATTTCGTAGCCTGCTACGTCGACAATGAATTTTCATTAAAAAATATTTTTTATCACACTCGCTACTTGCTGTTTTGCTACTTACATATATCCTACATTGAGCAGGCTGTGATAAAAAAAATCGCAGGTGTAACGTATGAAAAATTAATTCATAATATAAATTAGGTACATTCATATGTTTGGCGCAAGCTGCAAATGAAAACTTTGAGATGTTACTGACAGAATTTCATAGAAAAACCCATAATAAAAAAAACTGTCGTATCTTCTTAATGCCTGTTTATAAACGCTGTTCTATTACCGATTAAAGAGTATGCATGTTCCTATACACCTGTCCCCACATTCACTTCAAGAATCATTGTGGCAACCCTTCAATAACTTTCTTTCCCTTCGACATAATACCCAATAAAACATAGATGGACAATTTGTGAGCAATACCCCACCTTTACGGAAGTAGGGTGCCCAAGTTATAGGCCACATAAAAGCGGGACACTCCCCTATGCGACAACTGGATTGACCACACTTTACGGCCGGAAAATGGGTACAGTAAAATTTTTATCTCGTCCCTTACTTACGGGAAATTTGGTAGCAAGTTAAATGATTGGTAAAATTATTTTTTTATGAATTATTCAATATGCAGGACGAATTCAGATTTTTTTGGTCAATGTATTAGACATTGCAAAATGTGATTACCTTACCTTTAATAAATGTCATTTTTTCTAATATCGTTGGCGCGATTTGTTGCTAATACTAAAGTGACAGGAGACTCATTCAATAATATTCTTTCTCGGTTAACTTAAATTCATTATCGTCACTCTAGAGCTTAGAGTCTAAACTATTCCTAACTATGTTCGAGTTACCTTTCAGTCTAACCAGATGCCGCAAAAATTCAGTAATTTACACGAATCAACTACCATTTTTGACCTCCGCAACCTAATAACAAAAAGTGAAGGGCGGGCGTTTTGGGGGCTGTCTATAATGTAAAAATGACGTTCAAAAAGTACTACCTAGTAGTCTATTTTGAATAAATGATTTTGACTTTGACTTTGACTTTGAATTATTGGGCAATAATAACATGAAGGGACGGATTAGAATATTATTCCTGACTACCACTCAGATAGGCATCTCGTAAGAGGCGAAAAATATCTGTCTTGAGCAAATTTTACCAAGCGGTCCTAAGACCTCTCGGGGCCTGACTGGCTGGCGATCACCCTTACGTCGGAGTCTGTCGTAAAGCACCTTGGTGTGTGTTTTGATTTTTGCCTGTAAGAGCCAGTTCCTCCTCCGTAGCTGCGACTGTAGCAATCTGCAATCCGTAGGGGCTCGTAAGGTTCGGCAACACCTCTTGTGTTTGAGGTCTCTATGGGCGACGATAACTTATTACCAGGTGGCTTGACAGCTCGTTTTCCAACTTAATCAATAAAAAATGTAGTCAGTTTTTTAAGGCTGGAATTTGAGAATGGTACGGAGATGGGACCTGCAGGGAAGGTCACTTGAATGTATGTAATAAAAATGTGTAATTGATAGTACGTAATTTTTAATCGTCGTTTATCCGATTATTTTATTTATTTTAAAAGAGTGTCCATGGAGTTTCTTGCCGGATTCTTCTCCATAGGATCAACTCTCCGTGCAACTAGAAGCATAACGTTTCATAAATTCTTGTAAAAGCTTATTTGAAATAAAAACATTATTGAACTTTGAACTTGAACTTGAGTTGCTATTCGTGAATTGGCAGGCGCTTAAAACATTTATTGAATGAGCGAAAGTGGTGTGATAGGATCGTAGCAAGTGTAGTCTCTGCCTATCCCAATGGTAGACATATGTGAAAATATGTATTGAGATTCTTATCAGAGAAAAACTCATTCGTTTACGATATGAATTCGATAGTTGTTCGTGCTTGTATAATTCTATTCTACGTACATTCGTCAAAGTAAACAATGAATGATATAATTTGAAGGTAGTGCTTCGGCCCATAAGCGTGAGGAATACACCATAAAACCACCACAAACGTGCAGCTTCGGATTGACAGCGACATAAAACTGAGCCGGGATGTTGAGGTGACATTTTATCTCTTTGGCGGGCTGCTATCTTGGTACATTGTGTTGTGTTCTGTATTAAGATATGGAGGTACGAGTATTTTTTTAAAAGGGGCTCATGGCTTTTTTTATGGTATTGGGGGGCAAACGAGCAGACGGATCACTTGATGGTAAGCGATAACCTCCGCCCATGGACACCCGAAACACCAGAGGAGTCGCAAGTGCGTTCCCCGCCTTTTAAAAGGGTTTGGACCTCCGGTAACCTCACTCACTCGGCGGAACACAACACAAGCGTTGTTTCACGCCGGTTTTCTGTGAGGCCGTGGTATCACTCCCGTCGAGCCGGCCCATTCGTAAATGGCTTAGTAAAAGCCCATGCTCATGGCTAAATTGATAAACTGTACTGTAAGGTTAAGTTGCGTTTACCGCGGCAGTCTGTGGATAGGTGACCAATTTCCTTAACACATCGAGGCTCTCAATAAAATGCTACACCTATACCTATATTTCATTCATTCTTATACCACCTCACTATCTTTTTTTGTCAAAAACTGGTAACCCTTTAACTGTCAAGTTACTGAATACAATTAAAAGTCGAAGTATATATATAATGCTATTTTTATTGTTTTATAATTTGGATGACACAGCCAATGAAACACAATTGAGTTTCTCTGTAAGAAAAGCTTTAATTGGTTTGTAGGTAAATACAAGTAAAAGTATGTTATTATTGTTACAACATTACCTAAACTTACCTGTAAGAAAAGAAACGACATTTAATGTTATTGCTATGTCTATCTCTATATTCTATGCCGATTCCTAAATCTTATATTATTTAATATTATAATTATTTTTACTAAATATTTAATTTCCTTCTTTCATAGACTAGTGTCAATATGTTACCACCGAGTATTGACTGTCTATGTTTAGGTACGTCACTAAAAAGGTTTATGCTATTTAAACTATTTAAGAAAATTATATTTTTCTTTACATATATATAAGACAGCATATCTTTACACACCCGAAAATATATATTTTTTTCATCTAAATACTCCTACATTAGCAAAAAGTCCCATATACTCCTACCAACTATCCCGCCATCTAATAAAAACACTATAAAAATCTTTCAGTTCGACAGCCGCTATAAAAACAACGTGAGATGTTAAACTAATGCAGTCTCAATATGTTGTCAGTTACTGCTCGTAAAATTGACTCCCTTAGGTGTTTTGGGGGCTCTGATGGCGAGTAGTCATTGTCGGCAATGGACACCTGCAACACCAGAGGAGTTGTTGATGCGTTTCCGACCCTTAAGAGGCTTACAGACTGCAGACTGCCAGAGCCGCAAAAACCGAGGGGGAACTGGCTCTTACGCGCAAAAGTTGAAACACACACAAAGATGCTTTACGACAGACTCCGATGTAAGGGTGGTCGCCAGATAGTCAAACCCCAAGAATTCCTACTACCGAGAATATTTTCTCGCCTCCTATGAGATACCTATCTGAAACGCAGTGAGGAATAGTATTCTAATGCGGCCCAGACTTCAGATTTTTTATTGAGTTAAACATAATGTTACTTTATATCGCGAATGAAATCGCTTGAAACAGCTAGTCAGTTCAAGTTCAAGTTCAAATGTTTCTATTTCAAATAAGCTTTTACAAGCGTTTATGCAACGTTATGATTCTAGTTGCACGGTTCCAAAAGGTCGATCCTATGGAGAAGAATCCGGCAAGAAACTCCATGGACACTCTTTTAAAATAAATAAATTACAAACTTCACTGGTACAATATTGCGATAACAGTTAATAAGAAGCGTCATTGATAGATAAGAATTCTTTAAACGTTCACTTAATCTAAATTCTTTTATTTAAACCAATTGCTAAATGGAGGAGGGGGAATAAGTTAACCCCCTCAATACTAAACTGTCACATCGCAGTCCAATTTAACACCCAATTTGTGTCGAGACCTTTTTTACGTGGAAAGGGTTAAAAAATTGAACCCTTCAGAGACGATAAGTGGGTAATGATGAGTAATTTGGTATAGCTATTTAAGGAACTAGACTGGTGGATGATGAGTTTGATTCTTAGGTCGAGTGATTTGGGTTTTTCTATGAAATTCTCTGTAACAGGTTTTTTTTTTGTATCACTAAGTTGGCAAACAAACATAGGGCCCGCCTCATGGTAAGCGGTTATAGGAGACATTAACAGTGATGCTTAAACACCACCTGTCCCCCACTGTCAACACAACGCTTCCTGGCGGAGTTCTGGCGGCCTTGCTCACCGTTATGAATACGATTTAGCACGGATATAACGGTAAATTTTTAGTTAGTTCCATCTTATAATAAAAATACACGTACACGTGTCTTGGGTTTCGCATATACTAAAACTAATTATGTATATCTACTTTAACATTATCTACCTACCCGCAGTTTCATATTCCCTTCAACTTACAAGTCTGTGAAGTCCGCTGCAGTCCGAGCTGACCATGTAAGACAAAGCGTTAAGGCGAAGTTTCTCGGCGCGTCCACGCGTCATAATCTTGTATGAACGGAACCGCGGTCCGGCTACTTGAGAACTGCCCTTAAGTTTTACTGGACTCCTCCAAGTTTGTCATACACGCAAAGTTTTAGATAATACCGTGTTGTGAACAATACACTGAAATGATTTATTAGGAACATAGCTCCTGTGCTCGGCTTTGCCCGTGTATTTTGATTATTATAGCAATTGCCTAGCAGTCTTGATAAGTTGTTATCAGCGCCATCTAGTGTCGTTTGTGGGAACTTCAACTTTAATAGATACTTATTGATTCTGCATACTAAAGATAGCTTTTATCTTCAAAGATATTATTCTTTTTTAATTTTTTATGTCGGCAAACGAGTGGGACCACCTGATGGTAAGCAGTCATCGCGCCGCCCATGGAAACCTCTGCAACACCAGAGGCCCTGATGCGTTGCCTTGCCGGATACAGCAACCAAGCGAAAACTCACGCGCAAAAGTCGAAAAATACATACGAAGTAGCTTTAGGGCAGTGTCGGGGGTAAGGCTGGTCGCCAGCCAGACGGCAGACTCCAAGATGTCTCACCACCGAGTAGGCGAACAAGCCAGATACATTCTTACCGATGGCAGTTAAGATTTATATATATATAAGATTATATTCTAAACCATCAAGCACAGGGTAAAAGGGGAATAACTTTAGTTCCCAAACTCCAAGTCAACTTTGAACCGCAGGTACTTATGCAAAATTCTAAAAAACACATTTTTGCTTAAATAAACTTATATTAAATCGTGGTCTTTTGGAAAATTTTCCTACTCTTGCAATTTTGTCTTTTGTGCGTAATACCTCAATGACGAACATTGGGATTTACATGGACGTAGTCCAAGGGCAAAATGTGGGTAGGTTATAAGAAAACTGACGATTCTTTGTAATCTTTTTTTTATAAGTACTATGACAGAGCACGTTTATCAGTCATGATTTTCATAATTATTTTAATTAAATACCAAGTTGATTTTCCGAGTACTTATGAACTAAATCTCTGAATATAGGGTATTTGAAAAACATTAATGACCCCAGACTAGTCACCCGTGACCACGTTAGGAATTGAATAATATCAACACAGTGCGATAAAACCCGTAAAAACAAGTGTTATGTCTTTTAATAACTCATTAGATTTTACTTCCATGCAAAATGATTAAATTAAATGTTAGTAGCAGTCTGTTTTTTAGGTTAAATTAACCATAGGGCAAAAGTTATTGTTTATGATATTAGGATTACCTATAGACCTTCAAGGTCAAATAATTCTGTATGTAAAAGCGAAATAAAATAACTATTAAAAACTATTTGACGACCTCTGTGGTTTAGTGGTTCGAGTACCGGACTGCTGACCATGAGGTCGTGGGTTCGATTCCCACAGGACACAAAAATTTATGTGATGAACATAAGTGTTTGTGTTCGTCTGGGTGTTTCTTATGTATTATAAGTATGTATTTACAAAAATAAAGTATATAAGTATTATATCCATTGTCTAGTACCCATAGTACAAGCTCTGCTTAGTTTGGGACTAGATGGTGCTGTGTAAAATTGTCCCAGAATATTTATTTATTATTATTATTATTTACTATAAGCCCTATGAACTTCAAATTCGGCTAGGTTTCATCATTCTTCATCCGCTAAGAAAGAAGTAATGAACATTCCTACTACTGGATGGGCACCAATCAGATGATTGCGAGTAGCACAGAGAGCTACTTTTACTTTAGTGCTTTCGTATTTTTTTGCATTTTCCATGCTAAGATTATAAATATAATAATAAATAATAATAAATATTCTGGGACATTTTTACACAGCACCATCTAGTCCCAAACTAAGCAGAGCTTGTACTATGGGTACTAGACAATGGATATAATACTTATATACTTTTTTTTTGTAAATACATAAGTTTATTATAAAGTTATATTAGTGGAGTATATTTAACCAGAAGACGGAGGTTCGAATCCTGACCGCAGTCAAATTTTTTCTTCACTAAAATAACTTTAGTGCTATAATTTTCAGCTAAGATTATTCATTACATAATTTGGAAAAATCATTCATAATAAAAATTACGAAAAATTGTTTCGTAATTTTTTTATGAATGATATGATAATGATGACCCACCAAATTCTGTAATACTTATGAAATTTCGTATCTGAATTGTATCGATGATGCAACCAGAATCCGATAATTGTTGTGACATAATTATTTCATAATATCGGAATCTAATAGTTTAATGAAAAAAAATCGAAATATGCACTAAATAATTTGAAAATCTATAAAATAATAAAATAAAATAGGCGTTATTACTATTTAGTAAAGTGGAGTCATTTTAAATTCGGTTTCTTTTTCAAATATGTATAATACCTAAATATATTTTCTGGTTTTTAACAAAAATTACCTTGTAGAAAATTATTATTTATCTGTAATTTATTTATTGAAAAAATGTGATGCATAGATTTCATACAGCTTATCGTTTTCACGTAGATTTGGAACTGTTGGCCCGCTTGAAGAATGTAATATAATAAAATTTTAGGTGTCCATGGAGTATCTTGCCGGATTCTTCTCCATAGGATCAATTTATTGAAACCGTACTACTAGATTCAAAAACGTTTCGTAAACACTTGTAAAAGCTTATTTGAAATAAAATCATTTGAACTTAAACTTGAACTAGCTTTAAATAATACATTAAAATGCAAGCATGCAATAAGTAGAAGAATTCTAAGGGTATGCTTATTTTCCGATATATTAAAAACATTAGGATTGAACTATATTTTTGTGATTTTTTTTGCATTTTTCATCCTAAGATTATAAAGTTATTTTAGTGAAGTGAGTCCGTCAGTTAGGACTGGTCTACTCAAAGCTGCTATGGTTCTTTCCTCAAAAGGCCATTTCAGACATTGCCCTGCATTGTCCCACTCACATTATTTGCATTATTTTATGTCTGGACTTTAAAAGAGACCGTGATTCTCTGAGTTTGTTTCGGTGTTTCTTCTCAGAGGTCGTCAGTTAGGAAATGCCGAAGCCATCTACCTATAAAAAAAAAACAAACCATTGAATTGTAAAAGTGTCTCTAATGATCTACTTACAGAAATAAATATCATTTCATTTCATTCCTAATTAAGTAAAATGTACCTAAAAGAATTACGCAACGATTGCCTGAAATCTCAGAGTTCAGAAAATTACGTGACGCTTAGAATCCCCTTAATATTTTGAAGACGCACAAAAAATATATATTACAAAAGGAAACAATTGTTTCTTTGTCTCCCAAAACAAGAAAGTAAGTAGGTAATCTAACCAAATTTATCTATTGTTTATTGATAACGATTCCAGTTGGACTGCATATCGAATGATAACTTATATTGCACGTCATACATTATATATTTAGCGCTTCTATTTTACCTAGTTCGTATTCACACGACGAGAACAACAGACGTGTAAGAAAAAAATATAACGTGAAGATTCCATTTTGTGAATATTGCCTTCGATTTTCAAAAATTAATCGTTCTGTTTTTTACAGGAATAAATAAATGAAAAAAGTTTTTAAAGAGTGTTGCCACAATGAATAGTGAAGAAGTTTTCTTTACAAGTAATTTCGATCCGGGTGAAGGGATGTTGCCTAGAAAGAGATTTGCATGTGAGTTGTATATTTTTTTATTTCTGTCTCCTGAGCTCTATCATTATTAGCATTGAGCTCATAAACTGTATTCAAATTATAATTTTAATGTCATTATTAGGTACAAGAAGTAAAAGTGTGTTAATTTTTTTTTAAATGTCTAATGATGATTGTCGGTTCTTCTCCGGACTGGGACTAGGACTTACTTGTTGAAACCGTGCAAGATTTTTTTTCTTGTGCCGTATGTAAATAATTATATCACAATGAGCTATAATCAATTCTTAGTAGGTAATAAACATTAATTATTTAATACTTATATTTAATTATCCGAGCAATATTTATATTATAAATTAGCTTTTGCCCGCGGCTTCGCTCACCTGAAGCTATAGTAGGATTAGAAATGGATTCCAAAAATAATTTAATAAAAAAAAATTAACCGTCATGATCTCTTCTTTGTATGGGCCTCGCTCTATACATCAGAGCAGTGAGATTAATTAATATAAGAAGAATTATAAATAAGAAGTTTATCAGTTTTTAAGTTGGAGCATACACTTTTTAACAGTGATAACAAAATTAAAATCTATTCAGTAGTTTTTGCTCAAAGCCGCAACAAACATAGCTTTTTTACAATTTTATAATAGCAGAGAAAGAGAAAGAAGATGACTTATGGACTGTACTAGTGGATTTTTGAAAAAAGAAATAACTCTTATGAACCTTATCCTGATAATTATGAACACAAAAAAATAAAACAGCCAAATCGGTCGAGAAAATGTTTTTTATTAATAGGGACAGATTTTGTTTGTTATCATTGAAGCCGCATTCGATAATCGCGTTATCAAATACGGTTTCAACGATTTTGATGAAATTAGCGATTGGCTTTCGACAGAATGCAATCTATCTCAATGTAAAATTTTATTGAAATATTACGTCGTATAAAGGAACATACTAGTTTTGCATTTTTTATATTACTAGGTATTGCCCTCTGTTTTGCTTTTTTAAAGAGCTTTTTGAGATAACATACATAACATACCATCACGCCTGTATTCCCCGAAGGGTTAGGCAGAACCGTATTAATGTACACCCTCAGTTCGCCGGTATGTTTAGGTCCCATGTAATAGGGGGCGAGCCTATTGCCATTAACCGGGCACAAATTCCTCACTCAGAGCTGCTACTGGGAATTTCATAGAAAAATCCAATAACACTTTGCTCGATCTACGAGTCGAACCCAGGACCTCTAGCGTAGCAGTCGCGCTCAAAACCACTTGGCTAATGAGGCAGTTTAATTAATCACCTACTATAATATAATCTAGATCTGGAATTCCCTATGTCCTTCAATCAAGAAGGTTATTCCCCGAGTAAATAAGGTATTATGACTACCTTTTAGCAATAAGAACTTTGAATGTTCGACACAGAGTTTATTTTACATTGAATGTGTTTTTTTTATAATTCGTCATCTTGTTTTATGAAACTAGCTGTTCCCTGCAGTTTTACTCGCGTCCCGTAATTAATTATTTATAATTAAATAAATATAAAAAATATATTTAATAATAATTTAATTAATTTCGTGTACTTTTCTGATGTTTTAATTCCATATACATATACTTAATTCGATTCTTTGGGCAAATCCAACATTATCAAAGATCTTAAAAATCGTTCCAGCCGTTAACTAGCTGTTGTCTGCAGTTTTACTCGCGTCCCGTAATTAATTATTTATAATTAAATAAATATAAATAATATATTTAAAAATCGTTCCAGCCGTTCTTGAATGACTAGCATCTGCCCGTGACTTCGTCTGCGTGGACTTCAGATAAAAAGTAGTCCATGTTTTATTCCAGACTATAATCTATATCTGTGTCAAATTTCATCCAGATCGGTTCAGCCGTTCTAGCGTAAAAGAGTAACAAACATCCATCCATCCATCCATCCTCACAAGCTTTCGCATTTTATAATATTAGTAGGATGTAACAAACACGATTCTTTTTTAATATTTAAAGCTAAATTTACATAACATTCTTAGTTTCTGGTTTTCCCTTCATTATAATTACTTTAATAATTATGTAGATAATGTGAATAGTCATAGTTTTAAGAATTAATAATATTATCACGCGTTTGAATTGTGCAGGAAAATATCGTGAGAAATCTGCTTAGGTACCTGAGAAATTTTCTCGACGACGTGTGGTCTTCCAATTCACACTAGTCCAGCGTGGTCAACCATAGCATAACCCTTCCATTATAAAAGGAAACCCGTGCCTAGCAGGGTAATAATATAACAGTTTTCCTCACGATGATTTTTTGCCTGAACTGCCTCATTAGCCTTGTGGTCCTGAGTGCGACTGCTACGCTAGATGTCTTGGGTTCGATTCCCAGGTCGAGCAAAGTGTTATTTGGTTGTCTATGAAATTCCCAGTAGCAGCTCGGAGTTTGGAATTTGTGCCCGGTTAATGGCAATAGGCTCGCCCCCATTACATGGGACCTAAACATACCGGCGAACTGTGGGTGTACATTAGTACACCTCTGCCTAACCCTTCGGGGAATACAGGCGTGATGGTATGTTTATGATTTTTTGTTCACCGTTTAAGCTTCACTTTGAGAAGTCAGAGGTGCCTGCCTCGGATTCGAACTCAAGACTTTTGACTTTGCAGTCCAATGTGTTATTATAGCTAAAAATCCTAAAGCAACATCTCAAAAGTCTGGCGGACCGAGTTTCCAATACAAACTTACGTTTGTGTGTTGGAATTACGATTTATTTTGGTATTACTACCAAAATAAATCGTAATTCCAACACAATTTAATCAAAGAGTGTTATTATTCGGATTCCAATACCGTTAGTCTAGGTTTCTGCTCTACCATTTCATCCAAAATTTTTTTTTTTTAAATATTCTGGGACACTTTTACGCAGCACCATCTAGTCCCAAACTAAGCAGAGCTTGTGTACTATGGGTACTAGACAATGGATATAATACTTATATACTTTTTTTGTAAATACATACTTATAATACATAAGAACACCCAGATGAACACAAACACTTATACTCATCACATACATTTTTGTGTCATGTGGGAATCGAACCCACGACCTCATGGTCAGCAGTCCGGTACTCGAACCACTAAACCACAGAGATCATCACTGGAAATACTTCACTGGAAATAAATATAAGCGCAAGACACAGGTACCTGATAACTTTACCAAGTTTAGAATGATTTTCCGGATGTTTATTTCCAGTGAAGTAGCAGTAGACGAAACGGTACAGTAGAAACCTAGATTAACGGTATCTCAATCCGAATCCTAACACAATTTGATAAAATATTGTTTGGGTTATGATTTATATTGGTACTAGCTTCTGCCCGCGACGTCGTCCGCGTAGCGTGATGATATATAGCCTATAGCCTTCCTCAATAAATGGGATATCTAACACTGAAAGAATTTTTCAAATCGGACCAGAAGTTCCTGAGATTAACGCGTTCAAGTAAACAAACAAACAAACTCTTCAGCTTTATATATTAGTATATATAGATTATTATATTTTTGTGGGCAATTCAAGCTCCATTGGACCCTTAATTTATTTATTAGGGTCTGCCAACAGCAGTGGTGAATTATTTGGTTGTCTTATTAACTAATTAACTGCCTCTTTAGCCAAGTGGTCCTGAGAGCGACTGCTACGTTAGAGGTCCTGGGTTCGATTCCCAGGTCGAGCAAAGTGTTATTGGGTTTTTCCATGAAATTCCTAGTAGCAGCTCGGAGTTAGGAATTTGTGCCCGTTTAATGGCAATACGCTCGCCCTCTATTACATGGGACATAAACATATCGGTGAACTTTCGGTGTACATTAGTACACTTCTGCCTAACCCTTCGGGGAATACTGGCGTGATGGTATGCTTATGACTAATTGCAAATTTTTCATTACTGCATTACAAATTACAGGCAAACACAAGTTGTTCAATTATGCTGAAGGTCTCTGTGGTTTAGTGGTTCGAGAACCGGTCTTCTGACCATAAGGTTGTGGGTTCGATTCCTACTGGAAACAAATATTTATTTGATGAATATAAGTATTTGTGTTTGTCTAGGTATTTCTTATGTATTTACAAAAGAAGTATATAAGTATTATATCCATTGTCTAGTACCCATAGTACAAGCTCTGCTTAGTTTGGGACTATATTATGTGGTGCTGTGTAAAACGTCAGCAAATATTTATTTATTATATCATTTATTTATTCTCTATTAGGTTTAGCAATGGAAGCGCGGGTGTATCAAGAGGCATCGAACCTGCTGCCTCCTCTTGCTCCTCCCCAGCCTCAACCGAAGCCTGAACCTGTGGTCGTTGCTGCGCCTCCGAATAATTTTATAAGAAGGAAGCCCCAGCGTGGAGTGAACTCCACCCTCGACCTTCCTGGGCAAAATTACCGGGTTGCCAAGAAGAAGCATAGTCTTCGACGTAAAAGAGCTTGTAGGCTCTAAAAGCTCTACTCACCATCATCACCGGTTTGTCATCATCATCTTAGCCTTTACTCCACAAAGTCTCGAGATGCCAGATACAGCTGTTTATCATATATTTTAAGAATGTTTACTGCCATTATATTTTTTATTCCCGATAGGCTAAGCTTGACCTCTAGTTCGCGATAGAGCCGAAGAAGAAGAAACCGATTCACTCGTGATGTAAGGACACCCAGATTATATCTATCAGGGAAGACCCACTCGGGAAGCGCATTCCACATGTCAGCAGTACACATGACAAAGGTGGACTTAAAGCGTTTCGTTCGGGTTTTTGAAATGTCCTCCAAGAAGTGATGTCGCTTTTACGCACTTCTAGTCGTGATAGAAGATAATGACATATTAATAAAAAAAAAAAAACTTTTAAAAAAGCTTACTAGCAATGTGGGTCGCACATTACTAGTATTCTTGTTAACCCCTCATGCTAAGCTAAATGCTTGTGTTACGAGTGGGTTCACGTCGGTAGTGCAATGGGTGGGTTTTGAACCGGCAACCACATGATCGCAAGTCCGGCGCCCTAGCCATTAGGCTACCGCCGCTTAATAATAATTTATGACAGACCATAATAAATACAGACTGACCTTTACTTAGATAAATATTGTACCTATCAGTTAGTTAGCAGTCAGTGTATCTTAGCAATATACCCGGTTTTGTTCATTATTTTCACCGGCGAAAATGCGGTGCCAGTTAAATAATGTATTTTATCAGAAACATAACATTGTTAGGTACAATAACTTCTATATGGTGTAACATTCATGAAATTATGATTTTCAGTGGTAACTTGGTAAACCTCACTACCCAAAGCTATGGATTGGCTAGTGAGATACTACTAAGGCTAGGTTATATTATAATCAACATTACCTACTATGTTTTTCGCCTCTCTATATAGCAACATGCACATTAAAAGTAAAAAAATATATGTTTTATTGTATTTTTGTCCTCTATGCGTTCCTAAATCATTAATCATATTTTTTTTTCATAAAACTTGGATGAGTTAATTTGTATGTCTTGTTTTTTTAAAAAACAAAGAACACCTATCGATGTGAGTGATACAGTTGAGAGCAATGTCTGAAATAGCCTTTGAGGGCAAGAACCACAGCAAGCGAATTTGTCTACCATGATAAGCACAGCTTGTTTTATTAGGTAAAATTGTAGGCTATTGAGCCTTGCTGGCGGCTGGCTGGGAATCTTTACAACGTAACCGGGCTTGGTCGCGGATCAGGAGCAACTAAACAACAGCAGCTAAGGGCGTCCCCTACGGGACTCAGACCTTAGGGCGTTCTTGGAACAGCTAGGGACGGCTGGATTTGGGGATATGGGTTAAATTATTTAGGGATGAATCTTTTTTTTTATGGGATAGGGGGGCAAACGAGCAAACGGATCACCTGATGGTGAGTGATAAACGCCGCCCATGGACACCCGCAACACCAGAGGAGTCGCAATTGCGTTGCCCGCCTTTAAAAGGGTTTGGGCCTCCGGTAACCTCAACTCACTCGCCTAAATACGACGCAAGCGTTGTTTCACGCCGGTTTTCTGTGAGGCCGTGGCATCACTCCGGTCGAGCCGGCCCATTCGTGCCGAAGCATGGCTCTCCCACGTGTGAATCTAAAGCTAACTACTGGATAGGCGCGGGCTGGCTCCAGCAAGAATGGAGGGGGGTCAGGAATTTTTAACTTAGGCACACCTCGTCATCAAGTGGTATTACGCACAAAGACCACACGATGATAACGTTGTGTGGTTGATAAAAGTCAAAATAGCTTTATCAGTGCGATGCAGTGCAGGGCACTGAGTATAGATAAGTAACAAATACGTTTTGTTTATTCCAATTTTTTGTAACTAGGTACAATTGATTAAAAATAAATAGTCTGAGCGTGAGAGAGCCGGCTCGACCGGAGTGATTGCACGGCCTCACAGAAAACCGGCGTGAGGACACCGGAGGCCCAAAAGAATACTTGGTACCTTGGTTTCGTTACAATAATTATAAAATAGGACTATGTACATACTCGTACTCGTACATACAATTATTATAAATTAGGACCACCAACCAATGCTACCATTGGTCCAACTGTCAAAGTCATCAAACGTCATGTGTCAACCGTCACGGCTTCCATAAAACTAGTGTTACCATATTGCTGGCCCAAAATCAAACATCACCTTTTAATTACTTATTATTTACTCTAAGGTTGATACCTATTTTAAATAAATTAAACACCAGTCAAATACCCGTTTTAAAGGTTTATCGCACCCATCATTAATCCCAGTCATTGTCATATTATAATAGGTACGTAAATGGTACGTAAATGGGTTTTTCGTTAATGATAATTGTATTTATTTCTATTTATTGATTCTAACCGAACCTGTTGCCCTACTTTATTACAAGGTGAAGATTGTTCATTTATAATTACTTATTCATCAAACAAGGTTTTGCTGATTCAACGTAAACGGCAATAATAATAGGTGTCTCAGTGACGTAGATAAGTGAATAGTTTTTCATGACGGAGGTCTGACCAATCACGCTAAATTAGATGCTAGGTACGATGCAACGATACTTAAGTATTTTTTTTAAGACTAGACTGTTTGGTACATATCGTCGCTGTAGAAAGATAACCTCTTACGTATGTCCAGAGATCCAAACTATACAGGAAACGTAAAAATGGTTCATTTCGTTATTGTATAAAATGTTGTTATGTGCTTTTGTCTTATGTAGTGATCATGTATGGAGTCACGGTTTAGCTGAATTATAATAAAATACGTGGTTTTCATTAGATTTTTCCAAAAAAGAATGCTATTTGACATACGAGTTATTTATTCATTCTACAGCGACAATAATTATGTATACACTAATTGGGTACCTCACATATATAAACGTATATAAACCGTAGATAGATAGGGAGTGTGAGAATATACTTAAAGTTTATATGGAGGATAAGTGCAGAATTCTAATATTACTTTTATAATAATGCGTAAAAAATACATTAAATTAATTTAAAAAAAACATTAAACACAGTGGACCGGTCCCACTCGTCGAAATCCTCAATTCCGGCGACTAGGACCACATTTAACTCGATCCCAGACGACTGGGACCATAAATGAATAGAAAAATCTCAAAAAACTATTTTTGAATTAGATTAGATTTCGAAAATAGTTTGGTATTATAAATGTGTCAATGTAGGTAGGTATCTGTGTTAAAATTATTGACTATGAACTGTCTGAAATAAATTATTATTTATACGCAAAATCCACATGAGTGTAAGCAAAATGCCACGATGTAAACTGCTGAAACTGATTAGCTAAAATTAAAAACTTTATTATACATTTTTAGTAAATAATAGTTTAAATTGCTTCATGCAGCGTCTCTCTGTGTGATTTTGTTCAAACAAATCGAACACGTTATTCCACGTCAACATTTTTCGAAATCTTTGAAATAAAACTATTTTTACGGTTTAAGATCTGTTAAGTCAAAAATTAAAGAGAAAAATATTACCACTTGCAACAATGATAAGAAAAGTGATATGAGTACATTTACTACAAAATCACCCAACCACGCTCTGCTACCATGTTGGAGGGTGGTATGTTATGTAAACTATCAATATAAATAATTAGTGGTTTTATTTCCTTTAAAACATATTTTCACAACTACGTGACTTACACAGAAAAATAACAAGAGAACACCATGACAGATGTTTCTATTTCTTATGGTTGCGTTCCGAATGACGCTACGAGTTATGGTATCAAGAATATAATATTTATAAATATCAACAAGATCTTTTTACGGATGTTATCCCATTGTATTGGTAGATATTATTTAATTCCCGTGAGACGTTTCGAACCTTTTACAGTAGTCGATAGGGTATTTTACACCATGTAAGAAAAAATATAAAAATGCATGTTTATGATAGATTTTTAAAAAGTAAACGAGGAACGTTAGTATTTATTTATACAAATGCAATGTAAATTTTATAATTCAATTTGAAAAACAATCTTTTTTAATCTGTTTTAAAACGCCATCCGCCATATTGGATTCCGACGTGATGTCACTCCGATAGTAACTTGACGTTACTTGGTCTTTTGCAGTTGTATTGTTTACTAACGAAGTGACGTCACGACCCGAAGTAGCATGGCTAGCGTTTTCGCGCGAAAATTCAAAATCATAAATTAAAAATAGTTTTTAAGGCATTTTTCGGTTTTATAAAACTGAAATAAAATTTCTACTGGTTCATTACGATCTAAGGATTAATTTAAAATAGTTTTCAAAAAAAGGTGTAATACCCTATTAAACAATATCGATAAAATCCATAAAAGTATTTTTTTTTTATGTGGGTCACATATTTATTTATTTATTTATTGTTATGGTGCTCCAACGACTTATTCACTAATACATAGGCACATATCATTAAATAACATAAGGGACAGAGTGAATTTGTCAGTTACAGGAGTACACAGCAATTTCATACAGATTTAAGAAGTTCATACATGCAATGGTAACCTATGCTCAAACTATAACATTAATTGCTAAATTTAAATATTACTAGTATTCTTGTTAACCCCTCGTGCTAAATGCTTGTGCTACGTGTGGGTTCACGTCGGTAGTGCAATGGGTGGGTTTCGAACCGGCAACCACATGATCGCAAGTCCGACGCCCTAGCCGCTAACGCCGCATAAATTTTATTTCAATTTCTAATAATCGCGTAAGTGTCAGAAAACAGTTTTTATATCGAAATCTGTTCAGTTGTTTAGGCGATAACAGACTGATATAAATAGACCGAGCTACTTTTGCATTTCATTATTAGAATGGATTTGGAACTCGTAATTACTTTACCATTTATTTTTTCAAAAATAAAGCGATATAGCAACGACCATCGTGACCCATTGAAATCTCGTCAGAAACACTATAACTGACAACAATTAATGACTGACCACATACAACCAATTTCTCTGTGACACACGAGGAATAACCCTTTCTCTTTCACTCTTATATTAATTTTAATTAGCTCTCTCGCTTCTGTGAATTTATCTTACGGAAAAAAGACGTCACTGACCTCAATACCCGCTTGGACAGTTTCATAAAGTACTGGAACCAATACAGTTATGTATTTTAGACTTTATAGCTGAGACGCTATGGTTGAGTGTAGTATGAAGGATTCTTCTATCGAAGTGAACGTAGTTCTATATTATCAGTCCGCAAATGTTCAGTCGCTCATTGAACGTTGTTTTGAATACAGTTTACTGTTCGAAAATTTTAAATATCGAATGTTTTATTTCTTTAATTTGTGGCCAACGGCTGTGTGGTTTTTATTTCAATTTTGGATTTTGTTGCCGTTACTGCCTTTTTTGTAAGTTTGATTTATTTATTTTTATTTGCAAGAGAGACCTTTTTTGCAAGCCTATTTTGTTTAATAATTTATTTTGTTTTTTTCTTTCTGTTCTACAAACGAATTGTATCAAGTTATGAAAGTGCAACGTGGATAAGTTGCTTAGTGATACATTAATTTTAAGTGTTCTTTGAACAAGCGTGCTGTCTCAAGTATTTTATGAAAGGGAACTAACCAACTTATAAAATAATGTTGACAATGCTTGAATTGTTTCCAAGCAAGCTTACTTCTTTGTTTTAAATTTGATGATTAAAATATGTCGATGGATTCATTAGGGCATTGTAGGTGTATCTTTATTGCAGTAAGAGCAGTCCGAAAGTAAGTGAGTCACTGTGAGTGTTGACTTAACATGTGTATTTAAAGATCTAAATAGAGATGAATGAAATCACAATTGTTTTGGGTATCAGATGCGAATATACAATTAAACTAAACAATCACTTGATTGTTTGAAAAAAATCACTACAGGACGGTACTATTTTTTCACACTCAATATATCACTAAAATATTTATGCTTCCAACATAAGATATATATTTTTTTTTATTATTAGAACATATATTATTTTCAACTAAGCCAGTGTTTAATATATATAACAAAACTAGGTTATGCCCGCGGCTTTGTTCACGTGAAGCTATATAGGACTAGAAATGGATGATAAACCAACAATGATGATCTGTTCTTTGTATGGGTCTGTATACACCAGAGAGGTCAAGCTGTATATCAGAATGCGTTCAATTAATTGAGATACGAAGTTCGCCAGTTTTTAAGTTGGAGCTTTCTAACAGTGATAACAAAATTAAAATCTTTTTAATAGTTTTGGCGCCAAGCTGTAACAAACAGACAAGAATTTGAAAAAATCTCATTTTTGGATTCGAAGAAGTTTATATACCCTAACCAACTTGTTTTTTTTTTAATATCTTCAATGTACCTACAGACACAGCTTTTTTACAATTTTATAATAATAGAGATACGTCAGTCAAATACAATGAAGGACGAATTGCATACTCTACTATTCTGGTACTGCTGTATACAACTTTGACTAGGTACTAAGCAGCTGTCTTTGCACCTGCTACTTTCACTAGGTCCTGAACAGTGACTGAATCTGCTCTATGTAATTTAACCCTCCTGTTAGGGGGCGCCCTTAGTTGCTGTTGCTTATTTTAGAAGTCGCCCCTGGCTGGAGGCATTTGGTGCCTCGCCACCAAGCTTGGATACGCTGTAAAGACTAATCTTTCTCTATACCAAAATTCATCAAAATAAGCTCAGCAGTTTTGGCGTGAAAAAGTAACAAACAGTACTCTCGCATTTATGATATTATTTGAATGGATCGATAACAATTTGACAGGTGAATATGACCGTCTGTCAAAATTTACACGGAGCTATTGTATAGAAAATACTGAAAGAAATAACAAGTTTTTGTAATGTTTACGATTTTCCAATCGATAATATAGATTATTTTTGACAAAACAACGGTCGAGTTGAACATTGACTCACGCGTCGAACGTATTTGAAATTGGAATTTATTTAAATTAAATTCCAAATTCAAATTTGAAACTGAGGATCATGGGAATGGCTCAATAAAGTCTAGATGAATCATTCGCCGGATGTTGTTTATTTTTTAATTATGCGAATAATATCCTTCATTGAATTGCATATACCTAGGTACCTATACCTACTACAGTATAATTATCAGTTCTATTGTTTGCAGCCGTGTTATGATATACCATAATATTTAGATTGTAATGATTTGGGAACCATCTCTGGGAGTATCAAGGCTGACGCGCCGAATGCTTTTTTGTCTAAATTTAAGTTGAGAGAGAGAATCGAACAAATGGATTTTTTTATTTAAATTCAAATGAAAGACTGATCGTTGATAAACAAATCATTAGAAAACGATTTATATTCACGTTTATTTTTTAAATTTTTGTGTCAGTCCGAATCTGGTTTTTCGGTTAAGAAAAATCGGAAAAGATGCTAAAAAATTTAAAAACATGAAATTCATTTCTATTGGTTATTTTTGGATGATTAATTTAATTAAATTTGAACAAGATAACGTCCGTTGATATAAGACTTTTTAAATAAATAAAGATGACTTCGTATGAGACTGAAGAAATAGGGACTGAAAATATAGAGCGCATTGTAAAATATATAGGATAAAGGATATTCTATTCTATTCTATTCTTGTATAAAACACTCCTGGCATAAAAATCACCTACGTTCAAACACACGCAGAAGTTATAATAAAGACACGGAGGGGTCTCGATATGTTAAGAATGGTCACCCATCCACAGACTGACTCGGGGAATTGCAGCTTAACTTTGCAGATTGGTGGAACTTGCAGCAAGTTGTGCAAGTTCCTAATAAAAATCTGTGAGGCCGTGGTATATATCACGTATATATATACGAAGCATGGCTCTCTCATGGTAACCTTCGGGGCATATAGGCGTGAGGGGTTGTAATGTATATTTGTGAAATCCGTATTGAAAAGTTACCTATTTATGCTTAGATCATAAAACTGCACTTTTTGTAAAAAGAAACCCCCATATATTTATTAAATAGTTAATATTATTAATTAGTCAGCGGTCAGGAGAACTCAATAAAATTCCTAATTCTATAAAAATAATGCCATTGTCAAAATTTAAAATAGCACTGCAGAAACTTCTCCTTGACAAATGCTACTAAACAATAGACGAGTTTTTAAATGATAAAGAGATTTAGGGCCACTTGCACCAACTTCTTAAATACGTTTAAATTGTATTTAAGTCAAACATTCGACGCACCAAAATAATGTCCGTGTTAAATACGTTGAAAGACCTGTCAAAGTTAAATACGCTGAAGAGTGAAGACCCTATTTAAATCATACTTAAATACGAATGGCCGTTTATTGAACTGTCATCTGACGAATGGAGTTTATTTTGAGATATAATACTACTAGAAGCCTTGTAATAATTTCTATGAGAGATTATTCACTTATTTAAGATTATATTTTCATTTTATCAAATAAAAAACACAACAAATAAATATGACTTTGTTTGGATTGGTTATCATGGCAGCGAAAAGTCAAAATAATGGCGTAAGTTTCGTTACATGCAGACTATTTTCAATAAAAATCATCGATTTATCATTAACTAGCTTCTGCCCGCGACGTCGTCCGCGTAGCGTGATGATATATAGCCTATAGCCTTCCTCAGTAAATGGGCTATCTAACACTAAAATAATTTTTCAAATCGGACCAGTAGTTCCTGAGATTAGCGCGTTCAAGCAAACAAAGAAACAAACAAACTCTTCAGCTTTATATATTAGTATAGATTAAAATTAATTAAGTATAATATTAGTAATGCTGCATTTAAATTTTGGCATCTGTAGTTTTTAGCATAATAGATCAATCATAACAGCATTCATAAACCGCAAGGAAGTTACTACGATATGAGAAACATAACAGATCATTTTTATCTACACATAAGACAGATTTAGATGTACCTATCTATACCTATTTATATGTAGGTTATAGATAACGTATCGACTCTCAATGTTACACTAAAATACCAAATTAGGTACTTGCAAATACGTATTATCGCAACACATACTTCTTGCGAAATATATCTACATAATTTAGTACAAAATGACCATAGATGACTTCAATAATATTATACTTTTTAAAAGAAATCTTATAAGACTAGATATTGCAAACACGGTGATTGTGAGGCCCTGGGATCGAGTTCCAGTTCAAGCAATGTATTATCGTAATGGGGTTTTCTATGAAATTCTACGTGGCAGTTCGGAGTTCGGATTTGAGCTCGATTTACAACACCAACCTGCAACCCCAGAGTAGTCAAGGAGTTTAAAAGGGTTTGAGCCTCCGGTAACCTCACTCACTCTGCGAAACACAACGCAAGCGTTGTTTCGCGCCGGTTTTCTGTGAGGCCGTTGTATCACTCCGGTCAAGCCGGCCCATTCGTGCCGAAGCATGGCTCTCCCATGTGAAAAATATGCATGTAATATGGGCCATTCACAATTAGTTTTTTTTTTCAGTTTTATAATAAGACTAGCTTCTGCCCGCGACTTCGTCCGCGTAGCGTGATGATATATAGCCTATAGCCTTCCTCAATAAATGGCCTATCTAACACTGAAAGAATTTTTCAAATCGGACCAGTAGTTCCTGAGATTAGCACGTTCAAGTAAACAAACAAACAAACAAACGAACTCTTCAGCTTTATATATTAAGTATAGATTAGTGGAACTGCATACTGACGCAATATGTGGTAGGCCGATGGAAGGTATATCTAATACCGACCATGACTCAAACTGGATTGTCCAAATTGAATTCACTACATCATCTTTGCAACTTTCTCTTGGCCCCAAAAGAGAGGCCATTACTAAGTTTTTGCGAATTATATCCTGGTGTTAAAATGAAAGTATATCTACTGTTAAGCCTACAAATATAATTAACTAGCTTTTGCCCGCGGCTTCGCTCACATGAAGCTATATTAGGAGTAAAAATGGAGAATCCAACATTGATGATCTTCGCTTTGTATGGGTCTGTATACATCAGAGAGGTCAAGCTGTATCTCAGGATCCGTTAAATTAATTGAGAAAAAAAGTTCTAAGTTTTTAAGTTGGAGCTTAAAAAAAGTTCTAAGTTTTATAATAAAATTTAAATCTATTTAATAGTTTTTTCGGCAACCCGTAACAAACAGACAAAGCGGCGGTAGCCTAATGGCTAGGGCGTCGGACTTGCGATCATGTGGTTGCCGGTTCGAACCCCACCCATTGCACTACCAACGTGAACCCACTCGTAACACAAGCAATCTAGCTTAGCACGAGGGGTTAACAAGAATACTAGTAATGTGCGACCCACATTGCTAGTAAGCTTTTTTTTTAAAAAAAAAAACAGACAAGAATTTTAAAAATCACATTTTTGGTTTCTGATACGTTTATATACCTAACCCACTTGTTTTTTTTTATCATCAATATAAAGAAACAGTTCTTTTACAATTTTATAATAGTACAGATTAACCAACATAAAAAAGGTGGTTATAAATTGTATTATTCACTTATTTATTGCTATATATTTCATTGGGTCTGAGTATCAGTATTTCTACCATCAGACCTCCGCAACCCAATGTCTGGGCAATACCGATATCCTAAGAATACCCTAAAGCTAAGTTGAAAGTGCTTGAGTATTTGATATGGCCTACACAAATGTCTTGCTGACGACGCGACGAGTCGTTGAGCTCCCTAAATAATGTTGAACTACACTACACGATGACGTCAGTTGTATGCATGCCGTCAGTTAGGACAGTTCAACTCAAGCCTGCCTGTTCTAATATTTTCCTACTTAACACTTACATATCTTATAAGATAAGTGAGTGTTAAGTAGGACAGTAGGACAATTTAGTACAGATTAAGTAGGACAATAGTAGTAGGACTTTTAAAGAGACCACGATTCTTTTAGTTTGTATCGGCGTTTCTTCTCAGAAGTCGTCAGTTAGGCAATACCGGCGCCATTAAAATACTTTATTACAGAAATAAATATCATTTATAAGGTTTCTCTCGCTCTCTGACTACCACTAACAATTTTTATAGGTGTTCGTACGACAATTAGTACCTTCAATTAAATATAAATTAGAGTAATAATTTTCCTGTTACTCTTAGGTTTATATAACGTACGTATTATCCTTGTTACATAATAATAAAATAGGTATATAATATACTAGCTTCTGCCCGCGGCTTCGCTCACGTGAAGCTATAGCAGGAGTAAAAATGGATAACCAACATTGATGACCTCTTCTTTGTATGGGCCTCTTTACATCAGGGAGGTCAAGCTGTATCTCAGGATTCATTTAATTAATTGAGATAAGAAGTTCACCAGTTTTTAAGTTGGAGCATATACTTTCTAACAGTGATAATAAAATTAAAATCTATTCAGTAGTTTTTGCTCCAACCCGTAACAAACAGACAAGAATTTTAAAAATCACATTTTCGGATTCGGTGACGTTTATATACCATAACCCACGTGTTTTTTATTAAAATATCTTCAATGTACAGACACAGCTTTTTTAAAATTTTATAATAGTAGAGTTTAATACATATCATAATTTTTTAATACTATAAAATATAGTTTTTAAAGACATTTCCGAAAAGTGTTTCAATATCAATGCTTATTGCCTGCTACAAGTAGGTATTAACGTAAAAGTGAGGGATTTGTGTCTACATAAAGATTCTGGAGACTAACCTGGTTGAATGATTATTATGTAAAAAAATGGGTACCTACAAATAAAAAACAAAGTCAAAATCAATCAATCAATATAATGCTTGACAGAGAGCATAATTTTTATATGTGTAACTAGCTTCTGCCCGCGGCTTCGCTCACGTAAAGCTATCAGGAGTAAAAATGAAAATCCAATATTGATGACCTCTTCTTTGTATGGGCCTCTATACATCAGGGAGGTCAAGCTATATCTCAGGATTCATTTAATTAATTGAGATAAGAAGTTCACCAGTTTTTAAGTTGGGGCATATACTTTCTAACAGTGATTTTAAGAGAATTTTAAAAATCACATATTCGGATTCGGAGACGTTTATATACCATAACCCACGTGTTTTTTATTAAAATATCTTCAATGTACAGACACAGCTTTTTTACAATTTTATAATAGTAGAGAAGAAGATTATACTTTGTGTCGTCAAATCTAACGTTCATCATACAAATTTTATAGAAGAACTCGTTTTGGTGGAAAGAGATAGAGCATCCTTTCTCAATTCCCGAAAAGATCTTTAAACACGTATCTTTATTAGTCATAACAACATAACATAACATACCATCACGCCTGTATTCCCCGAAGGGTCAGGCAGAGACGTACTATTGTACACCCACAGTTCGCCGGTATGTTTAGGTCCCATGTAATAGGGGGCGAGCCTATTGCCATTAACCGGGCACAAATTCCTAACTCCGAGCTGCTACTGGGAATTTTCATAGAAAAACCCAATAACACTTTGCTCGACCTGGGAATCGAACCCAGGACCTCTAGCTTAGCAGTCGCGCTCAGGACCACTTGGCTAATGAGGCACTTTATTAGTCGATTTCAATAAACTGTCCTTTTCATATCAATTTTGACATCTTGTTAAAAAAAAAGTCTAACTATTGCTTATGGTTTCACTCGCATTCCAAAGAGTTTTTCGAGACAAATGGTAGTCTTTGTCCTTCTCCGAGATACAAATCTACATAATATATATCTATACCAAAATTCAGCCAAATTTGTTAATCGGTTTAGGCGTTAAAAATGAACAATCAAATATAACAAAGGTACAAATAGACATATAGACGGACATAGATTATTTTCGCATTTATTATATTACAGTAGAGTATGAAAAACTTTTTTTTTTAAAGCTTATTAGCAATGTGGGTCACACATTACTAGAATTCTTCCCTGGGCAGCCGGTCAGGTTAACCCCTTGCGCTAAGCTAAAATGCTTGTGTTACGAGTGAGTTCACGTCGGTAGTGCAATGGGTGGGGTTCGAACCGGCAACCACATGATCGCAAGTCCGACGCCCATTAGGCTACCGCCGCTTCAAATCCGCTTTTTTAAAATGTTAATTTATACTTAGGATGCAAATAATGATGAATATTCGATTCTGACCAAACAAAACATTCCTCAGCACCGATTGTCGAGCAAGTATTTTACTATGAAATTGTTATGTTATTGTTGAACCAGACAGGTTGCAATTAAAATACAATGCAGTCCGTACGCTAGAATTATTTGCTTACTCGGTAAATGATTCCGAACACGTTCTGTTTATTACCAATTGTAATCCTACTTAGAAATCGCATTCTTTGGTGTAGGCTGCATATTTAAAGTGTGTGGGGAATACCGACATAGGTATGTTGGTATTAACAACGCTGATCGATCGATTTGATCGAAAATAAATATTATTTTATTGCCATCACTTATGTATTATCATTCCATTTATTCCTTTAAAATCATATAATTTACATTTTTAAATATTTTTATAAAAAACAAGGGGAAATAAAAATATAAAAATAGTTGTCCACCGGCATGGGGAGCAGGGTCCAAGCTACCGGTGGTTAGGGCCCCAGAGACAGGAACCTCCTCACAATACGCGCCGTATCAAGGAGTACTGCTTTCTCAATCAGGCCCTTAACACAGCCATCCAACTCATCATTAACCATTATCATCATCATTAACCAATCAAATCAAATGTTTTTTATTTCAAATAAGCTTTTACAAGCGCTTATGAAACGTTATGATTCTAGTTGCACGGTTCCAAAAGGTTGATCCTATGGAGAAGAATCCGGCAAGAAAATCCATGGACACTCTTTTAAAATAAAATAAGTTACAATCTTCATTTGTACAATATTGCAACAACAAGATGTTACAAATTCTCACACACACAAACATTGGAACAACAATCTGTAGGTCATAAAATATTTCCTCTGTGTGAGGATCGAACCTACAACACGTGGCGCAGAACCCAAAATGTACAACCTTACTGTAGTAAAAGCTAACTATAAGGTAGTTAGCTTAGTAGGTTAAGACAGGTGTAAGTTCGACTGCCGAGTCTTGGTGCTGGCATTGAGGTTGATTTCCAGGGCTTTATTTGTGCGCGCTTTATGGTAATACTGTGGGCGTACAACTACAGTACATCCCTGCCTAACCCTTAGGGGAATACAGGTGTATGGTTGTTAGTTCAAATTACGTAGACATTTCATAACTTTGTCAGGAATTGATTTGATGCAATTTTATTTATACAAGCAAAGAAGCAAAGAAAATGGTATTAAAAATAGAAGAGTGTATTTTTTTTTGTGTAGGTATTGTCTGTCTGAATAGTCTCCCTAGATATTCTCATGTAAGTTTGTCAGTACTCTTTTCCTAAAAAATACTCAAAATCCTGATACCACAGTAGTTATATATATGAGACATAAGTTAGAACAAATGGCTTGAAATTATCGCGGAAGAAAAAGCCACCTTTGACACCTGTCATAATTAGCACACCTGCATCGAAAATCGTGTAACCCAACCATTATTTTGTGAGCTCAATGACAATGCGATTACTATAGGTTACTTAGCTTCGTACTGAGGTGCAACAAGACAATGGGTATGTGCATAATTTATGCCAATTAATTTAACAACCTCACCAGTGCGCGTATGTGTGTTTTTTGTGGCCCAATCTTGCGATGTTCTTAGAATTAAAACAAAGAATTTGATTGGGACAAAGAAAGGATCCATGTGAATCATGTTAATGTGTAGGATTTTAAGCATTCATTGCTTATTATATTACTAGCTTCTGCCCGCGGCTTCGCCCCCGTGGAATAAAAAGTATCGGGAACGGGATAAAAAGTATGTCCTATCCTATCCTATGTCCGTTTCCTGGTTCTAAGCTACCTCTCCACAAATTTTCAGCCAAATCGGTTCAGCCGTTCTTGAGTTATAAATGAAGTAACTAACACGACTTTCTTTTATATAAATAGATTATGGAAATTTATAATCAAGTGATAATTAAAATGTTAACTAAGTATACCTAGGGCCACTTGCACCAACTTCTTAAATGTGTTTAACAATTTTCTATTGTCATTTTGTGTTTGAATTCAATTTAAACATATTTCAGAAGTTGTTGCAAGTAGCCCTAAGTATTTGATAAAAGATTTGGCGAAAAGATTTTTAAAGGTAATTTTAACTTTATCGCTAGATAACAATATAATTGTGGAATCATTTTATGCATAATGTTATATAATATTATGATCATTTTAGATATTACTTTTTGTTCATATTTTTTAGATAGATAAAACCATTAATTTCTTACAAAAACAATCGATTTTTTATGGCATAAGGGGAAAAAAGTAGCAAACGGATCGCCAGAGGAGTCGCAGGCGCGTTGCCAGCCTTTTCACCTCACTCACTCGGCGAAACACAACGTAAGCATTGTATCGCGCCGGTTTTCTGTGAGGCCGTGGTATCACTCCAGTCGAGCCGGCCCATTCAAGCAGAAACATGACTCTTCCAGGGTTAAAATCTGATCTATTTCGGATTCCAATGATCGCTGTCTGTATTACCGAATGATCTGCCCCGGTCCATATAGGTATGAATGGGTGATAATATTCTAGCCTTTTCTAGTAATTCGAATAATACAAGTATCCATACTTAATATATAAAGCTGAAGAGTTTGTTTGTTTGCTTGAACGCGCTAATCTCAGGAACTACTGGTCCGATTTGAAAAATTCTTTCAGTGTTAGATAGCCCATTTATTGAGGAAGGCTATAGGCTATATATCATCACGCTACACGGACGAAGTCGTGAGCAGGTACTAGTTAATAATAATCGCCCGAGCTTGTAAAGTTTGTGGGGAATTTTGGAGGGCATTTATTCTCGGAATGCGGACGCACAAAGAATGCACCCAACTTAGTGATTCACCTAGCAGGTAGAAAGTGCTTCAATTAGTTAACTCATATGAACACAACATCTGATTTGTGAATAACGTACTTTATATACTTATAACTAGCTTCCGCCCGCGACTTCGTCCGCGTGGAATAGTTACTAAGTGTTAGCATGATGATATATGGGCTATCTAACACTGAAATAATTTTTCAAATCGGACCAGTAGTTCCTGAGATTAACGCGTTCAAGTAAACAAACAAACAAACAAACTCTTCAGCTTTATATATTAGTATAGAAAGATAGATTTTTTAAAAAATTTAAAGTATGTTTTAAATATAATAATTATAATTACCTGTCTAACAGTATCTTTCACTACGCATGTTATCCTTTACTTCTCTTCTCACTTCTTACGATTATTAAATTGTAAAAAGCTATGTTTGTAACGGGTTGGAGCAAAAACTACTGAATAGATTTTAATTTTGTATCATTGTTAGAAAGTATATGCTCCAATTTAAAAACTGGTGAACTTCTTATCACAATTAATTCATCGGATCCCTGAGATACAGCTTAACCTCTCTGATGAATAGAGGCCCATACAAAGAAGAGATCATCAGTGTTGGTTTTTGATTAAATTATTTTTGGAATTTATTGCTAATCCTACTATAGCAATCAAGTGAGCGAACCCGCGGACAAAGGCTAGTATATTATAAACTTGAAAGTTTGTGAGGATGTATATATGTTTGTTACTCTTTCACGCAAAAACTACTGTATGGATTTTAATGAAACCTTACAATAATATAGCTTATACATCAAATTAACACAAAGACTATAATTCAAATGTCTACGTGGACGAAGTCGCGAGAAAAAATTAGTTTGGAATAGATTATCCTACTTCCTACTAATCTTTTGTTTGTTACTCTTTCACGCAAAAACTACTGTAATATAGCTTATACATCAAAATACGAGATATTTTGATGTATAAGCTATATTATTGATATGATTCAAATATCTATGCGGACGTAGTCGCGGGGAAAACCAATTTCTTTTGTTTTTTTTAAGCTTACCTACAAGCTATGTGGGTCGCACCTTACTAGTATTCTTGTGAACCCCTCGTGCTAAGCTAAATGCTTTTGTTACGAGTGGGTTCACGTCGGTAATGCAATGGGTAGGATTCGAGTTTTGAATAATTCAAACAGCCAACTTCCCCGCAACTATTGAGAATTCTACCACGATATGATTGACACGCGTGATAAGTTTTTAATTATATGTTTGTTAATAATAATTGATTAATTTGTTAATTAGTTATAACAACATTCATTAGGCAGTAACATTGTTTACTAATACAAACGGCTGATATCTCTGCCCTTGCCTAAAATCGGTCAAGTTTGAGGACAAGTGTAACCAAGCTTGTAGATATTTATTGTACATACCTATTTTATATTGGAAGATAATCATGTCTGCATTGTCTACATACATACATACCATCACGCCTGTATTCTCCGAAGGGTTAGGCAGAGGCGTACTAATATACACCCACAGTTCGCCGGTATGTTTAGGTCCCATGTAATAGGGGGCGCGCATATTGCCATTAACTGGGCACAAATTCCTAACTCCGAGCTGCTACTGGGAATTTCATAGAAAAACCCAATAACACTTTGCTCGACCTGGGAATCGAACCCAGGACCTCTAGCGTAGCAGTCGTGCTCAGGACCACTTGGCTGATGAGGCATTGTCACTGGCATAATTGCATTGTCTAATTTAATATTTTTCAAATTCCAGCACAGTCGAGTTTTTAACATACATATTATTTTCACGCCTGTCTCCTATTGGGGTAGGCAAAGACTATAGATTTCCAGTTGCTACGAACCTGGCACACCAGTTTTTAACAAGGGATATTATAACATTATTTCTTTTTTTTTATGGGATAGGGGGCAAACGTGCAGACGGATCACCTGATGGTAAGCGATAACCGCCGCCCATGGACACCCGCAACACCAGAGGACTCACGAGTGCGTTGTCCGCCTTTTAAAAAGGTTTGGGCCTCCGGTAACCTCACTCACCCAGCGAAACACAACGCAAGCGCTGCTTCACGTCGGTTTTCTGTGAGGCCGTGGTATCACTCCGGTCGAGCCGGCCCATTCGTGCCGAAACATGGCTCTTCCACGTTACAAATTCTATTCTATTCTATTCCAATGGCCATATCGGGCTATCACCACTCTAGGCTATGCAAAAATAATTTCACTAGGATTCACCGAAAACCGTTACGTAGTACCGCTATATCCTTCTAGTACCAAAATAATACCGTTAAGTGACATTGAGTGTAGGTGCCATGTGTTATCATGTTGTGGTTGATATTTGTAGTGGGTGGGCAGTGACCTTAGAGTCTACTGACCTAGTTTTTATTGACGGTTTGAAGTTTTGCGTAGTTAAAATATTTTATTGAGAAAAGTTATACGTTGGTACCTATTTGTTTACTGGTTTCTGATACTTAGAGGATGTTTTTTATTCTACACTAGCTTCCGCCCGCAACTTCGTCCGCGTGGAAGATTCACAGCTCCGCCCCCGTAGGTGATAGCGTGATAATATGTAGCCTATATGCTTACCCGTTAGTAATATTCATGCAAAATTTGAAGTAAATCCATGCAGTACTTTTTGAGTTTAGCCCGGACATACATACAGACAAATAAACAAAAATTCTAAAGACTATATTTTTGGCTTCGATATCGATTGTAGATCACGCCCCAAGTATTCTTTTAAAAAAATATTCAATGTACAGTTTTGACTTTCCTACGATTTTATTATATGTATAGATATATCGCCAGTTCACCTGATGTTCAGCGACACTGCGACCTAAGATGGAGCGCGCTTGCCTAGAAACCGATTCACTTGTGATTTAAAGACACCCAGATTATATCTATTATAGCTGCCCGGCCCGGCTTGCCCCGAGCTGGGAATGAAGCGTTTTCCGGCGGTAAAAAGTAGCCTATGTTCATCAGGGATAATGTCCTTCTAATGGTAAAAGAATTTTTCAAATCGGTCCAGTAGTTTCGGAGCCTATTCAATACAAACAAACACACAATCAAATCTTTCCTCTTTATATTAGTGTAGATTATCTCAAACAACTACTTCCGTAGGTAAGTACCTACTATAGTAACGTGACGAATATTATCGATATCGATTAAAACAATGTCTAGGTTATAGCCTTGAACTAATAATGTTCATCAATCTTATTTGTAGTACTACAAATAGTTAATTAGTTTATAACGATCAACCTTTTTCTCTTGTTAATTGATAAATAATTATCGGTATTTTATAAAAATAGATTTTTGCTAATGGTCTGTTAAATTTGATAGCAGTAGGTTCCGTATGTTATGTCGAGAAGTAATTATAATTTATTATTAACTGTTATTTTAGTAAAGTAAAAGCAGTCGAGGACGCTTCTACAACCATAGAAAATATAAAGTCTATATCAAAGACAAACTGAAGCGTCGTCCCCGCTACACTGCACAGATTATAAATATTGTGTTTATTGTATTTTTCATATTGTCATATATTTTAGGTATATTTAGTATATTATATTGTTTTCTTTTTATTTTTTTTAATATGCTTATTTTATTTTATGTCAAATCATTCCCCGCCGAGCATACGTTGAGGGTCAATAAAAGGTTGTCATTGAAAATCAACGCTGTCAGGAGCTTATGCACCTCCAGCTTCAAGCTGAATGACGACCTTATTTTATACTATGGATGTGACGCACACTACTCCTGTTATGATATTTACTTAGACATAGTAAAATGTCTTCAAAATGTGTGTGCCTTCCTGGTATGAAATAAAATACTTTTCTTTCTTAAAAATTCGACTGCGGGCAGGATTCAAACCTGTGTTTTCTGGTTAGATACACCAGACGATATGATAACTAAGCCACCGCCACCCTCAAGGTCGAAATTTGCCTTCACAGTCTGTACTTACGTCTTTGAAGTGACGCAAATCCGAAAATTCTATTGAAAAGCAATTTACTTTGCTTCTCAACCGACATGACTTACCTTACAGTTACTTCTATGTCGTATGACTCTACCATACCTATTATCTATCCTATTGTGTATTTTTTTGCGTTTCCCATGCTAAGATTATAATCTGTTATTTTAGTGACGAAAAGTGCGACTGTGGGCAGGATTCGAACCTGCGTCTTATAGTTACAAACCTACACCAGACGCTATGACCACTAAGCCACCACGAGGTCGAAATTTCTTCGCATAGAAAACGAAAAAAGATTATAATTAAACTGGGTTTTTGGTTCAATGTTATACAGTGATCTACGAGTACGTGGAAAGATGCGATGCAAAGATGAGATGCAAAGATCCGATGCACCTCTGACTTTTAAAAGTTTAATACCCAAGCATTAGGTAACGTAAAGGAAATATCGTTTTAAAACTAAGAGGTACCGGTTTGTCCGTAAAAATCTAGGTAGAGTATTTTATAAGACAGGTAATTCGTGCACAGAATTACACGAATTTCTTGGTTGAGCTAAATTCTTGTAATTTGAATATTGACCTTTATTAATTACTAGCGATCCGCCCGGTTTTTACCCACGCTGCCCCGTTCCTAAGAGTCGTAGGGTTATATAAAATAGCTTAACACCTTCCTCTTGAATCACTATATATTTAAAAAGATCTAAGCATACTCAGGGACAGACAGACAGCGGGAAGCGACTTTGTTTTATATGTAGTGATGATGATTCCTAAATTAAAGCTGTAGTTAATTATATTTAATTATTTTTAATAAAACAAAAAATAACTACTTTAATATTATTATTTTTTTGTGGGGCAGGAGTGGGAAATCCTCATGGACGAACAGGCTTTTTTTTTTGAACAGTGCCGGATTCCTACCGGCTAAAACCCCCTCCTGCCCCTTCTTGTATCACTCTAGCATTACCAGAGCCTTGGTTCAGAAATTTATTATATTTTCTAAGATGTGAGTTTTATTATATTTTGTAAGAGTGATAGAGTGTATAGTTTTAAAACAGTCATAATAATTTTTCATGTTATGAGAGTTTTCTGCAGTGATGAATGCCCGTAATTTTAGAATAGTCATTAATAATTCACATAGAACTAACCGTAAGGTAAGTCATGTCGGTTGAGAGGCAAAAGTAAGTAACTTTACTTTTCAATAGATGCTACTGACGTCACCTTTAAGACGTAAGTTCAGAATATGAAGGCAAATTTCGACATGGCAGGTGGGACTCGCGGTGGCTTAAAGGTCATAGCGTCTGGCGTACCTAGCCAGAAGACGCAGGTTCGAATCCTGCCTGCGAGTCGAATTTTTCATTCACTAAATAACTAGTCATTATAATTTTAAGTGTTAAGTTTTCTACAATGACTACTTTAATATTAAGATGCGGTTTCTAAGAAGGCATTGTCTCAATTCTTTGGAATATGTCTTTTTTTATGGTCGAATACCATGAATCATTGGGGTCAGGCGGTCAATAACCGGTGACGATGATTTGAATGGCGCTTATCCGAATTCATATTAAGTAAGTAGATACACAAAACTGTGATTGCATAATATTTATTCTTCTTTTAAAAAATTACAACAAATTGTTGGCAATTTAGGTTTAATGGTTGAGCGATCGGATTCTGCATAACAGGTTGTGGATTCGATCTATTAACTTCAGAATATACTATAAAAGCATATTTCTGAAAAAAAAAATTTACCAAAACATTTTTTTAATTGTTATTAAGTACCTACTATACAAAAACTATTTTTTTAAGCTACTATAAAAAATGAGTAATTTCTACTTATTATTTCTTATAGTAATTCTATTTATTTATTGAACAATGCAGTAGTAGATTGCCTAGAAGAATATTTAGTAAAAATGTATCAACTAATCTATCTCATTTCACCGGCAAAAGTAATTTTTTCGCCTCCAAAAATTCAAGGCCTGACACTGCCAATCTTCAAACGCAATTAAATAGACGGCAAAGAAAGCACCAAATAAAAAATACGGATTTATAGCCGTGTCTTAACTTTAACTAACACGAATTTGTCTAAATCCACATTTATTCAGCACCCTTCATTAGTTAGGCGGAAAAATATAATTTAATTCGCCAATAGGGCCTCTCTCCACACACCCCGACAGACAATCACTAATTACCCCCGGAATAAGCCATACAAATCGCCGAAAATGTTTACTAATTTATAAAAAAGGCGAAAAATATTTTTTTTTTCACTCTCCAAATGAACTTATTTAGCTCAAGAGGGATTTAATAAAGATTTTTCACGGGTTCTCTCGGCTTCGACGAAGTTTTTTGGGGTTCTGTAAAATGTGGGGTGGAACACAGTAGGTACCTACAACATTTTTCGATGTTTTTAAACATCGAATATTCAGTTAAAAATAATGTGTTTAAAAAAATACAGTAAAAATGTTTTTCACATAAAGTATTTTATATTTTTTTTAATATATAAAATACTATCATCGAAATTAAACTTTAAAATCATATTTGTTTCCACAAAAAATTAATTAGAATTAAAAGGACTATTTCTTTTTAAGTTTTCTTAGGTCTTCCAATTATTAATGATATAAACACACAGACATGCGGCGGTAATCACTTCCCATCCGGCGATCCGTTTGCCCCTTATTCCATAAAATAGCTTCTGCCCGCGACTTCGTCCGCGTAGCGTAATATAACCTATAGCCTTCCTCAATAAATGGGCTATCTAACACTGAAAGACTTTTTCAAATCGGTCCAGTAGTTCCTGAGATTAGCGCGTTCAAGCAAACAAACAAACTCTTCAGCTTTATATATTAGTACTAGCTTCTGCCCGCGACTTCGTCCGCGTAGCGTGATGATATATAGCTTATAGCCTTCCTCAATAAATGGGCTATCTAACACTGAAAGAATTTTTCAAATCGGACCAGTAGTTCCTGAGATTAGCGCGTTCAAACAAACAAACAAACAAACTCTTCAGCTTTATTTATTAATTAGTAAATTAGTATAGATATAAACACACAGACATGCGGTGATAATCGCTTACCATCTATCCTATAAATAAAAAATAAATAAATACATGTGAAAAAATATCAAAATTAGTAAGGGCAATAATCAATAATGTAAACATTTACGAACCGAATTCTCCGTACGCCGTTTTTATAATAAAAAATATTTTAATTTATTATTATTACTTACCATTAGTATCTACGGAACCATTACAATACTAGCAACTCTATCAACATTTCTTCCGGCGACTTTTTTCACAGGCGGCGACTAATCTCGACAATATTTCTCGTGTCGCAGATTGAATTAGTGCACGACAAACGCACCTCATTTCGATGAAAAAATACCGTAAAATTATTTACCTCTTCGTTTGCTGCAAATTTTAATATACTTTACTTTACTTTTTTATATAAAAAATTGTTTGTACCGATTTTGATGTCCTGCCTAAATTTCCATAAATCATTCAGAATAAAGAACTTTTAGTTTTTCCCAAACTTTACTATAACATAACATAACATACCATCACGCCTGTATTCCCCGAAGGGTTAGGCAGAGGCGTACTAATGTACACCCACAGTTCGTCGGTATGTTTAGGTCCCATGTAATAGGGGGCGAGCCTGTTGCCATTAACCGGGCACAATTTCCTAACTCCGAGCTGCTACTGGGAATTTCATAGAAAAACCCAATAACACTGCTCGACCTGGGAATCGAACCCAGGACCTCTGGCGTAGCAGTCGCGGTCAGGACCACTTGGCTATTGAGGCAGTTTACTATAACTTTACTATAACTTTTCTAAATGTTTAAAACGAACATAATTTTCCGCAACTGCCTCGTTGGTCTAGTGGTCCCAAGTGCGACTGCTACGCTAGAGGACCTGGGTTCGATTCCCAGATTGAGCAAAGTATTATTGGGTTTTTCTATGAAATTCCCAGTAGCAGCTCGGAGTTTGGAATTTGTGCCTGGTTAATGGCAAATAGGCTGGCCCCCTATTACATGGGACCTAAACATACCAGCGTACTGTGGGTGTACATTAGTATGCCTCTGCCTAACCCTTCGGGGAATACAGGCGTGATGGTAATTTTCCGCTCAAGATTGATTTCACATTGTGACATTACTCGTAAATCCTCAAAGGAGGTAGGTACTTGCGTTTAGACATTTTTAATTCCAACATTGAGAAAAATCATTAAAAGGACACTCAAGAAAAGGGTAGTGTCGCTACCTTCCACGTAGACCAATGATCCTAAATTAACGTCGGGAGGGAGCCTAATCGACCATTTTTTTCCTGCCTGATTACGAAAGGCTAATATTGAACCCCCCAACCCATTGGCTCAAACAAATGTTAACCCTTTATTCGCGCGCCCCTTTCGAAAAAAAGCCCATAAAATATATCTAATTAAAAAATATCCGCGTCTAAGGCCTGACGCTCATAAAGAATGTCAATTAAGGCTGCGACGTTTTTTTCTTTTGGTTGAGTATAATTTTTTTTTCGTAATATTTTCTGTCGTTCCGCGGCCGGCGAGGGTTAAGATAGCGAAATTAGTATCGGTATGAAATATTGAGTAATTTAATATTTGTAGGTGGGTGGCGACTCCAACCCTTTTTGTTCTGTTTGATGTTCGTATTTTTTTAATCAAGATTAACAATGGGTTCGTTGTTCAAATATAATTATTTTATTTAATATTTTATAATTACCGAGCGCGTGTCATTTATAGTATTTGGTTGATAGCAATTTTTAAGCATCATTTCATAGACACGTATTTAACATACAAATAAATCTTGCCCTGATTTCAAATATCAACACAAAAAATTACACGTCAGTATTTCATAATGGGCGACTTCAATATTTTTTATGGGAACATCTCGGCAATGGTTCCGTGTTTTTTTCTGCTACTAGCATAAAACAGTGCGGATATAATTATAATTCTTTCTATTATTACATTTAAAATGAATGCTACTAGGTACTATGTAATTTTTTAAACTATAAATCGGTGATTGGTATACGATTATTCCATACTGACTCATCTCCAAATGGCTCAACCTGTATTTTGTATCGAACATGTGTCATAATAGCGCAGAAATATTTTTAGTAAATTCCTTGTCAGGTCATTGACATTAAGAAGAATGAGGAAAAACTACAGCAAAAACTATCGTTACTCCATTATTATCAAAGTTACGCAATAGAGAAATAAATAGACTGGCGTGATGGTCAACTCAAAGCTGTTATGGCTCTTTCTGCAAAAGGTTGACGTGGGAGAGCCGTGCTTCGGCACGAATGGTCCGGCTCGACCGGAGTGATACCACGGCCTCACAGAAAATCGGCGTGAAACAACGCTCGCGTTGTGTTTCGCCGAGTGAATGAGGTTACCGGAGGCCCAAACCCTTTTAAAAGGCGGGCAACGCGCTTGTGACACCTCTGGTGTTGCGGGTGTCCATGGGCGGCGGTTATCGCTTACTATCAGGTGATCCGTCTGCTCGTTTGTTCCCCTATCCTATAAAAAAGAGCTAAAAAAGGCCTGTCCAGATATTGCCCTACATCGTAACACTCACATAGGTAATATTTAATAATATTATTATTGTAATACTATTACTGTCTGGACTTTAAAAGAGACCATGATTCTCTGAGTTTTTTCAGGGTTTCGTCTCAGAGGTATTCAGTTAGGAAATGCCGGCCCAAGATAGATTTTAAAAAAAAATTAAACATTGACTTGTAAAAGTGTCTATAAAAGATCTATTTACAGAAATAAATATCATTTATCATTTATTCGATAAATATTTAAAGGAGTACCTAGAGATAATTTGTCAATTTTTCTTTATCTTTTTATTTTTATATTTTTTGTTATATTTTTATTTATTGTTATATTTTTATAGTTCTTATTCTAGTTAAATTATGCTGTAAATATTATGCTAATTAATTTGGTGTCAAATAAAATTAATGATTCTTTAGTGAAATAAAAAAAAATAGAGCGTTTGGAACATTTTCATATTTTTTTTACAAAATACTGCGACTTGTCACCTATGTATATCAAGTAGTACATTAAGGCCCACTTGCACTAACTTCTTAAATGTGTTTAAATTGTATTTAAACACGAAGTTTCTATGAAAAATTGTGTTTAAATTCAATTTAAACATATTTAAAAAGTTTGTGCAAGTGGGCCTAAGATTTTGTTCATATTGTCCCGTCTTTTTAAAACTGCTGAATATTTAAATGTCTTTGCTTTTGATACGAAACACAATATTTTATGTAGGGGGAAAATCACTCAATATCTTATCAAAATTTTGATGTAATCAATCGTGTTATCATCTGATAACATTGCAACTGGCGACAAGCTATCTGTTATGGTCGCATTTATCATACATCAGCATTTAATATATTTTTTATTGATTAAGTCGGCAAACGAGCTGACAAGCCACCTGGTGGTAAGAAGTCATTGTCGGCCATGGACACCTGCAACACCAGAGGAGTTGTTGATGCGTTACCGACCCTTAAGTGCCCCTACGGACTGCAGACTGCCAGAGCCGCAGCAACCGAGGAGGAACTGGCTCTTACGCGCAAAAGTCGAAACAAACACCGAGGTTCTTTACGACAGGCTCCGACGCCAGCCAGTCGGAAGAGAGAAGAGGAGCTACCGTTGTGGTAGCTGCCCTTATTCTCTCTTCCAGTCAGATATTTTGTCAGCTATTACGAGATGCTTATCTGAGTGGCAGAGTATTTTAACCCTAATTCTAAGGAAAATGTAATAAGCGTCTGTATGACTGACTTAATAATAGTATGCCGAAACAACCTCTAGGTCTTGTGGTCGTAAACGCGACGGCTAAACTAGAGGTCTTCGTTTCAATGAAGCGGCGGTAGCCTAATGGGCGTCGGACTTGCGATCATGTGGTTGCCGGTATGAAACTCACCAATTGCACTACCGACGTGAACCCACTCGTAACACAAGCATTTAGCTTAGCACGAGGGGTTAACTGGAATACTACCTAGTAATGTGCGTGCGGGGAAGCACAAAAGATCCCATTGGGTCGAAGTGCACTGAGGCCTTGCTGCCTCGGCCCTACACAAGATAAGATAATGTGCGATCCACATTGCTAGTAATCTTTATAAAAAAAAAGAAAAAATCCAGTTCGAGCCGTGTTATTGAGATTTATCCTCAGTAACAGCTCAGAGTTTGAACTTGTGCTCGGTTATTCGAAATTTGCCTTCACATTCACACTTAAAAATCACAAAAAGATATCAACCACGATTCAATTCTACACCCCAAAACTATCCGTTTCATATCTCTTGAAACATCTCCATTCCAAACTGAAATATATATTTGAACAATCAAACATCTCAGTTGTGAATTGCAATGCATGCACAAACACACACGTCGTGTATGTTAGTTGATAAACAAAATGGCTGTCACCGATGGTAGGTGGGTGAATAAATAAATACATGCTGCATCTAGGACGAACAATGTGGTGGTACGTTGGAAACAAGGAGATAAGATTCCAACATACATACATACATAATGAACCCATTATATGTCCCACTGCTGGGCACGGGTCTCCTCTCACAATGAGAGGGATCAGGCTTAAGTCCACCACGCTAGCCGAATGCGGGTTGGCAGACTTCACACGCCGTCGAGAAAATATCTCAGACGTGCAGATGTTTTCCTTCACCGTTTAAGCGCGTGATAATTAACTATTAATACGCACATAACTTCGAAAAGTCAGAGGTGCGTACCTTGGATTTGAACTCGAGAAGATGTGTGGATGTTGAAGAATGTTTTGTCCAAGTTTGACCATTAATACCCTGTGGTGCTGAGTGCATCAGTCATTGTGTTGTCACCCTAATCTAGGGAGCCAAACAACCCATCGCACTACAATACCAGTAGCCCAAACCCGATCTTACGAACGTATTCGTATCGAAATCGAGAATAATTTGTATGAGAAGGAGGTTAATGAACGTAGATGAAACGAAAGTGGTGTGCCAGGATCGTAGCAAGTGTAGTCTCTGCCTACACCAATGGGAGACAGATGTGAAAATATGTATGTATGTATGAGATTTGTAGCAGAAAAAACTCATTCGTTTATCTTTATTATGACTACGGCTTTTATATAACGTTATTGCTTGTTATATTTTTATCATTGAACTGTCTGATCTGTTCGTGTAAGCCATATTTATTTATGTAGGTATAAATTTACAAGGTATTTCTTAAAAATCTCGTCTATTATGACGCAAATGACTAGACTATCACCGCTAGAATATATTTTTTTCGCGACTGCTACGCTAGAGGTCCTGGGTTCGATTCCCAGGTCGAGCAAAGTGTTATTGGGTTTTTCTATGAAATTCCCAGTAGCAGCTCGGAGTTAGGAATTTGTGCCCGGTTAATGGCAATAGGCTCGCCCCCTATTACATGGGACCTAAACATACCGGCGAACTGTGGGTGTACATTAGTACGCCTCTGCCTAACCCTTCGGGGAATACAGGCGTGATGGTATGTTTAATGTTTTTTTTTTAAACGTTGCTTCATCTAGCATTTTCTCCTGTATCGTTTACAACACTAATTATTACATACACAAATACCCAGACACGGAACAACTACCTGTAGATCATACAAATATTTGCTCCGTGTGGGGATCGAACCCACAACACACGTCGCAGAAGCCGATCGCTCAGCCACTACGCCAAACGTGTCGTCCTTTCATCTATCCTGTTCTTTTTCAACGTAACATTACATACCATCACGCCTGTATTCCCGAAGGGTTAGGCAGAGGCATAGGTACTAATTTAACACCCACAGTTTGCCGGTATGTTTAGATCCCACATAATGGAGGCGAGCCTATTGCCATTAACCGGGTATAATTTCCAAATTCTAAGCTGCTAGGTACTGGGATTTTCATAGAAAAATCCAGTATAGTCATTCTATATCACGAAGTCCTGTATGATGACCTTTATGTAATTGAAATAAAGTTCAAATTTCAATAATTTAACGGCCTTCGTGAAATAGAATATCTATACCTAGCAGCTTCGAGTAACATTGCTCGACCTGGTAATCGAACCCAAGACCTCTAGCGTAGCAGTCGCGCTCAAGACCACAAGCTAGGCTAAATGACGCAGTTTAATATTTTTCAGGTTAATATATTTTTTTAAATAATACTTAATTAAAATAATAATGCATTTTTTGGAGTAGGTATGTCCACCCTATGTCTCACGGTGGCGCGTTGCTCAAACTATGGCGAACTTTCAACACGACGTGCTCGGTGTGAAAGCGCTCCGTTCCGATACAGTTGCTATCTTACACAAATACAGCCTGTACGTCACTGTTACTAGCTAGCATCCCGTATAAGCTACCCTGTCATAGAACAGGTTTATATTAAAAAAGTTATTTCAATCGTGAAGTGTGTTTTAAAAGTAATTACACACATACACACACCTCCACACATACATAATTATACATACCACACAAACTAACAATAAAAAAAACTTACCTACGTACTTAAATAGTTCCCTAAAAAGGGCTAATAATATAGTATAATTGGGGTTGGCGCTGATAGCCGTAGTACAGGCATTGCCTAGTTCGGCTACAGAAGCTAAATTCGTTTGCTTAAAATCATATCCTAGCCTAAGTTCAAACTGTAATATGTACTAAGTTTCACTTGTAATAAAGATATTTAATTAAATACTAGTAGACTTTTTTTTTTTTTTAATTATGGCACCACACTTTTTGTGTTCGCCAGTGTCAAGTATAATGTTCAGTTGCCCCAATAAAACGATAGAAACTTTATTGAGGCTTCGATGGAGTTTAGGCGTGAACCCAAAAAGTCACGATTTTCAATTTTATATCATTTGCCTACACTCTCACACGTTCACGAACACTTAATGGTTAATTATCCACCATAATTACACATCAAACTTTGGAGAAATTCAAGTTTTGAAAAATAATATAAAATCGACAACGTGCACTTTACATTTTCCCGCCTAAACTCTAGTAGACTTTGTTGAGGTTATAGCATGATAGTGTAGTGATGTGACCATTGGACTGGCAAGTCAAAGGTCTCGAATTCAAATCCAAGGCACGCACCTCTGACTTTTCGAAGTTATGTGCGTATTAATAGAGTAAAATAGAATATATTTTATTGTACACCAAAAACTAATATTAACAATTTCAAACATGACGGTTTTAAGCTCTCCTCACTCGCACCTCATCTTCTTCATCACATAAACGTTTGTGTCCTGTGGGAATCGAACCCACGACCTCATGGTCAGCAGTCCGGTACTCGAACCACTAAACCACAGAGGTCGTCGTTAATTGCAACTAAGTACTTAATGTTATTGACAATTTCAAACATGACGGTTTTAACTCTCCTCGCACCTCGATAATTCTCTGTATCAGCTCGGAGTTTGGATTCGTGAACGGTTTTTGGCATCAGGCTCTCCCTTATTACATGGGACATAAATAATAATAAATAAATAAATATTCTGGGACATTATGACACAGCACCATCTAGTCTCAAACTAAGCAGAGCTTGTACTATGGGTACTAGACAATGGATAAAATCATTATAATATACTTTTTTTTTGTAAATACATATTTATAATACATAAGAAACACCCAGACGAACACAAACACTTATATTCATCACATAAACGTTTGTGTCCTGTGGGAATCGAACCCACGACCTCATGGTTAGCAGTCCGGTACTCGAACCACTAAACCACAGAGGTCGATAAAGAAGACCTAAAAATGTTGAGTAAGGTATTCAAAATAGCAAGACCTACAAATATTGCAACCATGAGGTATTTAATCCTCATTCTCATCCTCCTCGCCCTTTCTCAACTAAATCAGGGTCAGTTTCCAGTCTACCCAGATGCGGCTGAATATCAGCATTTTACACGTAACGACTGCCATAAGACCTCCGCAACCCAATTTCTGGACAATGCCGATATTCGGAGCATAGACTGGTTTTGTTAGGCTTATTTGGGCTTCTGACTACCTCTAATAATAATTGTCAAAGATGTTTGGATGATAATTGTATACCATGAGGTATTCAATATAATGGAAAATAATATAAAAAATGGTCCACACTTAAGCGCTTTGTGTATCGAAACAGATAATCTTCAAAAAGCTCCGGAAATCAAAGCCTACTTTGAGAATTAAATTAAAACCAATCGGCTGTTTCATATTCAAAGGAATGCCATCAAAAGAACGTCAAAGGTAATCAATTTTACAAATATCCCCCCCTCTCCCCCTTAAAGTACATCTTTTTCTTTTCCTATGAAATAAATCTGTTCAGACAACGCTGAAGATAGACGTCAGAAATCCATAACATCATAAATCATTTATATCAGCACACAAAAATAGACTTTGAATTACATAGCTCAGAGTTCAAATTCCTTTGCGTTCAAACAGGGTTGTCACGAAAAATTTCCCGACACACCAAAATATGATAACACTGTGTGAAAGTATCGAACTTAACTTTATTAATATTAGATACAGCGCAATTTCTTCCTTGTTTGGAATTGCTAAGCTCCATTTTCGCATGTGATTATATTGAGATACGTCGTTTCGCCGTCGGTATGACGTCATCAATAGCGTATCGCTGCATTATCGTTATGTACGGTATTAAGACTGAATCGTTCAAGGGAAAAATTGCTTAATAAATGTTCTATTAAGCTGCCTACACATTATTCAACGTTTAAGGATATTTTCTTTATAAAATTTACTACCGATTTTTTTTTGGTCCCAAGGCGTTTTTACCGTGGGAGATCCATGCTTTAGCACGACTGGGCCGGCTCGACCGGAGTGATACCACGGCCTCACAGAAAACCGGCGTGAAACAACACTTACGTTGTGTTTCGCCGAGTGAGTGAGGATACAGGAGGCCCAAACCCTTTTAAAAGGCGGGCAACGCACTTGCGACTCCTCTGGTGTTGCGGGTGTCCATGGGCGGCGGTAATCGCTTAACAACAGGTGATCCGTAGGGTCGTTTGGCCCCCTATTCCATAAAAAAGAGTGCACCAGAGGTCCTGGGTTCGATTGAGGTCGAGCAGTCTTATTAGGGTTTTCTATGGAATTATCACTTGCTCGGTGTTTGGATTTGGGCCCAGTTAATGTCAATAAGCTCGCCCCCTATTACATGGGAGCTCATAGCAGTGATATGTGGGTCTTTATTAAATACCTACTACACATCTGCCTAATCCAGCGGGGAATACAGGTGTGATGGTTTGTTGCAAAGGAGTGTATGTAGGTAGGTACCTACCCACTCTCTGGAACAGTGCTTCTAAGTTTTTTCATAATTATCTGTTTGAATTGAAATAAAACATTTGACTTTGACTTTTAAAGTAAGCAAAAATGCAAAAATGCATGACTTTCTATCTTTTACCTATCTGGTTTTTTTTATTTGGGATAGGGCGGCAAACGAGCAAACGGATCACCTGATGGTAAGTGATAACCACCGCCCATGGACACCCGCAACACCAGAGGAGTCGCAAGTGCGCTGCCCGCCTTTAAAAGGGTTTGGGCCTCCGGTAACCTCAACTCACTCGGCGAAACACAACGCAAGCGTTGTTTCACGCCGGTTTTCTGTGAGGCCGTGGAATCACTCCGGTCGAGCCGGCCCATTCGTGCCGAAGCATGGCTCTTCCACGTGAATTTTTTGTGAAAACACGGTTTGGAAAAAGCATACATAATATATGTCCCACTGCTGGGCACGGGTCTCCTCTCAAAATAAGAAGGATTAGGCTATAGTCCACCACGCTAGCCTAATGCGGGTTGGCAGACATCAGGCGGGCCGTAAGCTGGTTTGCCACCTTAGTGGTATAAAAAAAACCGTAATGAAAACCCCAGTTAGAGAGATTACATCTAACTGTCCACGTCACAAGGAAAATCTAATCATCATAACAATTATACGTACGTCATCATCATACCTAATAAATATTAAACGTAGGAATAAGAAGGTGAATATTAAACCAATGCAAATTCATATGCAACAGGAAAATTAAATTGTTATTTATTGTGAACTACTAGACTAAAGAGGCAGTCAAAGTTGTCAATAATAAATACCTCTTCTTATTAAATAGTTAAAGATATACTGACTATTTGTGACTCAGTAGTTATTAATTTTGGAAACGTAACTTAATATGAAATACTAGCTTCTGCCCGCGACTTCATCCGCGTGGAATAGTTACTTGGTCTTAGCGTGATGATATATAACCTAAAGCCTTCCTCAATAAATGGGCTATCTAACACTGAAGAATTTTTTCAAATCGGACCAGTAGTTCCTGAGATTAGCGCGTTCAAGCAACAAACAACAAAAAAGCAAACAAATAAACTCTTCAGCTTTATATATTAGTATAGATTAGTATAGACTATAGATATATATAATAAAAATCCCAAATAATTCAATGATAGCATTTGATAAGAGACTATCGAAAACTGAATTTTACGCTTTAAGACTAGAACTTGGCTTCTTTTACTTCGTTTATTTTTCTAAAAATAAAAAAATTCACCTCATTTTCGAACCCCGTATGTGTAAGGGTCTTAGCGACTGATCACGTGTGTTGATGTATATTACACCCATGGTTCGACTTTGAGAGATAAATATGGCCATTTATTATTAATGGCTGGGCCTGCCATTGAGGATTCTGCGCTCATTATAAATGAGATTTATATATGTACTTATCGCTCAATACTCGTATCTACTCATCTTTGGGGGAAGAAAATATCGCGGTAAATTGGGAAATTTCCTTAAAAGTAAAGAGTAATTTTTACTTTACGTCTTATTCTATGGGCCTTGGATTTTATTCTCGAGCCATGTATAGCTGCCTCATTAGTCTAGTAGTCCTAGGCACTACTATGCTTGAGGCCCTGGGTTCAATTTCCAGGTCAAACAAGGTGTTATTGGGTTTGTACGAAATTTTCAGTAATAGCTAGTAATTTGGGATTTATCTTAAATGATAGTGAGTGCTAAATGAGTATTGGGGTCGCCCGTAATACATCGGACCTTAACATACCGGCAAACCGTGGGTGTGCATCAGTACGCGTCTGCCTACCCCTTCGGGGTCTCGAAAGGTCTCGAATTCAAATCCAAGGTACGCACCTCTGACTTTTCGAAGTTATGTGCGTATTAATAGTTAATTATCACGCGGTGCAACGGTGAAGGAAAACATCGTGAGGAAACCTACACACCTGAGAGATATTCTCGACGGCGTGTGAAGTCTGCCAACCCGCAGTAGGCTAGCGTGGTGGACTATAGCCTAATATCCCTTTCATTGTGAGAGGAGACCCGTGCCCAGCAGTGGAACATATAATGGGTTGATTATGTATTGATATTGTTTAATTTCCGACGCTTTGGATCCTATACGGCATCCATAGTCACGGATATTACTTTACTTGGAAAATTATGATAATATAGCCTTTTATAATATCGCAATAACATACTTTTTTCTTTGTTTCAGTGTCCAAAATGCCCGCCAACAAAGACTACACAACCAAACAGAATTATAACAGATCTTTCTCAAATAGTAAGTATCGCATCAAAATGCTAACACCCAAAGAAGCAACGCACGAAAGACACTTCTGGTGTTGCAGACGTTCATAGACTATGGTTACTGCTTACCATCAGGACGGACATAAGTTTGTCCGCTAGTGTGAGAGAGATGATAAGAATTCTCTCTCTCTCTTCGTGGGAGAGCCATGCTTCGGCACTAATGGGCCGGCTCAATTATAGTGATATCACGGCCTTACAGAAAACCGGCGTGAAACAACACTTACTTTATGTTTCGGCGAGTGAGTGAGGATACTGGAGGTTCAAACCCTTTTAAAAGTCGGGCAACGCACTTGCGACTCCTCTGGTGTTGCGGGTGACGATACGTTTGGTCGTTTGCACCCATTTTTTTATGGGATAGCGGGAAAACGAGCAGACGAAGCGCCTGATGGCAACACCAGAGGAGTCACAAGTGCGCTGCCACATATTTGTGACTAGCTTCTGCCCGCGACGTTGTCCGCGTAGCGTGATGATATATAGCCTATAGCCTCCCTCAGTAAATGGGCTATCTAACACTGAAAGAATTTTTCAAATCGGACCAGTAGTTCCTGAGATTAGCGCGTTCAAGCAAACAAACAAACAAACTCTTCAGCTTTATATATTAGAGAAGATGGAAAACAATGTTATGTCATCGTATGCAGTGCCGTATTTTCCCAGCCCATTTAAAAGCTTAACTAATACCTAGATCTCAAAGGAAAAACCCTGTTTACAACTGTCCCCAATAATGATAGTCTGTGGACGGCTGCCAAACCGTTCTTTGTCATGTGTAACCACGTGCCCTTGCAGTACCAGACGTGTCGTCTCAATGAGAAATACAATAAATACAATTTAATAATGCAAAAACAATATTTAAATATTCCTCCTGACCAGGACGATTAGGGAGCCTATTAAAAAAAATACTAAATTATTTTTTATGGGATTGGGGGCAAACGAGCAGACGGATCACCTGATGGTAAGAGATTACCGCCACCCATGGACACCCGCAACACGACAGGAGTCACAAGTGCGTTGCCCACCTTTTAAAAGGGTTTGGGCCACCGGTGTCCTCTCTCTCTCGGCGAAACATAACGTAAGTGTTGTTTTATGCCGGTTTTCTGTGAGGTCGTGGTACCACTCCGGTTAAGCCAGCCTATTCGTGCTGATGCATGGCTCTCCCACGTTAAAAAATAGGTAGGTCAATCGAAAAAATACCTAAGTCTTACGGCCTGGGGCTCCAAACCCCATTGTAGATTTCATTAAATCTAAATCCAAGCACAAAACTGTAAGACCAAAGGACATGGTGAGCTCTTTCTACATTTGAATCCGGTAGGAATACTACTGAAACAATAGACTTAGTAGCGTGGATAGAGAGAGAGATCGTGGAGAGGCAAGAGAGTGTTTTTCCGGCAGTGGGAAGAATAGAGCTAGAAAAAAATACTGTCACTAAAAACCCTTTTCTCTTTGAGGAAAAAGAATACTCGGGCTTTCATAAGGAAGAAATAGTCTATCTCGCTTGTTAGTTCAAGAATTTACGTGGTCAATGCGTCATAAAGTACTTAATAAAATAATAATTGAGTCATATTTTACTCCTAAGTTCGGTTTGTACATGCGATGCAATGGCTAGAAAGCGAATGTGCCTTTGGGTCAGGATTATCCAAGACCAGAGGACTACAGACTCGTACCTCAGGCCTCATTATAAAGCTCATGGAAGAGCTGTTTGCAGAACTGGGAGGGGATGAGGAATAGGCTATCTAGGGGAAGCACAAAAGATCCCATTGGGTCGAAGTGCACTGAGGCCTTGTTGCGTCGGCCCTAAACATGATAAGATATGATAAGATCGGTATAATACCAGTATTAGATTAATAAAACAATTCAATCGTTTCATTACAGATGGCATGACAATGTCAGCGAAAGTCTACCATCCAGCAACGAATCTCATGCCGGCGTCACCTCCGCAATCCCCCACAGGAGTGGCACCCAGCTTCCCTACCGGGAAATCCTCCTCAACGCCCTGGGGAAGACAGAATAGCCAGAACGGAAAGTACTCGTGATATCCGACCCAGCTGAGGCAGGAAAACCAGTGGGGATGGGTCTCAGACCTCCGGGGCCGCAAATCTCGGAAGGACTAACTCAATTCAGACCCTAATCGAGAACTCGGAAGATTTGATGAGGAAAATGTGTTCATACTGGCAACGTTTCGTTGTATTGTGATTGTGACTTCTTGATTGCATGTGTAGTTATAAAAGCCCTAAAGGGATAAGCAGAGATGTTAATTGATCGATGTATGTATTTAATATCCCGGGTTAGGGCGAATAATCGAATATAAAAAGACTAAAGCCATTTTGAATGTACATGTAATCTTGTATTTATTAAGATGTAAGGATAATTGTAAATATTATTGAATAAGTGACCACGTATTTAAATGTAAATTTAAATTCCTACGTAACGTAAATGTGTTGATTTATTTTCCTTGATATACCTCAATACTTACAGGAGTTTTATCCTTAAACTGGCGTTTATTATGAGAGGGATATTTCAATAATAATTCGTCACACCATATCTATACTTACTAATATATAAAGCTGAAGAGTTTGTTTGTTTGTTTGTTTGCTTGAGCGCGAATCTCAGGAACTACTGGTCCGATTTGAAAAATTCTTTCAGTGTTAGATAGCCCATTTATTGAGGAAGGCTATAGGCTATATATCATCACGCTACGCGGACGAAGTCGCGGGCAGAAGCTAGTTATACAATGAAAATGTTTAGTATTGCAACGACATCTATGAACACAAACAAAAAAACATTGCGAAGTTTCACTTTTCTCAAAATTTATAGAAAATATAAAATTATTGCGTTAAGTTCTCAATAATTATAATTTAACCATACATGTTATTTAGTTTTGGATAATGAATGGCCAGATTTTTGTCTTTTTGTTTATATTATAGTTTTAAAGCGCCATCTCTGGGCGAGTTGTGAAACAAATGTAAGTGAATCGATATCTAAGCTTGTTTTAATGTCTGCATAAAGAAATAGATGGCACTAGTAAATAGGTACTTTATTTAAATATTAATATCTATCCATCATGCTCTTTTAAAATTAGAAAAGGTTTTTTGTAGGTAATTAAACAAATCAGTAATATTAGCCTGGATTTGAATGGATTCATTCTACATACATTCTAATCCTATGCTGTAGAATGAATCCATTCAAGGATTCATTCTACAGCATAGGATTATTTAAGAAGGCTGTGAAAAGATTTTTACAGGGTCAGCGACGCGCGTGTGATAACCCTGGAGTTGCCACCGCTTACTTCCGCTTACTTCCTCAAAAGGCCATTTCAGACATTGCCCTGCATTGTCCCACTCACATTATTTGCATTATTTTATGTCTGGACTTTAAAAGAGACCATGATTCTCTGAGTTTGTTTCGGTGTTTCTTCTCAGAGGTCGTCAGTTAGGAAATGCCGAAGCCATCTAGCTATAAAAAAAACAAACCATTGACTTGTAAAAGTGTCTCTAATGATCTACTTACAGAAATAAATATCATTTCATTTCATCATTTCATTTCCATCAGGCGGGCCGTACATATGCTTGTTTGCCACCCTAATAGAATAAAAAATATGGGCCGAGCCTATCGCCATTAACCGGACATAGATCCCGAACTTCGAGCTACTACTGTGAATTTCATTGAAAAAATCCACTAGATTTTTTTTTTTTTTATCTCAACCTGGAAATCGAAACAAAGACCACAAGCCTCACAGACGCGCTTAGGACCACTAGGCTAAAGAGGCATGTTATAGTAATTTATTACCTATATTTTCCTTGTAGGAAAGACTCGTTTACCAAGTAGGTATTTTTCCTGACTCTGATAAAACTGGATTTGTACCAATAAGTAATAATTACGGTCTAGTTAAAGGTAAAATCTTCAAGGAAATGAATATCATACTTTAATAATAATTCATCATCACCATCATCATATCAGCCTATTGCCGTCCACTGCTGAACGTAGGCCTCCCCCAAAGAGCGCCAACCATCATAATTAGTAGACTGATAAAAATCTTATGGGGAAATATATCTAAAGCAAGCGCGTTTCGCAAGCGTTGTTTCACAACGGTTTTCTGTGAGGCCGTGGTATCGATAGATTATTTTTTATGCGTAATATCCTTTATTGTACACCAAAAACTAATGTCAAGTATAAGTTATCAATCATAGAATATGGTACAATGGGTGGTCGCTAAAAGCAATCTCTTACAGACAACCTTTGGATAGACTCAAGAGAAAGGAAAGGCGAAAAATAGGTAGTCTGGCGTACACAAAACAAACTAAACACTTAAAACACAAAACACAAATTTCAAGTTTATCAATTTAATTTAATTTATCATTTTGTAACCCTGTGCTACTTTCATTAATTGATACTAAAACTTTATTCCTATTTTTTGAGTATGAATGCGCAGGGACAGAGAGGTAGAGGGAGACCAAAGAAAAGATGGATGGATTGTGTTAAGGCCGATATGATGGGAAAGGGAGTGAGTGGTGCGATGACGGCTGACAGGGATGAATGGAAGAAAAGAACATGCTGCGCCGACCCCAAAAAGATTGGGACACGGGCAGGAAGAAGAAGAAGATTCCTATTTTTAAATTTAGGTTCTCTCGCTGCTGTCGATCAATGCTTTGCCTTCTGCTTGATCTCTTATGGGTCCAGTGAACGGAATTGGCCGTACAAACGTAATACGAAAATAAACCGTAATTCAAAGAGAATTTAATTAAATTTTGTTTTAATTCGAATTCGGATACCATTATTATTATTTGTATCTCCTTTTGGGTATCACGGCATGCCTCCCGTGAGGAAGACATCCGGTCCTTTGGAAGGCTTGCGGGGGACACAGGTCCAACGCGCAGAGGCCCCTTGGAGAGCTTTGATCTAATATGGGATGGGGCATACACCCGGGACACTCCTCAACTGTACTATGGGAGTACAGTCATGAAGTATTCCGGGCGGGTGCAGGACTATTGTAAAATAAAAAAACATATTGTTTTCATAGAAGTTTCTCAAAACTTTCTAAGTTTCCCACGTATTGGTTCTTATTCAACCATTTTTTCCAAAATACTTCACGGAAAATAATTGTCAGTGAATGTAATTTTTTCAAACTGCCTCATTTGCCTGTCTCTGTGTCATTAGTCCTGAGCGTGACTGCTACGCTAGAGGTCCTGGGTTCGATTCCCAGGTCGAGCAAGTGTTATTGGGTTTTGCTATGAAATTCCCAGCAACAGCTCGGAGGTAGGAATTTGTGACCTAAACATACTGGCGAACTGTGGGTGTACATTTGTACGCCTCTGCTTAACCCTTCGGGGAATACAGGCGTGATGGCATGTTATGTTATGTATTTTTTTATAACTTTGAGTTTCGACTGATTTTCCGGTATTTTATTTTTAGTAAAGTAGTAAGGAATATGGTTGGATAGGAACCGGTATCCGAAACTTCCGAAATTAACGGTATTTGATTAAATTGTGTTTGAATTACGATTTATTTTGGTGTTTTGTTGTTTTTATAGGCAATTCTGCGTCCGGTGGCCACTAAATACAACTCGATTAGTTATTTAATATTGTTTATAATAGGCACATTATTATCTCTCGACTTCGAGTCAGATTCGACTATCGACCTCTTTCTCGTAGTTGGACCTAGCTGGACAGTTTATTCCAGAGATTATTGTATTTCGAAAAGCAACTCAAAGGATATTGGAATGGACTTAACATCGACAGATTAAGATCCTGTTGGAAAACTGTTGAGATCATTGAAAATTGTGCTTTTACTGCGATTTTGCCACGACTACAATTTCGTCAGCAAATCCAAGACTAGTCATTCGTCATTGATGGTAATAAATAATAAATAAATATAAAATAATGTTTACTGTCTAAAATTATACAGGTGACTTAAAAATAGATCAAGAAAATGTATTGTGCTTTAGGTACTGATACTGTCTCCCAAACTAAGCGGGTGCTTATATTTTGGGTGGCAGTGTTCAGTCATCTAAAGTAACTCTAAAATTACAATTAACATTTTTTTTGTGCATGCAAGTGAACGTGAATGTGGAGCCGTGATAGCCTAGTGATATGACCATTGGACTGCCAAGTCAAAGGTCTCAAGTTCAATTCCAAGGCACGCACCTCTAGCTTTTCGAAGTAGTTAATTATCACGCGCTTATACGGTGAAGGAAAACATTGTGAGGAAACCTGCACGCCTGAGAGATTGACCCGCATTAGGCTAGCGTGGTGGACTATAGCCTAATCCTTCTCATTGTGAGAGGAGACCCGTGCCCAGCAGTGAGACATATGGGTTGATTATTATAATTATTATTAAGTGAACGTTGTCGCTATATACAAGGGCTAAATGATTTTAATATGGTTATTACATGAGTGGACCAAGTATGGTTGAGTGGGTATGTTTAAATGTGGGTGTGTGTATGTATGTGTTTGTATAATGGTATGTGTGTGATTTTGTGTCTATTCGTTTTTGTGTTACCTGAAGTCGAGTGACTCATCATTGATGGTAATGCTGAATCCTTTCTACTCTAGAACCTAGAGGTAAACAGTTTTGGAGTACCTACCTATGTAATGAACGTTCCCCTTGAAATTAAATTATATGAAATCATATATTTACTAGCTTCTGCCCGCGGCTTCGCTCACGTGAAGCTATATCAGGAGTAAAAATAGTAAACCAGCTGATGACCTCTTCTTTGTATGGGCCTCTATACATTAGGGAGGGCAAGCTCTATCTCAGGATTCACTTAATTAATTGAGATAAGAAGTTCACCAGTTTTTAAGTTGGAGCATATACTGTATAACAGTGATAATAAAATTAAAATCTATTCATTGGTTTTTGCTCCAACCCGTAACAAACAGACAAGAATTTTAAAAATCACATTTTACGGATTCGGACACGTTTAATATACCATACCCACGTGTTTTTTTTTAATATCTTTAATGTACAGACACAGCTTTTTTACAATTTTATTATAGTAGAGATTTATGTAAATAGATTTTTAGATACACCTTTACAAGACGATGGTACCTATGGCTTTTTATAGCTAGATGGCTTCGGCATTTCCAAACAGACGACCTCTGAGAAGAAATCCAAAAACAAACTCAGAGAATCATTTGGAATCATCATCAATGGAATTGGCACCCAGACTCCGACCGAAATGGTGGCGGCGTTCATACCTACTCCTAAGTACCTACTATTTTTTGGTACTGGTTTTGCCTGCAACTTGGTTTGGGTGGATATTTTAAGTACTCATTGTAATGATGTCAATGTTAAAATGATCTATGTAATACCTATACTACTTTGTCAATGTTAGGCAATGCAAGGTTTTTAAATTTTAATTCTGTTGAACTAAATATGGCAGATAACATTATATCAACACTCTGTACACGTGTCTCGTGTATTATAACCGACACACCTGTTTCATTCGAATTTTTCACTATTTTTGACACATAATTATAGATTACTTTAGCTTTTGCCTGTGGCTTCGCTCAGCTGAAGCTATATTAGGATTAGAAATGGATCTTAAAAATAATTTAATCAAATCCAACAATGATGATCTCTTCCTTGTATGGGTCTCTATACATCCGAGAGGTCAAGCTGTATCTCAGGATCCGTTTAATTAATTGAGATAAGAAGTTTACCAATTGTTAAGTTCGAGCATATACTTTCTAAAAGTAATAAACTAAGTCAAATCTATTCAGTAGTTTTGCTCGAATCCGTAACAAACAGACAAGAATTTTAAAAATTACATTTGCATCCTAAGACGTTTATATACCCAAACCCACTTGTTTTTTTTTTAATATTTTCAATGTAAAGACACAATTTTTTTACAATTTTATAATAAATAGTAGAGAATAGATCCACCTCAGAAGATAGATATAGGTACTCGGAATGATATCCATCGTACTTTATTCATACGGATGGCTAATAATTAACAAAAATCTTAAAAAAATACTAAGTACCTACGACTTGTATCAACTTCTTAAATAAAATAATTATGTTTAAATTGTATTTAAACACAATTTTTCATTGTAATTTTGTCTTATGGAGAAGTACTTATTTAATTATCGAAGCAACGTAGTATAAATTTGTAAGACATATTGCTAGTTAGATCACAAATTTAATTACCATTATAATAAATCAATTATGTTGTATAGTTGATTTATCACATTTTACGTAAACTCGCCGTCGTTACTCGTTTTCTTAAATTTTTTGCTTATTACATTACTTGATGACTTTTCAATAAACTTAAAGAATCTAATGATCTCATTATTTAACTACCCACGTTACTGACACATCATAATTAAAGTAATTATATTATAATTAATTATAGGTAAGTATATAATTAATTACATACAAGGTGTTTTATTGGGAGTGTAAAAAGCAAAAATATTGACTTAGATTTATTGATTATACTATTATTATATTTAGATTTATTGATTATACTATTTTTATATTTATATTTTTTAATTAATTACAATAAGGTAGACAAATTATATCTAAATACATTTACAGTAATTGTGGTGGTTGTAGCGGATTACTCAGAGTAGTGACCCTATCCCCTGAACTAGGTAGGAGCCTGTATCTCAGGAGATTTATAGGTTATTTTAGGGGATAAAATAAATATTTATGTACTTACATCTATATATATAAAAGAAAGTCGTGTTAGTTACTTCATTTATAACTCAAGAACGGCTGAACCGATTTGGCTGAAAATTGGTGGAGAGGTAGCTTAGAACCAGGAAACGGACATAGGATACTTTTTATCCCGTTCCCGTGGGATGTGATGGCAGACCGAATTCCACGGGGGCGAAGCCGCGGGCAGAAGCTAGTTTTATATAAATACTAAAGCATATTTATAATAATAAAATGTACATTTATACTTATTCATATTTATTACATTACGTATATACATAAATATATATTACCTATATTTATCACACTAATATAATAATATAATTTAATAACATACGTGTATTTATAGATTCTAGTATTATCTTGATTACCACTACCACGGTTGTTAACCGAACATTTTATGTATTAAAAAGTTGCTTATCTGAATATTTTGCGTGTACTACTTGTTTTTTGCTAAACTCATTAGCACCCATTAATTGGTAGATAAAGTGTAATTAAAAGAAATAGTGTCTTATATCTATTTCTCTATGATTGGTTTTCCTACAGCGAGAATCTTACCTTGCCGTACACAGTCTTGACTAGCACGGGAGGTAAAAACTTTATTTTTGTATACCATACATACTATCACGCCTGTATTCCCCGAAGGGTTAGGCAGAGGCGTACTAATGTACACCCACAGTTCGCCGGTATGTTTAGGTCCCATGTAATAGGGGGCGACCCTATTGCCATTAACCGGGCACAAATTCCTAACTCCGAGCTGTTACTGGGAATTTCATAGAAAAACCCGATAACACTTTGCTCGACCTGGGAATCAAACCCAGGACCTCTAGTGTAGCAGTCGCGCTCAGGACCACTTGGCTAATGAGGCAGTATTTTTGTATACCGTCACTGAAATTATTATTTTGTCAAGTGAGTAAACAAGCAAAATTATGAGTGCATTTTTATTGTTTTAAGGTTTAAAGCCACTTGTCACTAAGCCTAGTGGTCCGGAGCGCGACTGCTTCGCTAGGGGTCCTGGGTTCGATTCCCAGGTCGAGCGAAGTGTTATTGGGTTTTTCTATGAAATTCCCAGTAGCAGCTCGAAGTTTGGAATTTGTGCCTGGTTAATGGCAATAGGCTCGCACCCTATTACATGGGACCTAAACATACCGGTGAACTGTGGGTGTACACTAGTACGCCTCTGCCTAGCCCTTCGGGTAATATAGGCGTGATGGTATGTTATGTTATATTAACACTAAACTTGTAACATAGAATTGTTGGAAATAATAATTTAAGAAAGATTGGTACGTAGCCCGTCCTATTTTATATACATTATGGATAATTATAGATAGGTACCTATAAATATAGATACAAGATACTTAAGCGGCGGTAGCCTAATGGCTAGGGCGTCGGACTTGCGATCATTATGGTTGCCGGTTCGAAACCTACCCATTGCACTACCGACGTGAACCCACTCGTAACACAAGCATTTAGCTTAGCACGAGGGGTTAACAAGAATACTAGTAATGTTCCCACATTGCTAGTAAGCTTTTAAAAAAAAAAAGTTTATTTGTCATTAAAGTAGAACCAAAGAAATAAAATACAAATAATGCACTAGAATAGATAGACAAAAAAGGTCAGGTGCGTAGTAGTCGCAACCGGCGCGTATGTATGAGAAGATGTATGAATGTCGCAGAAGCAAAAGAAGCATGCAAGAATCGTAGCAAGTGGCAGTCTATAGTTTCTGCCTACCCCTGTGGGAGAAGGGCGTGAGGGTATGTATGTATGTATGTATAGAATAATCTTTATTTCCTAGAGACATTATTTGTACAACATAATATCTCCCAGTTAAATCGGTAGGCAAATTTTAAGTACACATAAAACACACACAAACACATGTCATGTCCAATCTAATTATATTTTTTACATTTTAGAAAATCTGAAACCGTATTCAAACATTTGTCAAGTAACCATGTCTTTAATTGAGTTTTAATAAGATGTATGTATAACTAATAAGATAAATATCGTTTTAATATAAATAATTTAATAAAAAGTATGGGAGCTTCGTCTGCCAACAATCTTGAGCTCCCTTAATTTTATTATGTTTGAGCTACACGATGACTGATGCATGCTGGCCGTCAGTTAGGACTGGTCTACTCAAAGCTGCTATGGTTCTTTCCTCAAAAGGCCATTTCAGACATTGCCCTGCATTGTCCCACTCACATTATTTGCATTATTTTATGTCTGGACTTTAAAAGAGACCATGATACTCTGAGTTTGTTTCGGCGTTTCTTCTCAGAGGTCGTCGGTTAGGAAATGCCGAAGCCATCTAGCTATAAAAAAAAACAAACCATTGACCTGTAAAAATGTCTCTAAAGATCTAATTACAGAAATAAATATCATTTCATTTCATCATCATTTCATTTCAATCTGATATGTGTCAGAAGTAGGTATTAAATTATTGTAATGTTTTTTAAAATCCCAATGAAATTCAATTTCATATTTTTACCTATACAAATTTGGTACTAGACTGTTGACCCCCATGCTAGGAAATTCGTGTGTTATGGGAGCATCCATCCGTCCATTGTAGTAAAAAAAATTAAAAGCACAATACGTTTCGTACTAGATGTTTATTATCTTTATCTCTTCTTCTTCTCTACTATTATAAAATTGTAAAAAAGCTGTGTCTGTACATTGATGATATTAAAAAAAAAACAAGTGGGTTAGAGTATATAAACGTTTCCGAACTCAAAAATGTGATTTTTTTAATTCTTGTCTGTTTGATATGGGTTGGCGTAAAAACTACTGAATATATTTTAATTTTGTTATCACTGTTACAAAGTATGCGCCAAATTAAAAACTGGTATACTTCTTATCTCAAATATTTAAACGGAACCTTAGATACAGCTTGACCTCTCTAATGTATAGAGACCCATACAAAGAAGAGATCATCACTGTTGGTTTTTAGCTTCAAGTGAGCGAAGCCGCGGGCATAGGCTAGTTATTTATAACAATGATTAAATGTCAAACCATATCTTCCATGAATGAATGAATGAATGAAACTGGTTTAAGTTTTTGTAATTAATTACATTAAAAAAAGGTTGGTAGCCCCTTCGTTCTACGTCAAGTCAGCATAACGTTGCATTGGCTCAGTAGTTTCTTACTCTGCGGAAGATAGGTTATCAGGAGGAATAATAAGAATATTTCCATAAAAATAGCAAAATCACCATTAATAACATTAACGATATTAAATAATATTCTTATGAAGGGATACTGTGCAGTGCGTTTGTTAAGGCTGTGAAAAATGGAAGATATTGAAATTGATGAAAAAACAATTGAGCAACAAAATAAATGGCAGAAAAAGAAGTATTTTTTGCGACAGGTAGATAATTTTTAATTAATTATTATTTTATTCTAGAAAAATAACGTTACAGTTGGCGCAAAATAACTTGAACTAAAATGGCGGATGCGCAGTAGTCATTTTTTAGTACATTTTGCACCCAAATACACTGCGCAAACAGTAAAGTTCGCCCAAAATAACTTGACCCAAAACTAACGGAGAGGGGTCTCCGTTAGTTTTGGGTCAAGTTATTTTGCGCGAACTTTACTGTTTACCTACTTAAAAATTCCCTCGAAATTGGGTACTTACGTTTAGAATTTATTCTGTTCGACAATCGAAGCCACGAAAAATAAAAATGTCTTCCACACATTTCGTCGAGTTGAGGAACAGTTGATTGGGATTTAAAATGGTGGATTTAAATTCCATTTTAAATCCCATCTCAAAATTTTTTTAAAGATGAGTTGACACATATTTTTTACGGTGAGTACTTACAAAATAAGATGCTGTGTTATTTTTTTTATCTATTTTTATGCTTTTGTTATTTGCCTCTACACTTTCCAATCATCAATCAATAGACTACACTTTCAAATTAATATACACCAAAAAAAAAATTAGAAACCCCTACGTAATTGTGAGTCCTTAAAAATAATTATTTTCTACATATAAAGATTCAAATCTACAAAGAAAGATAACAAAACATACCATCACGCCTGTATTCTCCGAAGAGTTAGGCAGAGCCGTACTAATGTACCTAGGTACACCCACAGTTCGCCGGTATGTTTAGGTCCCATGTAATAGGGGGCGAGCCTGTTGACATTTACCGGGCACAAATTCCAAACTCTGAGCTACTATTGAATTTCATAGAAAATCCCAATAACACTTTGCTCGACCTGGGAATCGAACCCAAGACCTCTAGCGTAGCAGTCGCACTCAGGACCACTATGCTAATGAGGCAGTCAAAGAAAGATAAATACTTATAATATATCTTATTAGGCGTTTATCTTTCCCTATTTCCAGATGCTGGTCAGCAGTGGTGGGTGGACCTGTTACTTCATCATGGGGATGACGTTTGGCGCCTCAACTGTTTTCATTCCTCAAATAAGAAATGAGGCCAACTCTACTGAGGCTGTAAGCGAGGCCACTGCCTCTTGGATACGTGAGTATAGGAACCATCTATTACAAAACACAAAAAAAAACTCAGGGTAGAAACACATCATTTCTCGTAGACTTCTTGACTCTAAACATAATTGCTCTAGGTCGTCAGAATTTGGAGATACACCAATTTAAAAGTGCTAGAATAGAATAGATCATTCACGTGGGAGAGCCATGCTTCGGCACGAATGGGCCGGCTCGACCGGAGTGATACCACGGCCTCACAGAAAACCGGCGTGAAACAACGCTTGCGTTGTGTTTCGCCGAGTGAGTTGAGGTTACCGGAGGCCCAAACCCTTTTAAAGACGGGCAGCGCACTTGCGACTCCTCTGGTGTTGCGGGTGTCCATGGGCGGCGGTTATCGCTTACCATCAGGTGATCCGTTTGCTCGTTTGCCCCCCTATCCCATAAAAAAAAATAGAATATTAAGTACCAATTTATTTTCAAGAATACGGAGACATGCAATTGTTACAGTGTTTCTTTACAGCATATTTTGCCAAGTGTGGCGTCGAAATATTTGAACATTACAGGCATTTATTACGTTACAGGTTCGCTATTAGATCATAATCACAAATCATACAGTCAAAAGTAATTTAATTAACAAAATGGCAATGAATGGTCAGCGTGAATTACATATCGCTAAAACACGGTTTTTGGGTTTACGGTTTTTAGAACTAATTCTTATAATCCATAATTCTAATAAATAATTCCACAAAAGTACGTACTAAAGGATGCATAAGCTAGAAAATACGGTAAAAATTTGCTGTCCTTGAAAAACTACTTAAAACTTTTTGAATGCTACGCTAGAAGTTTGATTTCCAGGTTGAGAAAAGTGTTCTATGAAATTCTCAGTACCTACCAGCAAACCTGATACCTAACCTGAGCTGACCTGATACCAAATCAAATGTCCGGGCATTTGATTTGGTATCAGGTTTGCTCTCTATTAAATGGGACCTAATGGGACTTTGTGTTTTTTTGTACAGATCAGTACGGACCTTCAGAACTCTACTCTCTACTCTACTCTTGCTACAGGTGGAGTTTGAATTGCCCACAAAAACGTAATACCAAAATAAATCATAATCCAAACAATATTTTATCAAATTCTGTTATTATTCGGATTGAGATACCGTTAATCCTACTATAAATACCGGTTCCTAGACGAAATGGTAGGCCATTTCGTCTACTACTACTATAGGTACTGGAAATAAACGACTGGAAAATCATTCCAAACTTGTTAAAGTTGTAAAAAATTACATTCGCTTTATTTCCCGTGAAGTATTTTGGATGAAATGGTTGAGCAGGAACCTAGATTAACAGCATCTCAATCCCAATAATAATAAATTTTGATTACATTGTGTTTGAATTACGATTTATTTTGGTATAACGTTTGTATGGATCAGAGTGCTGGGCCGTTAAGAAGATGGATGAACAAATACTGCATGCAGCGGAGATGTTACTTCTGTATTTCATAAATCTTTTTGAAACCTCTCCCCAGGATGTGATACACTGGCTAGAACAGACTGACACAGGGCAAGAATATTGCCTCAATAGAATAGCATCAGTGATATTCTGGGGGTATAAAGTATAAAGACAAAGATAAGTTTTGTTTTGTCACACAGTTGCTTAACGTGACCTCTAAAATGTAGGTTGCTGGCTATTATAATGCCCAGCTATCTTATCGTATTTACATGCTTTAAGACCTGCTAATTTTTACTACTTTTTTATTTTTTACAACTAATTTTTAAGATTTTGTTGGTTCTAGCTATGTGTACTAAAAGTATAAATTACTTTTAGTACACATAGGGCATTGGTACACATATTTCAGCGTTTGATGAAAATATGCCTCATTAGTCAAGCGGGCCTCCTACGCTAGAGGTCCTGGGCTCGATTCCCAGGTCAAGAAAAGTGTTATTGGGTTTTCTATAAAAAATTCAGTAGCAGCTAGGAGTTTGATATTGTATCCATGGTAAAATGGTATACCGGCGCACATTAAGTACACCTCTGCCTAACCCTGCGGGGAATACAGGCGTGATGGTATCTGATGTAATATTAGTATGTATTTTGTCACCAAGCGACTTCCTAACAATATTGAATCCCCTTCGGACAGTGTCGTAGACCTCATCCCAGTTATTGGTAAACAAAAGGAGACCAGTATCATCTATGGTTATAATGATTTCATATCGAAGAAAATCTCGTGCGCCTGCGCAACTACAAATAACTTCCAGCGCCGCGTAATATTGCTATGTTCCAGACATTAGGACATTGTATATATTTGTAAGCACATTTTTTTTATGGCATAGGGGGGCAAACGAGCAGATTGATCACCTGATGGTAAGCGATAACCACCGCCCATGGACACCCGCAACACCACAGGAGTCACAAGTACGTTGCCCGCCTTTTAAAAATGTTTGGGCCTCAGGTAACCTCACTCACTCGGTGAAACACAGCGCAAGCGTTGTTTCACGCCGGTTTTCTGTGAGGCCGTGGTATCGCTCCGGTCGAGCCGGCCTATTCGTGCCGAAGCATGGCTCTCCCACGTGAAAATTTTGAAATTTGAAAAAAGAAAATTATGTTATTAGTTCGCCGGTATCTTTAGGTCCCACGTATTAAGGGGCGAGCCTATTGCCGTTAGCTGAGAACAAATTCCAAGCTCCGAGCTGCTACTGGGAATTTTATAGGGCCCACTAATACTTTGCTCGACCTGGGAATCGAACCAAGGACCTCAAACGTAGCAGATGCGCTTAGGACCTAATTCTCATGAGGCAGTAAACAATCTTTTAATTAATTGAAATTTTGAAATAAAACAATTTTTTACGGATTGTTGGATTGTGGCGTTGTATTAATATTATTTAATTCCCAACGTTTCGGATCCTTCACAGCATCTATGGTCACGGTAGCTGTATATAAGCTATATATAATGAGTTGATAATGTTATGTTAGTCCCAAAAAGCGGGGTACAGTGTCACAGTTTTTATATAAACTATTTAACGTTATAAATCATCACTACTTATTATAAAACAAAGTCGTTTCCCGCTGTCTGTCCCTATGTATGCTTAGATCTTTTAAACTACGCAACGGATTTTGATGCGGTTTTTTTAATAGATAGAGTGATTTAAGAGGAAGGTTTTAAGCTATTTAACATCACGCTATGACTCTTAGGACCGGGGCAGCGCGGGTGAAACCGCGGACGGGTCGCTAGTATATATATAAATCAGTACAACATTTTAGTGCGGCGCCTTTTCATCTGTCCTTAGCAGCGGTACGCATCGCCTCAAGTTTATGTACTGTAAAATCGTGAATTTCATTAGAAATATTTTAAAATATTTCTTAACATACCATCACGCCTGTATTCCCCGAAGGGTTAGGCAGAGGGGTACTAATGTACACCCACAGTTTGCCGGTATGTTTAGGTCCCATGTAATAGGGGGCGAGCCTATTGTCATTAACCGGGCACATATTCCTAACTCTGAGCTGCTAATGGGAATTTCATAGAAAAACCTAATAACACTTTGCTCGACCTGGGAATCGAACCCAGGACCTCTAGCGTAGCAGTCGCGCTCAGGACCACTTAGCTAATGAGGCAGTTTCAGTAAAATATTTCTTGATATTTTCGAGATTTCAATTTTTGTCGTATCTTTATAATCACTGGTTGCTGTTTTTTTTTCTTCTGTGCTGTTTAATTATTATTTTTTCATTCTTAATTTTTCATTACAATGTTACCGGTGTAACTATTTAATGCATGCTGTGACACCTTAAAATGCTGTACATTTACTTATATTATAGAGTTATTTTTGATTAACAGTGTAACAGCTACTGGTTGTCCAAATAAATAAATCAATACTTAAACTATTTCTTATCTATGGAAATACCCACATGTATCTCTAACACAGAAATAATTATAAAATTTAAAACAGACTTATAAATAAATAAAATGTCGTGTTTTCCTAAAAATCCTATTTTGTTTCAGCTGCCATCACGGTGTATTCTGGGTTACCCTGGACCTTTATTCTGCCGGTTCTCATGATATATATTGGAAGAAAATATACTTTCATGATCGTCTGCGTCAGCAACCTGATCAGCTTCGTTGTCTTCTTCTTCAGTACTACAGTTAACCACATCATCATCAGCGAGGTGATCAACGGCATCAACACCGGCTCCCACTTCACTGTGGCAGTCATGATCATCACTGAATACACATCACCTGTATATAGAGGAGTTTTCTTGACTGCTAAAATGGCTACGCTCTTCTGGGGAATTTTCATGGTTAATGCCATAGGAACATTCTTCCATTGGAGAAATATTGGAATTGCTGGCATAGTCTGCAGCATCTATAGCTTGGTGATAGCATATCTGCTGCCAGAGTCACCGTTTTGGCTGGCCACGAAGCAGCGGTTTGAAGAGTGTGCGGTCTCATACAGATGGATGATGGGCGAAGACAAACAAACCGAAGCTGATCTAAAAAAGTTGATAAACTATCAAAAGAATCTCCATTTGAACTCAGAACAAAAAGAGTTCAAGTTAAAAAGATTCGTTACCAAATATTACAACGTTATATCGTCCAAACAATTTTATAAACCCATAATTCTGTGTTTGCTCGTACAATTTCTATATGTATTTTCTGGTAAACTTGTATTTAGTGTTTATGCTATAGATATAATTAATAAAATAACAGCTGGACATAATATGTCGGCTTATACTGCCATGTTAATATTAGATGGTGTTACAGTATTGTGTATGTATATTGGATGTATGGTTGCCAAAACAATGCCAAGAAAAAAATTGTTAATAGGTTCTTCAATAATAGGAATCGGATTTTTGTTCTCCATTTCGTTATACGCATTTCTAATTAAATTATTAGTTGTAGAAGAAAATAATTATGTAGCCATATTTATGTTAGTTGGATATTCTATAGGAATTTGCTGTGGACCTGTTACATTGTCACAAACGATTTCAGGGGAATTGGTTTCTATAGAATCTCGAGCTCTTTCATCGTGTTGCATAGATTTATGCTTAAAAATTCTTCTAGGTACTTTAGTCAAAATTTCTCCATGTATTTTTATGAATTGGGGTACACATGGTGCGTTCCTATTTTACGGTATTTCTACTTCAATATTTACATTTCTAATTTATATTTTTTTACCTGAAACGAAAGATAAGACTTTGCAAGAAATTGCTGAATGGATGAAGGGATCTCAAAAGGTGCCTGTATTGCCGGAAGAATCAAAATTTTTGCCAAATAATCAAGAATTAAGAGGAAAAGATTGTAAAGATTATTGATGAAGGTAGAAGGTAGATAGTATCTGCGGATGCAATAATAGTAGATGGTTCATGAAGAAAGTCACGCTTTCCTCCGAATAGCATGATACCTATATCATACTTTACCTACGAGGAAAAGAAAATCTGAAAATATTAGAAATGCCTTTTGCTGATACTTTCATTGTATAGCCACACTTACTTTTATTCATCATTCGATATACGGTATACCTGATGTAACGTGATTTCACAGTATTGAAAGCATTATTTGTGGAGATATTATTCATCATTTATTCATTCATCATCACTAGTTACTTATTTTGCAAGTCACGAAATTTTGCAAATAACAAACGTGACATCGCACTCAAAGCACGCGAATCAATCTAGTTTTTAATTATTCAATTCCTTAATGCCTCAGCTGTGTCAACATGAAGATTTGCTATTATAATTTAAATAAAAACTTAGCAGCATTCTGCCAAAGCAGATTTTTTATTTTATCTGTACCTGCTCTAGGTATGTAAAAGTAATTGGTAGTATTCCAAATATGTGTACTAAGTTTATTTTATCACGCGACTTCCAAATACTCTATATCAATCGGTTAGTATTCATTATTTTGAAACTTAGTTTTAGATTGAACTTGGGATATTATGTAGAAATATGTTTGACTAGCTTCTGCCCGCGACTTCATCCGCGTAGCGTGATGATATATAGCCTATAGCCTTCCTCAATAAATGGGCTATCTAACACTGAAAGATTTTTTCAAATCAGACCAGTACTTAGTTCCTGAGATTAGCGCGTTCAAGCAAAAAACAAACAAACTCTTCAGCTTTATATATTAGTATAGATATAGATATAGATTTGACATTTAATAAGAATTGTCTGGTCCGATTTGAAAATTTCTTTCAGTGTTAGGGTGATGATATATATATCATCATCCTACGCGGACGAAGTCGCGGGCAGAAGGTAGTATATCATAAATTCATAATGTACAATGTGTTTTTTATGTAGGTATCTACAATTCTACATATACAACATTAGTTTTAGTATATGTGAAACCTGAGAGAAGTATCTAAGTAGTATTTTATGTAAAGTATCTATGTACATCATTTGTATTTGATGTAAAATATCTATGTACAAAATTTCAGAACTGTATCACGAAAGATCACAAAGGCTTGTTGGCCTGGTTGGTCGAACAAAAACATGCTCACCACGTCTTATTACCCCCGCCCCGCTGAGCGCCCGCACCTGGTGCCCTATGACCTGCCGTGACTTATGTTATGCGCGTATGATTGCAGAAAGAAACTTAGGCGCACTTGCACCAACTTCTTAAATGTGTTTAAATCGTATTTAAACACGAAATTTCTTAAGGCCCACTTGCATTAACTTCTTTAATGTGTTTTAATTGTATTTAAACACGAAATTTATATGAAAAGTTGTGTTTAAATACAATTGAAACATATTTAAGAAGTTGGTTCAAGTGGCCCTTAGTGTCGCTGGGTGTCCCACTAACTCCTATAACTTTTTAAAAATATTTTTGGTATAAAATATAAGATAGGTAGTCTTAAAATTATTGAAAAGGATCCAGTTTCTTATTCTGCACACAATATATTATACAGGATTTGCATAGACTAAAAAAAATATAATATATGTATTTAAAAACAGGTTCGATGTTTTCTATTTAAAACAACAAGTATTTGGTAATCTGAATGTTGTTTAGGCTGCGTTGAAGCTGTAGAATACGGATATTGAAATCCAAATGCATGAATATTAAAATATAAATAATACATCACATCTAATTTGAATTTCGCTGGTTTTTTTTATAACCTAAAGCACGAATTTAGTGGTATTAGTTTTAGCGTGCCAGTAGAACGTGAAATTAGTGGCCAAAGTTATTTTGTGAATGTTTGAATAATTGTGTATATTTGAGAAAAATGAGTGAAACAGACGAATCACGTGATGGTTTTGTGTGGGTTTATTTTTTAAGACAGGTACCTCATACTTTTGTATCTATATAGGTACTAATATTAAAAAGCTAAAGAGTTTGTTTGTTTGCTTGAACGTGCTAATCTCAGGAACTACTGGTCCGATTTGAAAAATTCTTTCAGTGTTAGATAGCCTATATATCATAACACTACGCGGACGAAGTCTCTGGCAGAAGCTATCTGTTATAAAATCCTTATGTTAATAATCCATATATCATATAAGTACTATTAGCCACTACATATAAACTGCCACGTTAGCTTAGTGTTCCTGAATGCAACTGCTACGCTTGAGGTCCTGAATTTCATTTCCAGGTTGAGTAAAGACGTATTGGGATTTTATAGGAAATTTCAATAGAAGCTTGATATTTTGGCTCGTCCCTTATTACATGCACACCAGCAATGTGGTGTACATTAGAACACCTCTGCCAAACCTCTCAAATTGTAGAAAAAGTGCTCGTGCGAACGTGTTATCCTATTCTAGGTCCTCATAATGAGTGGAGCATGGTCGTGCTTCTTCATGCTGGGCATCTGCATGGGGTCTACTGCCGTGTTGGTGCCTCAACTTCGCAAAGAAGCTAATTCCACTGAAGCTGTTAGTGCAGAGATGGTGTCTTGGCTACGTAGGTATTCAATTAATTACACCGCACTTATAGAATTAAAGTTAATCTAGATTCATACCGTACTATTTCGTCGAGTAGTAGTATTAGTGGAAGTTCCCTGGAAATAAACGACTGGAAAATCGTTCCAAAATTGGTATCGTTATCAAGAAATGTATTCGCTTACATTTATATCCAGTGAAGTATTTTGGGCGAAATGATAGAACAGGAACCTAGATTAACGGTATCGGAATCCAAATTATAACGCACTTCTATTAAATTGTGTTTGAATTACGATATATTTCGGTATTACATTTTTATGGGAAATTCGACCCTCCGGATTCTTAATTCTTAAAGCTAGTCTCAGCCACTGATAATAATTTATTTAATACATTCATTTTAAATATAGTAATTGTATGCTTAAACAGATGTAAAACTGGTTATTTCTTTATTATTATTATTCCCTTATTGGATTCAGAGACGTTTATATACCCAAACTGACTTGTTTTTATTATATCTTCAATATACAGACACAGCTTTTTTACGATTTTAAAATATTTTTAACTTTTACGATGTTCTGAATTCCAGCTGCAGTCCCTGTCTACGCTGGAATACCGTGGATCATAATCTTGCCAATATTAACAGCAGTCCTGGGTAGAAAGCTCACCCACGGCATCGTCTCCGCTACTGCCCTCATCAGTTTCATCATCTACTATTGCAGCAATGATGTCACACAGATCCTCATTAGTGAAGTTTTCCAAGGCACTATCACTGCTTCGTTTCTAACTATTGCACTTATCATAATCACTGAATATTCTTCCACAAAATATCGAGGAGTCTTCTTAACTATAAAATCTGCCACGTTCTTTTGGGGAGTTCTAGTATCAAATATCACAGGCACTTTCTTTAATTGGAGAAACATACCTTTGTTTGGAATAGCGTGCTCTTTATATAATTTGGCCACGGTATTTTTTTGGCCAGAATCCCCATTTTGGCTAGCGAGAAAAGGAAGATTTGACCAGTGCGCAAAAGCCCATAGATGGCTAAAAGGTTCGAGAATGAATTCCGAAAAAGAACTCGAGATACTTCTAGCTAGTCAACAAAGTGATAGAAAAGTGCCTATTAGAATCCAAATTACAAAAGCTTTTGAATTTTTTTTGACAAGAGAATGTTATATGCCTATTTTGTTTTCTGTGTTATTAATATCATTATATATTTTTTCTGGCAAATTAGTGTGTACTGTGTATGCAATTGATATTTTAAAGAAAATTACAAATAATGAATCAACTGCTTATGCTGGTATGTTGATATTGGATACTGTAACTGTTTTTACAATGTATGTTGGATGCGCATTAGCAAAAACATTTAAAAGACGTACATTATTACTTACATCTTCATCTATTGCAATATTATTTATGTTTTCAATATCATTATACTTATATTTAGCTAAATTATCGATTATATCTGAAAATCGATATATATCTTTATCATTATTGATAGGTTATTCAGTAGCTATAAGCTGTGGCCCTTTAATTCTGTCTTCATCTATATGCGGGGAATTAATATCCTTAGAATCTCGGACTTTATCTACATGTAGTATAGCATTATGTCTTAAGGTTTTAAATGGCACTTCTTTAAAGGTATCTCCATTTTTATTTAAACAATTAGGAATGCATGGAACGTTTTTGTTGTTTGCAATAGGTTCAATAACTTGTTTGGTACCTATATATTTATATTTACCTGAAACTAAAGATAAGACTTTACAGGAGATTTCTGACTGTATTAAAGGAGTTAATCCAGTAGCTGAAACGAAAGAACTGCTACCAATACTGCGTAATAATATAACCGTCATACCTAATACTAATAAAATAGAATAAAATATTTATTGTAAGTCAACTGACATTGATATTTGAACAAAGAATGCTTATCGAAAATGAATACTGATTGATATACAACCATATTACGGACTTTGTCGCGTTATATTTATTAAGGTTCGCCTACAGTACATAATACACATACATACACAAGATCTTAGATTGAGTACATACATACACAAGATCTTTGAGTGAGGTTACCGGAGGCCCAAACCCTTTTAAAAGGCGGGCAACGCACTCTTGAGTCCTCTGGTGTTGCGGGTGTCCATGGGTGGCGGTTACCATTAGGTGATCCATCTGCTCGTTTGCCCCCCTATTCCATAAAAAAAAATCTAATATACATGCCAATTACGGGTAAACACAACATTTATAACACAGATGCCAGATTACCGCTTAGTTGCTAACTTAAATAACAATTGTGATGGAAAAAGATGAACAGAAGACAATAAAGAGAAAATTAAAAATAATAATAATATTTTTTTTTTAGTTTTATCGACATCATGTTTCGAAAACATCATCAATATGCTAACAGGGGCCAAAGACTATTATTTCTGTTGTCTTGGTGGATAATAATAATTAAAATCCGCAACGAGGTTATCCGACAGAGAGCCAAAGTCATCCACATAGCGCACTGAATTAGCAAGCTGAAGTGGCAGTGGGCTGGCCATATCTGTAGAAGAACCGACAACCGCTGGAGTAGACGTTTTTTAGTTGAGACCGCGACTCTGCAAACGTAGCGTAGGACGCCCTCCAGCAAGATGGAGTGATGATTGCGAAAGGTTGCTGGCGTAAGCTGGATGCGACAAGCCGAGGACAAGGTGAAATGTTGCACATTGGGGGACGCCCACTTCCAGCAGTGGACTACAATAGGCTGAGGACGATAATGATGATGATGATGATGACAATGGTCGACCAGTGGTTGTAAATGAAATAAGAATTGACATATCTTTTTTGTGATTTTTTTGCATTTTTCATGCTAAGATTATAATGTTATTTTAGTGAAGGAAAAATTCGACTCGCAGGCAGGATTCGAACCTGCGTCTTCTGGCTAGGTACGCCAGACGCTATGACCTCTAAACACTCCTCACAGGACTCGCGGTGGCTTAGAGGTCATAGCGTCTGGCGTACCTAGCCAGAAGACGCAGGTTCGAATCCTGCCTGCGAGTCGAATTTTTCCTTCACTAAAATAACTTTATAAGAATTGACAGATTATAAAGGCAAAACTGTCAAAAATCAACAATTTTTCATACAATAAGATTTTCACACAATAAGACAGTAGAATTGGGGCCTTGGTCTGACTGCGCGTGACGATGTACGCTGTGAGGGGTCTAAAACGTCGAGATCGGGACCTATATAAAAATCTCGTGTCACGCTGTTGTCACTTCTCCGAAACGGCTCGACCGATTTTACTAATTTCGAATGCTTTGACTTTGAAACGTCGTGAATTCAATAATATCAATACAACGCGATAAAATCCATAAAAAAGTGTTTTGTTTTAATATAACATAACATACCATCACACCTGTATCCCCCGAAGGGTTAGGCAGAGGCGTACTAATGTACACCCACAGTTCCCCGGTATGTTTAGGTCCCATGTAATAGGGGCGAGCCTATTCCCATTAACCGGGCACAAATTCCTAACTCCGAGCTGCTACTGGGAATTTCATAGAAAAACCCAATAACACTTTGCTCGACCTGGGAATCGAACCCAGGACCTCCAGCGTAGCAGTCGCGCTCAGGACCACTTGGCTAATGAGGCATATCATATACTAGCTTCTGCCCGCGGCTTCGCCCCCGTGGAATTCGGTCTGTCATCACATCCCACGGGAACGGGATAAAAAGTATCCTATGTCCGTCTCTTGGTTATATGCTACCTCTCCACCAATTTTCAGCCAAATCGGTTCAGCCGTTCTTGAGTTATAAATGGTGTAACTAACACGACTTTCTTTTATATATATAGACTAGCATCTGCCCGCGGCTTCGCCCCCGTGGAATAAACAGTATCGGGAATGGGATAAAAAGTATCCTATGTCCGTTTCCTGGTTCTAAGCTACCTCTCCACCAATTTTCAGCCAAATCGGTTCAGCCGTTCTTGAGTTATAAATGGAGTAACTAACACAACTTTATTTTATAATATATATATAGACTAGCTTCTGCCCGCGGCTTCGCCCCCGTGGAATAAAAAGTATCGGGTACGGGATAAAAAGTATCCTATGTCCGTTTCCTGGTTCTAAGCTACCTCTCCACCAATTTTCAGCCAAATCGGTTCAGCCGTTCTTGAGTTATAAATGGAGTAACTAACACAACTTTCTTTTATATATATACTAGCTTCTGGCCGCGGCTTCGCCCCCGTGGAATTCGGTCTGTCATCAAATCCCACGGGAACGGGATAAAAAGTATCCTATGTCCGTCTCCTGGTTCTAAGCTACCTCTCCACCAATTTTCAGCCAAATCGGTTCAGCCGTTCTTGAGTTATAAATTAAGTAACTAACACGACTTTCTTTTATATATATAGATATATTATGCAATCACGAAGCGTAATTCCTCCAAACTGAAATTATCATCAATCGTATTTATAGTCATGTATTGCAAAAAATGGTACCATTGTTTAAATAATTTATTAATATTGAAATAAAACAACTTTACGGATTATATCGCGTTATATCAGTATAATACAATACAAATCCCGTAAAGTTTTATTTCAATATGTCTAATATTCGCGTCAACTTCAGAAACATACCATCACGCCTGTATTCCCTGAAGGGTTAGGCAGAGGCATACTAATGTACACCCACAGTTCGCCGGTATGTTTAGGTCCCATATAATAGGGGGCGAGCCTATTGCCATTAACCGGGCACAAATTCCAAACTCCGAGCTGCTACTGGGAATTTCATAGAAAAACCCAATAACACTTTGCTTGATCTGGGAATCGAACCCAGGACCTCTAGCGTAGCAGTCGCGCTCGGGACCACTTGGCTAATGAGGCAACTTCAGAAATCAGTAATTTATTAATTTTAACTGTAAAATGTTAGTTTTTGTTATTGGATGAATGAGATACAAAGTTAGAAATTATTGCTTTAAATACATCAAAAGCCAGATGTCGCATTTTAGCGTTTTTTGCTACATTATTATTATGTATACCGAAAATAACGACACAATGCCAGTAATAATGAGTCATAATAACTCTGTCAACGTACAATAAATAGAACTATATATACGTCAAATACTCGTGCAACATTAGTTTGAGTTTATGCGAAACCCGAGACACGACGTGTCTCTTGTATTTTTATCTAAAGAACTAGCTTCTGGCCGCGGCTTCGCCCCCGTGGAATTCGGTCTGTCGTCAAATCCCACGGGAACGGGATAAAAAGTATCCTATGTCCGTTTCCTGGTTCTAAGCTACCTCTCCACCAATTTTCAGCCAAATCGGTTCAGCCGTTCTTGAGTTATAAATGAAGTAACTAACACGACTTTCTTTTATATATATAGATATAGACTAGCTTCTGCCCGCGGCTTCGCCCCCGTGGAATTCTGTCTGTCATCACATCCCACGGGAACGGGATAAAAAGTATCCTATGTCCGTTTCCTGCTTCTAAGCTACCTCTTCACCAATTTTCAGCCAAATCGGTTCAGCCGTTCTTGAATTATAAATGGAGTAACTAACACGACTTTCTTTTATATATATAGATAGACTAGCTTCTGCCCGCGGCTTCGCCCCCGTGGAATTCTGTCTGTCATCACATCCCACGGGAACGGGATAAAAAGTATCCTATGTCCGTTTCGTGGTTCTAAGCTACCTCTTCACCAATTTTCAGCCAAATCGGTTCAGCCGTTCTTGAGTTATAAATGGAGTAATTAACACGACTTTCTTTTATATATATAGATATAGATTATGTCTAATATTCGCTTAATAAATCAGTATAAAAAGGTAAAATTACATTATAATAATATAATATAATAGTTCGTTAAAATTAAGCTAAGATATCAGTAAGTAAAATGAATTCAATTTATATAATTATATATATTCGTGTGTAGGGAGTGATTTTGGACTTAAAAGTTTTGGGCTAGCCTGTGGCGTCCCTCCAACCTTAGAAGTCCAATGATAAGGTTTTTTCTTAATTTATAGCTCGCGGCGGTATCGCTCCGCGCGGGTCGCCGGTTCAATGCCCGGGCTATCTTTCAAAGTGTTCCTTTTCCGTTTATTAATTAGATTTTAGCGGAAATTAAGAAATGGAAAAGCGCGGCTTACAACACTTTTATTATATGTAGGTATAAGTATATTTTAGTATTATTTTCTAATTAGCTGGCGTACTGCAGTTTACGTTTTCGAAATTAATGCATACTATACTTACCTACGTTATTTTATTTATCGTCAAAGTCAATTATTTGTAATTCAGAAATGTGTGTTCATAAAAGTGATGGCTGCCTCGACGGATATTCTTGTAGGTAAGTGAATATGTGTAGGTACTGATTCTGTAGGGAACCCCAAAGTGCTTTACGCAAATTCATTCCCTACTACACTATTAGTTGTAGAAGACATGGTAACATTATTTTTCTTTACTGGAATTAAAATTGAATTCTTAAAAGTCGACGTATTAGCTCCTACAAATTTCCAGAGCCGCAGCAATGGAATATCGGCTTTCAGGCGTAAAGCCGAAATATACAGCTAGGCGCTTTATGAAAAACTTCGATATGACGGTGGACGCCAGCCAGTTAGACCCCGAGAGGTACTTCTACCAAAAAAGTCAGATATTTTCTGGTCGACCGACATGCCTATCTTAATAGCAGTGAAGAACTGTATTGTAAAACGTGTTAAAACCAGATTAAAATAACAATCTTGTCGTGATTTTTTTTATGCTAGGATCAAAAAGTTATTTAGTGAAGGAAAAATTCGACTCGCAGGCAGGATTCGAACCGGCGTCTTCTGGTAAGGTACACTAGACGCTATGACCTAAGCCACCGCGAGTCTTACCTGCCATGTCGAAATTTGCCTTCACATTCTGAACTTACGTCTGAAAGGTGACGTCAGTAACATCGATTGAAAGCAAAAGGGTTATAAATAACAAGTCCAGAAATACATACATACATACCTACACTCACGCAGTCTATAGTTTCTGCCTACCCCTGTGGGAGAACCACAGGGGTAGGCAGAAACTATAGACTGCCGATTCTTGCATGCCTCTTTTGCTTCTGCGACATTCATACATCTTCTCATACATACGCGCCGGTTGCGAGTACTACGCACCTGACCTTTTTGAAGGACTTCGCCAATAAGATCGGTGTAGGTCCTTCTAGGTCGACCTCTTCTGGCGTTGCCGCTGATATACGCCTTATAAATTCCTTTCGTTAATCGTCTTTCATTCATTCTCTCAACATGTCCAAACCATCTCAGCATATTCCTTTTAATACGTGTCACTACATCATCTTTCAGTCCATTAACAGACATTACATCAACTGTAGTTAGCTAGCTGTAGGTCATAATCCTCCACTATGTTGGGGTCAGCTTCCAGGCTAACCAGATGCGGCTGAATATCAGCATTTTACACGAAGCGACTGTCATCAGACCTCCGTAACCCAATTTCTGGGCAATACCAATATTCGGAGGATAGACTGGTTGGCAGGCTTTTTTGGACTTCTGACTCCCACTAACAAATTATCAAAGATACAGTTCGTATGATAACCGGGACCGACGGCTTTACGTGCCCTCCGAGGCATGGAGGGGAATGAGGGGTCTCGATGTGTTTAGAATGGTCACCCATCCACACATTGACCTCGGCGAGCGCAGCTTAACCTTGCAGATCAATTGATCAGTTATTACTTAGCCATGAGCACCTCAACTAGAAGTACGTACCTATATTCTATACTTTTTATGGTTCTATTAAGCAGAAACCACATGACTGGGCCAATATGACATGAAATATGTACCATTTATTAATTGTTCACAGTTAGTTATGATACGATGCGTGTCTTCATTGTTGTTACAAGTCTAATGTTGATCACTATCGATTTCATACGGTGTTTTCTTAACTGGACTGCTTTTTATTGGGTACTTATATAATATTTTTATAGAAATTCTTTAAGCAAATTTGGATCCAGTTCCTTTTTCTGTTTTGAATCGCCGCCGTATTATAATGATTGGTCTATTTTTATCACGATGAGGCAAAATCCTTTTGGTCATCCACTCTCTTAAATTCTCTGCTCACGTGGGCAAATACTAGGTACCTAACATAACATACCATCACGCCTGTATTCCCCGAAGGGTTAGGCAGAGGCGTACTAATGTACACCCACAGTTCGCCGGTATGTTTAGGTCCCATGTAATAGGGGGCGAGCCTTTTGCCATTAACCGGGCACAAATTCCTAACTGCGAGGTGCTACTGGGAATTTCATAGAAAAACCCAATAACACTGATCGACCTGGGAATCGAACCCAGGACCTCTAGCGTAGCAGTCGCAGTCAGGACCACTTGGCTATTGAGGCAGTTCTACTAGGTACCTATATAGAAGAAAATATAATTCATCTTACCATTGTATCTTGGGTCGCCTTTGGATGCTTTGGCAGTACCTAAACGCGTCCGGCTGTCAATAGATCAGGTAATTGGTGGCAGTTGTTAAGGCGACATGGAGTTTTGAAGCTCCGTACTGTGTTCCGACACTCAGAATACTGAAACTTCATTTCTTACAGATTAACCTAAGCTTCTTCGAAAATGTGTGTTTGAGTTCCTTGACCTCGGCCACAGGGCAACGCAAGGAATGTGCGGTTTTACTTGGAATAAATCTGGCGTTCCCCATACCCTGTACCCTCTACCTGGGAGAGGACGGTCCATGAGGATTTTTCATCATAAAAAAGGTTATCCTAGGCTTCCCATTCTGAGTGTGCGTATCTGAAATTAGCCCTTTTCTGCCACGGTCGTAGGTAAAATCATTTAAATACGTGTGTTATTATGCAAAATTATCCTTGTGTCCTTTACAAATAAAATAATAATTTCTTTCTTTCTTTCTTTAAAATTAGTAAAGACAATATTGATAAATGCGGTATATTTGCGATCCCAGTTGTCTTTAGATATCTACACAGAATTTTTATTTCAGTCGCCCATAGTTATTCCCGCCGATGATCGGTGCGACGTCAATCCAAAATAAATCGTAATTCAAAGAGAACTTAATCATTTTTTTTTTTTTTAAAAAAACGTTGCCCCACACTAGGATTTTCTCCTGTATCGTGGGTGCGTTTACAAACACAAATTCTCACATACACAAACACCCAAACCCGGAACAACTACCTGTAGATCATACAAATATTTGCTCCGTGTTGGGATCGAACCCACAACACGTGTCGCAGAAGCCAATTGCTCAGCCGCTACGCCAAACGTGTCGTCAATGGTATCCAAATTCGTATTTGGATACCATTAATCTGGGTTCCTATTCGATATTATTTCCAAAATCGTAAGTCAATGTAATTTTTGATAACTTTACTAAGTTTCGACCGGTTTTACGATGGTTTATTTTCAGTGAAGTAGTAGTAGAGAAACTGATTGGGTAGGAACGGTATCCAAATCTGAATAATAACATAATTTGATTAAATTGTTTGACTTGCCATTGATTTTGGTTGTTAAGGACAACTCAGCACCCGCCGAACCTTTAAGAAAGTTGCCCAAATGAACGGCTCCCGAACCAGTAGCAATCTTCAAGCCCACTATCAATAAAACCGTCACGCGGTCCACCCGTGTTACTGATGCATTTTCTATTATTAGACACAGTTGATCATACACTATCAACGAGCTATTGACCACTGCTAAATATAGCGATGATCACATTCGGCACTCAATGAATCGATTGCTCCTGAATGGAACGACTGCTGTGATTTGTGGCAAAAATTGTTACTCAAGTGACGGGTCATTTGAGTAAGTGAGTATCATTTGGGTCATGATGTCATTCTTTTAGGTGGAAAACCGGCTTGCGGCCCTCCTGATGGTAAGCAGTTACCGTGGCCTATGTACGTCTACAACACCACAGGTGTCAATCCTTTTTGAAGAACACTATGCCATGTCTTTTGGGTAAACCTCAGGTGGTAGCTCATTCCACAGCCTGATTGTACGTGGGATGAAGTTGCTTTGGAAGCGTACAGCATGCGATGATTGTGGTTCTAAGGTCTTAAGTTAGTTCATGGTTTCACACATACAGGCTGCCTGATAGAAACAGGACACTACAGCCTATAGAAGCCAGTAATGTCAGTTGCATAAATGATAAATTATAAATGATATTTATTTCTGTAAATAAATCTTTTAGAGACACTTTTACAAGTCATAGTTTTTTTTAAACTAGATGGCGCCGGCATTTCCTAACTGACGACCTCTGAGAAGAAACACCGAAACAAACTCAGAGAATCATGTTCTCTTTTAAAGTCCAGACATAGTAGTAGCAATATGTGAGTGTTATAATGCAGGGTAATGTCTGAGATGGCCTCTTGAGGAAGAGCCATAGCGGCTTTGAGTAGACCAGTCCCAGCTGATTTGTGTGTGATCTTGAGACCTCAGTTATCAAGTTGAGCTCCAAGTCATATGGTCGAGCTACTGATACATGCGTGCCGTCGGCTGGGACTGGTCTACTCAAATTCGCTGAGGCCATTCTGAGGCCATTTCAGACATTATCCTGCATTGTGTCACTCAAATATTTTTATACTGTTATAACTGGACTTAAAAGAGACCATGATTCTCTGAGTTTGTTTCGGCGTTTCTTATCTATCTATACTAATATATAAAGCTGAACAGTTTGTTTGTTTGCTTGAACGCGCTAATCTCAGGAACTACTGGTCAGATTAGAAAAAATCTTTCAGTGTTAGATAGCCCATTTATTGAGGAAGGCTAGGCTATATATCATCACGCTACGCGGACTTAGTCGCGGGCAGAAGCTAGTATCATATAAAACAATTCTTCTCGATCAATTATAATATGAATCTTCAAAGTTACCATTTTGTTTTCAAGTTCGACCATTTTTGTTGGGTTTTTCTATGATATTCTCAGTAGAACTGTTTTGTTTCAGTAGAAAATTGTGCATGACTATACCTCTGCTTAACCGCATGAGGCATACAAACGTGATGATTGGAATAGAAAAATGTAGCCGTATTTTACAATCTAACTAACTTCATCCCGCGACTTTGTGAAGACTGGGGCCAGACCTAGATAAAAAAAGCCTATGTTAATACCTTTGTGCCAATATTCATCCAGATCTATTCAGCCGTTCTGGCGCAATAAAGCACAAACAAACATTCACCCAAACTTAGGTATAATAGCGATAAGATACCTAACTAGGTCACATATAAAAATTGTCAACTGTTCACACACCAATTATGTGGCGTTTAAAGCATGATTCATATCAATTGATTTACAGCTAAATAATACGATTGATGGCAATACATCTATGGGAACGGTTGAAATGGTTCATGGTCGTTTTGGGAACAATTTTAAGGACTGATAAATTGTTCATAGTTTATTTTAGGCGTTAATGGGACGAGACAATTGCTGTTAATCGGAGATAAATACTAATTCCGAGATGCTACCTAGAATTTCGTATAATTTCGAATTTCGTTTTTTAACACTTTATTGATATAGGTAAATATCCCAATAACACTTTGCTGGATCCGGTAGTCGAACTCAAGCCCTCACACTCTGCAGCAACGTATTGATCACTTGATTTCCGAGGATAATTGAAGAAATTTCTTAAAAATGGCTTCTACATACAAAGCATTTAAATTGGATAGAATATTAATATTTTTGACGTAGTCGAGAAAAGAAAATGAGATAAGAAACCCAAAAAGATATGCCCCGGGTGAGGATCGAACTCACGACCTTAAGATTATGAGACTTACGCGCTGCCTACTGCGCCACCGAGGCTTGGAAATAGAGCGCAAAATTTGGGATGAATATCTGACATAACCAATTGTTTTTTCAAATACTTAAAATTTGTAGGTAGGTATGTATTAGTGGAAAATATCAGATTGAATATTAGGACTACTAATTTATTGAAGTAAAAACGAAAGGTAACAACTTAAGAGAAACATTGACACAGAAAAATCACTACATGACGTTTTAGTACTTATTGGCGTTCCCATTTCAACAGTATAATTATTATTATTTCTGATACTTATATACATTTAAGTCATAGCTAATTTCCACTGCTTATATTGACAGCATCTATCTTGATATACGAAATAAAAAAAAAGTAAGTAATAGGTAGTCTGAGAAAATTGATACTTTTTTAACATTATTAGTAAAACATGCATCAGATTTAAGTTAGTTAAGTTGAAACTTCTAGGACTACATACCATCACGCCTTTATTCCCCGAAGGGTTAGGCAGAGGTGTACTAACGTACACCCACAGTTCGCCGATATGTATGGTCCCATATAATAGGGGGCGAGCCTATTGCCATTAAGTGGGCACAAATTCCAAACTCCGAGCTGCTACTGAGAATTTAATAGAAAAACCCAATAACACTTTGCTCGACCTGGGAATCGAACCCAGGACCTCTAGCGTATCAGTCGCACTTGGGACCACTAGACTAACGAGGCAGTTGTTCTAGGAATATAACTGTGAAAAAACGTATCTAAGTTCGTGCAGTAGGTAAAAACTTAAGTAGAATAGAATAGAATATCCTTTATAACATACATACATAAAGTCACGCCTCTTTCCCGTAAGGGTAGGCAGAGACCACAGACTACCACTTGCTACGATTCTGACATACCTCTTTAGCTTCATCCACACTCATCAATCTGTTCATACATTAACGTCGGTTTAGGGTACTCTTGACCGAGCCATTTTTCAGAACGTCCTCAATCTGATTTCGGAACGTTCGCCTAGGCCTTCCCCTTCCTACATTCCCATTCACTTGACTCTCGTATATCTGTTTAGTCAGTCTCCTTTCATTCATTCTTTCAACATGACCAAACCATCTCAACATACCTTTCTCGATTTTAGTCACTACTTACATCTTCATTCACACCACAACGTTCCTCCACGAATATCCTTTATTGTACACCAAAAATTAATGTCAAGTATAAGTTATCAATCATAGAATATGGTACAATGGGTGGTCTTATCACTAAAAGCGGTCTCCTACAGACAACCTTAAAAGGCCAAAATTAAGTAGTGATTATGCGGGTACAAACATACAGACAGAAATTCTAAACCTGATTGTTCCAGCTTCGATTGCTCGTATAAAAACCACTCGTATTTTTTTAAATAGGTATCTAAGTACAGCCTTGGGTCGGTTAGAATTCAATACTTTACTATGAAATATAATCATGTGTGAATGTGATAATTATATAATGTGGTATAAATATATTTATACCACACAAATATTTGTCTACAAATTCATACAAAAAAGTAGATCAAACCATAAAAAAGTCGACCAATAATTCATTGCACGTTAAAGTATAAAAAAGGCTACAAAAAAGGCTAAAATGTCATGTAAAATTTGTGCGGCCACCGCATATGCACGGGCCGGCGTCGAACCGCAACTATTGGCGGACGGGTGCAATTGACAGCACACCTCAATTTATGGCCCCACTGTCTACCGGGCTACGTTGCGAACTGGCCCTACTGGATATGGCCTCATTTATATAGAAAATCAAATAAAAAATATAATTTGTGGGTAGTTCGATAATTAGCCCAGTATTATAACTGCCTCATTAGCTTATTGGTCCTGAGTGTGACTGCTACGCTAGAGGTCCTGGGTTCAATTCCCAGGTCGAGCAGTGTTATTGGGTTTTTCTATGAAATTCCCAGTAGCAGCTCGGCGTTTGGAATTTGTGCCCGGTTAATGGCAATAGGCTCGCCCCCTATTACATCGGACCTAACCTAAACATACCGGCGAACTGTGGGTGTACAAGTACATAATATTAAGTACGTCTCTGCCTTATCCTTCGGGGAATACAGGCATGATGGTATGATAAGTTATAAAGCCATCGGTCCCGGTTGTCATACGAACATCTATGACAATTGTTAGTGGTAGTCAGAAGCCCAAGAAAGCCTGACAACCAGTCTATCCTCCGAATATCGGTATTTGTCTTAATGCATTTTGCATAAATTGTGTTACGGAGATCTGAAAGCTGAAAGGTCTAAAAAAGAAAATACAATATTTTAGTGATTGAATTTTTGATGTCTCTTCCAGAAAAGTTATTGACACAAACACCAGGCAGTATTTAATTAATTCTCGCATTGGAATAGTGTGAATTTCTGACTGCAACTGAAGTCAACGGTTATTTTGTTTTGTCGTTTTAATTAATGAATAGTCGTCTATCGGGGTGCGATATTAATCACTTATAGGTAGTTATGAAGATTATAGTTTTATGAAATTACTTGCTGTTCCCTGGATTCACTCGCATTCTAAAAGAACTTTGAAGACAAAAGGTGTCCAATCAAATCTCCAATCCCCCCTATGAATAAAATACAATACTTATGTATAGCCACCATTACAGATTTATGCAAAATTCAAAACCAATTTTCGCTTAAAGTATTAATTGAAATTTAATGGTGTTTGAACATAGAATTTTCAAACCATTACCTCAAAGTTTGCGATCATCATTTCACAATAAATCGCTCTCGAATTCTAGTACTTAAGTGTAGGTATACCTAATATTTATGTTCATGACTGTACACCCAAAATTCGCTGGTATGTTTAGGTCGCATGTATTAGGGAGCAAGCCTATTGCCATTAACCGGGTACAAATCGCTAATCTGCTACTAAAAGTTCCATACAAAAGCCCTAATAACAATTTGCTCAACTTGGATATCTGACCTAGAAGAACTAGTTCACACTAGGTTTATTTTCACCAAATCGATTTGACGCATCGATCTTTGGTCGATACGTAAAATCGATTCTTAGAATTAGAACTCATACTTAGGCCTCAGGGCTTCTAACGTCGCGCTTATGAATCGAGCAGTCTACGCTGGGCTGGCTCGACCGGAGTGATACCACGGCCTCACAGAAAACCGGCTTGAAACAACGCTTGCGTTGTGTTCCGCCGAGTGAGTGAGGTTACCGGAGTCCCAAACCCTTTTAAAAGGCGGGCAACGCACTAGTGACTCCTCTGGTGTTGCGGGTAATCGCTTACCATCAGGTGATCCGTCTGCCCGTTTGGTTCCCTATCCCATAAAAAAAAAAATGTAAAATTCCTGAAATTTTACTCGACCGAGAAATAACCGTATTTATAACACTAAATAATCGAGAAATTACTCCTCTCTAATTCAAAAACTTAACCAATATTTTTCCGTTATCGTTCAAAAATAATTTATAATTTAATTAATCAAGACCACCCCACGGCTATCTATCCTCAAGCCGAATAAAAAAATGCTCTCAGCAGAATCCGTGGATGAATAAATCATTTGCTAAGATAACCAACAAAATAATTAGGTGCGACGCTTTGCAGTGCCTTTTTTCTTAATTAAAAATAAATATCAAATGAAGACGTAATCAGGAGGATGGAGGATGGAGTTCGATACCTTTGTTAATGAAATTGGTAGGTGCGAATTTATCTGGTTGAGGTGTTCCGTAGAAAAAATATATTCGTCTTGTTTTTGTACTAGTGAAGAATGTTACACCTTCCTACTATTTTAAAAGATTTGGATGGAGTTTCTTGGCGTATACTTATCAGTAAGATCAACTTTTACAAAACTGCCACATTAGCATAGCGATCCTGAGCGCAACTGCTACGCTAGAGGTCCACAGCTCGATTCCCAGGTTGAGCAGTGTTATTGAATTTTTCTATCAAATTCTCAGGAGCAGCACGGATATTTGCCCGGTTAATGGCAATAAGCTCCCCCCTATTACATGGGACCTAAACATACCGAGGAACTGTGAGTGTATATAAGCACGCCTCTGCCTAACCCTTCGGGTAATACAGGCGTGATGGTATGGTTATGTTATGTATGTTTACAAAACGTGCCACTAGAATCATAATGTTTCATAAATTCTCTTTAAAGCTCATTTGAAATAAAAAAAATCAACTTTGAACCAACTTCAAAAAAGAAGGATTCGTTGCAATGTTTTAATATTTATTCATTTCATACATCGCAAAAACACATTGCAAGATATTTTAATATGTCTACCGCACCGGCATTTAAAAATGAAGCGTTAAGATAAGCGTCCCCAATGAAACGTAACATTTCTTTTTTTGTTTAGCAGAACCCTAAATATAAAATCGCACCTTAGGCGAGTCGCCATTTTGAAATTGATTTTTCATTAAGAATACTAACGAACTTAGGGAGGATTGAGATGTTGTATTTTTTATCTTAATTTTCATCTGTAAACAGAGTTGGAACTGCAGTGTTTGATGTTGTGTTTGTATAAATACTTTATGTATTTATAAATACGAGTTCCCTCGATCTCCTGCATAAATTAACATATACAGATAAAAAAAACACTCATAAGTATATTTTTGATAGCAGATACCATAGTGATATATCTTCTCTTCTTTTCTTCTCTTCTCTACTATTATAAAATTGACAAAAAGCTGTGTCTGTACATTGAAGATATTTAAAAAAAACAAGTGGGTTAGGGTATGTAAAGCCCGCCGAACCCAAAAATGTGATTTTTAAAATTCTTGTCTGTATGTCTGTTTGTTACGGGTTGGCGCAAAAACTACTGAATAGATTTAAATTTTGTTATCACTCTTAGAAAGTATATGCTTCAACTTAAAAACTGGTGAACTTTTTATCTCAATTAATTGAACGGATCCTGAGATACAGCTTGATCTCTCTGCTGTATATAGACCCATACAAAATAGAGATCATCAATACTGGTTATCCATTTTTACTCCTGATATAGCTTCACGTGAGCGAAACCGCGGGCAGAGGCTAGTAAATCATATTTTTTTAAATGTATAGGTATAGATGTTGCTCTCCCTCAGAGAAGTAAAGTTACCAACACAGCTCAAAGAATTAGCAAGTTGAAGTGACAATGGGCCGGTCACATCAGCTGGAGAACCGACAATCGCTAGAGCAAATGAGTTCTCGAGTGGAGACCGCGACTAGGCAAACGTAGTGTAGGGCGCCCACTGGCCAGGTGGAGTGACGATTTGCGGAAGGCAGCTGGCAGTGACTAGTTAAGGAAAGCCGAAGATCGGGCTCTGTGGCGCTCACTAGGAGAGGCCTTCGTCCAGCAGTAGAAGAATATAGTGTAATGATGATGATATAGATGAAAAATACGATATAAGAATTGCCTCAGTGTGCGGTTTCTTAGATAAAATCTTACGTTCAATTTCCAGATTGAGCAATGTGTTTTTGGGTTTTTTATGAAATTCTTAGTAGATAGTAGCAGCTCTTAGTTTGGATTTGTGATTACATTTAATAACAAGGCTTGCCCTCTATTAGGTACATGGGACGAAAAAAAGATTAAAATAAATTATAATACCTCCGTGAACCGATTTCACGGAGCGTAGTGCAGTTTCTACACCACAAGTTGTTCAATCCCTACATTTTTTATGGGATGGAGGGGCAAACGAGCTGACGGATCACCTGATGATAAGCGATTACCGCCGCCCATAACAACACATGGAACAAAACAATAAAATTGAACACTAAATTAACTATGTAACCGTTTTGTTAAGTCTACAGATATTTTTTAACAGCATAAGTATATATTCAGAGCGTACGTTGTTGCACGTCGGGCGGAGTCTGGAGCTTCGCTAGTCAAATGAATCAGATATGAATCTTTAATTTTCCAAATTTATTAAAACGCTAAGCGAACTCTGCGTTTAAACAGCAATATTTTTAACGACGGAGGTTAGGTATAGTGATGTGTATAGCAGTTGGAAAAAACTGTCGATATTTTTATTCGATTGACTTTTTGTATTCGATAAAAACGTCAATCGAATGCAAAAATAATCGAAAAATATAACATTATTAAAGAAAATTGCTCATTTTTCTATATTTTTGATTCGTTAAATCCTTAATATCACTGATTCCTTCCATGCAAGTCAGTATTTACATTATTTATTTTTCGAGAACTTGTTATTCTAATTTCACCATTAAAATAATATTAAATCAAGAAGATTTCGTTTGTGCGAGATAAACACTCGTATCGTACTTAGTTATGAAGTTAACAAGTACCCAACAAAAAACCTGATTTATCAAATTCAAATTAATCAAGGAAAATACAGTAAGTAATGAATGAATGACTATGACATCAATTGATCGTTCATTTAAAAATTTGCTCATCGATAAAAACGAAAGTCACGTACAGCGATGACTGCATCGACCATTCATTCACTATCACCCAATTATTTATTAACCTGTCCAAATGTCAACACTAAAACATGGCTGGCGCCACGCAATTAAATAACAATAAATGGCAATGAAACGATGACAGTATATTATAACGTGACATTATAAAAATGGAATGCTCATACGCACATTCTTATCGACAGTTGCGTCATTGGTTTAATGGTCGGGAGCGGGGGTGTTGAGCATGAGGCGTTGAGTTCGATTATTAAGTCAAGCAAAGTGAAAATGTGCGAGGTGAAGTGGGGCTATCTGTGAAATTCTATATTTTTCATAGAAACAACTTAATAAAAGTCACTGTATTTGATAGGCTGATAATAGGTGCATAGGTTCTATCTACGGTGGGCGTGCTACATTGTCTACCGCATCGTTACTTCACATAAGGTAAGATAGTGATGAAACACAAGTATATACAATATAAACATATGAAAATGACAGTTACTTAACACTCCATTTCCTATTACTCTGCACTATTATAATAAATGCATACAAATTGATATGTGCACGATAGTATTGGAATCAACATGACATCATCGCAGCTATGCAAACTGTTCATATGTAGTGATTCAATTATTCTATATTGATGTCAAATTGATTGCTCACACGGTCGCGTGTCGTGATAAATTTGACATTAGTTTACCGTTCATTTATTAGTGAACTGGTATTTTATGAAGTAACAGTTATTTTTGGTTGATATTGTTCTGGGGGAGGTGATAAGAAACCTTATTTATAATTTTAAATTCTTCTCTCTTCAAATAATAAGGTTTGAGAGGTTATGCCTAATAATAGTTAAATAACTAATAGCTACTTTTTTGATACAATGATGTTATTTATATTGCAATAATTAATTGTTGCTATAATTAATTAAAGGTTTGAAAAATAAATTATAATTACATTCATAATAACTATAAAGCAAAATATCGACACATCATATCGATATCCTCCCCATCCCTACAGTTGGTACGCGATAGGAAATTAAAATTTTCCTCTTCATTTAAAAAGAAGCAGTGCCTGAGGCTAACTCCTTAATGCGGTTCTACATCTATTTCAGAATATACCTACTTTAATACCCATCGATGTAGTCCCGACTTTATATACAATGTTTATGCATAGCTACTGGCGTAGGTACTGGCCGGTTTGTTTTACTTTTGAATTTGGAATGGAAAATTAGATAGTAGGTAGTCATTTTGTAGAGTAGGTAGGTATATTCCTCATTTAAATTAAGTTTTTAGGCAGAAAAACGTGATTATTTCCAAGTACCGACATTAATTTATTTACACGACATTGTTTAGGAGCTTAATGGTTCATGTAGCTGTACGTTTTTTTTTCAAGTTTTTTTTTTAATACTTAATACATATCAAGGAACGAGCTGTGGAGCCTTGACCGTCACCTACCGTGTACACTTGTAGATATGAACCTGAATTCTGTATACGTTTGGAGGTTTCGATGTCAAAACACAATGGGAAACTTCAACAGGAAAACATCTACACTTTAAAGATTGCGGCAGCGGCCTGAGCAAAGGAAGCTAGAAATTTTAGGTTGCCAACACAGCTCTTAAATAATAATGAGACCCGAAAAAAGTCCAAACATATGCTTAAACAATAAAAAAAAGTCACAAAGTCTTAGCAAGTCGTCTTAGACCCGGCAAACTTAAACGTTAACATAATTCAAGCATACAATTTGCGTCGAAAAAACGACATTCAAACATACGTTTGGTATACGGAACTTGGGAGAAATGCGCAGGTCTTATAGACTTTAGGACCTGGTAATAAGAACTAGTTTTGCTCTAAGAATGTATTTCTTTGAGTTGTTGGCTCAATTAATTTCTTGCGAGCCGTTTTTCGTTTTCAATACGGCTAGACCTGCATATACCTACGGATTTTTATAAGTTTTGGGACTCCGAGTTTCTGCAGTAGGTAGTGTGTTTTATAATACCTTCCTACATATTATTAGAAACTAGCTTATGCTCGCGCCTTCGCTCAACCAACAGTGATGATCTCTTCTTTGTATGGGTCTTTATACATTAGAGAGGTCAAGCTGTATCTCAGGTTCCGTTTGATTATTCGAGATGAGAAGTATACCAGTTCCTAAGTTGGAGCACATACTTTCTAACAATGATAGCAAAATTAAAATCTATTCAGTAGTATAATTTATATGATAGATGATAATGATATTATATTTCTGTAAATAGATCTTTTAAAGACACCTTTACAAGTGAATGATTTGCATTTTTTAAACTAGATGGCGCCGGCATTCCTGACATAGAAGAAACACTGGAACAAACTCAGAGTATAGGCTAGACATAGTCTTAGCTAAACTGTAAGCTACAAGGCAGGGCAATGTCCTTTTGAAGATTGAACCATGGCAGCTTTGGGTAGACCAGTCCCAGCCGACGGCACGCATGCATCAGTCATTGTGTAGCTCCGTGACCATAAACTAGGGAGCTCAACAACCTATCTCACGACGATACCATCGCGAAACATTTGCATAGGCCACATAAAATTCTCAAATTATGAAAGATTTACAATTTCGACAGTTTCACTCTGGATATTGATAAACCAAAAATTCACAATTTATTAATTTACTAGCCTTTGCCCGCGGCTTCGCTCACCTGAAGTTATAGTAGGATTAGAAATGGATTCTAAAAATAATTATAAAAAACCAACAGTGATGATCTATTCTTTGTATGGGCATATACATCAGAGAGGTCAAGCTGTATCCCAGGATCCGATTATTTAATTGTGATAAAAAGTTCACCAGTTTTTAAGTTGGACCATATTATTATACTTACTTTCTAACAGTGCTAACAAAATTAAAATCTATTTAGTAGTTTTTGCTCCAACCCGTAACAAACATAGTTTTTTTTACAATTTTATGAGATACATGTAATCTAGGGTTCCGCATTATAAAGCGAAAATGCATGGTGGTTCAGTAGGTGTCGGAGTGACGCGCGGTTGATTGAAGCTCGCTCGCTTCATTGCTTCGTAAGTGAAATTAGACATAGGAATGTTACAGAGTTGTTAATACGCCCCCTAGAATAACAATCGGAGTATTTAGCTGGACTTCAATTCTTTACAGTTAGTTCAGTAGCTTAGTCAGTTATAGGCACAGGGCTCCTCTCAGAGTAAGAGGAGTTAGGCTATAATCCACTACGCTAGTTTACTACGTTGATAAAAATCGCTTAGGTGTGCAGGTTTCCTTACGATGTTTCTAAGCAAGTGATAATTAAATATTAATAAAGTTATTTTAGTGAAGGAAAAATTCGACTCGCGGGTAGGATTCGAACCTGCATCTTCTGGTTCGATGGTCACCAGACGCTATGACCACTAAGCCACCGCGAGTCCCACCATCCATGTCGAAATTCGCCTTCACATTCCGAACTTACGTCTTAAAGGTGCCGTTAGTAACATCTATTGACAAGCATGCAGCCTCTTTTCGCCATCGTTCTACGCGACAACAGTTCCATCCCCATCATCTTGATGGCTGGCAGTCCATAACTGTGCGTTTCTCTAGAAACTTTCTGCCTCGCACAACAAAACTATGGAATGAACTGTCGCCTGCAGTATTTCCGGACCAATACGACCTTCAAACCTTCAAGAAAAGAGCGTACCCCCTTTTAAAAGGCCGGCAGCGCACTTGTGACTCCTCTGGTGCTCCATGGGCGGCGGTGATCGCTTACCATCAGGCGATCTGTCTGCTCGTTTGCCTGCTACCACATAAAAAAAAAGCATAGTTACTTTGCCTCTCAACCGACATGACTCACCTTACGGTTATTTCTATGTAGTACGATGCTTCCATACCTGTTAACTATCTTTTGGTGATTATTTTTTTTGCATTTTTCAAGGAAAAATTCGACTCCCAGGCAGGATGAAAAAGTGTCGTGCCATTTTTTTTTTTTTTTTTATGTTATAACAGGCAAACGAGCAGACGGATCGCCTGATGGTAAGCGATCACCGCCGCCCATGGACATCTGCAACACCAGAGGAGTCACAAGCCATTGATGTAGCCTACCTGTTTACTTTTGAAGTGGTGTTCTAACGGTCATATGGCCCACCAGTTCAGACGATTCATATTGAATAGGTCATCAATTAAATTAATAGCCCTGGAAAATATTAATTGAAATAAGTAATTTTCGAAAATATTCAAATAAAAATAAATAATTTTCTAGGTATTAATCACTCTATACACTTCTATCATTCGAAGACAAGCATCTTGGTAGATAATTTGATTTGTATTTAATTAAACATTGGCATCGATTTCCGACGACACCTCGAGGCCTGCCTACCCCTGATCGGAATTCTCGTTAACATTGACGGAGGTCCGTGTAGTTTGTCTGTTTGTTTAGATTATATATTGAAATCAGGGATGCCGATTGGGTTTGGAATATGTTGTGTATTTTGGTCAGGGAAGTTGGAGAAGAATGAGTTTTTTATTACAAAGACAATTTATTTTTTAATGTCTACGATGGATATACATCGCTTTGTTGCAATTTTGTTATTGATATGAATTCAACTATTTTAATTTTGGAAATATATCAAGATACAGGACGAGGGCTCGTGGTTAAGCAATAACTAAACTGTTCAACTTACTTACTTAATTATGGTTGAGCTACACGATGACTGATGCATGCTTGCCGTCAGTTAGGACTGGTCTAATCAAAGCTGCTATGGTTCTTTCCTCAAAAGGCCATTTCAGACATTGCCCTGCATTGTCCCACTCACATTATTTGCATTATTTTATGTCTGGACTTTAAAAGAGACCATGATTCTCTGAGTTTGTTTCGGCGTTTCTTCTCAGAGGTCGTCAGTTAGGAAATGCCGAAGCCATCTAGCTATAAAAAAAAAAACAAACCATTGACTTGTAAAAGTGTCTCTAATCTATCATTTCATCATATCATTTCATCATTTCATTTCATCATTTCATTTCATTTCAACTGATCTGCAAGGTTAAGCTGCGCCTGCTGCGGTCAGTGTGTGGATGGGTGACCTTTGATAACACATCGAGACTCCTCCGTACTCTGGAGAGCACGTAAAGCCATCGGTCCCGATTGTCATACGAACATCTTTGACAATTGTTAGTGGTAGTCAGAAGGCCAAAAAAGCCTGACAACCAGCCTATCCTCCGAATATTGGGTTGCGGAGGTCTGATGGTAGTCGCTTCGTGTAAAATACTGATATTCAGCCGCATCTGGTTAGACTGGAAACCGACCCCAACATATTTGGGAAAAGACGAGCAGAGCAGGATGGTCAAGATATGGAAAGTAATATATTATATATTTTTTCTCTCATTACCTAATAACTGCCTCATTAGCCAAGTGGTCCTGAGCGCGACTGCTACGCTAGAGGTCCTGGGTTCGTTTCCCAGGTCGAGCAAATTGTTATTGGGTTTACTGGTTTCTGACACTTACGCGAATATTAGACATTGAAATAAAACTATTTTTTACGGATTTTATCACGTTGTATTAAATTTTATTTATCACTAATAATTAACAAAAATGTAAGGTAGCTGTTAGTAATTTTAACATTAAGACGGCCAACACCTCGGTCTACCCGTGACCATGGATGCTGTAAAGGATCCGAAACGTCGGGAATTAAATAAAATTTAATACAACGCGATAAAATCCGTAAAAAATAGTTTTATTTCAATGTTATTGGGTTTTTCTATGAAATTCCCAGTAGCAGCTCGGAGTTAGGAATTTGTGCCCGGTTAATGACAATATGCTCCCCCCTTATTACATGGGACCTAAACATACCGGCGAACTGTGGGTGTACATTAGTACGCCTCTGCCTAAAACTTCGGGGAATACAGGCGTGATGGTATGTAATGTTATATAATATTTTTTCTAATCGTACAATTACTTCCACCTGTTTTTCTTCAAATCGCCTTATGGCAACACCACTACCTTAATAAACTATGGGCCCACTAAGCCAGACTGCTGCCTACCCCTAAATCATATATTAGCGGCAAAATGAGACTAATGCGAGACTTATAATCAAAGAAAGAAATTTCTGGCTGGCCACACGTGATACTAAGGTATAGGCTATATTGGGGAAGCGTTAGCGGAAAATTATAATCACACAAATAAATTAAATTAAATTATAATTATTATACATTAACAAATCCTTAGTTAATCGATAAAATTGAAGAGTTTGTTTGTTTGTTTGTTTACTTGAACGCGCTAATCTCGGGAACTACTGGTCTGATTTGAAAAATTATTTCAGTGTTAGAAAGTCCATTTATTGAGGAAAGCTATAGGCTATTTATCATCACGCTACGCGGACGAAGTCGCGGGCAGAAGCTAGTGTATAATAAAACATTGCCCCACACTAGGATGTTCTCCTGTATCGTGAGTGCTTTTTACAAATACAGACATCACAGACGCCCAGATCCGAAACAACTACTTGTAGTTCATACAAATATTTGCTCCGTGTGATAGAACCCGCAACACGTGTCGCAGAATCCGATCGCACAACCGCTACGCCAAACATCTCGTCAAAAAAAAAATGTGTTCAATAACTATGTAATTATTAAAATTCATCTATTTGGACTAGGCATTGATCGTTTCGAACAACAAATTACAATAAAATATAAAAGTCTCTACTTACATAATTATACAATACATTGTAACACAGGCCGTATTCTTGATGAATTTATTAATGCTAAGTACTAGCAAACCTCCCGCGGTTTCACCCAAGCTGCACCGTTCCTAAGAGTCGTAGGGTTATGTCAAATAGCTTAAAACGTTCCTCTTGAATCACTTTATCTACAAAAAAAAAACCGAATCAAAACCCGTTGCGTAGTTCTAAAGATCTAAGCATACATAGGGACAGACGGACAGCGGGAAGCGAAGCGATTTGATGATAACACATGATTAATATAATAGAGAAAGAGTATCGCTAATCTTCCCGCTACCGCCTATGTCCATGCTCGGCTCCTAAAATAAAGGGGAGGATGTACCAGGGTGGACATGAAAGCGTTAAGTGCTCCTTTTGCTCATCGAATCCCATTTACGCCGGACCTCCCCGCGATAAATAAGATTATGTTCGGTTACATGTTATTTCTGGTTTTCTTACGGCCTCCCAGTAATGGTGTTACTTAGTTTTTGACTTATTTAATGGTGTTTTCTGGTTATGGGATATCAAAGGGAATTAATGGCGATTTGATCCGCTCTATATCTCTCTTAGAGATTCTTTTTGGTCACATTTCGGTTAACAGTGACAGCGTTTGTCAGACACATTATTATGATTAAAAACTACCACAACTATGTAAGTCTTTTAAATGCCAATTCGTGTTTGAACGACCGTAGTCACATAGAACTAGCAGCCAGTTATATATAAGTTAGCTTACTTTTCTTAAACATTAAAGTTTAAGAAAAAAAAATAATAATAATAACATCACTTACCAATGACGAATGACGAATTCTTCAATGACGTTTCTCCAATTCTGTGTCATCTGGAAATAAAAATGACGTTATTAGTTTCCTATCATAAACCGCTTGGAGCAGCTTGGAGTTTGGAATTTGTGCCCGGTAAATGGCAATAGGCTCGCCCCCTATTACATGGGACCTAAACATGCTGGCGGACTGTGGGTGTACATTAGTACGCCTCTGCCTAACCCTTCGGGGAATACAGTCGTGATGGTATGTTATGTTATTTTAATTCATTCAATGTGGTTCCGCCTTACTCTAAATCACATTTTTTTTTTTATCTGGAAACCTTCAACTTTATAGTCACTGAATACAATTAAACTATTAATTACACTCAACACGGGCAGAATAGTCGACAACGACCCAATTGATATCAAGAAGGAAAAAAATACCCTATCACGTGGCAATGGGCGTGACTTTAGGGCAAAAGAAGGCTATTGAAACATTTTTCACGTGGGAGAGCCATGCTTCGGCACGAATGGGCCGGTTCGACCGGAGTAATACCACGGCCTCACAGAAAACCGGCGTGAAACAACGCGTGCGTTGTGTTTCGCCGAGTGAGTGAGGTTACCGGAGGCCCAAACCCTTTTAAAAGGCGGGTAACGCGCTTGTGACTCCTCTGGTGTTGCGGGTGTCCATGGGGGGCGGTTATCGCTTACCATCAGGTGATCCGTCTGCTCGTTTGCTCCCCTATCCAATAAATTAAAAAAAAATACTCTGCCGTCTTCTCAAGTGGCAGATGATCCATGCGGGTTTTCTGCACACCAACAAAACATTACTAAATCTATAAGTATTAATATAAAGCTGAAGAGTTTGTTTGTTTGTTTGCTTGAACACGCTAATCTCAGGAACTACTGGTCCGATTTGAAAAAATATTTCAGTGTTAGACAGCCTATTTATAGGCTATATATCATCACTACGCGGACAAAGTCGCGGGCAGAAGCTAGTTATAAGATAAAATATTTTCAGTAAGAATTAAAATGCTTACTCCTTCATAAAATACACATCAAATAACATTCAAGTAATATTTTAATCTAGGTACACACACAAAAATAATTACGAATACAGCTTTAATAACGTAGTAGCACAAATGATTTAAATTTAGGAAACATTGCAAGCGAATAATCTAAAAGCCATAAGCTTCAGACGAAAAATAGTCTCGTATTCACGAGTGCACGCGGAATGGAATGATATAAAGCTTGGTGTACATTATTGATAATTGCCTAGTGTTTAAATTAGTAATTTATTTGTATATAAGTTTTAGCAATATAATCTAGTTATTCTAGTAGTTTCTAATAAAGTTCTGTAATTAAGTAATTCAGGATTTTTTTGTTATTGTAAAATGATAAAAAACATACAAATAATCGAATCATAAGAGGCAACCGCAGCGTATAGTCGCCAGCAATGCCAAGAGTATCTTAGCTACAGTCAAGTCTCATATGCTCAGTAATTTCACGGGATTTATTCACCTTTAAATTGGAATTTAGTGATGCTAGTATATGATTGCTTAGCGGCTTATTTGGAAAGGCGATGGTATCACCCCAAGAGAACTGCAATAAATCATAGGAAAACCAATACAAATAAAACAACTGGCATTAAACTACATTAGGTCAATTATAGAACACTGATTATCTGAAACACAATTGAATTCAAAAAAATGTGCGAATAAGATGCAAGTTTAAGATTTTGTTTACTTTTTATGTTTTATATTTACTTTTTATTGTTTTTATTCAAATACCTACTTGCAATGTTCATAAATGTAACCAGAGGTAGGCGTTAACTAGCTGCGACACAGTTTATACTATTGCAGCTGATCCTGTACGGTTGTAAATATTTTTCAAATAAACATTTATTCCAACTAGGTAACTAGTAATTTTCTAGCTAGGTCATCTGATATTCTAAACATGTTTTGTTACTCAATTAAATGTAAACTATTCATAACTTGCTATCTTAATTTGTAACAGACTGTATCATTCTTTTTTTGAAATATCAATAAATAATAGTAATTTTCCTAGTAGTTTTCCGCTGTTGTGTGCCACGCTTTATCTAAAACCAAACACTAATCCTTCTATATACACATTAACAGATCTCTAAAGTGCGATTCGTACAGTCGTGCGGGGATTTTCTCTATACCGGCTGCACCCAATCTCCTCTTTGAAAATATATTTAATAATTTAATTGAATATCTGATAATTTCTGTCTGAGTTAATTATTTTTTAGTTATTTTTTTACATTTCGCTTTACGCTAAAATTTTACGGATTTTATTGCGGACCTACATAATATTCCTTTCCATTATTAACTCCTGTATTCCACGAATTCATTAAATTATTAAATATAATAATAAATAAAATATTATTTATTTTATTTATTATTATATTTAATAATTTAATTGAATATCTGATAATTTCTGTCTGAGTTAATTATTTTTTAGTTATTTTTTTACATTTCGCTTTACGCTAAAATTTTACGGATTTTATTGCGGACCTACATAATATTCCTTTCCATTATTAACTCCTGTATTCCACGAAGGGTAAGGCAGAGGTATACTAATGTACACTTATACATGTAGTTTAAGGTCCCATGTAATAGTGGAACAGCCTATTGCCATTAACCAGGGTAATGCTGAGGATTGTATAAAAAACCCCAATAACACTCCTCGACCTGGGTATCGAAGCCCAGACCTTTAGCGTTTAGGACTACAAGATTAATGAGGTAGCTAAAAATATTAATAACCTGACAATATTAGTATTATCTTTTTGTATTTTTTTGCATTTTCCATGCTAAGTTACTTACCTATTTTAGTAAAGGAAAAATACTCCAGAAGTCATAGGCGTCTGCGCTATGACCTCAGGTGTAATGAACCAGAAGACGCAGGTTCGAATCCTGTCCGTGGTAGAACTTTTCCTGAACTAAAATAACAACATAATTATTACATAGCTACATCCGAACATCCAAATCGATAGGACACCGCGCCATTTATTTTCCCTTACTCCGGGAAAGTGGCAAAAAATACCCGACAGAACAATATCCCATCAATTCTAATATCCCACATCATTACACCCACATATCGGAAAGAGGGCCTTATTAACTTATTAGAAATTACTGCTGCACGACACAGGCGATAATAGACCTTAATGTTTAACAGTATAAGAGAAATTGAGACGATATTCCGATGGTAGCAGTCAGCAGTTTATGTAGCATGCTGTTCTTATTACGTGTATTGAGTATCTGTTATACTAGAAGTGATATGAGATGCTTAGAAAAAATATTTTGGCCCTTTGATCAATGCTCACTACGATGTCATAATGTAATCACATAAGATCAATCTACGACCAACATTGTATCTTCTTGGATAAATTTTTGTGGTGAGAAATAAACAATTTATTTATTTGTATTTTCTACTGTCTCATCGATTTGGAAGGGCTGAGTTTTTTTATAGTTTTTTTTTTAAATTAAATTAATCGTAAAATTAGGACCGCAACTGAGGAGGAACTGGCTCTCATGTGTGCGTGCTAGAACTGAGAACTAAGGACTTAAAGGCGAACTAAGGACCGAACTAAGGACTTAAAGGCGTAATTGTCGCGTTTATAACATTGGCCAGCGGCTGCTACGATAGAGGTCCTGGGTTCAATTCCCAGGTCGAGTAATTTATTACTGGGTTTTTCTATGAAATCCTCAGTAGCAACTCAGAGATTTCTATCCGGTTATTGGCAATGGGCTCGCCCCCTATTACGTGGGACCTAAACATACCTTCTGGCGAACTGTGGGTGTGCATTTGTACACTCTTGCCTAACCCTTCGGGGAATACAGGAAATGAAATGAAATGATACTTATTTCTGTAAATAAGATCATTAGAGACACTTTTACAAGTCAAGTCAAGTCAAGTCAAGTCAACTTTTACAAGACAAGTCAATGGTTTTTTTTATAGCTAGATGGCTTCGGCATTTCCTAACTGACGATCTCTGAGAAGAAACACCAAAACATACTCAGAGAATCATAGTCTCTTTTAAAGTCCAGACATAAAATAATGCAAATAATGTGAGTGGGACAATGCAGGGCAATGTCTGAAATGGCCTTTTGAGGAAAGAACCATAGCAGCTTTGAGTAGACCAGTCCTAACTGACGGTGAGCATGCATCAGTCATCGTGTAGCTCAACCATAATTAAGGGAGCTCAACGACTCGTCGCACGACAATACCAGATCAGTAGGACATTCGTGTAGGTCGTATGACAATATATACAGGCGTAACATAGTGAAAGAGACTGAGCCTAAAAAAATATCTCATTATCTTTTTGTGTTTTTTTTTTGCATTTTTCTTGCTAAGATTATAAATTTATTTTAGTGAAGGAAAAATTCGACTGGAAAAATTTACTGACGTCACCTATAAGACGTGAGTTCAGAATGTGAAGGCAAATTTCGACATGGCAGGTAGGACTCGCGGTGGCTTAGTGGTCATAGCGTCTGGTGTATCAAACCAGAAGACGCAGGTTCGAATCCTGCCTGCGAGACGAATTTTTCCTTCACTAAAATAAAAAAATATATCTCATAATCGCAGTCACTTCCAGTCTTCCTACATCTGTATGTACGTGTATTTGTATTCTGTTATTGCTTACTATCTACACACCACACTCCTTGCTAATGGTATTTCTTTGCCATCGATGCCATTTTATGGGACATGTGTGGTGTTATTTTGGTAATTATTAATCTCATACTTGTTATAATTTTCTCTGGCTTATACAAAAAGCTTACTAGCAATGTGGGTCGCACATTAATCACTAGTATTCTTGTTAACCCTTAGCTTATCAAGCTAAATGCTTGTGTTACGAGTGGGTTCACGTCGGTAGTGCAATGGGTGGGTTTCGAACCGGCAACCACATGATCGCAAGTTCGACGCCCTAGCCATTAGGCTATCGCCGCTTCAAGTTTAAGTCCCATGTATTTGGCGAAGCTTTTGCCATTAACCGGGCACAAATTCCAAATCCCGAGCTACTGCTGAGAATTGCAAAATCGAACCCAAGACCTTTAGCGTAAATAATCTAACAAAATCATTACTACATTGCTACATTACTTCTGAGAATACAATAAAACTACTCCACCTGGCAATAGAACCCCGGAATTCTAGCATAGCAACTTAGGACCACTAGACTAAATTAGACAATTGCAAAAAATGCAGTGATTTTTCTAGAGAACTCAATTGAATTATAGCTCAACTTTCACAGCGCAGCACTGATTTTTATAACCTGAATCGTCTTTGGCACTGAATCCAGAAAATCCAGAAGCCAATATCTCCTAATATCGTCCACAAACACCAATAATCGAAGACGGGCACCCGACAGCATCCCTTAATAACCACCCTCGGTAAAGGAAGGAAGCCTGCATTAATTTATGTCTCAGACAGTAATGATACCACAGTCGATTATAACGTTATTGGAAAATATTGGAATAGCCCCCCGTGGGATGAAATGGATGGCGCATATTGTAGCTTTGTGTTTGTTAGTTTACGTCTATGATTTTGGAAGTTGTAGGTAGGTACAGTAAACATTTTTTTATGGAATAGGGGGGCAAACGAGCAGACGGATCACCTGATGGTAAGCGATAACCGCCGCTCTTGGACACCCGCAACACCAGAGGAGTCGCAAGTGCGTTGCCCGCCTTTTAAAAGGGTTTGAGCCTCCTGTAACCTCACTCACTCGGCGAAACACAACGCAAGCGTTGTTTCACGCCGGTTTTCTGTGAGGCCGTGATATCACTCCGGTCGAGCCGGCCCATTCGTGCCGAAGGATGGCTCCCCTACGTGAGTAACATTACCTAAAATAGTGAAATAATGCATTTCATTTTTACGCGTAAACAAATCAAGATTTATCAAGTACTAGCGACCCGCCCGCGGTTTCACCCGCGCTGCCCCGGTCCTAAGAGTCATAGCGTGATGTTAAATAGTTTAAAACCTTCCTCTTAAATCACTCTATCTATTAAAAAAAACCGCATCCTAATCCGTTGCGTAGTTTAGAAGATCTAAGCATACATAGGGACAGACAGCGGGAAACGACTTTGTTTTATAATAAGTAGTGATTTGATTATCTAGATTTTTCTAGTGATTGCATATTCGTAAATATAAAGTGCATACAAATGATAGTAGTAATATAGAGCTCTTTAAAAAGTGTGGTTTACAAGAATCAGTTTAGTTAATATAAATAACATAACATAACATAACATACCATCACGCCTGTATTCCCCGAAGGGTTAGGCAGAGGGGTACTCATGTACACCCACAGTTCACCGGTATGTTTAGGTCCCATGTAATAGGGGGCGAGCCTATTGCCATTCACCGAGCTCAAATTCCTAACTCCGAGCTGCTACTGGGAATTTCATAGAAAAACCCAATAACACTTTGCTCGACCTGGGAATCGAACCCAGGACCTCAAGCAAGTTACTTTGCCTCTCAACTGACATGACTTAACTTACGGTTAGTTCTATGTCGCACAATGCTACCATACTTAGGTACCTATTAACTTTCTTTTTGTGATTTTTTTGCATTTTTCATGCTAAGAATATAAAGTTATTTTTCATGGCAGGTGGGGGTTTATAATCTTAGCATGAAAAATGCAAAAAAACACAAAAAGATAGTTCATCACACTTTGGTCAACCTAAGATCTCAGAGTCAGAAGCAGGACCCAATATTCAAATAAAATAGACAACAATGCGTTTCAAAATCATCTGATAGTTACTTTTGTGCCCAGCACCTTGTCGTGGCCGGTGACCCAAATAAGTGGGGTAACCCGATACTGTCTGTATCTTTTGTCCAGCGCTGAACTATTCAAACATTGTGAATATGACTACCGATGTATGACCGATGCGGAGTGTGGACTGTTCTTGTTTTATTGAATGGATGCTTAGATTGCTATAAGTACCTGTTTTATATATAGGTTGATGTTTTTACGAGCTTTTTTTAGTAGCGACAGCTATTATGATTAGATTCTTTAAGTCCTCAACTAACTGCTTCAATAGCCAAGTGGTCCTGACCGCGACTGCTACGCTAGAGGTCCTGGGTTCGATTCCCAGGTCGAGCAAAGTGTTATTGGGTTTTTCTATGAAATTCCCAGTAGCAGCTCGGAGTTAGGAATTTGTGCCCGGTTAATGGCAATAGGCTCGCCCCCTATTACATGGGACCTAAACATACCGGCGAACTGTGGGTGTACATTAGTACGCCTCTGCCTAACCCTTCGGGGAATACAGGCGTGATGGTATATATTCTTTAAGTCCACTTTTACCAAGCAAACCACCGAAATGTGGAATGCGCTTCCCGAGTGGGTCTTCCCCGATAGATATAATCTGGGTGTCTTAAAATCACGAGTGAATCGGTTTCTTTTAAGCAAGTGCGCTCCATCATATGCGATCAAGCGTGAACCTATCTATCTATACTAATATATAAAGCTGAAGAGTTTGTTTGTTTGTTTGTTTGTTTGTTTGTTTGTTTGTTTGTTTGTTTGCTTGAACGCGCTAATCTCAGGAACTACTGGTTCGATTTGAAAAATTCTTTCAGTGTTAGATAGCTCATTTATCGAGGAAGGCTATAGGCTATATATCATCACGCTAAGACCAATAGGAGCGGAGCATCAATGAAGAATGTTTCAAAATCGGGGATTTTTCATTTTGAGAGCTTCCGATGCGTGCGCTGCATAAACGGTTAAAGTTTCGCAAAAATCATATACGACAGAATTGTTCCTCTTTAAAAGTTCTAAAAAAAAGTCCGGACAGCATATGTCTATCCTTTAAGGTTGGCTCACTATAACCTTTTTTATGCTAACTTTGTTCTAAAATTCCAAATGCATTATTTGCGAAGGTGTTTTTATAAACATGATATTAATCTTCATTAGCCAAGTGGTCCTGAGCGCGACTGCTACGCTAGAGGTCGGTCCTGGGTTCGATTCCCAGGTCGAGCAGTGTTATTGGGTTTTTTCTATGAAATTCCCAGTCGCAGCTCGGAGTTAGGAATTTGGCAATAGGCTGGCTCCCTATTACAAGGGACCTAAACATACCGGCGAACTGTGGGTGTACATTAGTACGCCTCTGCCTAACCGTTCGGCGAATACAGGCGTGATGGTATGTTATGTTATGTTATATTAAACCTTATCCAAATAAATACGTTATTCATCAGCCTTTAGAACGTTTGTTTTGGACCCAACAAACGCTCTAAGGACATATCCTCATTTAGCGTTCTTTTATTATTCCTGTTCCCGTGACATATTTTACTAAAGTTCCGCTCGGATACTCAATACTCAATTATGAACTAACAATATTGGCTATATACTACAAGCCGCTGAAGGGGATCATCATCTTCTTACCACCAGTCAAGTGCCACCTGCCAAGTTTGCCTCAACGCGATAATCTCAGGAACTATTGGTCCGATTAGAAAAAATCTTTCGGTGTTAGATAGTCCATTTATTGAGGAAGGCTATAGGCTATCATCCCGCTAAGACTAAGTAACTATTCCACGCGGACGAAGTCGCGGGCGGAAGCTAGTACTAATATATAGAGCTGAAGAGTTTGTTTGTTTGTTTGCTTGAACGCGCTAATCTCAGGAACTACTGGTCCGATTTGAAAAATTATTTCAGTGTTAGATAGCCTATTTATTGAGGAAGGCTATAGGCTATATATCATCACGCTAACGCGGACAAAGTCACCGGTAGAAGCTTTCAAGGATAAAAAAATAAAATATATATTAATACCTGCATCATTATCTTAGTGCGCCGCAGGAACCGAGGAAGACCAAGAAACGGGCTCTTACGCGCCAAAGTCGAAACACACCAAGGTGATTTACGACAGAATCCAACGTAAGAGGAGGATACCGGAGGCCCAAACCATTTTAAAAGGCAGGCGACTCCTCTTGTGTTGCAGGTGTCCATGGGCGGCGGTAATCGCTTACCATCAGGCAATCCATCTGCTCGTTTGCCGCCCAATCCCATAAAAAAAGTGTGGTTGCCAGTCAGTCAGACCATACAAGGTCATACATACATACATACATAATCAACCCATTATATGTCCCACTGCTGGGCGCGGGTCTCCTCTCACAATGTGAGGGATTAGGCTATAGTCCACCACGCTAGCCTATTGCTGGTTGGCAGACTTCACACGCCGTCGAGAAAATCTCTCAGACGTGCAGGTTTCTTCACGATGTTTTCCTTCACCGTATAAGCGCGTGATAATTAACTATTAATACGCACATAGCTTTGAAAAGTCTGAGGTGGTCTTGGATTTGAACTCGAGACCTTTGACTTGGCAGTCAAATGGCCATATCAATAGGCTATCACGGCTTGCAAGCGGCTTGCGGCTTACAAGGTCGTAACACCGAGCAAGTCCTTACATTTTGTTAATTATTAGTGATCCGATTCACGCAGAACGAGCTCACCGTATCCTTTGGTCTTGCAGTTTTGGGCTTGTCGATTATGTTTGTTATACCATCAACGTGGGTGTTAAAAAGCCTCCGAGTAGAGTTCCTCCGTTGTTAAAAAGTTTTATGTAAAAGAAAAAGAGTGTTGTTTTTCCGAGAAATTCCCCTTCTGCGTAACTCCTTTCTGTATACCTTTTCATTGCATTAACACGACTTCTTATTGTCGACAGCAAGTTCATTATTTTGATTGTTTAAGTAACTTTATTGTTATTATGAAGCTTAAAAACAATGGCAAAAATTCCCTTCTTTCTGTAAAGGTATGTTACGGGTTGATTTTTTTCATTTGTAAATAGGTATACTGATTTCTGATACTTACGCGAGTCTAGCCGTGACTATGGATGCTGTAAAGGACTCGAAACCATTCAAAAATCCATAAAAAGTATATTGAAATAAAAAAAAAATACGGATTCTATCGCGTTATATTAGTACAAATCAAATCCCGACGTTTTGGACCCTTTACAGCGTCCATGGTCATGGGTCTGCCCATTGTTTTATTTAAATACTAGCTTCATAATTGTGTCCGACCTAGATAAAAAGTAGCCTATGTGTTATTCCAGGCTATAATCTATTCCAGTGCCAAATTTTATCTAGATCCGTTCAGCCGTTTTGGCGTAAAAGAGTAACAAACAGTCATTCATACTCACAAACTTTCGCATTTATAATATTAGTAGGATGTCTAATATTCGCGTAAGCTTCAGAAATCAGTATCCATAAAAAGTAGTTTAATTTCATTGTAAATAGGTAGTTTAATTATTAATTTTATTAAATATTAATATACATCACGCATATATGCCACGAAGAGTTAGGAAAAGGTGTGTCTACCTACTAACACAATTCTTCTATCACTGTTCGTTGGTATACTTAAGTCTCATGTAATAAGAGGCGATCCTATTGCAATTAATAGGCCACAAATCTAAACTCCGTGCTGCTACTGAGTATTTCATAGAAAAACGGAATAGCACATTGCTCGGCCTGGGAATCGAACTAAGGAACCGTAGCGTATTGGTCGCGCTTAAGACCACTAGACCAATGAGGAGTTTGTCATTAAAATTAAAAATAAATCGGACAAAAAATACTTTAATTCTCTCTCCCGTAAAGTTGCTTTTTCCACCGTCGAATATACCTAAGTAGAAAAAAAAAACATTCGAAGAACACATAACACTTTTTTTTTTAAAAACCCTTATAACCCTTCACTAGGGAAGGGACTTCATAATTCGTCGGGAATAAAATAATATCGATATACAACGCGACAAAATCCGTAAAAAAATTAATGAATCTATTTTTTACTTTCTAATCTACACTAATATATAAAGCTGAAGAGTTTGTTTGTTTGTTTACTTGTTTGCTAGAACGCGTTAATCTCAGGAACTACTGGTCCGATTTGAAAAATTCTTTTAGTATTAGATAGCCCATTTATTGAGGAAGGCTTTAGGCTATATATCATCACGCTAAGACGAAGTAACTGTCCCACGCGGACGAAGTCGCTGGCAGAAGCTAGTGTCAGAGTAAGAAATCAGTAAATTACAACAGCCTGTACATAAGCGGGTCACATCGCCGATTGTGCGCTTGTCACACGACACGCGAGCATTGTCCGCGCCCGTCATCGTGACGCTTGACACCGCCATTGTGGTGGCCCCGCTTGGCCGCTCGTACATCGGAGACGGGAGGCTTCCGTCCAATGTGGTCTGAGTATAGAATTAGGTTCGATTTTTACTGTGGTTGATGGCACGTGTGCGCTCTGGACCATTTTACACATGCACGCACGCACACATCCAAGTAAGGTGCTATACAATAAACAGTATCCATCCTCGCGACTTTATTTTCCGATGAGTGAGGCAGAGGTGTACATATTTCGCCGTTATGCAAAATTCCCGTTATGCACAGTTCGCTATTATGCACAATTCGCCGTTATGCACTGCTCGCTATCAAGCACAATTACCGTTATGCACAGTTCGCTATTATGCACAATCCGCTATTATGCACAATTCGCCGTTATGCACTGCTCGCTATCAAGCACAATTACCGTTATGCACAGTTCGCTATTATGCACAATTCGCTATTATGTACAATTCGCCGTTATGCACAGTTCGCCGGCATTACAAACCATATGACGTAAATACATAATTCCGATTGTATATTTGTGTCCTTCACGACACAAGACCCTGTTATTTTTTGTTGTGGCCATCAGAGGAGGACGCAGAGGATGATTAAAATTCAGACTTGTTTTTCTCCCACCCTATAGTAACTAACAGTCATGGAATTCATGTCATGCGTGCCGTCAGCTGGGACTGGTCTACTCAAAGCCACTATGGCTCTTTCCTCAAAAGGCCATCTCAGACATTACCCTGCATTGTAACTAACACTCACATATTGCTACTATTTTGTCTGGACTTTAAAAGAAACCATGATTCTCTGAGTTTGTTTCGGTGTTTCTTCTCAGAGGTCGTCAGTGAGGAAATGCCGGCGCCATCTAGTTAAAAAAAAAACAATAAAATAATAAATAAATAAATAAAAAAATGAGACCATCAAGTCCATATTATGTATGTTAGTAACAGGAAAATTTTACCTACTTATAGCTAATTTTAGTAATCACCAGTAGACACAAACAAACAACAGTAACAAATTGAACAGACCGTACCCCTGCAGTTTGCTCACCGCAACACATGCAGTTCAGTGAATCTACTGAGCAGAGCCGTGTCCAGTCTATCGCCAAACATCCTCAGGATGCTATTGGGGCTCCCCCGTACTCGTCGCGACACCGACGCCACTTTCTTACGCATAATTGCATAAAAGTCATCTACGCTGGCGTCGGCAAACATGGATGCGCTGCAATATCGAGGTAGGCGAAACAGAGCCCTAAACACATTATTATATTGGATGCGCAAGGCATTGTAGGCTTTTTGTGTAAAGTTGGCCCACAGGCTGCTCGTGTAGAACGTCTGGCAGAATGCCTTAAACAACAATGACTTGTAAAAGTGTATTTATAAGATCTATTTACAGAGATAAATATCATTTATCATTTCTCATGGTACTCACACTGGTAGCATTTGCCACGATCCTCACAGGCTATGGTCCCGCATTCGTTGGACCCCTTCGAAGGTCCTCGCGTCCCATTTGTATTTGTTATATATATTGACTACAAGACAACCTGGCGGTCAAGTGTAAGCCTAGTTAAGAATAAAAAAAGACAAAGCATTACTAAATTGAAGAGGTTTTCACGCTATCCTTAAAAATAAAACATTGCATTTAATTTATTTAAAAAATCAAGCCGAAATAGAATCGGGAAGTATCTCTATTAAAAAGCAGTAAAGTGCTAATCAGTTAATTGTGTCGGTGATCGAGCATGTCCCCCGTCTGGCGATAATTATCGGAATGGGATTAGGTACCATGAAAAAGTTACGGACGCCTAAAATGTTGGGCACATAACGGAATTGCTTGAGGTGGAATTTAGGATATCTGAATCCAATCAATATCATAAATATGTTTATTTATGTTACTCAAACACACAAAAACGGCAGAATGGATTTGGATGAAATTTGACAGACAGCTCGTTTTCGTTATCCTGGAATAACATATAGGATACTTTAATCCAGATTGGACCAGATTCTGAAGACTACGCAAACTAATTCGCGGGCAGAAGCTTAGTAAAATGAATAAGTATTATAATATCATTATATTATTTAGAATAATGATACGAGTAACCATTTTATCACTTTATTCAAAAAATATGATTTGACAATAATCATAGTTTTAATTTTGTACCATTTTCGTTATAAAGTGACATTTTAGGCACCCATTTCTATAAAAGGTCCTTATTAATTAAACATTACAATTAAAATTAATTGTCATTATTGAAAGCGCTCCCGCCCGCCTTTTTTTAATTAGCGTGAATCGGAAGTTCTCTACGACAGAGCTAATTGAGATGGGAATCAGAAAAAAAGTACCATTGAGTTTGGGTCTCATCTCTCTCATTAGCCTTGTATCCATCTATAATTTAATAATCTATGTCTGACTACATGTTATTTATAGCCTAAATGATAAATGATATTTATTTCTGTAAATAGATCTTTTAAAGACACTTTTACAAGTCAATGTTTTAAATTCTTTTTTTTTATCTAGATGGCGCCGGCATTTCCTAACTGACGACCTCGGAGAAGAAACGCCGAAACAAACTCAGAGAATCATGGTCTCTTTTAAAGTCCAGACAGTAATAGTATTATTAGATATTATGTGAGTGTTACGATGTAGGGCAATATCTGGACAGGCCTTTTGAAGAAAGAGCCATAGCAGCTTTGAGTTGAGCAGCCTCTCTTAACTGACGGCACGCATACATCAGGCATCGTGTAGCTCAACCATTATTTAGGGAGCTCAACGACCTGTCGCACGACGATACCAGATCAACAAGACATTTGCGTAGGTCATGTAAAATACTCAAAATGTCAGAAAACGTAAATATAGATTTCAAATTAGCCTACACAGTACTCACATTTACATAAATAACAAATTCAGGAATTTAAATTAAAACAAATAATATATGAATAAAATTGAAAGTCGAATATAGCCTATTTCTTTCCTAACTGCTTGTTAAAGTTCTCCCCTTTCTCCTTCTAAACTATACTTCTCCTTCTATATTTTAGGCTATTTCCAGCCATGCTCCCCCATATCGAGATCGTCGCGGCTGACCTAGACGGCGGGGACGCTGTTCTCTAACAGAAGCTCGAAAGAGAAGACAACATGTTAGGAAAGAAACAGCCAACCTGGGAATGGGCAGGCCATGCTCAAATGCACCCAGACCGATGGGCAGAAGTTGTCTCCAACAGGACGCCAGAGGCTCAAGTGGGAGTTTCATTTCACCAACTAGACATTACGCATCAACCACGTTCTAAGTGCTGGAAACAACTTTTGCCCATCGATCTGGGTGCATTTGAATAACATGGCCTGCCCACTCCCACTATAGGTTGGCTGTTTCTTCCCTTTCTTTGGTAGTAGCAAAAATACTGACTCAAACGAATACCATACCCATACCTTCATCTTTGCCTAACTCTTTGTGGGATACAGTTAAATTAATTAAATTAAAATCTTAATTTTATAATTGCTGTGAAAACAGATTAATACTCAAGCAGCTTTAATTAGACATACACACATCATAAAAGTTTGCGATTACTAGCATACGCTGATATATTTTTTTAAATTGAACTTTATCAAGAAAAAATCTTTAAATAGAAATACCATGTTTGAAATTTAAAAAAGAAACTATCAAATCATAATAAAATCTACCGTAACAAAAAAGATTTATATTTTTCAAAGTGATCGCAAACTATTTTTGGTGTGTGTAGGTGTAGAAGACTCAAAGCCTGATTAAGTTTAAAACTAACAGGTGAATAAACAAGCATACTTCATAACTGAACATTAAATTCTTTGAATACAACTCAATGTAAAGGGACTCCATAAAAATTCAAGACGTTTCCATCTTGGATGTTAAAAAAATATCGAAGTAAAACAATATCATCTATATATATAAAAGAAAGTCGTGTTAGTTACTTCATTTATAACTCAAGAACGGCTGAACCGATTTGGCTGAAAATTGGTGGAGAGGTAGCACCAGAACCAGGAAACGGACATAGGATACTTTTTATCCCGTTCCCGATACTTTTTATTCCACGGGGGCGAAGCCGCGGGCAGAAGCTAGTCCCTTATAAAAAAAACATGGCTGCCGAGGGATTAAAAAGAGAAGAATTAGCATTAAACACAAAGAGCGTTCGACTCGCGATCTCGAAAGCGGCTATCAATAATTAATCAGCCATCTCGTCTCGAAATTAGCCACCATTTGAGGGTTAAACAGTCTTGTGCAAAGAAAAAAAAAATGTATTTTTTGAACGAGAGAACCCTGAGGGAAATTTTATATAGGAACTCGGTATCGACTGGGGATACAGACAGTTAGATTCACTAGATGTGTCTTGAATTCATATATGACTACCATTGATGGAGTAAGTTTGAGTCAATATTTTAGCTAATCTCAAACTGATGTTAAAAGTAATTGAAATTAATCTCTCATCACGTTTTTGAGTACTTTTAACATAACATACCATCACGCCTGTATTCGTCATCACGCCTGTATTCCCAGAAGGGTTAGGCAGAGGCGTACTAATGTACACCCACAGTTCTCCGGGATGTTTAGGTCCCATGTAATAGGGGGCGAGCCTATTGCCATTAACCGGGCACAAATTCCTAACTCCGAGCTGCTACTGGGAATTTCATAGAAAAACCCAATAACACTTTGCTCGACCTGGGAATCGAACCCAGGACCTCTAGCGTAGCAGTCGCGGTCAGGACCACTTGGCTATTGAGGCACTTTTACGATTAATAATTACCTATAATAAACAGTTTTCCACAGTAAAGTATTTCCGAAGGGTAGCCATAGTTTACCGATCTTTTAATTGCATATAATAAGGTGCAAACCTTTTACTGATAACCGGGACACAAATCTAAACATAGCTACTGAGCATTTTATAGAAAAACTCAATATTGCTTAACCTGAGAATCAAAGTCAAAGTCATTATCATTTAATAAATATAGACTACTAGGTAGCACTTTTTGAACGTCATTTTACATTATAGACTAGGCAGCCCTCAAAACGCCAAACCTTCGAACGAATCGAATCGAACCCGAAACCAGTATAGAGGTTTTGGGTTCGATTCTCAGGTTGAGCTTAAGACTCATGCGGCAGTTTTGTGATCATGTTTACCCAAATGCATTGCAAACATATGTGATCTAATTTCTTGTTCTAACATCGCACGACAAGAAACAATTTTATATACTATGGATGTGACACCCACTACTCCTGATATGATATTTACTTAGACATAGTACAATGTCTTCAAAATGTGTGTGCCTTCCTGGTATGAAATAAAATACTTATCTTTCTTTCTTTCTTTCAATACAACAGAAATAATGCCAGACACAAAGAATTAACTAAAAGTTCTTCTACTTGACATTTCCAGTAATTCTTTATGACCCCCAAAACGACCCTTCTCGATGAATTAATGAAAAATGAAATCAACTAGGCAAATTTAATTTTTTTCTCAGTCGTGGACTTCGAGGGCAATTTGACTGGAACCAGTGCTGCGTAACGATAGGATTTCAATGATATTTAAAATTGATTGCTTGTTTGAAGTCTTATAATGTCATTAGATATGGTAATCCGAGTTGAAATTATTTGGAATATGATTTTTTCCTTTACAAAAACAACTTTGTAATCGTAGCATGGAAAATGCAAAAAGAATAAAAAATAAAGATAGTTTATAGTTAAGGTGGTATTGTACAATATCGAACTAACTGCAAAGTAAGTCATGTCGGTTGAGAAGCAAAGTCACTTGCTTTTCAATAGTTTTTTTTTATTAAAAAAAAGCTTACTAGCAATGTGGGTCGCACATTACTAGTATTCTTGTTAACCCCTCGTGCTTGTGTTACGAGTGGGTTCACGTCGGTAGTGCAATGGGTGGGTTTCGAACCGGCAACCACATGATCGTAAGTCCGACGCCCTAGCCATTAGGCTACCGCCGCTTCTTCAGTTGTCACTGACGAATTAGAATGTGAAGGCAAATTTCGACATAGCAGGGGCCCAAGTCTGCTATTTCAGTTGTATCAAAATGGTCGTTCAATCGTCGGCACTAAATGACATAAGAACTGACAGATTTTGTAGACAAAACTGTCAAAAATCAACAATTCTGAAGCCATTGAGTGACGATTTTGACATTAAAAAATAGCAGACTTGGGGCCCTGGTGGGACTCGCGGTGGCTTAGTGGTCATATCGTTTATTGTACCTTACAGAAAGATGGAAGACGGAGTTTTGAATCCTACCCACAAGTCAAATTTTTACTTCACTAAAATAACTTTACATTCTTAGCATGGAAAATGAAAAAAAATAAAAAAAGATAAGATGTTATGTTTTTTAATGAAGGTAGGTATTATCCACTGAGGTTGGCAGCGATTTCCACTTGCGATACGATACCGGCACACCACTTTCGCTTCATCTACGTTCATTAACCTCCTCAAAGTCAAAGTCAAAGTCAAAATGTTTTATTTTCAATTAGACCATTAAAAAAGGTACTTTTGAATAGTCAAACTAGTTGCACTGTTCCAAAAAGTTAGTCTTATGGAGAAGAGCCGGCAAGAAACTCCATAGATACTCTTTTAAAAAATATATCACATCAGATTACAATATTAAACTTTACAACTTTGTTTTAAATAGTTACTGAGAATGATGCAGTTTGATGAGCAAGATCTATTCATTACTTATATATAAAAAAAGGGATTACCACAGCCAGTAAGAGCTGACCAGCCCCGACAGACAGCACCCTCAAGCTTGATTGTGAATACTATAAAGGTAGAATATCTTAATTATTAATGCTTAATATTTATAGACACTTTTACGTCCCATATCAGTCTACATATAAAATAAAAAAAAAACCTACAAAACAGTCCATTTTACACACCCTTAGGCGCAAACGTTGCCAATCTGTTGATTAGCTACTTTTTATATTTTTCGGGGGCGACATTAAACACGGATTAATCGCCCCCCATTCCCACAGGGGGTGGGGGCGAATATTATGCTCCGAATTAATGACAGTTTAATTTTTTTTAGTTGGCTCGGGGCTACGATGCATTTATGTACCAACTTAAGGAGATCTTCGACTGTTTTGATGCTTCGAAATTCAAAATTTCGAACTACTATTTCAACTTCTTAAATGTGTTTAAATTGTATTTAAACACGAAATTTCTATGAAAAACTGTATTTAAATTTAATTTAAACATATTTAAAAAGTTGGTGCAAGTGGGCCTAAGTATCCAAAAAGTTGAAAACCTAGTTTGAATATTAATAAGTATTACATACATACATACACTCACGCCTTTCTCCCACAGGGGTAGGCAGAAACTATAGACCGCCACTTGCTACGATTCTTGCATACTTCTTTTGCTTCTGCGACATTCATACATCTTCTCATACATACGCGCCGGTTGCGAGTATAACGCATCTGACCTCTTTGAAGGACTTCACCAATAAGATCGGCGTGCGTCCTTCTAGGACGACCTCTTCTAACGCTGCCGCTGATAGTCGCCTTATAAATTCCTGCTGTTTCATTATCATCAGTAGCTATCTCATCATAACTTTGGTTCACATCGCATCAGAAATTAATTTTCCATTACTAGTAAGTACTTAGATCAAACTCCCACACAAACCTACATAAAAAAAAATGCGGAATTAACCACTTTACAAGCCCGATATCTATTTAGTTATATAATATCTATATCATAACGACAGGTCTCAATAGACTGGCCAAAATCAAATCGAATATTAGCCGAAATGAATTCGTATCGAGACAAAAACTTTCGAATTTGGAACCACCCCGGTCCCTAGCGTCTTGTATTTACGATTTTTATTTATGCCAGTATTTTTAAACGTTAATTCACGAGATGGATTTTAAAGGGTGGGATATCATTCGGTGGGTGGTACGAAATATTTGAAAGGTTGAATTTCGAATACAAAATGGCATCGCGACGTTCACTTTTTAAAAGCACCTTTGGAAAAAGTGATTTCGATCGAAAATACTTAGTTAAAAATTATAATTATTTCAAATTGGTGAAATAATTATAATTTTTAACTAAGTATTTTTATTGAAATTGGAATGTTTTTTTTTTGTAATTTATAAGACGCGTATTTCTGCATATTGATACATAATTTAACAAAACAATCTACATTGCTTCTAAAATCAGTGCCAAGAAATCAAATTATAAATCTGAAAATAGGTATTACTTGAGAATTTAATATTATACTACCTATATTTAAATTTTCTTGTAAGCAGAGCTGTAGTGAATTTGAAAGAATAAGATACTTACCTAGAAAGAGGTAGATTATTCGACAAATATTCAATCATCTAAAAAACTTTTAATACCAAAGGCAATAACAACAAAAAAGAAAAAGAATTGTTCTCAATTCAAATTAATTCTAATTACGAACCATCGTTAATTTTTATCGGCAATTCTTGCAAGACAGCATTCAATCTTAAGAAAGAAATTAAGCCTACGGTTTCCATCTAAAGAAGCATTACCATTAATCCCGAAACGAACGGACGAACGAAATAAATCGAGCATGAAAAAGAACATAAAAATTAACAAAAAAACAATAGGATTAGCATAGAAAACATCTGTGACAAAATTACTACCGTGGGCGGTACTATTGGTAGCGTTTAGGGGGAAAGTGAAAAAATAACAATAGCAATACTGTTTATTACGCTTGGTCATGATAATGTTTGTAAACAATAATAATTTAAAGTATCTATAGAGAATTTTACTAGTACTTATACTATTTCATTTATTTCATTAGTATTCCCAAAGATATATTTTAGTTTCTAAGAAAAATTGAGTTTTAAGCAGGGCTCGATCTTACTCGAACTCAATGCGTCCCTCCGGTTAATTATTGTCATTGCTGTAATTCATCATTAGTAGGTATTGATAAAACCAATAAGTCTAATTGACAAAATGAAGCATTTATGAGAGCTTAGTAAGGTGACCATTGGTCTGCCAACTCAAAGGTCTCGAGTTTAAATCCAAGGCAATAAAAAAATACAAAATGTATTTAATTTTTATAGTTTTCGAAAAAAAAGTGAGTTTATGATGTCTTTTAAACAAATAGTACCAACCCCTTATTCCTGACCACATTGATTCCTCAGATCTCACTCCCCCAGGGTGGAAATTTTATCTCATGAGCAATGAGCATTAAAAGTAAAATGGCAGATCCACCCCATTGTCACTTTTATGTCATTTAGGCGTCTTGGGTGCCCAGCGTGGTGATTTTGGGAAATACTTTAAAAAAAAAAGAAAAAATTACGCTGATCTAAAGATTGTCAAGGATAGCTGTGCTGTAGAAGCGCTAGCTGTGGCGCATGTATGGGTCAATCATTGATAAGTAAGATGGAGACTATTATCACTACATATTATAAAACAAAGTCGTTTCCCGCTGACTGTCTGTCCCTATGTATGCTTAGATCTTTAAAACTACGCAACGGATTTTGATACGTTTTTTAGGGTTCCGTACCTCGAAAGGAAAAACGGACCGATCGATGACCCTTTTTCTCAGAAACGTGTGGAGGTATCAAGCTGGAATGTATATCAAATACTCAGGTATACTGTCCCTTAGAGCTGTGAAAAAATCAAACTTCTAAGCCAACGCAATCAAAAGATACAACCGTTTATGCCGCAAATTTTCGGCACTCGCAAGGGAACCAAAACCTACAACAAGGTAGTACCCGTGAACTCAGAATCTTGAAATTTGGTACGAAGCAACGTCTTATATCAGCATCAGCCTAGTGGTCCCAAGCGCGCCTGCAACGAGGTCAGGATTCGATTCCCGGGTCAGGCAGATATGTTATTGCGTTTTTCTATGAAATTCTCAGTAGCTTCTCGGAGTTTGGTCCCGGTTAATGGCGATAAGCTGGCCCCATATTACATGGGGTCTAACCATACCGGCGAAATCTATATTTATAAAAGAAAGTCGTGTTAGTTACTCCATTTATAACTTAAGAACGGCCGAACCGATTTCGCTGAAAATTGGTGGAGAGGTAGCTTAGAACCAGGAGACGGACATAGGATACTTTTTATCCCGTTCCCGTGGGATGTGATGACAGACCGAATTCCACGGGGGCGAAGCCGCGGGCAGGAGCTAATGTTGGTATAAATTAGTACATCTCTGCCTATACCTTCAAGGAATACAGGCGTGATTATGATTACGCATACCAACTACATAGAAATAACAGTAACAATTTGGAGTAGCAAGGAGTTTGTTGCGCCGCTTCTTCTTCCCAGCGAAAACACTAGGAAGCGGTGAAGGGTGGGCGTTTTGGGGGCTGTCTTTAATGTAAAAATGACGTTCAAAAGTACTACCTAGTAGTCTATATTGAATAAATGATTTTGACTTTGACTTTGACAATCACTACTTATTATAAAACAAAGTCGTTTCCCGCTGTCTGTCCCTATGTATGCTTAGATCTTTTAAACTACGCAACGGATTTTGATGCGTTTTTTTTAATAGATAGAGTAATTTAAGAGGAAGGTTTTAAGCTATTTAACATAACCCTATGACACTTAGGAACGGGGCAGCGTGGGTGAAACCGCGGGTGGGTCGCTAGTATTAACATAAAATAATCAATCTCTATAATGACTAAACGAGTAAAATCTAATGAGGAGCTATAAAACGCACAATTAGCTTCTGCGAAGTTGGTGAAAATCCATTAATTCAGTCGTTAAATCTTATATCAGTCACCCCTAATTGAACCATAGATACTTCGGATATAATTTCTAAACTTATCGTACCTACTGTACTTCCTTCTTTCGAGCCATGTCCCAACTATGTATATTAGGGTCGGGTTCCAGTCTAACCTAGTTCAAGATGCGGCTGAATATCAGTATTTTCCTTCTGTATTTTCCGAAGGGTTAGGCAGAGGCGTACTAACGTACTCGCACAGTTCACCGGTATGTTTAGGTCTCAGGTAATAGGGGCCGAGCCTATTACCAATCGAGCACAAGTCCCAAATTCCGAGCCGCTACTGGGAATTTCATAGAAAACCCAATAACACTTTGCTCGACTTGGGAATCGAACCCAAGAACTCTAGCGTAGCATTCGCACTCAGGACCACAAGGCTAATGAGGCAGTTCGTAGAAGGAATCGTGCAACGACTTTTTTATTTTTCAAAAGTACCTTCTTTACTGGTTTAATTGAAATAAAACATTTTGACTTTGACCTTGACACGCAGAGAGCCATAGTCTTTACTCAGACCTATGGGTTCTGGGCCGTTTAAATATTTTAATAACGTACTCAGACATTTAGACACACGTCACACTATTTAGAGCCTACTGTCAGACTTTCTACACGTGCAGCCTGTGGTACAGACAGGCTGCACGTGTAGAAAGTCTGACAGTAGGCTCTAAATAGTGTGACGTTAACTTGATCACTACAACGCGCAAACCTGCGGGCCAAATGCTTTTGACTTTGACTTTGACAATATTAACATAAAATAATCAATCTCTATAATGACTAAACGAGTAAAATCTAATGAGGAGCTATAAAACGCACAATTAGCTTCTGCGAAGTCGGTGAAAATCCATTAATTCAGTCGTTAAATCTTATATCAGTCACCCCTAATTGAACCATAGGTACTTCGGATATAATTTCTAAACTTATCGTACCTACTGTACTTCCTTCTTTCGAGCCTTGTTCTAACTATGTTAGGGTCGGGTTCCTAGTCTAACCTAGTTCAAGATGCGGCTGAATATCAGTATTTTCCTTCTGTATTTTCCGAAGGGTTAGGCAGAGGCGTACTAACGTATACGTACAGTTCACCGGTATGTTTAGGTCTCAGGTAATAGGGGCCGAGCCTATTGCCAATCGAGCACAAATCCCAAACTCCGATCCGCTACTGAGAAGTTAAAAAAAACCCAATAACACTGCTCTAACCGGCAAAATAGCCCAGGACCTCTAGCGTAGCAGTGGAACTCAGGACCACGAGACTAATGAGACAGTTGCATCCCATCAATAACTTGGGATTTCACTTCTTTTGTAGAACGTGGGCTTATTGTTTTTTATTAGCGATATCTCTAATAGTTTGGTTGGGCTCTTGTGTTTTCTAATCAGGGTCACCAGGTACTCCAGATCTTCGATTATGCTAGTTTTTGTAGTTTTTCCTTTATGTAGCCATTAAACCCTAACTCTGTACCAAATTTCAGCTCTCTGAGTTTATGGGAAGTACTAGTTCTATTTTGATGATCATGAGTGAGTGAGTGTCATAAATGCGAAACTTTGCTTTCGCTTAACTTCGGAACTAAATGACCTACAGACTTGAAATTTTGGATTTTAAGTATGTGATTATAGCTTACTGGATGACGAAAATTTCTGCGTTCTGGTCTTATCCAGAGGTTCTCAAATACGGGCCTGAAAATGCGGCGAATGGTTCCAGTAAAGGATGGTACGGCAGTGTTTGCTTCGCGCTCGTCTTGGCGGGGGCACTGCAGTGCCCCCAGATAATAATTTTGTTAAAAAATCATTTACGTTGAACAAAGTGTCATTGCGATCGAAGTTCGTTTGAGGCTGGACTATTTTCATTTAGAAAATAGTCTCGCCCCTTATTACTCGTATATGGGGCCTAACCATACCAGCGAACTGTGAGTGTATGTATCTACATCAGTACACTTCTATCTAACCCTTCGAGGAATTCAGGCGTGGTGGTGTGTTTATTCTTTTGTACCACTAAGTTGGCAAACAAGCATACAGCCCGCCTGATGGTAAGCGGTTACCGTAGCCTATGACCGCTTGCAACACCAGGGGTATCACTTGGGCGCAAAAATAATGTTACACCCTTTTTCAAAACCCCATGCTATAGTTCTTTGAGAAAGACTCGGTGGGGAGCTGATTCTATAACCAGTGTGTATAACCTGTGTGCATGGGAGGAAATTCCTCTGGAATCGCACAGTATGAGGCCATGCTTCGGACCACGTTCTTTAACGTGGGAGAGCTATGCTTCTTTTTAAAAGCTTACTAGCAATGTGGATCGCACATTACTTTGACCTTGACACACACAGAGCTATAGTCTTTACTCAAACTTAAGGGTTCTGGGCCGTTTAAATATTTTAATAACGTACTCGCAAATAATCAAGTATCTACTTATACATACATACATATACATACATACACGCCCTTCTCCAACAGGGGTAGGCAGAATCTATAGACTGCCACTTGCTACGATTCTTGCATGCCTCTTTTGCTTCTGCGACATTCATACATCTTCTCATACATATGTATCGTATTTACTTATGTGTTGTTTTATTCTCCGGAAACGTCACTCTGAAATCTAACTGTCAGGTTTCTTCACTGATAGCAGTGGTTTCCTTCCTACATTTACATAGGCTAAGGTCACACGTCAACCATTCTGCATAAATCAGAAATGCCATATTTTACATCTATATATAGCGTCATAATGACCTTCTTGCTCCAGTAACAAACCAAGCATGTATTTTATACTTCGCCTACTCGAAAACTGATCCATTAGGAATCTAATACCGGGGTAGAAGGTAGCACATAAGCACAGTTTTCGCCCGTAGGGCTGAAAAGTTGTATGAAAATCTATTACCTGCCCTGTTTTGATTTTTTCAAAATATAGGTATACTAGCTTCTGCCCGCGACTTTGTCCGCATAGCATAATGATATATAGCCTATAGCCTTCCTTAATAAATGGGCTATCTAACACTGAAATATTTTTTCAAATCGGACCAGTGGTTCCTGAGATTAGCGCGTTCAAACAAACAAACAAAAAAACTCTTCAGCTTTATATATTAGTATATAGATATGGATTTACTTATTCATTAAAGTAAACAAGAGCCCAGCTCCCAACCCGCTAAATTATGAACCTGCGAAGGCAACATAAAAAATATCCGCCGAGGCATTGAAAGATTGAAAGGGGGAAATCACTTAACTTGGGCAATTTATAGCCAAATCTCACCCTGGGGAAGGTCGTGGTCAGACTAACAACATTACGTGGAAGAAAACTTATAAGCCCGTCGAAATCTGCCCCGTTGAGACCAAATTGATGCAGCTGGGTAGCGTGGGGTATTTTTTCAAATGAACTATGGATTTAAATCGTTCGGGTAAAAAGGTTGGTGTTTTGAAATTGTGTTCGAAGACAATAGGGTATTACACCTTTTTTTGAAAGCTGTTTTAAATTAATCCTTAGATCGTAATGAACCAGTAGATTTTTTTTTTCAGTTTTATAAAACCGAAAAATGCCTTAAAAACTATTTTTAATTTATGATTTTGAATTTTCGCGCGGAAACGCTAGCCGCCATGCTACTTCGGGTCGTGACGTCACTTCGTTAGTACACAATACAACTGCAAAAGCATTGTCGATTTTATATTATTTTTCAAAACTTGAATTTCTCCGAAGTTTAATGTGTAATTATGGTGGATAAGTAACTATTACCTACTCTAATACTTGACACTGGCAAATACACAAAAAGTGTGGCGCCATAATAAAAAAAAAAATAATAACTGCAAAAGACCAAGTAACGTCGAGTAACTATCGGAGTGACATCACGTCGGAATCCAATATGGCGGATGGCGTTTTAAAACAGTTTAAAAAAGACTATTTTTGAAATTGAATTATAAAATTGCATTGCATTTTTATAAATAAATACTAACGTTTCTCGTTTACTTTTTTAAAAATCTATCATAAACATGCATTTTTATGTTTTCTTACATGGTGTAAAATATCCTATTGACAGTGTTACTGTTTTGTAGAATGTTTGCTAAGTTATATAAGGTGTCAGTTTGTCATCTCTACTCATCATGACATTCGATGGTTTCAACTACCTAGAAACATAATAAGATTTAAAGATTTTCTTATCGTAATGCGATAATAAACAAGAGCATTCGGGCCGCCTCATGGTAAGCGGTAATCACAACCAGTAGTACCAGTAGTACGGTATCAATAGTGCGTTGTTATCTTGAGAGATCAGTTGCTTTTCAACGGCTGTATTGCCCTCCAACCCAGAAGACAATAATGGTAGCTCATTATTGCTTAACAACAGAATATTTATGTGTATCCAGAAGCAAATATTATGTTTACCGTTTTAATTATAAATGATAAATGATGTTTATTTCTGTAAACAGATCTTTTAAGGACACTTTTACAAGTCAATGTTTTTCATATAATTTTTTAAACTAGATGCCACCGGCATTTCATAACTGATGACCTCTGAGAAAGAAAAGCCGAAAGAAACTCAGAGAATCATGGTCTCTTTTAAAGTCCAGAGAGTACTTAGAGCAAATATATTTATGTGAGTTAAAATGCAAGGCAATGTCTGAAATGGCCTTTTGAAGAAAGAACCGTAGTGGCTTTGAATAGACCAGTCACATCTGACGGCACGCATGCATCAGTCACTGTGTAGCTCGACCCTAATCTAGGGAGCCAAACAACCCGTCGCACTACGATACCAGATCAGTGTAACATTTGCGTAGGCCATATAAAAAACTCTCAAAGCCGCCAGACAATTTAAAACTGTATATATCTTTAATTATAATTGTTAAAATAATTATTTAAGTGTATTTTATTGTGATAGTTATTTATTTATCACTCAGTGACTCGTTTCATTGCCCTGCTTTTGTGCTGGTTGTCATTTTTTTATTTCATAGGGTCGAAACGAGCATACGGGTCGCCTGATGGTAAGTAATAACGCCGCCTATGAACACCCACAACCAGAGGAGTCGCAAGTTATCAGCCTTTTAAAAAAGTTTGGACCCCAGGTATCCTCACTCATTCGGCGAAACATAACATTACTGTTGTTTCACGCTGGTTTCTGTGAGGCCGTGGTATCACTCCGGTCGAGCCGGCCCATTTATGCCGAAGCGTGGCTCTCCCACGGTAAATAAGTAAATTATAGTTTCTAACTCCGAACACCAGAGTTATAAAGATATTGAGATGATAAACGTTAAATTTGAATAAATAGAATGAATTCTAAATATGAATTGATTTCAGAATTTTACGTAAAATTCTGCAATTCTTATATTTTAGCAAGCTTGCAATTTGGTATTACTATTGGCACTTCAATCACCTACCCTTAACAAAACAAAATGAGTGATGGCCACACACGTAAGCTAAGAAATGATACCAAATTACTTCAATCTTGGATCCATACAAGCCCATCTCCAAAACAATCTCGTGTTGATTCGAAGATATTTTTTATCGCCGGCCAGTCGGAGTCACGTTTTCTGCCCAATTTGGGGATGGGGCAAATCGGTGGCTATTGACGGCGTAACTGTTATCAACCCCTTCGGGACTGGGGTGGATTTATTTTTCCGTATTAGTGTCGATGTATTGTCGAGATAAATGGTTGTTATGTTGTTAGTGGTGAGCTCTGAGCTGGTCTTCAAATATTCATGCTGGCTTTTTCCTTTTATGAGTGAGATAGTTTGGGAAAATTTATTAAGCCAAGAGTTCTTTGCTGTGTTACTCTTAGGCTAAGAGTATTCTATAACTAGAGATAGTAGAAGAGAAAGGACTAATTAATATGCTAAACTTGTAACTGGCTGTATATAGGAGGATCCTTATAAGATCAATAGAAGTCAAAACGGTATCTGTAGATTACATGCGTAGTTTTTTGCGTATCTATATATTTGTGCGCGCAAATAAAAAATTGGATGCTGTCATATTTATGGTATACCGGTGAAGGTCATAAAATCTAGTGCATGTTTCACCGAGTTATAGCGAGGTAGAATAAAGTACTAATGGTAACCTATATTCGACCTGTATAATTTTACATCCCACGATGTGGATGTGACTGTTGGATTACGAGCTACAGACTAAAGTTTTGAAAATATATTTTCTAAATAAATCTTGAATACATAAATAATTATCTAACCTTTACGTTCTAAAATTCGTTAGGAAATATCCGAAAAATCTTTCAGAAGTAAATAAAATCGTGTCGCCATAATTCCTTATGTATCTTCGTACGAAATCACACTGAACCCATAAAAACGGAATGGCTCGCCAAAAGCGATGCTATTTTAGCAAAACAATACGCTGTATCTATAAGAACCACCTTATCGGTCTTGGGGAAAGTGTGTATAATATGACGAATAAATATTCAGATAAAAATAAAATTATTTTTTCAAATGTCGAATAAACTGACCAGTTGTGACACCGAAGTGTAACACCAAGGACTTTACAGATATAATTTATTATTTTGATAAGTATTTTTATTTAATTAGTACTTAGTAAAAGTATGTGTTCAAAACGTAATATGTGACAGAAATAATAATTTATGTGTATATTTAAATTCTAAAGGTATAAATTCACGTAAATATATCCGAATAATTTGGTCACTTAGTTGCTGTGGAATTGCCAGCAATCGCAGTTTCAAGAATTAAAAATATATCTACTTACTACACAATGTTTGCAAATAGATGAACGACTTCAGTTTATCTTTTTGTATTTTCCAAGCTAAGATTATGAAGATTAAGGGCCACTTGCACCAAATTCATAAATATGTTTAAATTGTATTTAAACACGATTTTTCATAGAAATGTTGTGTTTAAATATAATTTAAACACATTTAAGAAGTTGGTGCAAGTAGCCCTAAGAAGATTAAAAAAAAGATATGACTTCAGATTAATTATTATGCAAGACGTCTTTTTTAAATGTATTATTTTTTAGAAAACTAACCAGTATCACTGCACGTCGGTGTAAATCCACTATAAAGTGCGGACGGCCGGGGGCAAGTGGGTTAAAATGGAACAGAGCGCAATAAAACACCCCTTCTGTCCATAAATATCCGAGTTCGGAAGTTGCTCTGTTAGCGGTCGGATATTTTTCTCTCGTCCACTCTATTTTGTGGATACTCAATGGGGTGTCCTTATTTATTTGTTTCGAAAGTATCGGGGATTTCTGAAGGCATACGGAAATATCTGCATGCATTTTCTTTTATATCATGGTTAAGATAACTGAGGGGCTCGTGGTAAAATAATATCTACGTTAATCAATCTGCAAGGTTAAGTTTCTTTTGTTGGGGCTAGTCTATCGATGGATTAGTGAAGGTGTACTACGTATACCCAAGGCCCCTGTGTATTTACGTAAAGTATAAGGTAAAAGGTACTTACTGTACTCTTCCAATTATTAGTGAAACAAACATTTATAATGTAATTTTTATTTAATTTATAAATGAATAATGCTACTAATATTAAAAACGTGAAAGTATGTGACGATGTATAGATGTTACCATCGTGTGACTATTTCAATGATGTGTTACTATTTCATGCCAGAACGGCTCAACAGATCTGGATAAAATTTGGCACAGTGGTAAATCCCAATCTATGTGGGCTACTAAGTTAGGCTACTTTTTATCTACGTCGGGCCCAATTCAGAAGTTCACGAAAAAGCTAGTTGTAAAATGTATGAATATCTTATGTAATAAAGATTTCCAACCTCAACTAGCTTATTAAGTATCTTTAAAAAATTTTCTTACTGAAATAATCATATATTAATCAGCAATCTAGCTCTAGGGATTGATTTGCAAATCTGTGTGGTTAGAATATGAGATCACGAGATTTCTCTCTCTATTGAACGGGTACTTAGTTAAAATATACCTACATAAAATATATAATTGGGTAAACATCTCTAAGGATGCAGAAAATATTTCGACGCAAATTTTCTCTTACACCCCACGTGTAAATACTGACTTCAATTTATAGACATTCTTATCTTCTTCCATCATATTTCTTGGTCATCATTTCCTGTTCCGTCCCTTCAACTCGACATTCAAATTGCCACTATTTTTCACAAACATATTTTATTTATATTGCAAGATCCCAATAAAGATATCAAAATATCGTCTTGAAACGCCCATTGGCCCTCGGCATTGTGTAAATCTCAATAGAAATAGGGAAAATGGCCATTTAACCCTCTCCTATCCAGCCGAACAAATGTATTTTTTTATCCCCTCGATATCCGAAAAAAGAACTGAGGCTTTAAATTAAAAACTTTGCAAAAGTTTCCCTTGATTTGTGAATGTGGTTAAATTAAAGTATTGAGTCAGTTTAAATATACTTTGGCTCGGAAAGTTCAGATGAATTAATTTTGGTGGAATTTACAACTGCAAGAACAAAATATCATTATCTAATTAAAGTTAGTTAGGTCACAATGGTTCCTAACGTAACATCGTAACTGCCTGGTGGTTTGTAGAGCTACTTACTCAAAGATAGTAATTCATATTCTAGATTCATAATCAAACACATTAGGAGCTCAATATTTCAATATGATGTAAGTGAATCTAAACTATCACTGACCTAATAGATTGAGGACATTTGAAAATTTCGTGAATACCAAACATTATATTCCACTGCAAGGAAAACAAAGCTTTTTATTATCACGTTTAGTATAAAAATACATTATACGTAAAACTGATACAATATGTAAAAATTCAACTCCGCAGTGTAGGAGGAAGTGGTTCTAATTCAGCTTTTATCAACAAGATTTTATCTAATCACACATGCCAACATTGTAAGCTGATTAAAAACTTATAAAAAAAATTAAGCGTCATTGATCACTTATTTAATGTGTTGATTTAGACTTGACACAATGAAGAGACATTGCAGTCACCGTAATAAAACATTTATATATCTTCTGTCTGGGTAATTTAAGTCTTATAATTTGTCAAGACATGTTCGATTTTAATTTAAAACTCGTCTCCAAACAAGAAGACTTTAATCAGTCTAAGAAAAGTCACGTATAAAATTAAGAACCGCAATTCCAATGAGCGCATCAGAACACCAATAAAGTCTGAACGAGTGAAGAATGTTAGCAATTTAAATTTTTGATTCCAACTCCAATGGAATGCTCGTGACTTTCAAGCGCTGCAATATCGGAGCCCTTTTTAATAAAGTTAGACGTTATATAAGAATAAATTCGCTTGAAGCGCTACCAGCGACAGGGGCACGGAAGTCATAAACCACCAAAGATGTTGATTGAGTGAGAAACGACAATTCGGTAGAGCAATTACGGGTTTATTGGGAAAAATTGCTAATGTCACTGATTAGCAGGAAGTGAGCCGTACCGTCACTTATCAAAGAGTTAATTAGTGATTGGGGGTTGGAAATTAAAGATATGGTTGAGAAGAATTTCGTAATATTAATTTAAAGAAAATATGTACGTGTTTAAATTTTATTGAAGTGATAACTTCTTGTTATTAATAATATTGGTTAAAATGACTTTTGAAAAAGTCAATAGTGAAAGTAAATGAAAAAAATAAAATAAGTAATTTATAATATCATAGCACAAATTAATTCAACAGTAACGTCTCAAGAGGTCATTGGTCAGAAAAAAGAATCTAATAATATATTGAACTCACAGTGAACTTAAAATATAACAGCTAACGTAAACAGGTGGGCACCAAATACAAATACAAGTAACTTAAACAAAAGAAAAGCTCGGCTTTTATAAAATTAAAAACGCAGCACAAGTAATGATATTAAAATTCAACGCTTGTGTTGTGGCCCCAGAAGTAAGCGGAAGCGAGTGTTGAGAACTCATATCTTATCGGTGTACCTGTATTGTTATAATTTGTGGTGGAAATGTGTAATGCTTTACATTTTAGCTTTCAAAACATGGCAGCTTCGTCACAATTTTTCCGTTTACCGTCCGTGGTGAAGCCATGCCTTCGGCACGAATAGGCCGGCTCAACCAGAGCGATACCACGGCCTCACGCTTACGTTGTGTTTCGCCGAGTGAATGAGGATACCGGAGGCCCAAACCCTTTTAAAAGGCGGGCGACGCACTTGCGACTCTTCTGGTGTTGCGGGTGACCATGGGCGGCAGTATCGCTTGCCATTAGGTGATCCGTCTGTTTGTTTGCCTCCCTCTACCACAAAAAAAGTGTTCACAAACAACGTAATTAATTTATTTATTCGGAAACCAAAGGATCTATATATTGTTATAGATTATTATTAATAATCCTTAGAACTTGACATACTATATTTAGCAAATTATACTACAGGTCATACAAATAGTATAACATAGAAGTAATGAATGAATTTGAATATTACATTTTAATAAACTTACAATAATTTACAATTTATACATTAGCAGCTCGGGGGGCCTGAGTCTCAGATACCATATTGGCAAATTACAAAATAATGTTCCAAAAACCAAAACTATGTCCCTAAATCGCTGTTTTCTCAGCCCTACTTAACGTACAGTGCAAGCGGACATAATATTTGTTTTAAACAGAGCCCGGTGCCCACGTAAACTTATTAAAATATTCCCAGTTATATTTAATTAGTGTTTCTGTGCCATTCGTCCCCTTTCTCCTCTAGCTCAGGTGTATTGCCGGTTCGGGTTTGGCGGTCCATTTTTTTATTAGAAATAATTTATTTTACCTACCTAATTACATTTTCTGTTTGAATGCTCGGAATAAAAACTTGAAATATTTAAGGTAAAATTATTTATTTTTTGTTTTATTTTGCTAAATACTGAAACTAGATAAACACTAATATCTTATTATTCTATAAGACTTATCTAAACACAAAAATACAATAATTATAACAGCATCATTGGTGTAATGGTCCTGGGTTCTGCGAGCTCAGCTTCAGAGTTTCTATTAAAGTCCAGCAAATAGGAATACTATCATTATGGTACCTATGTAAATTATCAAAACACTTCACGGGTTCAAATTAATCATTACTAAATAAAGAAATGCAAGTAGCGTCAACTGCTATTATTTGTGAAGCAACTGAAATTCCAGAGGGAACAACGGAATCGTACGTGTAACTTTAGAAAAATGTAAAATAATGTGAAAATTTACAAATAAACAGTGCTCCGAGGATATGTAGGTATATATTAATAATGCGAACTATGGTTCCGTATATTTTTGTAGCTGTGTTACTTGAAGATATACGTACTAGATTGGTATGAAAATAAGGTAATCATCATTTGCCCACTATCCCATAGCTGAGCAGGGATCTCCTCACAAAATGAGAGGGATTATGATATAGTCTACCACGTTAGCCTAGTGTGGGTTGGCATACTTCACACGCCACCCAGATATCCAGAGACACCTAGATTATATCTATCGGGGAAGAACCACTTGGAAAGCGTATTCCATTGGATAATTTTAAAACGAATAAATAATCGTAAGCAGATTTTCACAATCTAAAAAAAACAATAATAATATTCAGATCGCAAAAATCTACTACGCAACCCTAAAAATACGAGAAAAAAGCAAAGTACAATAGGAGCGCAGGTCACACCTGCGCGCGTATTATTTCATAATTTAGAAAGCGGACCGCGAAGCTAATGATGTTTTTATTTTATGCTACATTACGGTGTGATTGAGGACGTGCATAGGTCGCTTCCGCATATAGGTGTAAAAATTGTGTAATTAAATTTATGTTATTTGCATTTGTGTACAATGTTTATTGTTAAAAGTATTATCTTTTTGTGATTTTTTTGCATTTTTCATGCTAAGATTATAAAGTTATTTTAGTGAAGGAAAAATTCGACTCGTAGACAGGATTCGAAACTGCGTCTTCTGGCTAGGTACGCCAGACGCTACGACCTCTAAGCCACGGCGAGTCCCACCCGCCATGTCGAAATTTGCCTTCACATTCTGAATGTACGTCTTAAAGGTGACGTCAGTAACATTCAGAGGCAAATTTCGACATGGCAGGTGGGACTCGCGGTGGCTTAGATGTCATAGCTTTTCTTCAGAGCATTTGCTCGACCTGGAAATCGAATCCCGAACCTCTAGCTTAGCAGTCGCACTGAGGACCAGTAGGCAAATGAGGCAGTAAGTATTGCTTTTAAAAGAATAACATTAAATAACATACTATCACGCCTGTACTTCCCAGGGATTAGACAGAGGTATATTAATTTCACGGTATACTGTAGATTCTGAAACTGCCTCAATAGCCAAGTGGTCCTGACCACGACTGCTACGCTAGAGGTCCTGGGTTCGATTTCCAGGTCGAGCAAAGTGTTATTGGGTTTTTCTATGAAATTCCCAGTAGCAGCTCGGAGTTAGGAATTTGTGCCCGGTTAATGGCAGTAGGCTCGCCCCCTATTACATGGGACCTAAACATACCGGCGAACTGTGGGTGTACATTAGTACGCCTCTGCCTAACCCTTCGGGGAATACAGGCGTGATGGTATGTATGTTATGTTATACTGTAGATTCCATGTGGTAGGCGGTGGAGCTATTGCCATTTACCTGGCCATAAATCGAAACTCCTAGCTGCTAATGAGAGTTTGGTAAAGACAAAATAATCCAATAACAATGCTCGATTTGGGAATCGAACCTTACGTTTTACCGCCGCGCTTGCAACTACTTGACCAATGAGATGGTTTAAAAATAATGTGGCAGAATTAGAGTGACATTAAAAAAACTTTACTTAATCTAATTCATAAAACAAACAAGAATCTCTACAACCTTAAACTTTCTTTAAAAAAAGAAACAATCTTAGCAAAGTGTGGGTATCAAAAAAGCATCAAAGATTGCGCTAGCGCCATCGGGCGCAAACGCAAATAAATGAGCTCAAAATTTAAAATTATAATGGGATTGTGTATCCGGTGACACAAATGTGTGGAGTTTGTTACTAACGACTTGGGCTGAAACGACGAGATGTAGAACAGAGGAATGGAGTCGCTTTCCTTCAATTTTATTTTATTTATGTGGCATAAGCAAATGTTCTGCTGATCTATTATTATTTTATTGTCTTGTGATGGGTTGTTGTGCTCCCTTTTAATATAGTTGAGCTACATAATAACTGATGCTTCCGTGCCGTCGTCGGCAGGGACCGGCCCACTCAAAGACGCTATGGATTTTCTTCAAACGGCCATTCAAACTTTGCCCTGCATTGTATCACTCACATATTTTGATACTTTTATGTGTGTACTTTAAAATAGACCAAGATTCTCTGAGTTTGTTCCGGTATTTCTTCTGAGAGGTAGTCCGTTAAGAAATGCCTACACCAAACTTAAAACACTGTTATGTAAAAGTGTCTTTAAAAGATCTATTTATGATCTTTTAAAGATCTATTATGTTATTTCGTTTCGTTTCAATTATCTTTAAGATATGATATTTTACTTTCTATACACACATACGTAACATCTCGCGTGTAGTCCCCGAAGGGTTAAATAGAGGCAGTAAATCTCTGTTTCACTCATGTTTCGCTGAATATTTAGCTGAGAAGGGGCTGTATTCAAGCACAAATCAAGACTCTGAACTGCTACTAAGGATCATAGGAAAAATTTAACAAAACTGCTCGATCTGGCAATCGAGCCTAGGACCCCGTTTAACAGTTAGCATTTGCAATCACTGTCTCATTAATTAGCTAATACATCTATTGAGTGAAAAAATACATAGGCGAACGTGTTTTTACCCATAAGGGGTAAGCAAAAACTACAAACCACTACTTGTTATGATTCTATTTATGTTTACTTCTTGGTTCATCCACGTTTATAATTATTATAATTCGCGGGTAGCATAATTATATCTTTATATCCCACAAAAAAAACATAAATGTCCGACTCCACGCATTGCCCTGTCGTATAGTTTTACCTGCCATCTCGCGGCAACTAATTGTGAGTGCGGATAAAGTACGGTGTGTAAGATGGCCTTAGTGGAGCGATTGCATCACCGCAGTGTGTAAGAACCCTATGCGTCGGATGTTCATATTTGGACACAACTTTGAAAAACTAGACATGCAATTTACCATTCGAAATCACAAACAAAATGGAGGGTAGGTAAATTACATAGTTTTTGACATAATATCAGACATTTTTGAATGTGATTTCGATACGCATACTCTATACGTATCAAGACGGAGGTATTTTAACATATCCACTTTTCACGTATTTTTTCGCTTTATATTTAACGTATATATAAATAATTATATATATGCATCACAAACCATAGATTTACACCAGTACAATGCACTTTATCTGTGTCATAATTTTATTGAAATAGAAAAAGATTTATAAAAGCACTCGGACCCCATGGCCCAAGCGTTTTCACCCCAAAAGACTCAAAATTATAGCTTCCATTGAGCTGCTATATTTTAAGCCAAAAACTTTATAATTTGTTGCCCAATTGCTACCTCAGTAGCCAAATCTGAACACGGCAGCATCAATGGCTTGCATGAACACATTACAGGCGCGTGACTTAAAAACATGCACATAAGAAAGACGTATGGTACTGCAGTTTTAACTACTGCAGACTTAGCCAACTCCTTGGTTGACTTACGCCAGTAGCTAGGGCTTTTGAGCAGGGTGTAGGGAAAACTGATGAGGACAGCAGCTCTGCATAGAAGATAACAGCGTGAAATTTGAAACCTTTTCACGTGGGAGAGCCATGCTTCGGCACGAATGGACCGGCTCGACTGTAGTGATACCACAGCATCACAGAAAACCGGCGTGAAGCAACGCCGAAACCCTTTTAAAAGGCGGGTAACGCACTTGTGACTCCTCTGGTGCTGCGGGTGTCCATGGGCGGCGGTTATCGCTTACCATCAGGTGATCCGTCTGCTCGTTTGCTCCCCTATCCTATGACAATGTTTCTAATGAAAGATACTCAGTGACACTGCTTGAATTGGGAATCGAACCCTCACATTCAGTAGCTGCCGCCGCTGAGACCGATAAATTAGTAAGGCTATTTTCCTATAAGATTACAACAAAAAATTGGATTCGACTACCCTCCAAGCAAGCACATATCATTCACATAAAAGTTTTACTATAATAGCAGTTATTAGACGTATATTATCGACAAAAGTACGAGGTTCAGTGCCGGCTGAGGCAATAAATGTGGAAGTGGACACGGCGCGTGAATTGTGACCACTGCATCGCTCCATTAGCGATTATTGTACAAGTTCTGTGCTAACAAACTGGACGGCCCTAGATGTAAAGTTTATGGAAGAGACTTGACTATAGAATTGCCTTGGTAATCAGTAACCAGCTAAAAGTGAGGTCCTAACCTCGACTTTCGGCTCAACGACATGTTATGTTATAGTTTGTGATTCTTTTTTAAATTTTCCATGCATATAGGATAAGATTATAAAGTTATTTTAGTGAAATAACAATTAATTGCATCGTACGACATCGAACTACAAAGTAAGTCATGTGGATTGAGAAGCAAAGTAATTGCTTTTCAATAAATACCACTGACGTTACCTCAAAAACGTAAATTCGGAATTTGAAGGTAAATTTCGACCTGGCGGGTGGGACTCGCAATGACTTAGTGGTCATAGCATCTGATGTATTTAACCAGAAGATGCAGATTCGAATCTGCCCGCAGTCGATTTTTTCACAAATTTTTAACATTCAAAACTACCTGTAATAATGATCTTATTGAAATATAATTGTAATAAACTTTTGACTTTTGATAAATTAATATCAGTAAATTCGTAAAAAGTTAAAATCCGTAATAATATTCGTTATCCGTATTTCAATACTTTGTTTTATTTTAATTAACTCAGCGACGTCCGTAATGACCCCTAGAGACCGAAATAATAGATTTTGCATTGTGTCAAATAATACGGTACTTGATCTCTATCTTTTCCTTTCCCTACCTTATAAACTGGATCGTCTTTTTAGGCATACACCCCGCAAGCTTGTCAGACTTGCACACTTACCCTTAAGAAATATGCCATTCTACTCACCAATATTTTCTCTGGTTCTACTTATTAAACTGGATGCCACATCTAGTTCTCCTACATCCACACCACCGGACACGACTCTGCCAAATTCTTTGTACGTATTTACTTCTATTATTTATTGCTTTTGTATCGACTGCGCTCCGGGCGTGCCAAGCGCGCTATTACTCCACCAGTTAAAGCACTTCCAGTAGTCGAGTTTCTTTGTTCTTGTTAGAAAATTAACTTGAAGTTCTTGAGTTTGAGCGCCAATTTTGTTTTCATATTAAAATTCGGTTGGCATGCCTTTTGTAAGAGATAATGTTTTTTTTTTAAATGGGAATTAAATAAAATGGCTCCACGAATTACTATCTATCGGAAGACGCGGTGTGGGACGAACTCCAATTAGATGGTCGGACGATCTGGTGAAGGTCGCTGGGAGTCGTTGGATGCAGGCGGCATATAACTGGTCCTTGTGGAAATCTTTGGGGGAGGACTTTGTTCAGTAGTAGACTTCAATTGACTGATAAGAAATAAAATGGTTGTGACATTTGTATGGTTCGATCAACGCAAAGTTGAACTGCTGCGGTCATTCTATAGATGAGGATTCATCAGCAACAATAATAATATTTCATACCATCACGCCTGTATTCCCCGAAGGGTTAGGCAGAGACGTACTAATGTACACCCACAGTTCACCGGTATGTTTAGGTCCCATATAATAGGGGGCGAGCCTATTGCCATTAACCAGGCACAAATTCCTAACGCCGAGCTGCTACTGGAAATTTCATAGGAAAACCCAATAACACTTTGCTCGACCTGGGAATCGAACTCTGGACCTCTAGCGTCGCAGTCGCGCTCAGGACCACTTGGCTAATGAGGCAGTTAATTAGTTAGAGGCTAATAATATTTCATTAACTTCAAGGACGATATTTACCAACAATGTGCTTACAATGTGAAGCAACCGCTTATCTTGTGTTTCGCCGGGTAGTGAGGTAAGTGACCAGAGGCCCAAACCCTTTTAAAATGCGGGCAATGCACTTGCGACTTCTCTGGTGTAGCGGGTGTCTATGGGCGGCGGTAATCGCTTATCATCAGGTGATCCGTCTGTTCATTTGCCCCCCTATCCCATAAAAAAGGACGGTGTACCGTAAATATTATATTAATGGCAATAGGCTCGCCCCCTATTACATGGGACCTAAACATACCGGCGAACTGTGGGTGTAGGTACATTAGTACGCCTCTGCCTAACCCTTCGGGGAATACAGGCGTGTTGGTATGTATGTGTACCGTAAATAAATACCAGTACCTGCAGTTCAGCAGGAGTGCTTGAAACAAATAGATTTAATAAAGTCTATAACTACTACGTTCGTATTTTTCATAATATTCCTTTTTTGTTGATAACTGCCTCATTAGCCAAGTGGTCCTGACCGCGACTGCTACGCTAGAGGTCCTGGGTTCGATTCCCAGGTCGAGCAAAGTGTTATTGGGTTTTTCTATGAAATTCCCAGTAGCAGCTCGGAGTTAGGAATTTGTGCCCGGTTAATGGCAATAGGCTCGCCCCCTATTACATGGGACCTAAACATACCGGCGAACTGTGGGTGTACATTAGTACGCCTCTGCCTAACCCTTCGGGGAATACAGGCGTGATGGTATATTGATAACGTCGACAAATGAAACTACGAGACACTCTTCTTCGACAAGGCTCTTTACGATATGCCTATTTAAATTTTATGGCAGTGACGAACTGTAGGTATTCTAACCCAAATTTGTCTTGTAGCATTTTAGTTATAAGAAACAATATCATTTTACTTATAGATGTTTGAACGCTGCCAAAAGTTCTCTATGAAACTAAGATCGGACATCCCTAGCTCACTTTATTAAGCAATTAAAAGGTAAAATGGCTACCAATACGCTCAAAATACCCCTACGTCACTCAATTGTAGTTTAATGAGAACAACATGTGTGACGTCATGGGCCAATACCTCACAATATCAATCCTGTATTTAAAACCATACATTTTGCCGTCAATACCACCTTTATTGCGAAAATCATAAGGTTCAATTTTGTTTTCAATGTGTGCAAGGGATGCTTGCTTGCAACGCATTGCTCGTTTATTGGTTTGAATTCGAATTTCGAATAATGTTAAGGATATTGCATACTTGGGTTCTGATTTCAGATAAAATACAAAAAATAATACTTAGATAGTTTACCGATCGATAAACTCGTCTTTTTATCTACATTGGTAATAATTGTTTCTCTAACAGAATCTATTTTATTTTTTTATAAATAGAAACTACCTACCTTGCGCAAAATATAAAAACAAAAAATAATAACTATACAAAAATACACAGACAAAAATTCAATTTTTTTTGTAGGAAGTGGTATTCTGTAGTTTCTGCCTACCCCTATGGGCAAAGGACATGATGGTAGGTATGTATGACTATGTAAGCTGGACTTGGAGGTGCCCGTCTGGGGAAGTACCTCCACCTTGCAGAAAATCGTAGCCAAATAACATAGCTCTGTGCTATGTTGCGTTCCTAACGGTGAGCAAATCCGCCAGAGTTCCGCGAGGAAGCGTTGTGTTGGTATTGGAGGGAATGGTGGTATTTAAGCAACACACTTATTGTCAACAGTCAACAACTTTTTTGAGAGGAATAGAAGGGCTGGCAGCATAGGAGATGCTGCCAGCCCTTCTATTCCTCTCAAAAAAGTTGTGAAAAGATTTTTACAGGGTTGCAACGCGCGAGTGATAACCCCTGGTGTTGTAAGCGTATACCACCACCATAGGCTACGGTAACCGCTTACCATCAGGCGGGCCGTATGCTTGTTTACCAACTTAGTGGTATGAAAAAAATGTAGTTGTTACTTTGGCCTGGAGCCATATTATCTTTTTAAAAGTGTCTTGAGGTTTGTGTTTGTATTTTCATAATTACTTATTGATCATAAGAGACTGGAAGAATTAAAGTTTGAATTTGGAATGTTAAATAATTCACATATCTAGTGTGTATTGCACCTTACCGGCTACGCAATTGTCCGGTTGACCGGCGCCCGTTCGATGTCCGGCCCGGGTGGCCGTCCGGAATGATCCCGGACATGTGGCGTATTTGCTGTTATTTGCGATATCGATACATTGAGTGCTCTGCATCTGCATTTAGTGGTAGTCTGTTGCGAATGCTAAAAATACTTCGGAGAATTTTCTTGAAACTTGGAAGCATGCAAGTAACAATGTCAAGTTTTCTTTCTTTTTTAATTGGAATGTAGGTACTTACTCAGAAATGACATAATAAATTAAGATAATTGTCAGTAAAAAGAGGTTTCATAGAGTATTTTGTATAATTTAAATAAAGTAAAATAAATCTGTACTTTTTTTTCTGCGAGACAGTTTAAGCCACCTACTTGCATTACAATGTCCCACTGTCATTGAGGTATTATTACGTGAAACTTTACAAAAAAAACAAAATTTCTATCTTTTTGTGATTTTTTGCATTTTTCATGCTAAGATTATAAAGTTATTTTTAGTGAAGGAAAAATTCGACTCGCAGGCAGGACTCGAACCTGCGTCTTCTGGTTTGATACACCAGACGCTATGACCACTAAGCCACCGCGAGTCCTACCTGCCATGTCGAAATTTGCCTTCACATTCTGAACTTACGTCTTAAAGGTGACGTCAGTAACATCTATTGACAAGCAAGTTACTTTGCCTTGAATTTGTGTTTCTTTTCGTATCTTGAAGATGGGTGCCGAAGAGAAGGACGATTCGAAGCTTCAATTCTTCATGACACTTCAAAACACCTTGATAATTTTACAAATGGAAACTTTTAGTCCGAACAAATTCGAACCATGTAGCTATTATCTCAATACCACCAGCTACCGGTCAGTCCGGCCACTCATTTGAGACCATACCCCGTAGCCATACCCTCATTCCTTTAATCACATAATATATGATCATAACACAACAGGGTTGTCCATCACTCATAACGTACAGATACCGCTGTAGACACGACAACGTAATTCCATTCCCCGATATTTGACGCAAATAAATTATAGTTAGCGTGACAACCCTTGGAGACCATGCAAATCGGGGGTGACCCTACATCTTTTGGAGTAGGTTATTTATGGTGTATTTTCTAGAACGTTACTTTCATGGAATTATTTTACTCTCGCACTGTAAGGTAGTTTTTCAAAACTGAATATCCTATTAAAAACATACTTGTAAAAAGAGCCAAGTTTCCCGGTTAAAGAAATGAGTTTTTCCCAGACTTATTTGATAATTTAATAATTAACAAGAATTAATCATAAATAATGCTGCATAATATACGCATATTTACAAACATAATATTTTCTAAGGCGCTGCAGTTTCGACGAAACAAAAATAAAAAAAATAAAATTTTTCTTTTTCCTGAAAACTTAAAACTGTTATTTCTTACTTATAAATTTTTGTAGATTAACACAAAATTAGTAAGAGTTTCTGCTCAACCTAATTAATTAAGATTTTGAGAATGCTCGGAAGGCTGAGATTTTAAGTGGGTATCGAAAGAACTGCGATTTAATTCGCATAAAAATGATCGTCACACGCCAAAACTTGGCTCTACACTACCGTGCATATTACAAACAAACTGAATTTACTGGACATGACTACAATAAAACAAAATACCATCCAGCTATCTATTTACTGATTGACATTAATTTTTCTTACAAAATCCTTTCGAGTGACGTCGGCAAGGGTTGGTAAGCGGGTGATAAATGAACGGGGTACGGACTTGGGATAACCGGGTCAGTACAGGTTCGGAGAGATAGCCCTGGATTGATGGTTACTTGGCCGCGGGGTTTTGAAGGTACTGCGTTCCTTTAGTTATTACCTATGTGTGTAGATTATAAGTATATTTGTATTAGAACTACAATTTTAGGTAGGCAGACTTGCATGGAATTGTTACCGTTCTCTCTGCAAAATATTTGTATTCTAGAGCAGCATTTCCTAACTCTGCAGTTTAAGTATATAATATTGAAATTGTAATATTGGATGGTCCCTGTAAAATAAGGTTGGATGCGACTTGTCTACTCAAAGCCTCTTAAAAATGTAAAACATTTACTTGTAAAAGTGACTTCGAGAAATCTATTTACAGATATTAGATATAATATAATTACTTAATCTCTACTTAAATAAAATTGTAAAACAACCTGTGTAGTATACATTGAAGACATTAAAAAATACAAGTTTAGGGTAGGTATATAAACGTCTCCGATCCCAAAAATGTGATTTTTAAAATTCTTGTCCGTTTGTCACGGGTTGGCGCAAAAAATAACTGAATAGATTTTAATTTTGATTTCACTGTTAGAAAGTTTAAGCTCCAACTTAAAAACTGGTGAACTTTTTATCTCAATTAATTAAACGGATCCTGAGATACAGACCTCTCTGATGTATAGAGACCCATACAAAGAAGAGATCACTATTGGTTTTTGATTGAATTCTTTTTGGGATCCATTTCTAATCCTAATATAGCTTCAGGTGAGCGAAGCCGCGGGGAAAAACTAGTACATATATAAAACCATTCAAAACACAGGTTTTTTATAGTACTCAAGCACTAGAGAAGCGATTACAGAATTCATCACACAAAACATTTAAAGGTTTCACAGACGTTATAAAGGGCAACATCAAGAGAGGAGGCAGGGGCGTACATGACCGATGGCACCAATAAGTCAGCCCGTATTAACACCCCATACTTTAATGGGTCACATATGAATAATGGTCAAAGGAAATTTCGCCTATTAGAGCGGATCTCGTGTTTTCGATGGCGTTTTCGGGGACTCATTTCGATTCAAGGATGTTGTTGTGTATGACGTATTTTGTTAGTTTAGAGTATGTACTTCTTGATGAGTTGAAAGCTCAATGAATATTAATCAGAGCTTTTCTTTACTGCATTGTTTTTTATTTTCAGAATCTTGAAAATATCACTGATGGTACATTTTCGACATCTGATGGCAATAAAATATGTGAAATGTTTGCTAAGCAGTTCTCTTCTGTTTATATTGATGCGAGAGTGACATGTTATCCATCCGACTCTAGTTTTCTTAAAAATATGAAAAATAACAGCCTTCCTCTCACAGCACCTGTAATTGATGGCGAAAGCTTAATCAAAAAACTAAAGTCTTTAGATTGTCGCAAAGGAGCTGGATCTGATGGGATACCTCCATTTTTTATATTTAAATGTGCGTCGCCCTTAGTTTCACCATTGTTAATTATATATAAAAAATCACTCTATACAGGCGTTTTCCTGATGCTTGGAAAGAAGCTAAGGTTTTGCCTATTCACAAATCCGATGACCGCGATAATGTTACTAATTACAGGCCTATTTCTATTTTGTCAACTTTTGCCAAGATATTCGAGTCGTTAATTTGCCCACATATACAGGCTCATATAGGCGTTTATCTGAGCAGTGCACAACATGGTTTTGTAGGTGCCAGGCCTACTTGCACGAATCTGGTTAGTTTTACTGAAACCTTGATGGGTGCAATTGACTGCGGTAAACAGGTTGACGTTATCTAGACAGATTTTAGTAAGGCCTTCGACCGTGTTTCGCCCACTATCCTCCTATACAAATTATCAGAATATGGCATCACAGGTAACCTATTAGCTTGGATAGAATCCTACTTAGAGAACCGCCGCCTCTTTGTCGCAGTCAATGGCTTTCAATCTCGTACATGCAAGGCCCCGATGGGCGTTCCACAGGGCTTTCATATCCCACACTAGGATATTCTCCATATTGTGGGTACATTTACAAACACAAATTCTCACATACACAAACACCCCCGAGCCGGAACAACTATCTGTAGATCGTATAAATATTTGCTCCGTGTGGGGATCGAACCCACAACACGCGTCGCAGAAGCCGCTACGCCAAACGTGTCATCACTATCATCGTGGGTATGGACAATATCTTTGTGCAGACCTACTGTACACGAAGTATTAACAAATACCTACTCATTTGAATTTAAAACTAAGGCCTAGAACACAAACCCTTCACCGAAATTAGCACAACTCGAAAAATACCAACAACTATCAATCAAAGTGGCCACATGCATATAATCCTCAACCCTTCACCGTCCATCGTATGTCATTTATTACTCCGAAATCCGCCGGGCTCCTTCGTAGATATCTCTTATTTATTGTCAAAATGCCAACTGGGATGTAGCGAAAACTATTTGTCATTGACAAAGCTTTTTGGATATGTGCGACAGGCCCTCGGATATTGGTGGCGCGTTTAGGGTTAAGCTCTGTTGTTGGTAACATGATGGTTTCGTGTTTGAATGTTGGTATTTTTTTATGAACAGTTTAAATCAATTTTGACTATGTTTTGTTGACATAGAGAGAATAATTCTCAGCAAGTACATATTTAAAACAAAGTTGTAAAGTTTAATATTGAAATCATGTTTTTTTTAATGAAAATTTCTATAGCAGCGTTGTGCAATTTTTGGGATGGGTAAAAAATGTTAAATTCGCATCAGGACACGTGACCTGATCGAAAATTCGTAAGACGGTTGTAATAGTTCTGAAGTGTAAATTTTTTTATGTAATATTAATTGTCGTGTTTGTGTACGATAATTATATTTTTACCACATAAATGATAGTACTTTTATACTGATAATTAAAGCAATTCGTGCGAAATTATTCCCTACCGCAGTGCAACCCGTTGTTTTTTTTAAAAAGGCTCTTCTCCAAAAGACCCACTTTTTGGAACCGTGCAACTTAGTTTTGACTTTTTAAAAGTACCAATTTTAGTGGTCATATTGAAACTGAGCGATTAAAGTGGGGTGTCGGATTTGTGATCATGATGTTGAAACGCACCCATTGCTCTATCGACATGAACCCACTCGTAACACAGGCATTTAGCTTAGCATGAAGGGTTAACTAGAATAAGAATACTAATAATGTATGACATTGTTAGTAAGCTTTTTAAAAAAATATATAAACGTATTTTAGCAATGAGAGATTTTACCTTATTAAGAGGCAGAAGGGTTCAAGTCGTTAACAATACAAACTTCTTAAAATACCGTTGAGATAATAGAAATCTATGGGTCATTTTTTGAAAAAAGAACAGTAAAAATTGTGGAAAACTTCTTTCCATTCTGACAGTTTGTAGAAAGTAAACTTGACTTTGACATCTTTAGCTGTCATCTTTAGCTTAATCCCTATCAATCTGAGAGGAGAGTCCCGTCCTCAGCAGTACGACAATGGAATAGGATGGTTATGATATTGGTGTAATCGTATAAGCGAGCATGTTATTCGATTCCCAGTTTAAGCAGTGTATTATAGTAGATCAGTTATACCTAAACTAAATCATAAGTGAACGTAAGCGCGGCGAGGTCTTAGGTTCGATATCCAGGTCACACAGTGTTATTGAAATTTTTAAAACAACGTGCAAATTTTTAAGCACAGTGTTTTGAAAATATTTTTCTACGAAATTCACAACAGCATCCCGTAGGTAGTTTGAATTTGTGCCGTGTTAATGATGACATGACTTGCCTCCTATTACATGGGACCTAAACATACAACCTTGCTGACCAACATTAGTACACATCTGCCGAACCCTTCAGGGAATACAGGCGTGATGGTATATTTGGGTCGATGTTCTATTTCTCAATTAGATAAGACGTGTATTTAAGTAATGGCAGCAGGGATATTGAACGTCACGCCGACGACGCGAGGAGGCGTCCGGTTTTTGAACGATTGTCATCTGTTGATGACTCGCAGGGTTGCCTGTTCCTCGGAAAATATTTATTACTAGCGTTTGCCCACGGTTTCATTCCCTTTCAAAAGGTTTTTTTGAGGCAAAGGATAGTCTATGTCCTTCTCCAAGGTCCATTATTTATTTCTATACCAAAATTCATTAAATGTGGTTCAACGGTTTAGGTGTGAAAGGACATCAAATATACAGAAATATTTTCGATTTTTTATTATTAGTATGGATTGAGATAGATACGCTTAGGTGACTGAACGGCCTAATATCAAATCAGTCCGTGGAATTGCTTACCAGAGATATAATCTTAACATAAGGTCCATATAAGAAATCTTGAATCAAAGATAGAAGAGTAGAGTAGAGTAGTGCTAGAAGTAGGATTCAAAATCAAAGTATTAGTACTTAGTAATATTCCTGTAAGTAGTTATATGGAGACAATTTTACAAGTTTGGTTTGGTTTTAGTTATATCTTCGGAACTTCCCAACTAACTAACCTCTGAAATGAAACACCGAAACAAACGTCAGAGAATCATGGCCAATTCACAGTATTAGCACCCAATTCCATCAATGAACAACCTTTCTAAACAGCTAATTTACGGAACATTACGAAAAACCACACGAAACTGGTTCCAACCGATTTACGCTGAACCAAATCTACCCACCTAATTGCGTGCCTTACCCTTTCGGTTTAAAAAACGATTTATTTTCCTCTCCAAAAAAAGAACCGAAGAATTTCCCCGATAAATATTTGTTGTTGTGGCAGCCCTGGAATTGTTGGCATGTCATGTCCGAGCCCTTTTCAAAATGGCTGTCAACTCCGTAGGGTGGCGGTCAGTGTACCGGATTGTGTCTTTGTTGGCGAAATTATATTATTTATTGATATGCTTATGTTGGTATGTGTTTGGCAACTAATTTTGGTAGGAGGGTATGTCTTCCTCTTACGTTTCCTGTAGAAGAAAAGTTTTATCTATTTCCCTTTCAATAAGTTTAGGAAAACTTATTTGAGGCTATATTATATTGATTATTTGTTTAAATAAAACATACCTCAGTTTGAATTTTCGTAGTTACATACGTTAAATATCAGTGACAAACTTGAAAAGCTAGATGTGGCTATAATAACACTACTTAGCACTTACCCTTCAACACAATACAAATATATGATAAGTACTGTACTCTCTTGAACCTAACTCTTTGGCAAGCGGTTAGTACCAGTCATAACTGCCATAAGATTATAACAATAAGTATTTGTTACTTTCCTATCGATTATAAATACAAATCGCAGAAGTATTCTTAATAAATATCACTATGTTCTCCTCTCAGAAAAATCCAAATTACTATATAAGTTACTATCAAAGTAAATTCACAAATATTTATGAAATAACTCATTACCTTTGCATAACCGTTAACACATCGCTTCAACGCAACCAATCAAAACCGATACACAAATAAATTATGGACATCACTAAACACTAGTGAGGGGCGTTCGACATCGATGTCTGCGGTCAGGATCGCGTTAGCTCTGCATTATTAATGATTCATTTAGTTCACACTAACCGGGCGGCTCTCGTGATCCCTTTGGGTTTTGAATAGTGTTGTATTTTTGTTGTTGTTTGTGTCGATATTATATGTAGTTTACTAACTTTACTAACTTTCGCTAAAAACAAGTTGCATATGAAGTCATATGCATATGTAGTATTACCTATATGTTTAAAGGTTATAATTTATGTTAATTAGTTTCTTGTGTTATGTAAAACATAGCACAAAATAGTAAAAATAATGAAAAATAAGTTTAATTTTCCAAAAAAAAGCATAACTACATTGTTTACGTACAGAAAAATATTAAGTATGTTTTATATTCATTATATAAGAGTATTGCGCTTATATAATCAATATAAAACATACTTAATATTTTGTAGAATCACTATATGTTAACCAAAAAATATTCAAATGACAAAAGTTAAAGTTAAGGTAACCAGTTACCAAAATCTTCAAAGTAAACATGCAATATTTGGGTACAAACAACCATTCAATATTTTCCCCTTTATCGATATCGATAATATTCTACACACACACATCTCTAAACCGATGTTTAGTCAGTGCAATCGGCGATCTGATTAATAGTGCTCCCGCGAAATGTTTAATCTTTGGAAGCTACTCGGGACCCTTGCGCGGCGACGAAGCTGTAACTCATATATTATGCATTAACTATCGATTATTTAGTGAACAACACTATTCATGTGAGATTGTTATAGGCCCAACTTTACTGCTATTTTAGGCTCAACTTTGAAATTATTTTAGAACTAAACTGTACTTACTATCTAGTAAGTACAGTTTAGTTCTAAAATAATTTCAAAGTACTCTGAACTGTACTCTGTACTGTGTAACTCTGTACTGAACAGTACAGAACTCTGTCACCCATAAGTCCTTATAATCATCTGATTATAAGGACTTAATGGGTGACAGAGTTCTGCTTCAGATCCAAAACGTCTAGCTACATCTAATTTGTGCAAGTTATATTTCTTAGTTTGCTATATAAACGTGTGACTCACGAGTTGCCAACCCTTTAAAAACCTTTTCACCCCTTTTTTGATGAACACCATGCTGTAGTTATTTGAGAAAATCGCCGCAGGCGGGCAAGTCGGTAAAAAATGTTAACTCGAAATTATAACAATCGTTTTATCGCGTTTAAAACAAAAAAGAAACATTGTAGACATACGTATTAAGTTTCAAATGATTAGGCAAACATTGCGGAGTCTTGTTGGAGGTGGGATCAAACGGCGGGGTGCGGCAAACATGGGGTATCTTCGGTACCCCTCTTGAGGTTGGGGTAACTAAGATGACGCTTTTGTAATTAAGCAAAAGTTTCGACTGTATTTTATCTACAAGAAAATGCGTTCTGGAAACGAAATGTTTTTTACTTGAAATCGCATTATTTGAATAATGATATAAATATTTCAAAATATGCAATAAAAATCTATAGAAAATCTGATTTTAAATTTAAAAAAATATGTAATTGCCTCATTAGCGTAATGGACCTGAGCGCGACTGCTACGTTAGATATCATGGGTTCGAGTCGCAGGTCGAGCAAAGTGTTATTGGGTTTTTCTATAAAATTCCCAGTAGCAGCTCGGAGTCAGGAATTTGTGCCCGGTTAATGGGAATAGGGTCGCCCCCTATTACATGGGGCCTAAACGTACCGGCGAACTGTGGGTGTACATTAGTACGCCTCTGCCTAAACCTTCGGGGAATACAGGCGTGATGGTATGTTATGTATGTAACATATAATAAAATCGTAGGAAAGTCAAAATTGTACATTGAATATTTTTTTTAAAGAATGCTTGGGGCGTGATTTACATTCGATATCGAAGCCGAAAATATAGTTATTTTAGTGAAGGAAAAATTCGACTCGCAGACAGGATTCGAACCTGCGTCTTCTGGCTGGGTACGCAAGACGCTATGACCACTAAGCCACCGCGAGTCCCACCTGCCATGTCGAAATTTGCCTTCACATTCTGAACTTACCTCTTAAAGGTGACGTCAGTAACATCTATTGAAGGGCAAGTTACTTTGCCTCTCAACCGACATGACTTACCTTACGGTTAGTTCTATGTCGTACGATGCTACCATACCTACTATCTTTATGGGATTTTTTTGCTAAACTAAGATTATAAAGCTATTTTAGTGAAGGAAAAATTCGACTCGAATCTTAGCATGAAAAATGCAAAAAAATAATCACAAAATGATACAAAAATATAGTTTTTAGAATTTTTGTCTGTTTGTCTGTATGTATGTCCGGGCTAAACTCAAAAAGTACTGCATGGATTTAATTCAAATTTTGCATGAATATTATTAACAGGTCGGGTCAACATAAAGGCTACATAATCATCACGCTAAGGCTAAGTAACTATTCCACGCGGACGAAGTCGCGGGCGGTAGTCACACATTAAACATTTAGCATTCAAAATTTCGCAGCGCCATCTTACCGCTCCGATTCGTTCAGACAATCGCAGTCTTACCGATGTTTTCTTTGTTCGAACCCTGGCCAAATATTTGAGCTAATTATACGCCTGATTTAACACTTCGGCTGAATTTACAAGCGTTTGTCTTTCTTAACAATGGTTGCTCGATGTTATGCTGATTGGTACTTTACTTGTTTTTTTTAGTTAATTATCGTGAGTTTATGGTGAGGTTTTTGTGTCACTGTTTTTGAGGTTATAATTCACACAGAAATTATAACTACTATATTTTTTATAATATTTCTAAAATCTTATTATCGTGCTAATGTTTTCGGAAGAAATAAACAGAAATGTTATGTAAGAGCATATTGTATTGTCATTACATACCATCACTCCTGTATTCCCCAAAGGGTTAGGCAGAGGCATACTAATGTACACCCACAGTTCGCCGGTATGTTAAGGTCCCATGTAATAGGGGCGAGCCTATTGCCATTAACCGGGCACAAATTCCTAACTCCGAGCTGGTACTGGGAATTTCATAGAAAAACCCAATAACACTTTGCTCGACTTGGGAATCGAACCCAGGACCTCTAGCGTAACAGTAGCGCTCAGGACCACTTGGCTAATGAGGCAGCCATGGCAAAAATCAAAACTTCGGCTACCTGGCATTTGGCAAGACTTGCTTTATATGAAAATACCTACTTATAAACACACTTTTTATAAAAAATTACATATCTTGACATAAATTGATGTGCGCTTCGATACCTGAATATTAAATTCAAAAAAATACTAATACCTCAATATACCAGAACACTAACCCTAAAATGCCGCATCATTTGTCACAGTAACTTTCAATAAGGGTACAATGTACCAACTTCATATCATACCTCAAAAAATATTCCAATATTATGATTTATGACATAATACCGAATGGCATGTGACTATTTGCCCCAACCAGCGTAAGATGACCTCTAAATATTTGACAAACACGCCAAAATATGGATTTGAATATGCTGGATTGTATTAAGATAAATATTTTTTCTCCCCCAAGGTATGCAAAAATGTCGCGCAGATATGCTCCATTCGGGATAATACTAAAATAGCGGGAAGCAGTTTTTGTTCATATAAATCTTCAATAGACTTAATACAGTGGAGTGCTATTGGATTTCGGGAAAAATATAAAAAGGAAAAGAAATATAATAAAATATAAAATGTTTGGTATTTTTTTGATATTCCCGAATCAAACACTGTTACTGGGTTTTTCTATAAAATTCTCAGCAGCAACTCGGAATCTAGATTTGTGCCCAGTCATTAAACTCGCCCCATTTTAAATGGGACCTAACTATGGCATGGCATACTGTGAGGAAACAGCAGTACCTACACTTCTACATAACCTTTCGAAATACAGTGATGATATGATATTATCATAGGCGTACCTACTCAATGTAGGAAGACCCACAGTTTGTCGGTATGTTTAGGTCCCATGTAATAGGGGGCGAGACTATTGCCATTAACCGGGCACAACTACCAAGCTCCGAGCTGTTACTGGGAATTTCATAGAAAAATCCAATAACACTTTTCTCGACGTTCACGGACAGGCTACACAGGTTTTAATTTGAAATATAATAAAAAATTGTTTCGTAGGGGAATTAAACTTACGACCTCACTATGCGCTGTGTAAAAAAGTTACCACGGAGTCAAAGTACAACCAGACTCGAAACATTATCTGTGGAAGTGTGGACCTCTTAAATATTTTTTTCTCGGGTGGGAATCAAACCCACGCCACGCAGCGAAACGGTGATAGCGGGTGACGTTTGGTGTAGTGGTTAAATTTTAACCGCTACACCAAACGTGTATTCATATATCTAATGAAGGAAAAATCTACTTGCGGACAGATTACGTGATCTATTATTTAGCTTTCCCTCAAAATTATATCCAATATTTACCTATTTCTCAAAATTGTATCTAATATTTACCTACTTCTCAAAATTGTATCTAATTTTCACCTATTTCTTAAAATTGTATCTAATATTGACCTATTTCTCAATAAGCAACATCAAAAATTATAATTCACAAAACAAAACATTCCGCTCTCAATCACTTTCTAAGCCTTAAGTTAAAATATTACTTGTTCCATACAAATATAAAGCGAATATGTGCGTTATTTATTAGGTGAGAAATACTTTGATAAATCACCACCTCCGCGAGGGGTACAAATGTACCCCCTTCGCATTGTAAGGGTTAAAATTGCTCCGACTATAGAAATGTGAGTGTGTATAAGAAATATATTGTAGTATTAGGGACAGATATGATTGAAGAAAATTGCTGTGTTTCATAAGTCTTATCAGAAATAATGCAGGCTCGCATTCTTACTGTTTCGTTTGTTTTGATGTGAATACATTCTGCCTTATTGGTAAAGAAGCGGTTTCCTGGATTTATTTCTCAGGTCAAACAGTTATTCAGCTTTTCAGTAGCAACTTAGTTTTAATTTGGGCTCAGTTAATGGTAATTTTTTTTTTTTTTTTAAAAAAGCTTACTAGCAATTTGGGTCACAAATTACTAGTATTCTTGTTAACCCCTCGTGCTAAGCTAAATGCTTGTGTTACGAGTGGGTTCACGTCGGTAGTGCAATGGGTGGGGTTCGAACCGGCAACCACATGATCGCAAGTCCGACGCCCTAGCCATTAGGCTACCGCCGCTTCTAATAGGAACCTTCCAATTACTTACATGGGCATAGATTTGGCGAATTATAATAATAGCCTAATTATAAGACTATCGGAGTGGCTGGCGCCTAGCAAAAGCCTTAGCCCGGCTAAGGCTCGCCGTTGGAATAGGTCAACATAAAGCCTATTACACACATTTCCCTACACTGTCACACACATGTTTAATAATTAATATCATAATGGTCCTGAGTGCGACTGGTACGCTAGATAAGAGGTCTTGGGTTCGATTCCCAGGTCGAGCAAAGTGTTATTGGGTTTTTCTATGAAATTCCCAGTAACAGCTCGGAGTTTGGAACTTGTGCCCGGTTAATGGCAATAGGCTCGCCCCCTATTACATGGGACCTAAACATACCGGCGGACTGTGGGTTAGTACGCCGCTGCCTAACCCTTCGGGGAATACAGGCGTGATGGTATGTTATGGTGTTTCTTTCTTCTCAGAGGTCGTCGAGTGAGAAGGCTCCATCCAATGTTAAAAAATCGACTAGTAAAAGTGTCTTTTGCAGAAATAAATCTTTACTATTATAAAATTGTAAAAAAGCTGTGTCTGTACATTGAAGATATTTAAAAAAAAACACGTGGGTTTTTTATATAAACGTATAATTATGTGGTGTATATAAACGTCTCCGAAACCGAAAATGTGATTTTTAAAATTCTTGTCTGTTTGTTACGGGTTGGAGCAAAAACTACTGAATAGATTTTAATTTTATTATCACTGTTAGAAAGTATATGCTCCAACTTAAAAACTGGTGAACTTCTTATCTCAATTAATTAAATGAATCCTGTGATACAGCTTGACCTCCCTGATGTATAGAGGCCCATACAAAAATGTGGTCATCAATGTTGGTTTTCCATTTTTACTCCTGATAGCTTCACGTGAGGGAAGCCGTGGGCGAAGCTAGTATAATATATCTTTCTTGATTTATTTTAAAATAGCAATAGTATAAAATAGAAATTTATAAATAGTAATCTTGTCAACCCCTCATGCTAATCTTAATGCGTTCACGTCGCTGCAATGGGTGTGGTTGGAATCGGCAACCTATGATCGCAAGTCCGACGCTACCGCCCGGTGGTTATCCTTTATGATGTCCTTACTAATTCGCAGTTATTTTGTAGGTCTTGTAAACTAATCAATACTTTAAGAACTTGTACCACCTGACATATGTGTAAAGTTCCCAAAAACAAAAACCCACAATTACAAGCGAAAACAGTGCAAATAAAACATCAATACACAATGATAAAGTACACAAAACACGGCACCACCCTCGGGGACAGGGGGTGCTCAAAGAATAAATGCCCTACATAAACCGGAGTGCTAGAAAATGTACGTGAGCGTTCTTAGCACATCATATGCGAGGATTGATATAGAGCTGATAATACCACATCTTTTTTATGGATTAACTAGTTGACGGTTGGCAAAGAGGCTGACGAGCCACCTGATGGTAAGTAGTCATCGTCACCCATGGACACCTTCAATACCAGGGGGTTACTGATGCATACCCTACAGACTGCAGACTGCCAGAGCCGCAGCAACCGAGAGGGAACTCTCTTACACGCAAAATCACAATTTATATTACACTAGCTTCTGCCCGCGACTTCGTCCGCGTAGCGTGATGATATTATATAGCCTTCCTCAATAAATGGGCTATAAGAATTTTTCAAATCGGTCCAGTAGTTCCTGAGATTAGCGCGTTCAAGCAAACAAACAGCTTCAGCTTTATATATTAAGTATAGATTATATTATTATATTAGTATACTAGCTTCTGCCCGCGACTTCGTCCGCGTAGCGTGATGATATATAGCCTATAGCCTTCCTCAATAAATGGGCTATCTAACACGGAAATAATTTTTCAAATCGGACCAGTAGTTCCTGAGATTAGCGCGTTCAAGCAAACAAACAAACAAACTCTTCAGCTTTATATATTAGTATAGATATAAGAAATTTGACATTTCAGAACTATTACAACCGTCTTACGAATTTTCGATCAGGTCACGTGTCCTGACGCGAGTTTATTACCCATCCCAAAAAGTGCACCACGCCGCTAAAGAAGTCACTTCAAAACGATGCTATCGATACTGGCCAGGAATTAAGTAGGTATTTCTCAATACTCAATACTTTATTGCATACCATAATGTAGATACAGATGTTATATTAATATTAAAGGAGCAATTATGTTCCCGAGCAATTATGTCGGGCACAGCAAAGTTCAATTCATTAGGAGAGAGGAGGAAAGTGCTTTATTTTTTATTAATTTTTACACTCAAATTTAAGTAATACTTTTGTAATAATTATTTTAATAACTATAGTATTTGGTAACTGTATTGATAATATTTTATACTTTACTAAAATTATGTAGGTAGGTAATTTTTATTTTGTGATTATATTATTTATTTATTTTATTTTTAGTTTAACTTTCCTATTATTACTAAAATGTCAGTTATTATATTTATTTTTAGATTTATAAATGTAAATAGTTATTAAGAAAGTTGAATATTAAAATGTAATATAATATTTCTTATGGTTCTTATGACAGTCGGTTTGTATCTAATTCTGCAATATCTGGGTACAACAGGGGCCGATTCAACGTAATTGGGGAAAAGCAAGTTACAGACAATTTAAGATTTAAGTTCTTTTCTGAGATGTACTGTGTTTTATAGTTACTCGTGCTGCTTCTGTTGCTCAACTGCCTTATAAGGCTAGTGGTCCGGAGCGCAACTGCTAAGCTAAAGGTCCTGGGTTCGATTCGATCAGGTCGAGCAGTATTATTGGGTTTTTCTATAAAATTCTCAGTAGTAGCTCAGAGTTTGGTTAATGGCAATAGGCCGCCCCTTATTACATGGGGTGCGCGAACTGTGGGTGTACATTAGTACGCCTCTGCCTAACCCTTCGGGGAATACAGGCGTGCTGGTATGTGTAGCAATTTGTGTCTTTTTGTTTTTCAGTATAATAATTATATTTACGTGTTATCAACTCTATATAAATACCGAACGCCTCGTTACAAAGACGGTTTTCTGTGGCGTAACGCGCGAGTATCGCATTATATCATTTATAAACAAAATGTGTTAAAATAAATCGCTACGTCGCACCAGGAGCCTCAGATACGCGGTTTTAATGGCCACACACGATGTGTATATATTTTATGTAGCTAGCCGTTTATTTGGGGATCATTTTCGAGATGATTTGAGTGCGAAATGAAGTTTGTGTATGTTTGTTTCAAAATTCGTGTTCAGCATTTTCGTACAATAGCCCCCCCCTCGCCGAGGTTCAAGATTTTTAAAGCGTCTCGCTTACCGTAGTCTATGGTACTAGTAGTACAAAAAAAAACTAATTTCACTCGTATTTCCTAAATCACGATACTTATTGGAAAATTAATTGCATATGAATTCAGTATAGTAACAGTCTTGGTTGCCAGAGATATAACAAATCAACATTCTAGTTGTAATATTTATCTTTATACATATAAATTCTTCTGTACGTGTGTTGACAGCGAACTCCTCCTAAACGGCTGGACCGATTTGAATGTGTTTTTTGTGTGTGTTCAAGTGGATTCGAGGATGGTTTAGATTCACAAATAAGCCCGGCAGATGGCGCTGCAGTCGGTACCTAGGTATCGCTTGGTATATCATGCAGGACAACGTCTGTCGGGTCCGCTAGTAGGTACATTATAAATATATGTCTAAGGAACGTAAAGAAAGCAACTTTTAAAAATTGTCTTAGTGTTATAAGGTCTTGGGTCTAAAACTAAATGTTTAATTCTATTGATTTCGAGCCTTTCGAAACTTAAATGCACGTGTAACAAGGTTCCCGTCGGTAGTGCAAAGGGTGGGTTTCGAACCACATGATCGCAAGCCGGACGCCCTAGCCATCAGACTACCGCCGCTTTTAATCTCAGGCCCAGTTGCCAGAAAACGGTTGATAAACCTACATAATATATCCTCAACAATCATAATTCATAGCCTCTAGTTACGTTTGCATAATAACAGCCACCTGACGCGTTGCCACGTGAAACAATAGCCGCGCTACAATTTTCTCGTACGTCCTGGCAAGATAGGTATCTACAGTGATACCTAGACGGTTCGACAGGCCACCCGGCTGCTAGAAAGGTGCACTAGAGTGCGATAGGAAATTGTGAGAGCTGTGTGCCCAGGGCGCTGCCCATCTGGGACGGACGATAGAATAGGGAGGATCAGATTTGTGTTTGAAAATTAATTTGTTTTTTCATTGGCTAAGTCTCTTTCCAATAAATTTAGATTATTTAGTTTCGTATATGGTGTCATAAGTAGGTAATTAGTAAAAAGTTTTTCACGTTCACTTGGGAGAGCCATGCTTCGGCACGAATGGGCCGGCTCGACCGGAGTAATACCACGGCCTCACAGAAAACCGGCGTGAAACAACTTTTGTGTTGTGTTTCGCCGAGTGAGTGAGGTCACCGGAGGCCCAAACCCTTTTAAAAGGCGGTCAACGCACTTGCGACTGCTCAGGTGTTGCGGGTGTGCATGGGCGGCGGTTATCGCTTACCATCAGGTGTTCCATCGGCTCGTTTGCCCCGCTATCCCATAAAAAAAAAGTTTTGTTATGTTACTGAACCATTATGGAATTTCATGTTGAACCTTATTATATTTTTAAATGTAATCATCTTTTAATATTATCGACTTCGGTCCAACTTGGACATTAACCTTAAATGTTCCAGACATCTTGTTATTGCAATATTGTACTTGTGAAGAATGTGATACAGTTTATTTTAAAAGATTTTCCATGATGTTTATTGCTGGATTCTTCTCCATAAGATCAACATTTTGGACGCAAAAAAAAGAACTTCAATTTAAAGGTGATGTGACAATCTCCGATTCTTTACAGATTAAAATCTAACATGCTCTAAGACCTATTATCTGAATATGTGTATTAAAAAAACAGTGAAATTAAGACTAATACACATAACCCATACATGTGTACATTTATACATTGTCTTTTATGTGATTGACATTTATTACCCTGTCACTACTGTTAAGTAGTATATTCTAAGTGTACAAATATATTTAATAAGGTTACTACTAGTGACAAACAGATAGAGGTATACCAAGTTTATTCCCATAATATTGAATACTAGCTTCTGCCCGCGACTTCGTCCGCGTAGCGTGATTATATACTCGTATAGCATAGGCTACCCATTTATTGAGGAAGGCTATAGAGCCTTCCTCAATAAATGGGCTATCTAACACTGAAAGAATTTTTCAAATCGGACCAGTAGTTACTGAGATTAGCGCGTTCAAGCAAACAAACAAACAAACTCTTCAGCTTTATATATTAGTATAGATGATTGATTCACAATTGAAAATGCTCAAAATTTACCTTCGTCACAAATAATAGCATATCCACTTTAGTTTCAACGTAACATTCAAAACACTAGAGGCGTTATTACAGGTCGGCACTCGACGTTCACTATTGAATATTGGACAAAGAGATCTAATTGTTCGTGTACTAGCACTGGTGCAATGCGGCTCTGGACGCGTTTATGCCTCTGAACTGCAAGATCGATTATATTTTTGGTTTCTTAGTAGAAATATGTCAACGCCGGCTATCGCTGAAAATTAGCGCCGTGGCTCTGCCTCGTGCATGAGACACTGCATCATGCTGAGCGATGGCCGGTTTTGCGTGGGTGTGACGCATGTTTTCCACAGATTTATTTTATATTATTTTAATTTTCCGTGCGTCATGTCGACGTAAATAAAAAGTATTTTCTTTCTTTCTTTCTTTTTCTTTCAGTTTTATTGTTGTTTGTTAAAGCATATAGGTATAGGACCGTAGCCTACTTGTGTTCACAGATCCTGTTTTCCCAATATTGTACCAATGAAGATTTTAAATCCATTTAGAAAATTATTTTTTTTTTTAATATATATCCTACCTAGTAGTAAAACCTCTTCTTTCTTTCATTTATTTTACAGGAGTGTCTTACTGTGAGACATGCTTCGGCACGAATGGGCCGGCTCGACCTGAGTGATACCACGGCCTCGCAGAAAACCAGCGTGAAACAACACTTACGTTGGGTTTCGCCGAGTGAATGTGGATACCGGAGGCCCAAACCCTTTTCAAAGGCGGGCAACGCACTTGCACATGCTCTGGTGTTGCGGGTGTCCATCGGCGGCGGTAATCACTTAATAATAATATAACAATATGCATATGTACAAGTAATTTATAATGCCATAATTAACACAGTACAGTTAAATTATGCGAGTTATCGTCCGATGTCTGCTCACAAAGAACTTAGCCACACATCACTTAGCATAATAGTGAGATCAAACGAGTGTAGAACTGATAATGTATAGACTTGGCTCACATTTATTATAACAGTTTCTAAATAAAAAGTCGTCAAAGACACATGGAAGCGGGCGTTGCAGTTAGAAACAGAACCAAATAGGATATTTAAGCCGCTATTTTAGATGCCAAAAATCATGCCCTAACATTTTCATCTCTCTCTGTGTCAAACACACACACCCACACTCACTCACTTACTCATTCTCTCTCATAGTCACTCACTCTATCTCACACACAATACACGAATTCACAAACAAGTTTTCACTTTTTTCGATGGATGTGTTGATATTAATATTTTTTATTCAATTACTTTGTCTTGTTTCTTGACTGATATGTTATAATTATTATAATAAACGCGTTATAATAGTAAAATCAAATCCCGATGAATAATGAACGAATCAATATCTATACTAATATATAAAGCTGAAGAGTTTGTTTGTTTGTTTGTTTACTTGAACGCGCTAATCTCAGGAACTACTGGTCCGATTTGAAAAAATCTTTCAGTGTTAGATAGCCCATTTATTGAGGAAGGCTATAGGCTATATATCATCACGCTACGCGGACGAAGTCGCGGGCAGAAACTATGTTTAATATTGACCTAAGCTTCAGAAATCAGTATGAAGATATTAGTGATCAAGTTGGTACTGGTTGCAAATAAAACAAGTGATCAAGGAGGTATTGGTTGTAAATAAAAATAGTGATATTTCTATACCTCGCATCGGTCTACAACTCACCCCGCGGCAATCCTCTCCGCAAAGTTCTGTACCAAGGCGATACGTGGCAGGAGCATCGCCGAAAGTTATCTATTCAGTTCGCGGTTAGTTTAACAATAGCCACTCTAATACTAATATGAGTTAGAGATAACTGATGTGTGGGATCAAAGCGTATTTTGATTTCGGACAGACGTTGTTCAGTTTTGGTCTATTCGGAGCAGATTAGTGATTCAATAGTTATGACTGCCTCATTAGCTAAGTGATCCTCAGCGCGACTGCTACGCTAGAGGTGCTGGGTTCGATTCCCGGGTCGAGCAAAGTGTTATCGAGTTTTTCTATGAAATTCCCAGTAGCAGCTCGGAGTTTGTCCTTTGTGCCCGGTTAATGGCAATAGGCTCGCCCGCTATTACATGGAAACTAAACATACCGGCGAACTGTGGGTGTACCTTAGTCTGTACATCTCTGCCTAACCCTTCGGGGAATACAGGCGTGATGGTATGTTGAATGGCTGATAATTGGCCTTGAAAATGGTTTCGTAGGGATTTGTTTTACTTATAAGTTTTCGTGAAAGGTAAATATTAAAGACACATGCTCTGAGGTAGGACATCTTGGGGTCTGACTGGAAGGTGACCACTCATACGTTGAAGTCCGTCGTAAAGCACCTTGGTGTGTGTTTCGACTTTTGCGCGTAAGACCCAGTCGGTAGGTGCCGCTCTAGCAGTGTGCAGTCCGTAGGGGTTCTTAAAGCTTGGCAACCTATCAAGAACTCTTCTGGTGTTGTAGGTGTCTATGGGCAACAATGGCTACTTACCACGAGGAGGCTGGTCGATATTATAAAAAATAAGTACTAGGTAGGTACATGCATTGTGACGTCATTCGAATTGAGGAATATTCTTTTTGTTCACCCACAGTAATACCTGTATGTTTAGGTCTCATGTAATAGAGGGCGAGCCTATCGCCATTAACCAGGTTCAAATCTAAACTTCGAGCTGCTACTGAGAATTTCATAGAAAAAACCGATACCAATTTGCTAGGCCAGAGAATCAAACCCAGAAACTCTAGCGACTGAGGCTGTTATCCAGCAGTTGTGACCAACTTAAAAAAATACCGCAGAATGATATCATACCCGAGCGATATAATTTTGCGTCAATTCGGTTTTTTAGTATTACGCCTCAGGCAAAAACTTATAGATTTCATAGAAAATCGGTGCAGGGTAATAATTTTATTAAACATCTGTAAAATCGATATGGTATGACCAATTGATGATGGTGCATAAATCCAGCACTATATGGGAGATAATGATAACATAGGAAGATGGTATTACCACGGGGAATCGATAGCTTCGGGCGGAGAAACAATCTTGATGGAAACACATCATAACATACTTTGTTTGTAAGTACGACATTTTAAACATACTATCACGCCAGTATTCCTTGATAGATTAAGCAGAGGCGTACTAATGTACACATTTCGCCGGTATGTTTAGGTCCCGTGTAATAGGGGGCGAGCCTATTGCCATTTAACCGAGCACAAATCCAAACTCTGAGTTGCTTAATGAGAATTTCATACACTGAAAAAAAGTTTATACCTTGTCTGCCTCTACTGCCTACCTCGTGAGTCAAGTGGTCCTAAGCTACGCTATACTAGAGGTTCTAGGTTCGATTCCCAGGCCGAGCAGTATGCTAATGCGTTTTTCTATGATTTTTTTAGTAACAGCTTGGAGTTTGGGTTTCTACCCAGATAACAGCAATAGGCTCGACCCTATTTTAAGGTACCTACACATACCGGTGAATTGTGGGTATATATTAGCAGGTACGGTTCTGCCTAACCCTTCAGGTAATACAGGCGTACGGGATTACCGCCGCCGATGGACACCCGAAACACCAGACGAGTCACAAATGTGCGCTGCCGACCTTTTAAAAGGGTTTGGGTCTCCGGTATCCTCAGTCACTCCGCGAAACACAACGTAAGCATTGTTGCACGCTGGTTTTCTTTGAGGCCGTGGTATCACTTCGGCCGGCCCTTTCATGCCGAAGCATGGCTCTGCCACGGCCTGATGGTATTTATGTGTATTTCTCAGAAACTAAAAATCGAAGGACAGTTAAAAATATAGATAGATACTTGATAATGTCCTCATTCATAATTACGTCTACAAATAGGCGCAAATTCTTGAAAATATAAATCATACCTACAATAATTATGTTTCGATTAGTACTTTTAATTGGTACAGTGATTGATTTGTATTTCACAACAAATCAATCCCTGTACCAATTAAACCATAACATACCTGTACCTTTTAACCTAACCCTACACACTCACTTACCCTACTTCCAACAAAACTTAACCTTCCAAAGTTCACTTGACTCGAAGGCCACTTATCGGAGGGATGCGGTCTGATAGACCTGTAGGTCAAGGTTAAAAGGGACGGGTATTGGCCGCGATCGACGGGTTGGGATGCGGTGAGAAAATTTATTAGCTCAAGAGTTAAATGTTTGACGGATAGGGGTGGAAAGGTGCTGATAGATTTAGGCTAGTTTTATTGGCTATAAATTTCATTGGCTTAGAAGCCTTTGCTTCAAGTACTATTTTATTGCGTCACAAACGTCAAATGACGTCAGAATTGTTGATTTTTGACAGATTTGTCATCAAAATCTGTCAGTTCTTATGTCAATTATTATTTAGAAGCGGCGGTAGTCTAATGGCTAGGGCGTCGGACTTGCGATCATGTGGTTGCCGGTTCGTACCCCACCCATTGCACTACCGACGTGAACCCACTCGTAACACAAGCAATCTAGCTTAGCACGAGGGGTTAACAAGAATACTAGTACCTAATGAGCAACCCTGCAGGTTTAAAGAACTTTGTTCTCAATAAAAACATAATTATATCGCTTACATAAGAAAAATATTAAAATATTAAATCGACCATAAGTTTGTCCTCGTCAGTTACAAATTACATACATACATAAAGTCACGCCTCTTTCCCATAGGGGTAGGCAGAGACCACAGACTTCCACTTGCTACGATTCTGACATACCTCTTTAGCTTCATCCACACTCATCAATCTATTTATACATGAACGTCGGTTTAGGGTACTCTTGACCGAGCCATTTTTTCAGAACGTCCTCAATCTGATTTCGGAACGTTCGCCTAGGCCTTCCCCTTCCTACATTCCCATTCACTTGACTCTCAAACAGATATAAGAGATTTATTTATTTATACGAGATATACAATTAGATATTAATTAATTAATTACCCATCCAGTGCATTAATTTCTCCAGAAGTGATAGGTTTGCTATTTTTGATTAATTAGTATTAAGTAGGTATACATTATACAATCGGATTTTTTTACCTCTACAATATTTTCATTACAATACCTATAGTTATTATTTCTTTGCTTCTTTCATTATTTAAAAAAAAAAACGTTAATCACACTATGATTTTCTCCTGTATCTTAGGTGCTTTTACATAAATACAAATCCAAGAAAAGGAAACGCTAGGGAAAATGTTAGGGATATTCTTGTGCCTTGTTTACGTAAGTACTTACTTACGTAAACAAGGTACAAGAATATCCCTAACATACACCAATACAAAATTTCAAAAAGTGATAATCCTCCAAACTCGATTCTTTTCAACTCATAAAAAGCGTACACGTCGTAACCCGCAAATGCTGTGCGGGTACAAAAATCCCCCGCGCCAGTTCGCACCTGTTAACCTATCAATAACAGATATCCCGGTACGGGACGTCGAACGGCCCGACATGCCGCTGAAAAACGATAAGTCAGTGTAGGGTTGAGACGCGCGCTCATCAATTTTTCAAAAAATGCAATTTGTAAGTTGTATATTATTTTCTATAAAACTACTGTTTCTTAAAAGTTTAGTGTTATATATGGTGGATAATTAACTCTCTCTGTTTTTTATGTATGTTTCTTACCTCATAAACTGAAATGGAAAATCTATTTTTATTTAAATAAGTATACTCTTCAGGAGTATATTATCCATTTCAGTGGTCCCATTTAAATTTGGTGAACTGAAGAACAAAATGACACGTACCAATCAAATAAACGACAGTACCATCGATATAAGTAAAATCCTAGTGGTCACTCAAAATATTGTTATTTTTTCGATCGTTTACATATAGAATACATCCATTTAATATTACCATTGGGCTGCCAAGTCAAAGGTCTCCAGTTCAAATCCAAGGCCTACTACTACGTACCTTTGACTATTCGAAGTTACGTCTAGTATTAGTTGATTATCACGCTCTTAAACGGCGAAGGAAAACATCGTGAGGAAACAGTTAAGTATTGGAAACCAATCATACTGCCAACCCTATTCCCGAAGCCGATCAACCTGTTGCGCCGAACATTCGATACCCTTCAATGGCATGCGGGTAAGGGATAGCATATTACCACCGGACTAGTGTGTGAGCAGGACGCCACACAAGTGTGAGAGGCCCACTTGAGCCCACACGTTCCAATGGTTTCAGCGGACCTATAAATATATGTTCGAACTTTGGTGTCGATGAGATGACTGGAAAGATGCTCTACTTCCATTTATAGTAATTTTCCTAATCGTACAATCCTAATATTTCTAATCAACGTACTTGATCATATTGCGGTATTTTTATTTCGAAAAGAGAGATGTGAATTTTACCACTGCTTGACATGTTTTGAATGATATTTAGGTAATTTTTATGTTTCAAATCAAATCAAATCATTTATTGCAATGCTTCACTTTTTAATTGTGTCAAAATAATTCATCTTATATTACGTTATTATTAACAGTTATTCAATTTATATTACGAATTATGATGATGTTTCACAAAATGTAAGTAATTATACAATGATTTGATTTGAAAAAAGAATTGTGTGCTAATTAATGAAATAGTCCTCGGTCTACAAATAGAGAATAATTAAAGAAAGTATGCCTAACGTTATATCATTTCATAAAAAGAATGCTGTCAACACTCTTCACAACAGAATGAATCGGGCAATAACTGAAACTGAACATAGTAAGAAAGAAAGTCTTCCAAATAATTCCCTTTCATATAAATTCCCAAAACAGAGCCACTTTCCAATAACAAGCATCGGAAAAAAACTCGCAAAAGCGGCGAAAAAGAATCCTTCGGCCGGCCCGGAAGCTATCGATGTCCGGGGACTAGGGCCGTCCCGCGCGGGACTTTATTGAACACCGGGATCGCATTTGCATATCGATAAGTGATTTTAAATTCTCTCCAGTGTCCCGTAATTGTTACCGGGATTTTAAGCGGGAATTGAGGTGATTTTTAACCACTGTCGACTTGAACTCGATTTTTAAATACTGTTCAATGTTTTTACGGGTAATTACTTCTGAGTTTTATAGGATTACCTTTTGGGTGTGTTTTTGGTCCTTTTGCCAACCGATGAAATTCTCAGTTGCAATTTGGAGATTAGATTTGTAGCCGGATAGTAGCAACGGGCTCCTCGACTATACATAAAACATACTCAACCCATATACTGTCTCACTGCTGGGCACGGGTCTCCTCTCAGAATAAGAGGGATCGACCACGCTAGTCTAATGCGGGTTGGCAGACTTCACATGCCGTCGAGAAATCTCTGAGGCATGCAGGTTTCCTCACGATGTTTTCCTTCACCGTTGTAAGCGAGTGATCTACGAAAAGTCAGAGGTGCGTGCCTTGGGTTCGAACTTGAGATCTACGACATGGCAGACCAGTGATCATACCCTATGGCTATCACTGCTTAAGCTTATGACTATTACAGTGGACCTAAATGTATACGAGTAAGCTGTGGTTGTTCATTAGACCTCAGCTTACATCACAATAAAATCGATCAATCGATAATCGCAAGTTACTTTAACTTCAATATTTAAAAATCTGAGTGCGCTGACTCATAAATTCATTCTTTTTAAAATAGAACTAACACACACACAGAACTATACATCTCTATTTACAACTTGTAACCAGATTGTAGTGATACTCGGTCCATCTGACTCCGTAGTCTAATAAATTGTATGCTTATAATCTTTGAAATACGATTGACTTGAATTGAAGACTAACAATTGAGGTAACAAGTAATGAAAGTAAAGACGGAAGTAATATATAGATTCTAAACCTTACATAACAAGCGTATACTATGTGAAAACGATATTTATATTAGAAGTGAATATTTATTTTAAAAAAACGTTGCCCCACACTAGGATTTTGTCCTGTATCGTGGATGCGTTTACAAACACAAATTCTTACGTACACAAACGCCCAGACCCAGAAAAATTATCGGTAGATCGTACAAACTATTTGCTCCGTGTGAGGATCGAACCCACTGCAAGTATCGCAGAAACATCAATCTAGTCTATTTTTTTATTATCATTTGCTTGCGGCTATAGTATCCCTGCGACCAATCAAGCTGTCTATGATCGCCACTTTTTGAGTTAGAATCCACCACCGAATCCTGCAGCTACTATGAACTGCCGGATTTTCGTGGGAGCGAGCTTCTTTATTTCATATTTTCATATTTCCGTGCATAAGTTATGTTTTCCTAAACAAGCACTTGTGTTTTAGCTTTCAATTTCATATTTTAGATTGTAATTGAAGGCTATCAAACTACCTGCATAATTATATTAAATTTAATGAATATAATATAGGAATAAATCGTTTAATGCTGTTAAGTAGCGAAATTGGCCCCACAATTATAATATTTGTTTCAAATAGTAATCGAACCTGTGCTATAGCTAGGAGATAGTTGGTCGACCACTGTACTAAACTGAGCTGACTACTCTAAATAAATTCAATTTTGCAATTAGTATTACAATAAAATTATTACTTTTTTAATATGAGTACAATCAACCAATATTAATGTAAAACGATCCCAATGAACGGTGAAATATAAACGACCGCCTGTCACACCACAGCGTAATGTATCCTGTATTTTATAGTAATTAGGATTGTTGTTGTTTTGGTATTTGGTACGACACATAGTATTACTTATTACTTTTTTTTACTTATTGCTAGGGAGTTTGTTGCGCCGCTTCTTCTTCCCAGCGAAAACACTAGGAAGCGGTGAAGGGCGGACGCTTTGGGGGCTGTCTATAATGTAAAAATTACGTTAAAAAAGTACTACCTAGTAGTCTATATTGAATAAATGACTTTGACTTTAACATATGAAAATTGGTATTGCGTACATTGGGTACAATATTTATGTGAGTAAGGATCAATGTTCTACAAAAAAAGATTCCATAAAATAAGATTTAAGATAAGAGTAACACAAGAAGGTGAACCTAATTCGTTAGTTTTTGAAAATTTAGGTTTATAAACGTAATGAAATCAAAGATAATTATAAGTTTAGGTTATACCCCTTCATATTAGTGTACATAGGTTTTTACTTTTAGTTCTTTTGCTTCTTTCCATATAATTGTTAAGGCTGATCGTTTCGCTCAGCCCGCCAAATAACCCGTAAACCTTTGCTTGTAAATCGATATTGTAATAGCTTTTTTAACGTTTAAGCAAAGTGTTTAATGCTCAGTTGTGAATATTGTATAGCTAATGACGCTTCTACAGCTAGGAATCTAGAATGTGTTTTAGACCTACAAATTGCGAAAAACCAATTGAAATTTGAATTTGGCGGGCTGAGCGAAACGATCAGCCTTATGTTAAGCTGCTAAATAATAAAATGTTGACGGTGTAATGGTTAGCCGAACATTTGAAACTGCGTTCAAATATAGCTGTCGCTTAAAGGAGCGTTTACAAAAAAGCCGCGACCGACCGAAAATTAAATAATGAAAAAATATAGCCCCCACTTCCCTTGTACAGATGAAATTTGATTAAAAAATCACGATTATTACACGACCACCCCATCGTGGAATTTGAAAGCACCCTTTATACACCAGGATTGATGAGCCAAGCGACTTTGCGCCCTAAATTCTGGATATAAGGACCAATTTTTCCGCGGTAACAGTAAATTTATCGATGTATTTTTCAAACAGTCGATGCCCCCTACCCCCCATCCTTCAGTTAGACCCCCTTTCAATAATTTTTCATCGTTTTGATCCGCTCTCTTTGCGGTCTACTCTTTATACTTAGATTAACAAAGTTTTTAAATTAAAATCGGCGAAACAAATATCGGGTCGGTACGTAAAAGAGGTTTTTATTACATTTTTTGAAATCTATTGACGTTGGCTTAAATTTAATGCTCTAAATATTCTTGTGGCTAACAGTATAAATCGATTTGGAATCGGAATCATAAATAACCTGTACTAACTATAACCATTATTTTAGTATACCATAATATGACATAATATCACGGTTATATTATCTAAGTTTCTCAGTAGAGGTGCACTTTTTTACCCCTACAGTTAAGTAGTAACGTAGGTATATAATTAACAAATCTATTATCCTTACCTTTAACCTAATCATACCAATAAAACTTGACTTGACAAGTAAATGAACCAATAAATATATCTTCAAGAAATCGGTATTTATTATCTCACGGAGACGGAGTTCTGGTGGTCTTAGTAATCGCTTCGTGTAAAATACAGATATTCAGTCGCATTTGGTTGGGATAGAAGCCGATGCCAACATAGTTTATTTTATGGGATAGGAAAGCAGACGGAGCACCTGATAGTAAACGATAACCGCCGCCCATGGACACCCAGGCCACACCAGAGGAGTCACAAGTGCGTCGCCCGCCTTTTAAAAGGGTTTGGGCCTCCGGTAACCTCATTCACTCGGCGAAACACAACGCAAGCGTTGTTTCACGCCGGTTTTCTGCCGTGGTATCACTCCGGTCGAGCCGGCCCATTCGTGCCGAAGCATGGCTCTCCCACGTGAAGTTTGATAAAGTCTAAAAGGATGATGTCACGTAAATTAAAACCAGTACATCCAGTTCAGCAAGAGTGCTTGAAACTAATAGTCCTAATAAAGTATGTAATTATGATGGCCTTGCGTTCACTATAGCAAGAGATTTTTCATTATAGTCCACATAAAATTGAAAACTAAGCCCACTGAATCACCTCAAACAAAAACATTGATAAAAACCTCCCTTTTAATCAACTATCAAAGGCCTATACGGCAAACAATACGCGTATTAGGAGCCCTCGAATGTCCTCGAAGCTACTTTTGATGATCAAAGCATCGAATCGACGAACGAGGCTACAGTGCGATGCATGGATGCATATGCATGGCGTATTGTCGCATGGATTATGGATGAGGAAAGAACGAGGTCGTGCAACGAGTGAAAAAGTAAGTTTATGAATATTTTAGATTATCTTTGATTGAGAAATGGATGAAGAAAATTACTAGGTAATAGTCACGTTAGTAGTTTTTCTTTAATGTAATATCGGTTATAATTATTTATTATTCATCTATACTTACTAATATATAAAGCTGAAGAGTTTGTTTGTTTGTTTGCTTGAACACAGCTGGTCCGATTTGAAAGATTCTTTCAGTGTTAGATAGCCCATTTATTGAGGAAGGCTATAGGCTATATATCACTACGCTACGCGGACGAAGTCGAGGGGAGAAGCTAGTATTTCTTAAGTTTAGTGCTTGCAATCGTGGTTACCGACTGTGAGGTCCCAAGTTCGATTCTCAGGATCGAGCAAAGTTTTATTGAGTTTTTCTATGAAATTCTCAGTAGCAGCTCAGTGTTTTGATTTGGCAATAGCCCGGTTAGGGAATAATTATCATATTGATTTTTGATAATTTCGAGTACCTAGGTACGTCTAATTTTGTTTTAAGCTGTTTGTGCCGCCAAAATAGCTGTCCTCTAAGACCACTTTCGTAAAGCAGAGTTATTAATTCTAATTACACTCTACCATATACAACATTACCAGAATCTACAATAATACTTATATCTAGTGAAATAATCCTTAAAAAAAATTACCTCTTCTCTATTTATGAAACAAACGTTTGAAATATTCATCTCACCACTCACACCAATCCTCTGTAGATGACAATACGCGTAATTGTGTCGAAACCCTTTGATCTGGTGATTACTAATGACGATCAGTAGGCGCATTCAATCACCGATATGTGTATTCATGACGCCATGAATCTGTAATTGTTTCGCCCCCGCGTGCGTAGGGTTGGCAAGCAGAATAACGCAAAAAAAATAAACAAAATATTTATTTCTAATTGCCAAATTATTTTTGTAGTAGATGGTTGGAGAAGTTATTGGATGGTTGTTGCCATCAGCTCATAATCACTGCTGTAATTATGTTTAGGTAAAGTTTTTGTTGCAGAGATGTAAGTGATTTAACCCTGGCTGATTTACAATGAACAGCACACGAAGCATAAGTCCTGCCACCTTAAGGATCGGAACTGGTTTTTTTATGGGATAGGGGAGCAAAGGAGCAGACGGATCACCTGATGGTAAGCGATAACCGCCGCCCATGGACACCCGCAACACAAGAGGAGTCACAAACTAAGTGCGTTGCTCGCCTTTTAAAAGGGTTTGGGCCTCCGGTAACCTCATTCACTCGGTAAAATAGAACAGAAGCGTTGTCCCACTCCGGTCGAGCCGGCCCATTCGTGCCGAAGCATAGCTCTCACACGTTAAAAAGTTATAATAATAATGCTAAAAGTTAGAGAGAAGTTTTCCAATATACACCTACAGTGGGCCGGTATGTTTAGGTAGAGCGAGCGAGAGAACATTTGCTCCCTTTGCCTTGCGATTTGAAGCCAGGGCCTCTAGCGTACCGGTCGCGCTTAGAACTACTGGACTAATAAAGTAGTTGTGGAGAGTAATACACGTAACGCGGCCGTTATAATACAGTATTTCACTGGATAAGCTTCGAATGAGAAAATATCTAACTTGTGCGGTGGCAGAACCTTTTGATTACCGACTCACTGGCGACCATGCTATCGTAAAGCACTGTGGTGGTTGATGATAGTGTGGTGTGTTCGACTTTTTGCTTTTTTCTAGGTAATGGGATGTATATTATGTTTTTGTATATGGTCTTCTGATAACAAACGTGTACATGAATAACGGGTAAAATATAGTAAAAATTATGTATAATTCTTATACAGACAGTCGTTCCAAAACGTAATAGAGCCATTTAACTATCTACAAATAACTTTAGAGGTCTTGCGGTCCAAAATGTCGTTTTTATCTGCCATCGAGAACATTATCTACTTCTTTAGAAATAGGCTATAAACCTCATCATACCCTGAACGATGAGTGACAAAACTTGTTGCATGAGTAACGAGCCAAAATTAGGATTCCGTACATAAGGACCAAAATTTGTTCTAAGGTTACAGTTCTAGTTAGATGTCATTGCTGTGTTTTTTATTATGAATTTGGTTTCTTCGAACTCTCTCTCGTATCTCTGTATCGGATTTATAATATTAAAAGGCTTTATGATAATTTATCAACAAATTTATTTTAACTATCTCCCATTTTACTGAAAATTTCTAATAATCGGCTAAAGCTGTGTTTGTTTCAGAAAAAGAAGTTTATTTTTAATTAATTGTATTTATAAATATATTCTAATAATATCTACAAAAAGTATTTCATGCAGAACCACAGCCTAGAAATGCAGCTCATACTGCCACGAATCAGTTAAACAAACGGCAATTAAGGTAAACGGCCCAGTAACCGTTAAGTTTTGAACTTCGCCGACTTTGCAGGTCTGCTATGCTAAAACTAGAAGACTTACAATAATTATTATTACATTTAAAGATAGTAAATTTATTCTTGTTTTTTATGATTACTATTTTCAAAATTAATATAAACGTTAATATACAATAATACAACAAAATCATTAAAAAAGGTCATTTGTACCAGTATCCGTTAGATGTGTACTAGTAATCGTTATATTGTCCTAGAATCCGGTATTTTTTACCGCAAATATGAACTCTATTGCTTGATATTAAAGTTCACATTATAATACGTATCCAAAGAAAATATATATTTTATAAAATATAAAAGTTTTTAATAAAATCAGTCTTTATCAATATTATTTTCAGAAAATTTTACTTATATAAATTTCAATGTTATAATTAGAAAATTGGAACCAGGTAGGTATATAACCTACATAGGTAAAATAAGGTATGAATTAACTTATGGCTAAACTCTGAATTTATGCTTGAATAACATTAAAGCCTCAATTTCAATAGGTTTAACTGCGAAAAAAAATTGCACCAACATTAAAAACTTAACAATCTTACAATGAGAATACAAATCTGGTAGTTTTTGTAAATACAGCTTGAATAATTTGTTAAAATGACACAAAATTAACAAACATCTTTGCAACAAACATTTGGAGATATACAATGAGATCATTATGATACAATTATATTAATAGGCTTCCCCCTTAGTCTCGATCGCCTGTGCCCAACGGTGTGTCAGCTATACCAGAAGATCACCAGCCGACCTACCCTTGCGAAAGCCGTACTGCTGGTCACAAAGCATCTGGTGATCCTCTAAGTACCGAAGGAGCTGGCAGTTGATAATGGACTCCATTATCTTCGAGAAAAGGGGGGTAACGGCTATCGGTCTGTAGTTGGATGGATTTGAGCGGTCGCATTTTTTAGGGATCGGGTGGACCAGTGCTGTCTTCCATGATGTTGGGACAACGCCAGAAGAGTAAGAGAGCCGAAAAGACGTGTTAAAACTGGTGCCAACTCTGCAGCGCACATCTTTAACACAATAGGAGGGATTCCATCAGGCCCACTTGACTTAGATATCGAGGGATACAAATGCTAAACGCACTGCGCGTTGGTGGAACCGGATATCCAGCATACAGCCAACGAACCGCGGTATGGTAGGCGGCTCTTCTCCCCCGTCATCCAAAGTTGAGTTGGATGCAAAGAGTTTGCCCAGAAGATCGAGAGAAGAAGGCAGGCGCTCAAGCCTCTCACCAATTCTACCGATATGCACGGACTTCGCCCTTGCAATGTCTCTTTTGAAGGACCTAGAGGCAAAGTTATACTTCTTTTTTAATGCGCTGGTATTTACATCCCTTGCCGCCACCGCATCAGCCCAGGCTCGAAGTCGGAAGCAGGAAGCCCAGGCTTCCTGCTTCCGACGAGAGGCTTTTTTGGAAGACGAACCGAACCAAGGTCGAAATTTGCCACTAATGGGGACTACAGAGGATGGAATGAAAAGTTCCATACCCTGCAGCACCACATCAGCAACAAAATCAGCAGCGGCGTTGGGATCATTTGGCGAGAAGCAAACCTGTCTCCAAGGGTAGGGCGTAAAGAATGACCGCATCCCATCCCATTCTGCTGACTTGTAGTGCCACACTGCGGCTACGTACAAGTCGCGATCGCGACGAGCACATGAGAGGCACTGTACTCCGGACAAGGCAATGATCCGACGAACCAAGCGGGGTGTCTACGGATACATGATAGCCGTCCGGATGAGAAGTCAGTAGAAGATCCAGCATTGAAGGCTTCTGGCTCTCCACATCTGGGATTCTTGTGGGCGTGGTGACCAGTTGTGTCAGGCCATAATATGTTCTTATCTCAAATAATTAAACGGAACCTGAGATACCTACGGCTTGACCTCTCTAATGTATAGAGACCCATAGCCACAGCAAGTAAGAGCTGACCCACTGGTCAGCTCTTGCTGATTAAAAACTGATACCAGTCAACGACTCAATGTTTGAGCACATGATGTGTTGTATACCCAAAACTACCTTCAGCTGAGTTTTTATTACAATAAGGCATTTTAAAATGTCTGTTTTGAGTACTATCTTGTATGAAAGGTGCGTGGTATAAGGGGTATAGTTATAGGCGTAATCATTTAGAAATAATACAGAAAAAAGAAAAAAGGAATCCAATCCATGTGGTTTTAAAAGAACGTACACAGTCATTTCAATTGAAGTCAAAGGAAAATAAGCTCTTACTTAAGGCAATAAGAATCATTACGGATTTAGGTGCAACTGTTAATATACGTCCTAGTACCCGGCAGATCTTTATACCACAGTTTCAAAGGAAAAAGAGACCTATTGCAAGGCAATAAGGATACAATAACGGGTATCGGTACAATGGATATTACCGGTATGATGCTTGCACCAATATCCGGTAGAAAATGGAAAATATATGCCGGTTGCTGGGTCAACTAGGGATTAGTGCGTACCAATAAATGTGACATGCAAAAATAAATACTTCTCAATTAGATTCACCATAATTTATAGTTTATATCGTTAGATAGTTCACTCAAATATTTCAATAAATTAACACCCTTACCGTATGGTCATCCGTAGCAGCATGCCAAGCTGAATAGTACGACGGGGTGATCTCGCAGTTTAGAGACAGAACCTCCAACTTTCTTAATATTTTTGGAGAGCACACTTTTGTGGTTACACAGTTTTGCCACCATAAAACTTTTTGATCAGTGTTGCAATTATTATTGTACAAAATATTACCAAGAATGTGTTACAATTTACAAACTTTAATTTGTGCTTGGTAGAAAGGTGGAAAACAAAAAAAACTATCTAGTTACCGGGTATTGGGACGCTGCCGGAAATACGTACTTCTACCTTACCTACGCTCTTTTTAGTCTACAATCTTGATCTGTTATATTGTTCTGGTTTTCGACATTTGGACATACCATAAAGTAATATTGTTATCGTCAATTTACTTGAAACATTAAAAGGATACAAATAAAGGCAGTGCAGATATCTACAATCATGATTGTAATGTTTTTTATTATTATAAAATGTCACACAAGCACTATCATTTAGGTAAGCCAAAGATGTACCTACTAAAATATACGTACAACCTCAGTATGATTAGGGTAAGCGTTTCCACACTCCGAGCTACTATTGACAATTTCGTAGAAAACGCCAATAATGATCTGACGAGCCAAGCTCGATCTGGGATTTGAAAAAATGAAAAACAGACGAAGGAAACAAAAGTCATTATCTACTACTGATAACTCATAACTAGTCTCCGAGCTAATCACATTCGTGTGTTATGTACTAAAACATTAGTCAAAACATACGCCCTGTTATATATATATATATATATATATATATATGATATTAAGTGTACCTACCTACATCTTCTATTAGCCTGTACAAGCTTTAAGTTTCGTGGTTAGATTTTTGGTCAATCTTTATCTTATCTTAGCCTTTGCTGGATTGTCTTAATTTTGATATATGAATGAGTCGGACACATTATTTTGCGTTATTTCCTTTGTTTTGTGTACAATAATAATACTCAGCTGCATCTGGTTAGTCTAGAAGCCAACCTAACATAGCTTGGAAAAGGCTAACATGGTGACGACGATAAAAATTCCCATAATCTCATTTACAGAATCGATTATAATATAAATCGGCGAATTTAAATTCTACCCCGCTATTACTGAAGGGGAAATATGGGAAACGTCATAAAAAGCAATAAAGGGTGTTCATAAAGTCTTCGAATGCGTTGTCGATATATAAAAGTGTTGGTGATATATACAATATATTTCTCAATGGAGAGTTTCCGTCGAGAAGGAGCGCTTCCGGTGCCAACAAAATAACGTAGTATTGCAGATGCGGGTAGTTGTATTAATGTGAGGATGTTTTGAATTTGGAGGTCCTGTTAGGTATGTAGTGTAGAGAAAATGTCAAAAGCTTAATATATTCATTGGAAATGAAATCGAGAATCGCAGTGAACCTTTGTTATTATGATCTTCTTGAGTTCTCGTAGGACGTTATTTGGTCGAATTTAGTAGAAAATATATGAGATACCTACCTATATATTAATTTTATCGATGATTTCTGTAAAAGAAAAACTCATTCATAAACTGGGAAAATGTGTTTTGCCTGGATTCTGATTTTAATTTATGCTACGTGTAACTAATTTTTAAGGTTTTTTTCTTAATAAAGGCCCATTCACATTTAACTGCTAATGTTATCGTCTCAACGGACTAAAAACATTTTTTTCAACACCTATCAACAAAATCTACTCATCTTTTTTTTACGTTACGACACCTTGGAATCTCTACTCCATTCCAAAGTCTGGAATATTTTATCCGGCGCGGAAGCGGATATTGCAGCGGGGCCGATGTCTGCCGTTCCATTTGTCAAGTTGCCCGTTTGATAACAAAGAGGGCGCCACAAAGAAAGTGTGAAGGATTGCGGCCCAGTGACAGTTTGTCTGTTTGTTTGCATGCGTAGAAGATGTCTTTGAATGTTCTGATTGATATGGTAAGGTTTTTTTTTTCTTGAGGGGTGAAGAAAACAACATTGTAATAATAATAGGCGGTTGGGTTAAAGGTTTGTTGCAGAAAGTGGTGCCTCTGGATACGGCACGTTTGTCAGTAGGTTACTATCGTTAAAACCCTCATCCCCACCTCACCCCATCGGTAGCTTGGACACTGTTCCTGCTATCGATGGGCTACCATTTGATAGGAGGCAAACGGGCCTACAGATCAACAAATGGTAAGCGATTACCACCGCCCATGGACACCCGCAACACTAGAGGAGTCACAAGTGCGTTGCTCGCCTTTTAAAAGGATTTGGGCCTCCGGTATCCTCACTCACTTGGCGACAGCACAACGTCAGCGTTGATTCACGCCGGTTTTTCTGTGAGGTTGTGGTATCACTCCAGTAGAGCCGGCCCATTCGCGTGGCTCTCCCACAGTAAAATTCTTTTTGTTTGTTTAATTCCCTTTGTAATAATATTTGAAAATGTAAAAAAATGTGCTATGTTTACTTACATTCAAATATTCACTTTTTAAGTTACACCTTCAGATATTTTAAAAAGGGGAGACAGGAATGTATGGCGGCATAAAAATCGAAAATCCCCAACTTACCCTGGTAAAATATGGTGAATGAATATAAACGCCTTCAAATAAGGTGATACAGGGCTGTATTGGGTAAAATATGTTAACAATAACGATAACTTAAAGGCCAACAGCTACTTATGGGATGAAAGAAGGGGTAGAAATATTCAATGTTTTTTTGTGTGCATTGTTCGAAGAAATTTTGAGAAATTTAATATTTTGATGATCTTGATTTAGTGAAGGAACATTTCGACTTGCGGCCAAGATTCGGACCTGCATCTTCTGGTTAGATAAACCAATTGAAAACTGGCCACTAACGTCACATTTAAGACGTAAATTCAGAATTAATGTGAAGGCTAATTTTGATATGTTGGGTGGGACTCGCGGTGGCTTAGTGGTCATAGCGTCTGGTAGGTATATCTAATTAGAAGACACAGGTTCTAATCCTGCCCGCAAGTCGAATGTTTCTTTGACTAAAATAATTTTATAATATTAGCATGGAACATGCAAAGAAATTACATAGACTTTGAAGATCTATATTTTGAGTTATATTTAATAGAGCACTTTGCCCCTCACTAGAATTTTCTCCTGTATCGTGGGTGCGTTTACAAACACAAATTTCTCACATACACAAACACACACACCCAGAACAACTACCTGTAGATCATACAAATATTTGCTCCGTGTGGGGATCGAACCCAAAACACATGTCGCAGAAGTCGATCGCTCAGTTGCCCACTCATTGTACCCGACTTGTAAGCGGTGAATCGAACCCAGTGTCTCGCTAGAGAAACCACCCTTGTGACCAGTAGATTACATACCAATACGCCTGTATAACCATTGTAACCCTTCAGGGATGAAGTAGGTGTACAAATGTACTCCCATAGTTTGCCATAGTAAAAAAGGGCGAGCTTATTGCCATTCATTGGGAACAGAACTCCGAGCTCCTACTGAGAATTTCATACAAAACGCATTTTGCTTGAACTGAGAATCGAACCTAGAATCGCTAGCTACCGTCACACCGTATTATTATCAATACAAAACTTACCAAACAAATTCAAAGGACGTAACAGAAAAATCTATTAAACCACACATATGCACACATAGACATTCTCTTTTCACACACTTGTGCATGTGTGGGTGAGGGTGGCAGGGGAGGAGAGTGAAATCTTCAGTAGATGGATGTTCTAATATTCAAATGGGATACGGAACTATTATTGTTGGAGCTACTGTCGATATGTATGTAGTTTAAACAGTCTTGATCATTTTACTAGCGAATCGTTATAAAATCCATGTGTGACATTCTTGATGTTGATAGATTAACATTGAGGCTCTTTGCCCAAAAGCAAATAAGATAAATATCTTCTAATCCTAGGCAAGGCAACTATCTTCTAAGATTAGGCAACCCTAACACAAGTAATTTTTAACTTACTGGTGCTACCTCAATTTTAGTAAGAAACCGTTATGTTTGGGACATAATAAACATTTTTTATTATTATTATTTATAATCCGTCAGTTTCAAAGATTAATTAAAAATCCTAATTTTAGTGTGTTGGGAATCACCACAAAACAGCGGTGTGTCCCAAACGTTTCTGGTTACGTAACCAGAAATTGTCTCATCAAATATAAAATTAATATTTTATCAATATGCTGCTAAAATATGCATAATTTTGCGTTCGATGACATTTCAAATCCTAATATATATAATCCATAAGCACGACACATAACATACCGCAAAATAAATCAAAACAGAACCTAAAATCTAAAACTCGCAAGTCAAAATGAGCTGTCAAAACTTAGGTGCCCCGAGGCGGCTTCAAGTATCAAAACTGGAGGGCGGCGTAGCGGCAACTTCTTTGCATACTTCCCGCGAACGCGCGGGTGTTGGTGCGCGATACGTCACTTATATTATATTGTCTGCCTACACATATTGCTTGGCTAGTGATGTGCTGGTATCGATAGAAGTGATGTGCTTATTCGTAGTAGTGAAACGATTTAGGATTAAGACCAATGAGAAACATACAATTATTTCTATTCTATTGGCAGCCAAATATTTTTTCCATAGTCTTCAGTAGTATACTGAATAGAGTAGTATTTATTTTAATTGAATTAAATATAAGTACTTACTTTCTTTAGTGATACATTTTGTGAAAAAATAATTCGATCGCGGGTAGGCTCCTAATCTCTGATTCTTCCGATTTCGTACAACACCCTTTCGCCAACCCCTTTAAGTAGTCAAAAACTAGGAATTTCTTTTAACCTTACAGTATTCGATTCTATACTTACTTCACCTACTACGGTAGATAAAATCCCTACAAATGGAGACTAAACATGCACTAAACAGAACTGTGATGTTGCTTAAAATATAAACCTGAAATGTCGCTTAAAATTTAGTGGCAGAATTTGCGATTAAAATCCTTATAAAACACGGTAAAAGCGGCATCTTTATTTGAACAGTTTTTTCAGTATATTACCTACTATCGATAGGATTAATTACAAGTCTAGTATACTTATCGATATCTAACTAGCTTCCAAATCTATCGATCCAGCGCAACACTACGAGATATATCAGCTCACTTCATTTGCCCGCGTTGCCGTATCTTTTGTTTGCTATATTTTTGACAAGTACAAAGCGAAATCTGCGCTTGTCATATGTTTGACAGACGGGGTGGGGGGAGGAGGGGGTGCAAATAGGGGTGATAAGTTGCTATTAACTGCTCTCGAAGACCTATGGATGCATAGTTTTGTGTTTTTCGGCGAGTATTGTTGTGAGAACGTGCTGACTTAACAAAAAAAGAAAATATCGTGGGTATGACTGACGTACAATTAAATTCGTTATCACATAATATAACTCCATACCTGTATTCCTCGCAGGGTTTGGCAGAAGTGTACTAATGTACCCCAGAGTTCGCCGGTATGTTTTTAGTTTTCATGGACTACCCAAAATCCGAGCTTCTACTATGAATTTAATATAACTAACAGACCTATTTAGACTAATTTATTTATTAGAAAGACCTACATTGCATGTGTACCTTTCACAGTAACCGCTGGCTGTCTCATAAGACAGCATCAGTCATGTTTGCGTACCGTACGAGGTCTTACCCAACAATGATACCTAATTGAGAACGTGCTGACAAGCAGATGAGCCACATAGTGCTGAATGGACACCTGTTACACCTGAGGAGTTGCTCATGCGTTGCCGGTCTTATGACCCCTGAATACGAGCCGTTTAAACAACTCCATGTCAGCAATGAGAAATCCACAGCAGGAGGACTGTTTCACATCTTAGAGGTATGGAATATACTTTTACATACATACATTCACACACGCCTTTCCCCCACAGGGGCAGGCAGAAACTATAGACGCCTAGATCGCCAGTTGCTGCGATTCTTGCATACTTCTTTTGTTTCTGTCACATACATACCATCACGCCTGTATTCCCCGAAGGGTTAGGCAGAGGCGTACTAATGTACACCCACAGTTCGCCGGTATGTTTAGGTCCCATGTAATAGGGGGCGAGCCTATTGCCATTAACCGGGCACAAATTCCTAACTCCGAGCTGCTACTGGGAATTTCATAGAAAAACCCAATAACACTTTGCTCGACCTGGGAATCGAACCCAGGACCTCTAGCGTAGCAGTCGCGCACAGGACCACTTGGCTAATGAGGCAGTTCCCAGCAGTCTCCCAGGGTTCGCCGGTATTTTTTTAGTTTTCATGGATTACCCAAAATCTGAGCTTCTACTGTGAGTTTAATATTATTATAACTTACAGACCTATATATTTAAACTAATTTATTTATTAGAAAGACCTACATTGCTATGTTTACCTTTCACAGTAACCGCTGGCTGTCTCATAAGACAGCATCAGTCATGTTTGCGTACGGTACGAGGTCATACCCAACAATTGTTACATACGTGGTGCTGACAAGCAGATGAGCCTCAAAGTGCTGAATGGACACCTGTAACACCTGAAGAGTTGCTCATACGTTGCTGGTCTTATGACCCCTGAATACGAGCACAACCCCATGTCAGCAATGAGAAATCCACAGCAGGAGGATTGTTTCACATCTTAGAGGTGTGGAATATACTTATACATACATACATTCACTCACGCCTTTCCCCCACAGGGGCAGGCAGAAACTATAGACGCCTAGATCGCCAGTTGCTGCGATTCTTGCATAGTTCTTTTATTTCTGTCACATACATCTTTTCATACATACGCGTTCGTTGAGAGTACCTACGCACCTGAAATAGGTATATACTGCGCACGTGGAATAATATACTTTTTTAATCGACGACCTCTGTGGTTTAGTGGTTCAAGTAAAGGACTGCTGACCATGAGGTCATGGGTTCGATTCCCACTGGACACAAAAAATTATGTGATGAATATAAGTGTTTGTGTTCGTCTGGGTGTTTCTAATGTATTATAAGTATGTATTTACAAAAAAAAAGGTGTTTAAGTATTATATCCATTGTCTAGTACCCATAGTACAAGCTCTGCTTAGTTTGGGACTAGATGGTGTTGTGTAAAAATGTCTCAGAATATTTATTTATTTTATTTATTTATTTAATACTCAAAATCATCTTAGGCTTTATCAAACTATACCGGACTCTGCTTCGAGTCCGGTATTTACACGAAATTTACACGAAGCGACTGCCATCAGACCTTCGCAACCCAATACTGTTCTGGGCAATACTGATAACCTGATGCTAGACTGGTTATCAGGTTTTTTGGGCTTCTAATTCCCACTGACAATTTCTGATAGGTGTCCGTATGTCAACCAGGAATGACGGCTTTACGTACTCTCCGTTGCAGGAGAAACCACCAACAGTCCATGGCAAGGCTTAGAGCGCTCGCGCGGGCGATAGTTTGATCGTTCTGGGATTCACTATGGAGTTATATGTCAGTGCGCGCATTTGAAGATTAGAATTCGACATTAAATTATACACGACTACTACAGCGACTAAACTATCGGTAGACTAAAAATCACAAGTGCGCGTTAGCCCTTAACCTTGGAGGTCAGTTGATAAGTGTAATTTTTCCTTCGCCATGAGACTCTAAGGGGCGAGCTAGTAAATAATAATGTCTCAACAAGCAAAATAGCTGAGACATCCTGAAAATAATGAAAGCCTCCGTCACTCGGAATTTCGAAATACATTTCATAAAAGCTGTGAGGAGTTGACATATCATATAGTGGTGTTGTGTTAAGTTCCTCCCCCCACCCCCCTCGATACTCGCATCGCGCTTTTAGCCACCTTTTGAATAGAAAGTGTTATGCAATATTAATCAACTTGACAATATTTTGCTGATCTATTTGGCGAGGTCTATCAAAAAGGTCCGGTGCGTAGTACTCGCAACCGGCGCGTGTGTATGAGAAGATGTATGAATGCGGAAGAAGAAAAAGAAGTATTCCAGAATCGTAGCAAATGGGAGTCTCTAGATTCTACCTAAATCCTTATAAGAATGGCGAGAGTATATCATTATAATATGTATGTTTTCAAAGATCAGCTTAGATCTGAATGTGAGCAGTGAGGAATTAGAATTATATTCCAAACTAATAAAGAGAAAAATTGGAAACTCTCCTAATTTTATCCCAAACTAAATAGGTTTTAATGCATTTGAAATAAGAAAGCGATAACTGGTTACTACGCACATGACACCATCCAAACTCTCGCGCTAGAAACGTACATAATTTGATTAATTTTCGACTGGCACAAAATGCGAGTTGTAATTAAAACTAGTGTAAGTGGCTGCCGCGATAAGGGTAGTTTCGGGGTGTCTACCCGCTTAGATGTGGCGTATCGGCTTTCGGAGTTATTATGTGTGCGATGAATTAAGGTGTAGTACTTGGCTAAACTTTTTATTTATTACTAGCTTCTGCCCGCGACTTCGTCCGCGTAGCGTGATTATATAATGAGCTCCCTTAATTATGGTTGAGCTACACGATGACTGATGCATGCTTGCCGTCAGTTAGGACTGGTCTACTCAAAGCTGCTATGGTTCTTTCCTCAAAAGGCCATTTCAGACATTGCCCTGCATTGTCCCACTCACATTATTTGCATTATTTTATGTCTGGACTTTAAAGGAGACCATGATTCTCTGAGTTTGTTTCGGTGTTTCTTCTCAGAGGTCGTCAGTTAGGAAATGCCGAAGCCATCTAGCTATAAAAAAAAACAAACCATTGACTTGTAAAATTGTCTCTAATGATCTACTTACAGTAATAAATATCATTTCATTTCATTTCATTTCATAATAATATAGCCTATAGCCTTCCTCAATAAATTGGCTATCTAACACTGAAAGAATTTTTCAAATCGGACCAGTAGTTCCTGAGATTAGCGTGATCGAGGAAACAAACAAACAAACTCTTCAGCTTTATATCTATAGACTAGCTTCTGCCCGCGATTTCGTCCGCGTAGCGTATTGTTAAATAGCCTATAGCCTTCCTCAATAAATGGGCTATCTAACACTGAAAGAATTTTTCAAATCGGACCAGTAGTTCCTGAGATTAGCGCGTTCAAGCAAACAAACAAACAAACAAACTCTTCAGCTTTATATATTAGTATAGATTAGTATAGATATAGATTTAGCCATTGTCGTCATAGTGTAGGACAAAGGCCTCTCTTATCTTATCTTGTGTGGGGCCGAGGCAGCAAGGCCTCAGTGCATTTAGACCCAATGGGATCTTTTGTGCTTCCCCTAAAGGCCTCTCTACTCTCTCTCTACGTGCAACTAGAATCACAACGCTTCATAAACGCTTGTAAAAGCTTATTTGAAATAAAAACATTTGAACTTGAACTTGAACTCTCCACTTGTCGTGGTCTAGAGCATTTACAGCGAATCCTCCAAAAATATTTGTTTAATTTTCTATAGGTAAGGTAAATTTCTATAGGTAAGTAATCTAAAACTCGACCGGAGCCACGGTCTCTCAGAGAACCGGCGTGAAACAACACTTACGTTGTTTCGCCGTCTGAGTGAGGCCCAAACCCCTTTTAAAAGGCTGGCAACGAACTTGCGACTTCTCTGGTATTGTGGGTGTCCATGGGTGGCGGTAATCGCTTGTAAGACCATTCTGCTCGCTTGCCCACCTATCACATAAAAAAAAACGTATGACACAAAACAACGCACGCTGTTCTATCGAGCGTATCACCCGCGTATTTCGCGACCACTTTTCCCTAAGTACTTACATCAACCGTTTGACTTTGACACGATATACTTATGTTATACTTAACTATGACTTGTGTTAGCTTATTATATCGCTAACTACTTTTAACACCCGGCGTGTTACTGCTAATATAATTAAAGTTTGTGGTGTATTTTGAAATTTGCGTAGCATCCGTGTCACTTGTGGAATGCATAAGAAGTTTATATAAACGACTAGTATTTGCCCGTAACTTCGCGCACCTGAAGCTTTAATAGGATTAGAAATGGATCCCAAAAGTAATTTAATCATAACATAACATACCATCACGCTTGTATTCCCCGAAGGGTTAGGCAGAGGCGTACTAATGTAACCGACAGTTCGCCGGTACGTTTAGGTCCCATGTAATAGGGGGCGAGCCTATTGCCATTAACCGGGCACTAAAAACAACTCCGAGCTGCTACTGGGAATTTCATAGAAAAACCCAATAACACTTTTCTCGATCTGGGAATCGAACCCAGGACCTCTAGCGTAGCAGTCGCGCTCAGGACCGCTTGGCTAATGAGGCAGTTCAGTTATCCATAAAAAATGGTTATAATGAATTTGCAAAAAAATGCATCCACCTTTAAGACGTAAATTCAGAATGTGAAGGCAAATTTCACACATAGCGGGTGGGACTCGTGGTGGCTTAGAGTTCATAGCGTCTGGTATATCTCACCTAGACGTAGGTTTGAATCCTGCTCGCCAGTCGAATTATTCCGTCACTAAAATTAAATTAAATGAATTAAGAAGTGTCTACCCAAAACCTCATTAGCCAAGCGGTCCTGAGCGCGACTGCTACGCTAGAGGTCCTGGGTTCGATTCCCAGGTCGAGCAGTGTTATTGGGTTTTTTCTATGAAATTCCCAATAGCAGCTCGGAGTTAGGAATTTGTGCCCGGTTAATGGCAATAGGCTCGCCCCCTATTACATGGGACCTAAACATACCGGCGAACTGTGGGTATATATTAGTACGCCTCTGCCTCACCCTTCGGGGAATACAGGCGTGATGGTATGTATGTATGTATGTACCCAAAACTGAAAAACACGGTAAGCGATCAAAAAATATAAAAGTTTGGGGACCTCAGAGTCTACATAGAAATAGCAGTTTGTAAAATTAAGTTTGAAAACCGTCTCCCAAAATTAACCCAACCACAGATCAGCATTACTCAATCCGAATATAAGCCCAAGTACACAATATTTCGTGTAAATAGACAACGGCAACATTACTCCGTCTGTCAGCTGTTATCTCCGAAAGTCTCGCATCGGACGCGTGACAAAGATATGTTCATTTTCTAAAATAATCAACCCATAAATCCGGGCGAATGACGGCAGAATCGGTACAAGACGGCTGGTGTACATACTGCCTTATTTTATTTTATACACTTTGTATTTCACGTGGCGATGCTTGGTTCTGTTTGCCAATAGGCTCGCCCCCTATTAGGTATGTGATACCTAGAACATACCCGTGAACTATGGGTGTACAGTCACGAGCACAGATATGTATACATTTGGAAAATTTGAAAAGCGATTTTCTCTCAATGTATTAATTGAAATTTTATGATGTTATGAATATAGTATTTTCGAACCAATGCTTTAATGATATTGTTATTATCTCAAAGTTTGCAATCGTCATTTCATAAAAAAAAACGCTTTCGAATTTTAGTAAGTGTAAACATATTGATGCTCGTGACTGTACATTAGTACACCTCTGCCTAACCTTTCAGGGAATACAGGTCTGGTGGTATGATTTTGCAGCAATATCTACGTGAATGTTGATGTAAACATAATTACCGTTATCAATATGAACGAAGTTTTTAATTTGATTATACTATTTTACCGAGAGTCATGCTTCGGCACGAATGGGCCGCTCGACCGGAGTGATACCACGGCCTTGCGTAAAACCGACGTGAAACAACACTTACGTTGTGTTGCACCGAGTGAGGGAGGGATACCGGAGGCCCAAACCCTTTTAAAAGGCGGGCAACGTAGTTGCAATTCCTCTGGTGTTGGGGGTTTCTATAAAACATTAATATAGAATGATTCTTATACGTAGGTACCTACAATATTAAAGTGAATTAATCACCATTTTCTTCTACCTACAGTAGATTTTTGCGCTCTAACAGTTTGCAGTCCGTAAGGGCTCTTGAAGCTCGGCAACGCATCAGCAATTCTTCTGTTGCGGGTGTCCATGGACGGCATAGACTGCTTACCATCATGTGGCTTGTTTGCAAACAAATAGTCAGATAAAACAATTACTTACACATCTTTAAGCGATTTAAAAGTGTTCCTTCAATCCGATCTGATGCAATTTAGATTCAGAAAGGAAATTATTTTCCATTTTTTCCGGAACCTGGTCGCTAAGAGGTTCAAATTCATATGACGCACATACATACCAACATTCAAACACCAACTTAAACTAAGTTATCGCAGAGTGCGAACCGACGACACACAACCGAGAATAATTCATCGAACAAATGCATAAATCAAAGGCAATACACACTTCCAAACGTACAATTCACCAGCAAAACTTAAAAACCAACGTATTTTTAACCTTATTTGGAAGGTCAGAAGGTCGATACATTTAAAATTGTCACTTTCGTAACGGCATTTCTAAGTATGTGTGTGTAGCAATTCGAAATTCAAACGGGCGCCTATCGCAGCTCGGTGATTGGTCAGGGCGCGCGTGGCTGTGATATAAATAGTGCGGTTTATGCTAACTGCTAGGCTAATATGGAATATGGGATTAATTAATTGGGAAAAATTCTATTTGGGAACATGTAGGGTTAGGTTTTATTGGATTTAGTGGTAAAAAGACAAGGAAATTGTATGTAAGTATAGGTAGATATTTATGCGCGAAGTATTGCACAGTTTTCCTATATTAATAGAAATGTGGGTGATCATTAAAATATGACTGCCTCGTTAGTCTAGTGGACCTGGGTTCGATTCCTAGGTTGAAAATAGTTTAATTAGGTTTTTCTATGAAATTCAGATCGGAGTTTGGATAATAGCAATATACTCAGCTCCTATTAAATACCGGCAAAATGGGGGTGTATAAAATGTGCGTACCCTTTCGAGGAATGCAGGCGTGCTGGTGTATAAGGATGATATGTAGAGCCATTAATAATTGTAATACATGTTGAATAAACCCAAAAACCAAAATCAAAAAATCCCTCTCCATACTCTTGAAGTAAGGTCTTTGAAATATGCAGAAAGCATCACATGGAACGACTATTACCAGCACCTCCATAGTCTGATGTGCTATTGATTGAGACACGAATACTCAAAGAACTTAATGTTAGTCCAGATCAAGTTATTTTAAAGGTGGTAGGACTTATATAGCTACAGATCTTACTACGGACTTTAAGGTGGATCTAGACTGGCGAGATGAGAAAATCGGTTTAAAAGGGTCCGTAAGGTTTCAATTCAGTCCCATCCACGCCTTGCCTCTCTGGTCTAATAATACCTTTAGCTGCTGTAGCTTTGAGTAGGATGCGAGACTATGCCTCGCCTTTTCAAGGATTCCATTAAGAGCTCGTGGCGAAAGTCACGAATCCCTTGGCTGTGATAGGGCAAAGAAAGGAATGTGCAGTTTTGAGTCGAGTCCAAGATCTTGTCATATCACCAGGGATCTGACAATACTTTATTTCCATGCTATAAAAACCTTGAAAAATGGAAAACTCTAATGATTATTTCATCTTCTATGGTACCGTGTTATTGATTAATTCAACAAGCTTAGCCTACTGATAGATATGACCATTGGACTGCCAAGTCAAAGGTTTCGAGTTCAAATCCAAGACACGCACCTCTGACTTTTTGAATTTATGTGCGTATTAATAGTTAATTATCACGCGCTTAAACGGTGAAGGAAACATCGTGAGGAAACCTAGATGCCTGAGAGCGTCTTCGTCGAGACACACGTCTCAACGGCGTGTGAAATCTGCCAACCCGCATTAGGCTAGCGTGGTGGACTATAGCCTAATCCGTATCATTATGAGAGGAGACCCGTGCCCAGCAGTGGGACATATAATGGGTTATGTTTATTATTTGGATTATGTTATAATAAGTCAACAAGCTGATGAGCCCCCTGGTGGTAAGTTGTAATCGTTGCCCATGGACACCGGCAACACCTAAGGAGTTGCTTATGCAAAGTCCATACAAGGTCAAGGCCAAAACTTTTTAATGGGTTAGCAGGGGAGCAGACGGATGGCCTGATGGTAAGCGATTACTACCGCCCATTGACACTCGCAAAACCACAGGAGTTTCTAGTGCGTTTCCGGTCTTTTAAAAGGATTTGGGCCTCAGGTATCCTCACTCACTCGGCAGATACCTCCACGCGTTCCTTAGATAAAGGGTCTTGACAGGCAGACAGACGGACGGACGGACAACAAAGTGATCCTATAAGGGTTCCGTTTTTTTCCTTTCGAGGTACGGAACCCTAATGATCACCTATCCAAATACTGACCGTGCTAAGCAAAGCTTAATGATGATATATGAAGCCCTATATTACCTGGACACATTTAATTAGCCAACACAATATCATAATATAAACCTAACATTAATTCACTATTATCACATCCTTTACGGCATCTTCGCATCAATTACATTAGGGTTAACTCACACGAGCGACACACGACTAATAAGACCGTCGCGACACAATCGTGTCGCACGCGTCTCTAATATTGAAATAGTGATTTACGACTACTATAAATCTGTTCCGTGTCTACTTGTCCGGCTTACAAACGTCGGATAATCGCATGACGGATTTGCGTTAGCGTCCTGCAATCGTGGTTGTGTAGCTGCGCGTTCTAATTAGATACTAATAATTAGTAATTAATCTATATATATATAAAAACTAGCTTCTGCCCGTGGCTTTACTCACTTGAAGCTCAACAACCAACAGTGATGATCTCTTCTTTGTATGGGTTCTATACATTCGAGAGGTCAAACTGTATCTCAGGTTCCGTTAAATTAATTGAGATAAGAAGAAAGTTTTTAAGTTGGAGATTTTAATTTTGTATATGAAAGTATATTCTAACAGTGATGACAAAATTAAAATCTAGTTAGTAGTTTTTGCGCCAACCCAAGTCCATCAAAATTAATTCAGCTTTTTAGGCGTGAAAATATATAAAAAAAAACAGACAGGTTCAGTTTTGCATTATGCCTAGGGCCGATCCCAATAACGAGTGTTCGGTATACCTATTTGCTTACTAGAGTATTTTAACATGAATTGTATTGACCTCATGTCAAAATCCTGTCTATGTCGTAGTAGGATTGTATAATTCGCTATTTTACATAACTGCTAGCTGCTTTACAAAATAGCTCTGTTTTCTCTTCATATTCTTCTTCCTTTTCTTCGTATTAATATCTAATCATTAATAATTAAACAGTACATTATTAATGTAAGTATTACATTGTCTTATGTTAACAGTGATTGAGTAAGATACTAGTAACTACACAATAGATGTTCGATGCTGATGTCTTATTGATTGTGTTCAACGGAAGTTCACTGAATGATTAATTACCTCAATGCATGTAATGATTGTCAAATAGATTGAATCATTAGAGGGTTAGTTGTGGAACAAGAATGGTGGATTTTTGTAAATATCATTCAAACATACTATGATGCCTTGTGCCTAGTGGTCGTTAGCGCGATCGCTACGATAGAAGTCTTGAGTTCGATTTCCAGGTCAAGCAAAGTATTAGTGGAGTTTTCTATGGAATTATCAGTAGCATAGATTTACCCTTATTACATGGGACCTAAATCTACTGACGAACTGTGGTTGAATATTATATACATTAATATACCTCTGCCTAACGCTTCAGAGAATTTCTACAAGCATGATGATTTGTATTAAAATATACCTTCCCTCCTTGAGTCTAGCAGCTGTAATAGATGTCTTAGATTCAATTTCCAGGTCAAGCTATAAGTGTTCTGTTATCTATAAAATTCTTAACAGCAGCTCGGAGTTTTGATTTGTTCCCGGTTAATGGCCACCAAAACATAATATCGAACTGTGGGTGTACATTAGTAGAGCTCTCCCGAACCCTTCGGGGAATACAGGCTTGATGGTGTGTGTGTGTCCTAATATCTCTACTATTATAAACTTGTAAAAAAGCTGTGTCTGTACATTGAGGATATTAAAAAAAAACAAGTGCGTATAGAAACGACTCCGAATCCAAAAATGTGATTTTTAAAATTCTTGTCTGTTTGTTACGGGTCGGCGTAAAAACTACTGAATATATGATTATTTTTTTATCACTGTTAGAAAGTATTTGCTCCAACTTAAAAGCTGGTATACTTCTTATCTAAAATAATTAAACGGAACCTGAGATACAGCTTGACCTCTCTCATTTATAGAGACCCATACAAAGAAGAGATCATTACTGTTGGTTTTTGCGCTTCAATTGAGCGAAGCCGCGGGCAGAAACTAGTAGTTCATAAAGACGTATCACAACGTAGGCTCCATTCAACTCTGTTGATTGATTTACGTTAGCGAGTGTCGGCCGCGCGTCCTGAGCTGCGTCGCTTGACGCCGTTTCCTAACTGTCGCGTCTAATTACCACAATAATTCATGTCTAATAATAATCTTGTGTTATTATCGGACAGTATGTAGGTGAGGGTATTGTTATGATCCAGTTTTGACCACCAGTATGTTGGGTGTGATATGACCATTGCACTGCTAAGTTATAGCTCCCGATTTCTAATCCAAGACACGCACCTCTGACTTTTGATACAGAAAAAATTTGGTCCTTTGAGCCGCTAGTCTTAATCACCGGACATAAGTACATAACCATCCTTTGACGACCTCTGTGGTTTAGTGGTTCGAGTACCGGATTGCTGATCATGAGGTCGGGGTTCGATTCCCACAGGACACAAAAATTTATGTGATGAATATAAGTGTTTGTGTTCGTCTGGGTGTTTCTTATGTATTATAAGTATGTATTTACAAAAATAAAGTATATAAGTATTATATCCATTGTCTAGTACTCATAGTACAAGCTCTGCTTAGTTTGGGACTAGATGGTGCTGCGTAAAAATGTCCCAGAACATTTATTATTATTATTATTCTGTCTGCTGGGCACGGTTCTTCTCTTGATTAGGCTATAGTATACCACGCCGGCCTCGTGTGGTTTAGCAGACTTCACATACCGTCGAGAAACCTCAGGCAAGCAAGTATCCTCACGATGTTTGCCTTCACCGTTTAAGCGCGTGTTAATTAACTATTAATACGAACTCAAGACCTTTGACTTGCCAGTCCTATGGTCATATCACTAGGCTATCAGTGTGTAGTGTACGAGTATAATTACTAGTGTATACAGAGGTAGGAATTAGGAAGGCCAGTGCAGATCGCGACGCGCAGTTATCTGGACAGCGGGCACCGCCGATATGTTTTGTAGCCTCACAGGACGAAGCTGCGCTGCTGCGGTACACAAAGAGCTACTAAAAATATAGAGTAGGCATTGCTAAGTAAGGCTTACAATTTTGTTATGGTATTCCGAGGCAAAGGACCAGGCGGATCGCCTAATGGTAAGCGATACCGCCGCACATCTGCAGCACCAAAGGAGTCGCGTTGCCGGCCTTTTAAAAGGGTTTGACCCTCCGGTATCCTGACTCACTCGGCGAAACACAACGTAAGTGTTGTTTCACCCCGGTTTTCTGTGAGACCATGGTATCAGTCCGAAAATGACTTACTTCCTACATTACTAACTTGGTTTTAAGGTTTCTTAGACATGAGTCTAGTGGTCCCACAAGTGTGACTGCTACGCTGCAGATTCTGGGTTCGATTCCGAAGTCAAAGAAATTGTCATTGGGGTTTTCTATGAAATTCTCAGTAATTTGGGACTTTTGCGGTTAGTTGCAATTGGATCGCCCCTTATTATATGGCACCTAGACATACTGGTGAACTGACCTGTACAGTACTAACTCTCTGCCTATTCTACATCTTTGGGAAATACAGGCGTAATGGTATGACCCGTTCCTATTTCAAAATCAGAATGCTGTTTTGAATAACGTATGCCTAATAATGAAGGAATCCATTCTTCTTAAATCAAAGCTGGAATTCCAAATTCGAATTGCCTCTTCTAACGTTAGGCTAGTTGCACACCCCATACCGTGTGGCTAGCCGAAATTTAGATGTCACAAGTGTTGCTTTCTAGTTAATGTCCGGCGTACGAGTTGTTTGTTACTGCCGTGCGGTGTGCAAGATTGAAGATAGCAGCGAATTATACGCTCTTGTGAGCCTAATGGGTACCGTTTTACTTTGTGATGTGAGGCCCAATTTGCATGGAATAGAATTTTGATTGATGACCCATTAAGTTTTGGATTTAGTAGCAGTTGGTATTGGAGAGGTGTGAGAAAAAGTATGTGTGTATCGATGTATACTTACAATAATTACTTCGACCAATTAAAAATAAGTTAACGTTAAGTACAATATCACGTGGGAGAGCCATGCTTCGGCACGAATGGGCCGGCTCGACCAGAGTGATACCACGATCTCACAGAAAACCGGCGTGAAACAACGCTTGCGTTGTATTTCGCCGAGTGAATGCGGTTACCGAAAGCCCAAACCCTTTTAAAAGGCGGGCAACGCAGTTGTAACTCCTCTGGTATTGCGGGTGTCCATGGGCGGCGGTTATCGCTTACCATCAGGTGATCCGTCTGCTCGTTTGCTCCCCTATCCCATGCATAATTATGTCCAAAAATTTTAGAAACTAATGAGTCAATATTTGTAGCCGACCTAAGCGAATACTGTATCTCAGTTATCAGCAATAGTCTCCGCTTAGCAATAGTTTAAAAATCCACTATTGAACTTTTTCAGGAAGAAAATTATACGTCAAGCTTTATTTCAAACGCACGCCCCGTCGTTTGGGCACCGCACTATTGCCAATTCGAAGAAAATTATATGCATGACTGTAGAATAATGTAAGAAGTGATCCTGAGCGCGACTGCTACGCTAGAGGTCCTGGGTTCGATTCCCAGGTCGAGCAATGTGTTATTGGGTTTTTCTATGAAATTTCCAGTCGCAGCTCGGAGTTAGGAATTAGTGCCCGGTTAATGGCAATAGGCTCGCCCCATATTACATGGGACCTTAACATACCGGCGAACTGTGGGTGTACATTAGTACGCCTCTGCCTAACCCTTCGGGGAATACAGGCGTGATGGTATGTAGAATAATTTAATCTATTTAAGCGAAGACATTGGGGAGTATTAAACTAGCTAGCTATTGATCTCAAAAAATATCTACCTAATCTAATATTTACGTTTTCAAACCTTCCTAAAGAATCAAAAAGTATTTTAGGCTCTATGTATAAAATTATGCACGTCAAAAAACATCAAATAAAGAAATACACTCGCCAGATAATCAGTAGGTACCTACACCAAACATAATAAGGTTATACGCACACTATACGACAAGGCGAAACAAATGACGCGCGGCGCGATCAACAAGCCGCGCTTGTTATTCAATAACCGTCCCCAGGAATATCAATTTATCACAGGTTCAATGAAGGCGAAACTATATTTCATTGCCGTACAGCCTGACATTGAATCTGCGATGTTATCTGCGAATTATGAATATCCGCCCTACAAACGATTTTGTATCCTCTATAGTCCTTATACAGTTCGATTTTCATCACAAATCTTAACGGATATAGGACGTTTAGTAGGATTGTGAAGGCTGCATATTGACGTCATCCAAAAGGGAGTAGGCAGTCGAATGCAAAACGGTTGAACCATGGATTTGGCATATGTTATAGGGTGGTAACTATTATCTGACACACGGTTAAACTAATATTTCAGTTAACTATAACTTTAAATCAGTTTGTTGGCACTCCGAATTTTGGATGTGTGTGTGCCTGTTTATTGGCTTTGGTTTGACCCTTATGGTATTATTTTAGTGAAGGAAAAATTCGACTCGCAGGCAGAATTCGAACCTGCGTCTTCTTGTTTAATACACCAGACGCTATGATCATTAAGCCACCGCGAGTCCCACCTGCCATGTCGAAATTTGCCTTCACATTCTGAACTTACGTCTTTATAATCTTAGCATGAAAAACATAACATAACATACCATCACGCCTGTATTCCCCGAAGGGTTAGGCAGAGGCGTACTAATGTACACCCACAGTTCGCCGGTATGTTTAGGTCCCATGTAATAGGGGGCGAGCCTATTACCATTAACCGGGCACAAATTCCTAACTCTGAGCTGCTACTGAGAATTTCATAGAAAAACCCAATAACACTTAGCTCGACCTGGGAATCGAAACCAGGACCTCTAGCGTAGCAGTCGCGGTCAGGACCACTTGGCTATTGAGGCAGTTATTCAGGCATGAAAAATGAAAAAAAAATCACAAAAAGCTATTTATAGTACGTTATATTTTTGTCATAGTAATAATCAACATCAAATCATTTACCGTCTTAATACTAGGCACGGCATTTACTCTCAAAGTAATCTTTAATAATAATAGCGACCCGATCGCGGTTTCACCCGCGCTGCCCCGGTCCTAAGAGTCATAGCGTGATGTTAAATAGCTTAAAACCTTCCTCTTAAATCACTCTATCTATTAAAAAAAACCGCATCAAAATCCGTTGCGTAGTTTAAAAGATCTAAGCATAGATAGGGACAGACAGCGGGAAACGACTTTGTTTTATAATAAGTAGTGATGATGATATCTCAACTATGTTGGAGTCGGTTTCCTGTCTACCCAGATGCGGCTGAATATCAGTATTTTATACCAAATGACTTCAATCAGACCTCAGCAGCCCAATATCTGGGAAATACCGATATTCGGAGGATAGACTGGTTGTCAGGCTTTTTTTGGGCTTCTGACTACCACTAACAATTGCCATAGATGTTTGTATGCCAACCGGGACGAACGGCTTTACGTGCTATCCGAGGCACGCGTGGGCCTCGGTGTGTTAAGAATAGTCACCCATCCATACATTGACCGCGGCGAGCGCAGCTTAACTTTTCATATCATTTGATCAGCTTAGTTTTACTTAGCCACGAGCCCCTCGTTTACAATTACTCTTATAAGTAAAAAAAATCCTGGAGAAACTTATTTGAGAATAATTATTAAAATACCATCACGCATGTGTTTGAAGCGGTGGTAGCCTAATGGCTAGGGCGTCGGACTTGCGATCATGTGGTTGCCGGTTCGAACCCCACCCATTGCACTACCGACGTGAACCCACTCGTAACACAAGTATATTAAGCTTAGCACGAGGGGTTAACAAGAATACTAGTAATGTGTGACCCACATTGCTAGTAAGCTTTTTAACAAAAAAAACAAAGGGTAACGCAGGGGTGTACCCACTAATTTTATAGAACAACTCAATAATCTTTGCTCAACCTGGAAATAGACCTCTAGCGTACTCATCACGCATTTCATTGTTGACAAAATAATCAAATTCATCAGACAAATCGTCTGTATGTATCACGCCTAATCTATATGTCTTAGCTGATTCGGGCGGCTGTATTTCATATCGAAACTAGTGAGCATGCTACTAATTGCCGTCGGTCGCGTGCGTATTGCGACAATTCCATTTGTCTGCCTGTCTGTACGAACCCTTTGATTGAGCTCGGATATTGGTAGGTGTTTTGAGCTGTGTTCGGATTTTGTAGGATTACTGTTAGAATGTTAGTTGTCTGTGAATAATTGATTAGTTGTGTGTTTTGGTTTTTATTTTAATGACGTAGAGTGGTTGGATGAATTCGAATAGTGATATGACCATTGGACTGCCAAGTCAAAGGTTCGAGTTCAAATCCAAGGCACGCACCTCTAACTTTACGAAGATAAGTGCGTATTAATAGTTAATTATGAAACCTAAAGGTAGAAAGTTATAAATTATAATACCTAATACTAGCTGAACCCGACAGATGTTGTCCTGTCTTAACTATGAATACTGATTTCGTATAAATGGTCTGATGAATAAAAAAAACCCTAAACATTTTCTTAAATTTTCTAATTTTCCACCCAACTTTTTTAGTTTTTTCTTGCATATGAACCTTCTCTTTACAATAACAAAAACAACAAAAATATAATTAGCAAAATTGGTGCAGCCGTTCAGTGATGCCGTGACCAAGGGAAATAGGGATTCATTTTTATATATACCTATAAATAATAAAACTTACTACCAATGTGGGTCGTGCATTACTAGTATTCCTGCGGTAAGCTAAATGCTTGTGTTACGAGTGGTTCACGTCTGTAGTGCAATGGTTGGGTTTCGAATCGGCAACAATATATGATTGCAAATCTGATATCCTAGCCATTAGACTACCGCCGCTTTTATATTTAAAAAATAATCAAGCTACTTTTTAAGGGAAATCTAGGATTTATTTTTTACTTATATACCTAGTTGTGGTCTATATATATTTTTTGGTATTTATTGTAACAGCTTGAACTATCATTTTAGGGTTTACCCTAATGCGACAGTTACAAACAGTTTTTTTAAAGGGCTTACTGTCTTTGTGGTTCGCACATTACTAGTAAGTATTCTTCTTCTACTAAGCTAAAGTGATTTTATATTACAAGTTTTTAATTAAAATCTTGCATTTTTTATACAGTAATAAAAGTACTTACGTTTAGCCTGATGGTAAGCGGCAACCGCAGCCTATAGAAGCCACCAACACCGGTAGTATCACCAGAGCGTTGTCTTCTTGAGACCTCAGTTGTTAAGTCTCATATGCTCAGTAATGTCACTGGCTACATTGCCCTTCAAACCGGAACACAATAATATCGGCGCATTATTGCTTAACGGCAGAATATTTTAAGCCTACTTTTTTTTTCGTGTGGAAGTCCTCGTGTTCTTCCACCGCCTGGGGAAGGCGATGGGACGTGTCGGACTCCACCCAGAGTGGGTGACCTACCGACTAAAACCGAGCGAGGTTTCATTCCTCCGCAACTAGTAAAACTAACTAGCCCCTACGACCTAGACACCATCATCAACAACAACACCGCAACCGACACATTCATGACACACCTCACGCACATAATAGAAACACTCAAGAAATTCAATAACACTTAACACACACCTAAAACAAATGCACCGCCTAGCCACACAAAAGTAAACAAAATCTAAAATAATTACTATACTAATATAACTTAACCTTGTATCAAATAGCAAGGTGTACCATACCCCAATAAACTACAAAATTGTAAAAAAATTGAAAGAAAATTGTAAAAAAAGTCTAACCTAACAATAATTTTAACATTAAGATGTCCTAAGATACGTCTTAAGTTACGCAATCAATCATCATTTCTATTATTTTTTTTATTGAATCATCCAAGAAGGAATGTTTAATCAAACCCCCCAATGCCATCAAACGCCACAAATTAACAATTCCAACTTTCAATATACGTCATAACCCTAAAAAGCGGTGGCGGGCAAAAACGACCAACTTAATAGGATTGACAAGATTCCCGACGACCAATAAAAGATGGGGGCCGATCCCATAAAACTATAAGGAGGAAATATGTCTAGAGGATATTTTTCTGAGCTATAACCGTGACCATTCGTTGGAACCCCGAATGTCATACCAATGAATTCATGTCCGCAATTTTTTTGCACGGTTTATCGCGTTTCTTTATTACGGTCGGTCGTTTTTGGCTTGTTGGGTATGTATTTTTATGGACAGCATTCGAGGGGTTAGGAAGTTTTGCCGCAAATTTGTTTATGGCGCACACATATTGGTTTCGGTGATCGCATCTTTAAGTCTTGTTTTATTTTTTAATAATAGCTTCATGTTCCGTTTATTTCTGTTTTATTATATTGGTTATAACTGGGGATATACTTATATGAGCATACACTTGGGAAGAATCAGACTATATTGACTAATACAGGTCCTCAAAATCGACAAAACCGCGACCCATCTATAAAAACTTCCAAATTCGGGACTCACCTATCATGCAGAAAAAGGGGCATAACATTAAGATTGAAGGACTGTTTAAATGCATTTTTCAGAGCTCATCCAGTATTCGCTTGCGACCCATAGTTTGTGTGCATTGTCCGAACTCCTTCTATACGGCTGGTGTGATTTTAATATTATTTTTTGTATGTAGTCCCTGGTTATAGGTGACATCACCATCGGTTTCTAAGACAACGTTTGCCGGCTCCGCTAGTATCGAATAAAACTCATATATTTTTCGAATTAAAACCACTAAGTAGATAACAACAACATGTAACAGTGTGATAAGACAACGTTGCGAACTGAAAGATGATGTAGTGACTCGCATTGAAAATAATATGCTGAGATGGTTTGGACATATTGAAAGAATCAATGAAAGATGATTAACGAAAGGAATTTATAAGGAGAATGTCAGCGTCAGCTTCCGAAAAGGTCGCCCTAGAAGGACATACTCCGACCTTATTGGCGAGGTCCTTCAAAAAAGTCAGGTGCATAGTACTCGCAAGCGGTGCGTAGGTATGTATAAGAAGATGTATGATTGTGACAGAAGCAAAAGTAGCATGCAAGAATCGTAGCAAGTGGCGGTCTATAGTTTCTCCCTACCCCTGTGGGAGAAAGGCGTGAGTGTATGTATGTAGGTACCACAAAGTACCAATCCAGAATCAATTAAACTCGAGCTATAATGCATCCCATCTCCCAAGAATGACATAATTATGACACTGCCAGAATAGGGTGACATCAAATACTTGTCGTAATAAGACAAAGCATTGAATACAAAGGGCTGTATTAAAAAATACGAGTATTGTGGCCACCCTCCGATATGGAGGGCTCTCGACTCGATCTCACGAAGACATCCATTAGGTATTATTGAAAATTTTAATATCAAAAATTGCTGAGGCATTTTTATATGTCACGATCCGAGTCATTTGACGATTTTGATCTCAATTATGACATAAACAATTTTTCGGGCGAAAAGAAAAAGAAATCATAGCATTCAAAAATAATCATATCACGGCCTCACAGAAAATCGGCGTGAATCAACGCATACGTTTTGTTTCGCCGAGTGAGTGAGGATACCGGAGGCCAATCCCAAAAAGGTGGGTAACGCACCTGTGACTCCTCTGGTATTGCAGTTGTCCATTTGCGGCGATAATTGCTTACCATCAGATCCGTCTATTACCTACTACCAATTAATAAAATAATAGCAATTGTTTTTATATTATCAGTGACAAGTGCCGTTAGAGTGACAAGCTGAGGCTTGCCGTTAAATATAATGATATTGATATTTGTTTTTGTAAATGGATTTTTTAGGAACATTTTTACAAGTCGATCTTGACTTTTACAAATCGTAGGTAAAAAGTATGAACTTTTCTTCTCAATAACACTCTTATTTCCAACGCCACGATCACAACACGAGATCTTCACGACATATAAATCGTCGCCACTAAATCGAGTCGGAAGCATTTCAAGGAATATCATTTGGAATAGCGACTGTGCCACTTTAGTTTTACGGCTTTCTTTATATTATCTCGATTTGAATGTTACATTGTTAATGTTTAGATCGATATTAGTTAGATGTGCCATTTCTATTATTTTTTATTCATACCTTTTTTATGGGGTAGAGGGGCAAACTTGCAGACGGATCACCTGATGGTTAGCGATTACCGCTGCCCATGGCAACACCAGCGGTGCGTACTTGCGTTGCCCGCCTGTTAAAGGGGTTTGGGCCTCCGGTATCCTCACTCATGTGGTCAATCACTGCGGTCGAGCCGACCCATTCGAGCTGGAGCATGGCTCTCCCACGTCAATCTGCGTCTTTTGGTTAGACACACCAGCCACATGACCACTAAGCCACCGCACATTTTGAATTTACGTCGTACAGGTGGCTCTCACGAAACCATTGTTAATATTGACGTTTTTTATTAGATATTGCAACTACTGTGGTCCTGACGACTGCTACGCTAGAGGTCCTGGGTTCGATTCCCATTATTGGGTTTTCTATGAAATTCCCAGTAGCAGCTCGGAGTTAGGAATTTATGCCCGGTTAATGGCAATAGGCTCGCCTATTGCCACTAACCGGACCTATCGCCCTATTCATGTAATAGGCCTAAACATACCGGCGAACTGTGGGTGTACATTAGTACGCCTCTGCTTAACCCTTCGGGGAATACAGGCGTGATGGTATGTTATGTTAATTATAAAAATCGCCCACTTATAGACTAGCTAAACAATACCACTTTTCACACAATTATCATTGACAGCCGTACATAAAGACCAAAACATCTAATATTGTACGGATCTCAAGATCGTTGCATCTGTCCGGATTTTTTTCAACGAATCTTAATCCATGCTCATCAAACATCGGAAAAAAGTCGAATGTGTAGAATTTTGTAATAAAATTATAAAGCGTAACATATCCAGCTGGGTACGTATTGAGCTTGATGTTGAAGTATGTGATACGAGAGTTCAGGGGTCCGCAGTGAAGCAAAGAAAACTCTTTAATAAAAATGCAAAAAAAAATGTTTATGAAAAATTAATGGTTTTATAATGGCAATAGGCTCGCCCCCTATTAAATGAGACGTAAACATACCGGCGAACTATAGGCGTACATTACGGTATATATTGTATGTTTATACACTAAAGATTACAAAAAACCCAAACCCTTTTAAAAGGCGGGCAACGCACTTGTGACTCCTCTGGTGTCCATGGGCGGTGGTTATTGCTTACCATCAGGTGACCCGTCTGATCGTTTGCTCCCCTATCCCATAAAAAAGGGTAAATTATGTTTTTTCATGGGACAGGGAGGAAAACAAGCAGACGGATCGCCTGATGGTAAGCGCTTACTGCCAGGGCATCCGGCGATCCGCTAATGGACACCCGCAACACCAGAGGAGTCGCAAGTACGTTGCCCGACATTTAAAAGGGTTTAGGCCTCCGGTATCCTCACTCACTCGACAAAACACAACGTAATAGTTGTTTTACGCCGGTTTTCTGTGAGGCCATGGTATCACTCCGGTCGAGCTGGCCCATTCATGCCGAAGCATGGCTCTCCCGCAAGTTTTTAGTCAATAGCGTTCACCAAAGATAAATTTTTAATCTATAAGGTATTAAGGATGATCGACTGTAAGACACATATTCGACGTACGAGTAAGTGAAGCTAAGTTTGTACATAATGTCTTTTACCATAACGATTTTCTGTTGGGTATTAGTTGATTTTGACTTGCTGTGATTAAAGTTTATAATAGGTAACTAGATATAAGCTATTATATATTTTTTTTTAAATAAAATAATTTATTGTCTCAAAAAGATACATACAAACAAAGGTATACAAATGAGTTATAACAACCTTAAAATAAACAGTATACAATTGTTGACCACCGGTACCCCAAGTAAGATTTAACTTGTGGTATGGGCACCGGGGCTCTCATTATTAATTGCAAAAGGTAAGTCGGTAATCTGAAAGTGTAATGTGTCGTCGTAGGTGCATACTATGCATGCACACTATTGTAAATATATATTAAGTCACTGTGTGTGTGTGTGTTGGTGTGTGTGTGTGTGTGAGGGATGCTAATAGTGATGATAACAGTAGTAGATAGTATAATAAGCAGTGATACCTAGTCTAGCAGTGGTAAATTGAATCCAAGTCACCCCTGAACTTTTGTAATCAACATTAGTTGTATCTTTCGCTTAAACGGTGAATTAGGAAATAGGCCAGGCTGCATGTAGTACTTATGGTAAACTATAGCAAACCTAAAACATAAATATTTAAGCTCTTAAAAAATCAGTCACAAAAAGTACGGAACACTCAACAGAAAAAAACCACAGCACACCCCTGATACATTTTTAAAAAAGGAATAAAAACCACCTTTCGCGATTCGACCTGTGTTTAACCGCTGTCAAGGGTTGTCAATCATACTGCATCGGCCACGCCCGCCGGCCCGCGTTTGACAGCCCTAGTCTGATATTATTTTACTTGTTTTCGATTTTGTTTCGTCTGTGAAATGTTATTGTTTCTTATTAATTAAACTTTGACTGTTTTGTTAATGTAAACAATTTTGTTCTGTAAGATGCTAGTTATTAAATTGAGTTTTAAAGTCAATACAATATCTAGTAATGTATTTTGGAAGTCTATCTCTATCTTTCTATCTAGTTTCACGTTTATATGATAGCTTTAATTATATTATTTAAGCAGATGTAATGTGTAAGTGTTTGTTTATCCCAAATAAATAAATCTCTGTGCTAAATTTTATCTATTGTAGATCCGTTTAGCCGTGTTGCAACATTTTTCATTGATGCTCCGCTCCTATTAGTCGTAGCGTGATGTTATATAAACTATAACCTTCCTTGTTAAATGGATTATCCAACACAAAAACAACTTTTCAATTCGACTTAGTAGTTCCTGAGATTAAGGCTTTCAATCAAACAAACTCTTCAGCTTTTAATATAATCATCGATTCGTTTAAATTTTCTACTTAACTTCTAAACTATTTCAACTAAAGAGAGTTTGCATTATAAACACGATTAGAGCTAACTATAATAAAAACAACGTTTTGTTAGTATCACATTTTAATTATTGACAGACATATAACAACATACATGTCTTCAGTGAGTCATTGTGCAATCCTAATAAAAAACAACGAAAAAATCAAAATTATTCTACAACATTGACATGCATCTGACAGCTGACAGATGGACAGACAAACCGATATTTATATACGTGGCATCTCTTATTATTAAATCATCAATCAAAATTAAGCTGAGCTCAAAATCCATGGCTAATTACTGGCTTACGGGCTATTGATTAATTTCCTTCATATGTTATAGATCTGTGATTATTTTTTGGTAACTTAAAAAACGTGGTAGGTATGTGAAACGTTCGTGCTTTTTACGAATTAATTAAAAAGTAGTTATAATGTTATGCTTTAGTAATAATGGCTCATTGGTTCGATGCCCCGTCGATAAAAAGTGTTAAATGAAGTAGCAGCTTGAAGTTTGGATTTATTCAGGGTCAATATTGCAAGCAATAGGCTCGCCCCATTCTATATGGAACTTAAACATATAGGCTAACTGATGCTAGTAAGCTTTTTTAAAAAAAGCTGTAGGAGTACCTACAGCAATATACCTCTGCCTGATCCTCCAAGCTAAACCTACAAGTGTGATAGTATGAACACAAGGGAAAAACAAAAAGAAAACACTGTATATCACAATTCTTTAAGCAAATACTTCTTTGTACAATAAGTATTGACAACCTCTCCATAATCCTTCACCATCAAGTACCGACAAGAGGCCGAAATCCGCAAAATCATTGTCCCATAAATTCGTTGAAATTATAATAATCGGATCAAACTCAGGTAGTACACAACATGCGTTGTACGTCGAAAACACCGCAAAACTTTTTTGTTCAACACCTTTTTTGTGTTTTTGTCATAGTGTTACTGATACACGGATTAAAAGAAAAAAGTGCAGTGGATTTTATGCGATGGTGGCCGATGGACCGCTGTGATTTTTTCATGGGATAGGGGGGCAAACTTGCAGACGGATCACCTGATGGTAAGCGATAACCGCCGCCCATGGACACCCGCAACACCAGAGGAGTCGCAAGTGCGTTGCCCTCCTTTTAAAAGAGTTTGGGGCTCCGGTAACCTCACTCACTCGGCGAAACACAACGTAAGCGTTGTTTCACGCCGGTTTTCTGTGATTAATTTTATGTTTCATTATAACTTGTAAAGCTAAAATAGTACAAAAATAAATACTAACGTTGTAAACTATAATTGGAAATGTATACCTACATGCGTCAAGAGCAATTTTGAATCTCTATTACAAAATTGTAAAAAATCTGTCAGTACATTGAAGATATTAAAAAAAACAAGAAGATTAGGGTAAGTACATAAACGTCTCCTAAACTTGTCTGTTTGTTACGGGTTGGCGCAAAACCTATTGTATAGATTTGAACTGTGTTATCACTGTTAGAAAGTTTGTGCTCTAACTTAAAAACTGGTATACTTTTTATCTGAGATAATATTATTTATCTAATAAAAATTTATGGAAATGTGCTCTGAAATAAAATAAAATAATAATATAATAAGACTAGCTTCTGCCCGCGACTTCACTCACTTGAAGCTCAAAAACCAATAATGATGATCTCTTCTTTGTATGGGTCTCTATACATCAGAGTGGTCAAGCTGTATCTCAGGTTTCGTCTAATTATTCGAGATAAAAAGTATACCAGTTTTTAAGTTGGAGCACTTACATTCTAACAGTGATAACACAGTTATAATGTATTCAGTAGTTTTTGCGCCAACCCGTAACAAACAGACAAACAGACAAGAATTTCAAATATCACGTTTATATTTCTTTTTAAATATCTTCAGACAGCTTTTTTTTCAATTTGATAATAGTAGAAATGACGTACCATCACGCCTGTATTTCCTCAAGGGATATACAGAGGTACCTATAAATAGGTATATATGCTGACAGCATCAGCTCAGAAGACTGATCTTATTTAATATCTTACTTGTTATTGATTAATTTTCTTTATGTGCCTCATATGTACAGTAGTTGCGCGATTGCTTCGCTAGAGATCCTGAGTTCAATTCCCAGATCGAGAGTGTCAATGAGTTTTCCATAAAATTCTCAGTAGCAGTTCAGAGTTTGGATTCGTAACCGTTTACGGCAAAAATCGCCACATTACATGCAACATATGGGGTACAGTAGTACACATGTACCTCATCCTATGCCATTATTATGGGCGAGTAGTTCAAGATTTCAAAATAGGTTTTTCAAGTACTTTATTTTGAATCCGGCAAGAAACTCCATGGAGACATGGGATGAATTTAAAATAAAAGGTGTTGCATTCTTCACTGGCACAATATTGCGATTACAAAAATAGTAGAAATGTAAACTCGATTATAAACATTCAATATGTAGATATATTGTTGTCTATATGTAAAACAATCTTCCATATTGGCTGTAAGTTATTCAAGCTATACGAGTTCTACTTTCGTGTGTTTTATTTGCTCATCGAGTTGCGATACTTTGTGTGTGGGGCAAGGTAAGAGAAGATGGCAGATTTGATATTAAAAAACGTATTTTATTTTATCTCAAAACCTTATATTGTTATGAAATTCAAAAAAAAATCTTTAAACCCTAAAGATTTTATATAATTACTAGCTTTTGCCCGCGACTTCGTCCGCGTAGCATGATGATATATAGCCTATAGCCTTCCTTAATAAATGGGCTATCTAACACTGAAAGAATTTTTCAAATCGGACCAGTACTTCCTGAGATTAGCGCGTTCAAGCAAACAAACAAACAAACAAACTCTTTAGCTTTATATATTAATTAAGTATAGATAGATATCATTCTTCCCTAAGTGAGCTTGTCATATGGTTAGATGGTTGATTGGTTTAGGTTTATTATTATTATTAGCTATAGCGACCCACCCGTGGTTTCGGCCGCGTTACCCTGTCCCTAAGAGTCGTGGCGTGATGTTAAATAGCTTAAAACCTTCACTAAAAAAACTGCATCAAAATCCGTTCCGTAGTTTTAAAGGTCTAAGCATACATAGGGACAGACAGACAGCGGGAAGCGACTTTGTTTTTTACTATGTAGTGATTAACAGGCAGGCAGTTGAGACAGACAAATGATACTAGCCTGTATCCTGCTATTCTCGGCTAAGTTAATTTTTGAAGCTGAGATATTTTCCAGTCGATTTTTCAATTGGTTTATATTTTGGGCTGCAGCTTGCATGTCTTTTGGCGGTTTGTTCCACGGTCTAACTATGCGTGTTTGTGTGGGTTATTATTTGTCTACTGCATAAACTGCTTCACTGTTCACAATAGGACCAAGTAGCAGCTGTAATCAAACTCCCTGTCAACGATAAAGCGTTATCGGTACAAATACGAATGATTTATTATTTATTAATTATTTATTCCTTCACTTAATAAAGTTATTTGGTGAAGGAAAAATTCGACTCGCAGGCAGGATTTGAACCTGCGTCTTCTGGTTAGGTACACCAGACGCTATGAACTCTAAGCCACCGCGAGTCCTACCTGCCATGTCGAAATTTGCTCTCACATTCTGACTTTACGTCTTTTAAGACGTTACTGACGTTTACTGTTACGTTTACTGACATCTATTGAAAGCAAGTTACTTTGCCTCTCAACCGACATGACTTAATTTTTTTACTCATAATATCTATCCACTGGGCGTTGCGATCTTAAAAAAGCAAAGTTTCTATTTTTAAATAAGGAAATGGAGTGTTTAAAAATTTTCAACCCGCTTTCATTTTCTACTTGGACCACATTATAAAGGGGATGTCAGAATATACGTCAAACGTCATCGGCCTGGAAGACGGCTCTTCGGTTTTGATACAGCCGTGTCTTATAAATATTATATCCATATATCCTGGGTACCTTATATCAAGATTAATACTTTTAGAATTTAAACTCTACTATATTTACAGTACAGATGATTTTCGTTTGGCACTTAGATGTACTTAAGGGTGCGTTGCCCATCAGTTTCTAAAGATGAACAACCAATTATAAGTCAAGTTTGATATTACTCTTTAGAATTTTGATTTCTTTCAATTCTTTTTGTATCGGTTTGACGAGCGAAGTGGTTATTTATAATTAAAATGGCGATTTCTGATCTCATTGCGTGTGATGCGATTTTTAATTTTGTGTCGATCAAGACTGGATTATACAAATGTCATTTAGAATTGAATTCATGTGAATTGGGCTTTGCATATTTCAAGGGATAACTGTGACTAATTAGAGAAAGTGACAAATAACTTAGCATTAATTTATAAATCTATACTTAATATATAAAGCTGAAGAGTTTGTTTGTTTGTTTGTTTGTTTGCTTGAACGCGCTAATCTCAGGAACTACTGGTCCGATTTGGAAAATTCTTTCAGGGTTAGATAGCCCATTTATCGAGGAAGGCTATAGGCTATATTATCATCACGCTACGCGGACGAAGTCGCGGGCAGAAGCTAGTTTTCTTATAACATAAAACATTGTCTATATAATGTTGGATGTGCTGGTAAGATGGAAGGTCAAGCTCTGTGGCGTTCTGTGAGTCAATATATTTCAAAGTCAAAGTCAAAATCATGTATTCGATATAAACACCTAGTAGTCTATATCGAATAAATGATTTTGACTTTGACTAGTACTTTTTGAACGTTATTTAATACATTATAGACAGACCCCAAAACGCGCCCTTCACCGCCTCCTTGTGTTTTCGCTGGAGAGAAGAAGCGGCGCAACAAACTCCCCAGCAACACTTTTCTGTTTAAGTTACTAAGGCATTGCACAAAATAGAATTATTTGAAACCTTAGTCCAGCATCTGACAACCAATATTGACATTCTCAATTCGTATAAAGTCCGATTAAGAAATTAACCTCTGGACGAATGAGACCACAGACTATAAACAAAGGTATCGTATCCTTTGTTCTGTGAAAGACACTCCCTGATATTGGCAAATGAAAAGGTGGTTCCTAACCTATAAAAGTGTTTTATCGATGCTTTATAAATAGTAGTGTAGTAGGGTAGTGAGTTCCTTACTGCCATTGAGATAAGCCCCTCACAAGAGCTGAGAAAATATCTTATTGCTCGGTGGTAGAACCTCTTGGGCTCTTGGGAAAAGTCTGACCGACTGGCTACCACCCTTACGTTGGAGACTGTTGGTAAGCGATAACCGCCGCCCATGGACACCCGCAACACCAGAGGAGTCACAAGTGCCCGTTGCCCGCCTTTTAAAAGGGTTTGGGTTTGGTGTTTTTTGACTTTTGCGCATGAGAGCCAGTTCCTCCTCAGTTGCTGCTGCTCTGACAGTCTGCAGTCCGTAGGGGCTCTTAAAGCTCGGCAAAGCATCAGCAACTCCTCTGATGTTGTTGGTGTCCTTTCGCGGCGATGAAGACTAGGTACCATTAAGTAGTTTGGAGGTATGTCAGAATCGTAGCAAGTGGAAGTCTGTGGTCTCTGCCTACCCCTACGGGAAAGAGGCGTGACTTTATGTATGTATGTATGTATGTATTAAGTAGTTTGTCTGTTCGTTTGCCAACATCACTACATAGTATAAAACAAAGTCGCTTCCCCGCTGTCTGTCTGTCCCTATGTATGCTTAGATCTTTAAAACTACGCAACCGATTTTGATTAGGTTTTTTTCAGTAGATAGAGTGTATCAAGGGTTTTAAGCTATTTAACATAACCTTACGACTAAGAACGGAGCAGCGTGGGTGAAACTACTAGTAATCAATAAAAAAAAACAATAACCTTAGCACATGGCTTTTTTTTATAGGATAGGGTAGCAAACGAGCAGACGGATCACCTGATGGTAAGCGATAACCGCCGCCCATGGACACCCGCAACACCAGAGGAGTCATAAGTGCATTGCCCGCCTTTTAAAAGGGTTTGGGCCTCCGGTAACCTCATTCACTCGGCGTGAAACAACGCAAGCGTTGTTTCACGCCGGTTTTCTGTGAGGCCGTGGTATCACTCCAGTCGAGCCGGCCCATTCGTGCCGAAGCATGGCTCGTTAGAAAATGGTTAACTTGGTTCGATAATATTACCATGTCTTTAGCAGGCATTTTTAGAGGTTAAATGGGTAGGTATGTTGGGGGATAAAGGTTGAATCAAACGGTCTCTATCCCTTGCTTCTTGCATACAGGAAATTTCTGGGTGGTCTATACTTAGTCAGAGGCTCAGGGCCTTTAGCGTATGCATTTACCATAGTTATATATGAATAACTTAACGGTAGGAGAGAGGTTACGATGGTTACAGGATCCGGTCAATGTAATCTTGAATAACATAACATACCATCACGTCTGTATTTCTTAAGAGTTAGGCAGAGGCGTACTAATGTACACCCACAGTTCGCTTGTATGTTTAGGTCTCTTGTAATAGGGGGCGAGCCCATTGTCAATAACCGGGTACACATCTCGAACTTCGAGCTACTACTGAGAATTGTATAAAAAAAACCAATAAGCTAATACCTACTGCTTGACCTGGAAATCGAACCCAGGACCTCTAGCATAGCAGTCGCACTCAGGATCACTAGTCTAATGAGGCAGTTACATATGCGATATGTAACGTTGAACGATTTAAGGCTAATTTTACAATCGTTAGATATCATATCTATCTATCTTTTAACTGAGGAATATAATTTACGTTTGACAGATTTTGTATAGAAAAAACTATAAATTTGAATTTATTCCTCCGAGAAAGGTGTCTGGCGATGGAAAAATCGGCCCGTAATGCTAGGTATATTAATAAATCACTTTAAATTATTCCATTCCAAATCCAAAATGTAAGAACAAACAAAATACAACATTATAAGGCATTTATTTTTGCAAATGGCAATATTACTGCTACCTTATAAGATCAGGCCAATAAAAATCAATGCAGAATCGAACGGGCCAGAATTCCCATGTCGATTGTCTGGGCAAATAGTAGGGAATATGGCCAGCTACTTACGGCCCGATACGTCTTGTAAATATGGGAATGAGCAAAAAGATTATCCGTGATTGTTTATTGTATTGAATCGTTTATGTACGGTTTGCAAATTAAATTTGATACAAGTAGTTTTAGTCTGTAAAAATATTGGTGTTTTTTTTAACATCTACAATAAATTAAGCATTTTCCTCCTCTGTTATAATGGACTGAACTCTGCTGGGCCCGACAAGGTCTAATAGCTTTCATTATTTTTGGCAGTCAAACTGAGTATTGCCGTCTTATGTCAAAATGACAATGACAGTTAATTATATAATATTTTCAATTGTCATTCGATAATAGAAGCTGAGATTATCTTAACCATTTGGGAGAAGGCTCATATGCAGTAAAATAGAGTTAACTTTGATTAGCTACTCGTACGATACAGAGATGTAGTACTATTAGGTAAAACTATGTGGAATTATCAAATGCGTACATGAATTTGAATGATCAAAGTCAGTGAGTTACCATAGAATAGAATAGAATATAATAAATCGCGCCAATAAAATAATAGGATGAAGTGCAAAAAGCAAAAACTACTGACCTCATTCTCTCACAATACTATTGTGTTTAGTGTGAGACAGATAGCAAAAGATTTCGAGTTGTTTCTGAGATCCATATTGAATTGGCAAAAATATTATATATATTTTTTTTTGTTTTGTTAAAAAAATATATATTAGAAAGTTGTTTTGCGGACGGTGCAGAAAACGGTAGGCAAATGAGTTGTGCGAGTGCCGATACCTGCGGTAGAGAACTTATTTTCATATTTGTCCCTCTACATTATTTATTACATTTGCCTTAGGGCTGACCCTTAGATCATAATATTGACATTTTACTTTATCCTGTCACAATCCACTAATCATTTGGGTTCATATCCTGACTCTGCTGACATTTCCCGTATTAAAAGTTCAATATCAAACACCTATTAAATTATCTTTTTATGGATTCAAACCTGCGTCTTCTGGCTAATCAAAATTAAGACGTAAATACAGAATGTGAAGGCAAATTTCGACCTGGCGAGTGAGACTCGTGGTGGTTTGAATCCTACCCGCATTCTAAATTTCCTTCACTAAAATAACACATATATTTTTTTTACAACAGAAATAATAATCCTAGTTCTTCTTTAAAATATCCAAGAGGATTTTTTCTTTTACATGACTGCTAAAATTACAATATCGATCTATTGGAATTGAGTTTACCCTGCAGCTTATCACTGAACATGGATGCTATAAAGGATCTTAAAAATTTGGAATCAAATAATAAGTATCGTTACATTGTCAAATAATTTCAATATCTAAGAAACCAGTTTTTTTAATCTATCTATAATATAAAAATTAATCGCCGAATGTGTTGCGAAGCGCAAATCTCGAGAGCAGCTGAACCGATTTCGCGAATTCTTTTTTTATAATATTCCTTGAAGTACGAGGATGGTTCTTACGGAAAGAAAAATTTCAAATATTGCCTGAAAACGTCTAAAAACAACACTTTTCTATATTAAAAGATTCGTAATAATACTTAAAAGTTAATTTGAACTTTAATACCATACCATAAAGTTTAAATATTAGTGTATGGGTTCCGGGAAGGCAAAACAATTGAGTGACGTTAGTTTCAGAACCGACTGTTAGACGGTACGAAGTTCGCCGGGTCAACTAGTACTTATAATATAAAATAAAGTCGGGTTATTTACACCATTTATATAGTCAAGAACGGCTGAACCGATTTAATGATCTTTGATTTGTTGGATTTGTCTCCACCCCGAATAGCAGAAATACTGTCAAACATCCACAAGATTTTTCATACATTTCGTATCGGGATTTACTGATTTCACAGAAACAAAACACAGACAAAAATTAAGATGGCGTTGAATTATAAATTAGTAGGACCTTATTTGTGATTGGCGTGTTCATAACTTAACGAATCCAAGTCCCTCCAAACCTCTGTTTTTATAACTATTGTTTCTTAGATAAACAATAAAGATAACACTTATATCCCCATGAGAGGCAACCATGGGATTTGACGTGACCGCGCGTACTGTTCATAATTTTTAGTCTGCCGATTGTCCCATAAGCATGGTATTCAAATTAGGAACGAGCATTGTCCGTGGAATACATCGCCAATGCTTGCTTCGGTCTTAGGGTAGGGTTATGTTGAGCGAATTTGGTATTAGATTTTAAAAGCCAGCTTTGTGAGTTTTATGTGACCCATGCAAATGTTGACAGAGAATGAAAGTCGTCGACATTGCGCACCAAATTAGAAGCTGAAGTGGCAGTGAGCTTGCCATATCTGTAGAAGAACCGACAACCGCTGGGGTAGACGTGTTCTTGAGTGGAGACTGCGATTCGGCAAACGTAGCGTAGGACGCCCTCCGGAAAGATGAAGTGATGATTTAAGGTAGTAGCTGGACGCGACAAGCCGAAGACAGGATGAAATGGCGCACATTGGGGGAGGCCTACGTTCAGCAGTGGATAGGCTGATGATGATGATGATGAAGACGCAAATGTTCCGCTGATCTGATGCTGTCGTGTAGTGTGTTGATTAGCTACCTAGATGGGTGAGCTACAAAAAGATCCAGGCAGGAACTGGTCTTCTTCTAGCCGCTATAGCTCTAGCAGCCAGATTTAGTAGTATTCTACTAGATACTGCTGATTTCTGAACCAAAATTGACTTTTTTTTTGGTAACTGTTTCTTTTTATTCTTGATGACCTTACGCTTGACTGCTACTTCGCCTGATTATAAAGCGATACAGCAACCTACGATGGAGCGCGCTTGCCTAGAAGAGACCGATTCACTCGTAATTTAAGGCAGACAGGGCAAGTTGTGTTAATAAAGACCAACCTACCATAAACTAATTGCCGCAAGTGCTTGTAGATCTATTAATTATGTCAGGAATAAAGTGGTCACGAAAACGAACCTAAAATTTGATGTAATTTCAAACTAGCTACTCAAATTCCCAACACAAGTATTACTTGCTTAAAGGGAAGCTCTAAACACTAAACTTTTATGTAAACTTATGAAGCAATAAAGTATTTTGTATTTTTTTAATCTTATTCCACACTGTGTTCAAACCTCAAGATGTTGAATAATTATCGTATTATGAATCGCATCCTAAGCAGATAGCTCTATTTGTGAGGTTAGCTTGGCTTCTGTTTTTTTTCTTTAAGATTTGTTTAGTTTAATTTCTAACTTTATTTATGAGAAATCAGGATGTTGAACTAGCTCAACAGTACAAAAATACTTGATTGATAAATTGAAATTCAACTTTTTCTCAATATATTTATTATTAGTGTACGGGACAAATTTAAATGACTCGTGCAATATTAAATTTTTGAACATTGGGGATTTACGAGTCAAAGAAGAATAAATAAATAAATAAATAAATATTCTACGACATTTTACACAGCACCATCTAGTCCCAAACTAAGCAGAGCTTGTACTATGGGTATTAGACAAGGGATATAATACTTATATACTTTTTTTTGTAAATACATACTTATAATACATAAGAAACACCCAGACGAACACAAACACTTATATTCATCACATAAATATTTGTGTCCTGTGGGAATCGAATAGATTATTTTGGCCGTTTTAAATAATAAATAAATATTCTAAGACATAATCTGTCTTTGAAATCTTCTTTTTATAATAAGGTCGTCTTCTTAAGTATTTTGGATTGTAAGTAGTGTTCTTAGGTACCTAGAGGTACTTTTGTATTGGCATAACTGCAGAGTTGGGCCACCCAAGTTCAGTTGTATGATGAATAAACAATTAGGTTTTGTTTACTTCATTCATATTGCATAATAAGGACACTATGTTCCTTTCTTGGGTTTTAAAGCCAATAGGATTTTCTCCTCCATTGCAAAAGCACTTATTTAATTTTATTAACACAAATTTTATATAAGTACAGACACAACCTGTAGGCAAAACAAATATTTATTCCGATAAAATCGGCGTCCTCAAAGACAGCTGATTTCTGTTCGACCACTGCGCCAAACAAGCCATTCACTAGTAATTGTAATGTTTTCTCTAAGTTGAGTTTGGATTTTAGTCGAAACACACTGCAACCTCCCCAGTAGGCAACCGATTAATAAGGATGTTTCGTACTTTGAGAAAAGTTAAAAAAAAATTAGGCTATATTTATGATGGGTAAGACCCCAAAAATGGTCGAGAATTTTGTTTCAGAAATAATTCTCTTGTTCAACGATTTACATCAAAGACCCGATGTAGGTACCGTCACTGTTTTATAACAACGAAAAAATGAACAAACACACAGTGGTACACAACCTTTTCTTACCGCAAAAAAGTTTTCCGTGGGCCAACCGGGCATTTTTCCCTCCGCCATTCAAACGGACCGCAGCGTTTAAAATACAGAAAAAAAAGTTGTTCACTCGCCTCGACCGACAAAAGAGGTTTTTTTATTTTATATTCCAAAATATTAAAGGACATCGTTAGCGGTTAGCATTTGTTAAATATCTGAAATATTTTCGTGAGCTTTTAGGGCTTGAGTTTGTTTTTTTTAAGCAGTGGCACGCGAGCGAGTTGTCTTGTTTAAGTGGGGTGTTTAAAAAACAAAGTTTTTTTTTTCGCCCAGCGGTTATTGTTTTGCGAGACAGTCTCAACCTTTCACCGCAAAGGGTGTTATAAGTTCTTGAAAGGAAAGTTTTTAATATTTTTTGTCCAGATGCTCGGATACTTTGTCGCACTGTGGGGTAGTAGTAGTAGATTTGTTCTATTTCTGTTGTCTTACGTTTATGGTTAATTATTGTTTGTTTTGTAGTAGTAGATATTATTTTTTGCTTAATCATGATGACATTGGCAAACTAGCAGACGAACTAGGTACTTGATGGCAAGTGATCATCGCCGCCCATGGACACCTGTCACTCTTGGAGGAAATGCTAATGCGTTATCTGCCTTTAAGATCCCTACTTACTTCATTAAACCTGAGAAAAAATATTGACCGGAGAATTTACAAATATGAATGCCATAAATTACATTTCTTTTATCTTGGGAGAGCGATGCTTCGCAACAATGGGCCGGTTCGACCCGAGAAACCACAGCCTCACAGAAAACCGGCGTGAAACAACGCATACGTTATGTTTCCCCGAGTGAGTAAGGATACTGAAGGCCCAAACCCTTTTAAAATGTGGGCAACGAACTTGCATATCCTCTGGTGTTGCGGGTGTCCATGGGCAGCGTTAATCGCTTACCATCAGGTGATCTGTCTGCTCGTTTGCACCTTTCCCATAAAAAAAAACTTTCTTGTTTGCATTCTGATAATGTCATTACTGCTTTTCTACATGTGCTCCCATAAAATTTAAATACAGAATGTACTAAATTCCAAAATCAATTAAATTCAATTTACCATTAAATGAAAGTACTTACTTACTTAAATATTAACAGAGTACCATCGAAATTCAATGTGCTTTATCAACAGTCACGACTGAGCCCCCGGGGCGTGTTCAGGACACGTGCAAATGTCATGCAATATGTTGACAATTGCACCTTCGGTTACCAACAGGTGGGAGGTTAGCAAGTGCCGCTTCAGATGAATTTAGCTACTGGTGATAGCACTTGCTCTAGTAACTGTATCACTTCTCTCAAAGCTCATAGACGCTTATTAAGCTTCTCCTCCTCATATAAGCTCCTTCTCTTTTTTAAATATACTAGATACTATATATATTCATTACCTAGATGTTGAAATAACTTTCACAGATAACAAGTAAGTTTTTTGTTTTATGAAAAGTTGTCTCAATGGTTTACAGGTTAATTAAATTATTTTCTATCAGAATTTACATTCAATCAGAAATGTAAAGTGACTAAAAAAACTGTCATACAATGCGTATTCAATCTTTCATCTTGAGTACAGACACAGTATAGGTACTTAAACAGTTTTTAACAGTGTTGTTATATTGTTATCCAAGGTAAATTTTAAACTTACTGTTCTTATTTTATGTTAAATTGAGCAAATAATTTCATTTTAAATATTTTTAGAGTACTACAAGCACAACAAAACTGACAAAAGAGACAAATAATCTTAAAGTAAAATCCATTCAAGTAACTAGCTTCGTCTAAACACAGCACAGTGCATTCCATCTAATTCTCGAAGGAGTATCTATGCAACGACATTACAACTAAGTTTAACATCCCCGATTTTCGCACTTGCACATTATTTTAATAGCTTTTGTCACTTACCAAATTTGACTTAGGATATTTGAGAGTTTCAATGTAGATTTTCTTAGAACACGTTAAGTTAGGCAGTCTTTCAATATTTAAAGACAATTTATAGATCCCTATTAGTTGGTAATTTTAAAAGGGATCCAGACAGTGTCTTGGCGAATATAGTTAATTAGGTCCCATGTTTCTGACTATAGGGCAAGGAAACGGGGGTCCAGATAGTGAGCAAAAAAAAAAAAATTAAAATGCTGTATTATGCTCAATATGCATATTTTCTAAATAATCTTCCTGAAGACGTTCATATTACGTTTATATGAGTACATATGACATTAAAAGCTTATCAATTAAACAGTTGTGTAAAATTCAGCAGACAACTATAAGAGAGGACTTCACAATACCAAAAACATAGTAATTATAATTACTTTAGATAATAAAAACCACGCAGACGATGTCGCGGGCGGAAACTAGTACATTATAGTTGTATAATCAACGTCATAGTCAGGGAACAGTACCTAGTGATGGTTAGATCTTTTACTCTATTAGTGAATCAACCGTGGCTCTATCTGCATCACCCAATAGTTTATAGGTAGAAAATTAGTAGGTATAACAACTGCCTTTTTACACTATTGTAGTAGGATTAATTACGTAAAGTTAAAATATATACAGTAAAAATTAAGATTAAGACTTGTGAAAAACTGTGAACAGTTGTGTATTTTTATGTAACACTTGCTTCTGCTCGCAACTTCGTCTGCGTGGACTTCAGATAAAAAGTAACTCTTGTGTTATTCCAGACTATAATCTATCTCTGTGCCAAATTTTATCCAGATCCTTTCAGTCGTTCTGGCGTGAAAGAGTAACAAACATCCATCGATCCATCCATCCAACTTTCGCATTTATAATATTACTTAGTAGGATTATGTACTAATACTGGCAAAATCGGCAAAAATACATTAATACGCTTGTGTCTCAAAAATACTCTCTATCAATGTCTGGAATCTTTAAAAAGCATAATCCAGTAATATGTCACGCAGATAACATGTCATTACGCTCTTTACGCTCGGCTAGCGTGGCGCGCGTAATTTTTATCGCTCTGCTCACATCTGAAACTTCAGGATTAATGATCCGCCGCGTCTAGTCATACGGTTCCGCCGAATGCCGTAAAAACGCTATGCGCAATTCAGTTTTGTGCTGGGATCCATGAAATTTTGGAGACGCTATTTTTGTTGTAAGTACAAAAGGACCAAATTTTTAAGGCAATTGCTAGTTTAGTAATCTTTATGTTGATTATGTATGCGTAACGTAAGCAGCTCAGAAATTTAAATTAGTCTCGTTGTAAACTTTGACAAGCAATGGAAAATTTTGTCTACTTAGGTATATACTATTTTAATAATTTTGCAGTATGTTCTAGTGGTGTTTTTTATTATCTCTTCTGGTAAATAAGTTGATGATCATAATGAAGTATTTCTTCATGAAGAAAACGCGTATGAATAAAACGACTATACCACAAGTATTTTTTTATCTAAAAATCCCTCCAGCTAATATTATTTTCAGTCATCATTTTACATTAACCATGCCCTACGTACCAAAGGACCACACCATCGAAGAAATGCCACATCCAAATAGTACCTACCAAAATCCTAGGGACCCGACCTTTAATTGCTCTCATCTTGATACGGCTGGTATATCGAGCGGGAAAATGGGTTTTTCGCTGTGGTAAACGGCAGCAACTTTGTACTACGACACATTATCGGATTTGCTACCCGCCCGCTTCTCTATGGTAAAGTCGCGAATTGCTACAGACTGTGACTGTGACATAGTCGTCTAATGTGATTTGGATTTGAGTAAATGTTATACTGGCATTTGAAATTTTTTCATAACTCTATAATGTATAATATCTCGCTAAAGATTTAAGCAGAAGTATACCGATTTACTCCCACAGATTGATAATATAAGTTCCATGTTGGGAATATATTGTCATTAACCAATTTCAACTTTCAAAATTTATAGAAAATTTTCCAATAACACTGTTCAACTTGAGAATCGAAACCGGCAACTCAGAGAGCGATTCGTAATATTGCGATAATTTGAGACTACTAAAGATAATCCTTCTAAATAATTTACTAAGCACGTAGGTAGATCTAGAATGTATGAAAGTACATATTAAAAATAGCCTAAAAGTAATTCATATTTAAACTCTCTAATCTTTAGCTACACTGTGCCAAAATAAAAAATAGCCTGCAGCAACCCATCTGAAGCATATAGACGAGCGTATCGACCGAAACCTTTAAAAAAACACTGTTATTAAATGTTCATTAAGCTGCGACAACAAACCTAGGATCAAAATACCATCAAGCAACATCGACCCTTATTGTAAATAATATAGAATTCAAACCAACCGCATTATTAACTTTGTCACTTATTTTACATAAATTATGAAGTTGTTTGCGTTGTTATAAATGAAATTGTATCTTATTCCAAGGCAAGAACGGTTATTATAGTAGAAAATAAATTGTGGAATGAAAGTCTCAATTGAACAAAAAGGTAACTAGTGATTTCGAGTTGAACCGATTTAGATTAATGAATTAAATACACTCGTATGCACGAGTTAACTTAGTATGCTTGCTTACTAATATTACACTTGCACTTGACGATGTAAGAGACGATGATTAAGGCCGAGAGCCAATATCACGTATAAAAATATACGAACTAAAAACAAAAGGAAAACAAAAGGAATGATTATAATACAAATATTATAACTTGATAGATCGCTTGACAAGGAAGCATCCTCAATATAAGATATTCCAATTAAATAAAGCTACTGGAATCAGCACTTTACACTACCGAATATCGCAATGTTTGGAGACGCATTGTGCATGGTAAAGTTTTTTTGCCTTTAGGGAAGATTTTTTGGTTGTTTAGACACTTAATAGTAAGAAGTCTTTGGGGGAGGCCTTTGTTCAGCAGTGGACTTCTGTTGGCTGATATAATGTATGATTTTTTTATGTGATAGCAGGCAAACGAGCAGACGGATCGCCTGATGGTAAGCGATCACCGCCGCCCATGGACACCGGCAACACCAGAGGAGTCACAAGTGCGCTGCCGACCTTTTAAAAGGGAGTACGCTCTATACTTCAAGGTTTGAAGGTCGTATTGGTCCGGAAATACTGCAAGCGACAGTTTATTCCACAGTTTTGTTGTGCGAGGCAGAAAATTCTAGAGAAACGCACAGTTGTGGACTGCTAGCCATCAAGATGATGGGGATGGAACTGTTGTCGCGTAGAACGATAGCGAAAAGAGGCTGCAGGGATCAATCCGAACAATTCCTCGGAGCACTCCCCATAGTATAGGCGATAGAGGATGCAAAGCGAGCGATGATGAGTAAGAAGCCATCCTCGCCCAAGAACACCACGTTGCTGACGAAAATGAGGAAAGGGAAAAGAATGAAGAATCTGTCTAAAGACTGCCTCATTACTCTAACAACTTATAGGAGGGACTGGACCTAATGACACAGGGAATCCTAGTGGTATATAGTTTTCTGAATTCTAGTCTGAGTCTAATAATTATAATTATTGTGTACAAATGTTTGAATGAATACATATATCTATATCTTTTATTATTAGATCTCTTCTAGCGAAATAGTCGCACTCGGCACCACTAGTCTAAGGTCCTGGGTTCCTAGGTCGAGCAAAGTACGAATTATTGGGTTTTACTCAGGAGCAGCTCTGAATTTGAGATTTGGCCCAGAGAATTGACAATAAGTTCGCCCTCTATAATACCTACGTGGGACCTAAACGTACCAGCGAACTGTGGGTGTACATTATTACACCTCTGCCTAATCCTTCGGCGAGTACAGGCGAGATGGTATGTATGTAGAGGAATCTAGAACAATAACGTAAGAGCATGATTTGAATCATGCTACTGTTTCGAGGAAAAATAAACGTTACTGAAATATTCTAAACAATTTCTTGTAGCTACGTTACACAAACGGATTGAGGAATATTACTCAAGTCTACTTGCGTACTATTTATAGTTTTATGGAGTATTCTGGTATTCTCCGAGAATTTCTGATAAAAAACGTAACGATTATAATCATACTTTTTTCCAGGACTATAAATAGATGTAAGGCTCCAAGGACCATTTCGACGCGTTTCTCAAATCTCGTAGGTAATAGTTTATAATGTTATACTAAAATTGATGGATAAAACTCAAATGGTATGATGAAAACTGAGTGTTTGGCTTATTACTACGGATCAAAGGTTCGATTTTCCTACAGTACAAATATGGCCTCCGAAGTAATTAACTATTGTTTATTTTGTCTTTTGAGGAATCAATACGGATAATAATTTCCCGTATTTTTCTATATCGTCGATAATACCTCTGGTAGGTAAAGATTGATAGATAGGATTGATAATAATGACATTATATGACAAATAAATATGGACCCAATACAATTAAGTTACTTTCAATACAATTTATATTTTTACTATCGTAGATTGCTTAAAAAATCTTTTCCCCTAGTTCAGTTGAACCAAAATCTAAGATTAATGAACCAATTTTATCCGCACATTAGCATCAAACCGAAAATATTTTAGGGCAATTAAAATATGGTCTGTTTTTTGTTGCAAAAGGGACAAAAAATAACGCGTGACGCCTCGAGGGAGGGGAGGGACGAGGAGAGCTGCGTGCATATCTAAATAATTATATGGCGTTAACGGATAATGATTGAAAGGTCTTCGGTTGTGGCCAGAGTAATGCTGGATACAGAGGTTTTATGTAGATAAAGTTTGATATTTATTGCCGCTTTATTGTTGACTAGCTTTTGCGCATGGTTTTGCTCACGTATGGTGCTTATCTACCTTAGAAAATATGGGTTACGAATATGTACTTTTTTTCAGTTTCGCGACTTCGTCCGCGTGGAATAGTTACTTAGCCTTAGCGTGATGATATATAGCCTATAGCCTTCCTCTATTGTAACAGCACAGGAAGTTACCACAAAATTTTTCAGCGTGGGAGAGCTATGCTTCGGCACGAATGTGCCAGCTCGAAGATCTTGTATAAGATTACCATGTTGAGCATTTTTATTGAGTTTTCCTATGAAATTCTCAGTAGAAGCTAATAGTTTGGATTTGTGCTCGATTAATGACAATGCCTTGCTTCCTTAACAAACTAATGTAAAGGGGTACTGTGGGCTACATCAATACACCTCTAGTCTGCACTGAGTCATTTGGGTAATCAGACATGATAACGTGCATACATACATAAAAAATACATATTTTCACGCCTGTCTCCCATTGGGGTAGGCAGAGACTATAGATTTCCACTTGCTACGACCCTGGCACACTACTTTCGCTTCATCTACGTTCATTAACCTCCTCATGCATGAACGTCGGTTTAGGGTGCTCTTAACCTGACCTTTTTTAAGAACGGCCGCAACTTGGTTGTCGTACGTTCGTCGAGGTCAGCTCCTTCCAACTCTTCCATCCATACCTACTCATCATGTATACTCGTTTCGTTAATGTCCGTTCATCCATCCTCTCTACATGCCCAAACCACCTTAACATACCTTTCTCAATCTTTGTTACTACACCTTCTTTCACACCACACCGCTCCCTTATCACACTGTTTCTCACTCTATCTTTCTCGATGATAACGTGTTAGGGTAAATATAGGTAATGAAACTGATAGTAAGTAATTTTGTTTTCATAGATAAAATATCTTCTGTATAACTGACTCGTAACATTAATTTATTTTAAAATCTTTATGCTATTTTAAAAATATGGATTCATATTCCGTGCGTGCTGTTTGAATAAAATATATCTACAAAATTCTTACGTCATAATATTTTGTTCTTTTTACCTGAATTTAGTTTCCAAATATGAAAACAATTATGCAATTTTTATAGATGCTATTTTATTGTAAGGATCTTAGCATATTTTATTTAACGCTACATGGTATCTTTAAAATCTGACAATGTTACAGAAAGTATTAAGTCATAAGATTCACATCTTATATACAATAATATAAACAACGGTTAAGCAAGATGTTAAGTTTTTTGTAACAGTGCATTCTTCTTAGTAATGTTTTATCTCATATTTCAATCAATTTACATAACCAAAAACAGCTTCAATGCATCTTTACTTTTTCGCTTAAAATTACGCAAAAACCAGTAGCAATATCTTATGAAACCTGTATAATAAAACATTCATATGAACATACAGAATTAATCTCGTCAAAAAATCAAAATATGCGCAATATAGTAATAATTCTGTATCAGCAGTACAACTGGACTATTACACGGTAGGTACATAATATTCTAAAACAAGATACTGTCCACTTTCTTGTTCCGAGAAAATACATAGTCGCGCGCGCACTTCATTGGAATCGATCGGGCGTAACATTTCCTATCCCTCTCGCACCTACACAACTCAACGGAGAAGGCACAAGTGAGAGGAGTACAGATATAAATCCTGCCGATCTATAAGCCACGCCCCACAATCGATCTGATAAATGAAAAACCCGTTTGTGCGCGGGCGCAATGATTTCAATCTCGTCATGACTTGATGTTCGTTTCGCGATTACTCGTGCGCTTCGTTGCTTTGTATTTAAAATTATCTTTATTACCCCATCCGTGGGAGTCTTAAATCCTGTATTTAAATGTTTATTACAACATGAGTCATAATTATGTACGTTTTAAATGTTCAAACGTGAATCTCTCTGATACTAGGCCGTGTGTGAGGTCAATGTTAGTTCGTTGACATGGCTATTGAGTTATTTATGTTGTTTAATCCACCTTTTCCCAAGGCTGAGTGGTCGAATGAGTCATTTAATTATATTATGTTGCACGAAAAAATAGTAAAGATCATGAGTAGATTTGGCATTGCACGTTCAGTATTAGGCTTTGAGGACCATTAAGAACGTCCACATATTTTTCCTGTTATTACCAACTGCTCATGAGTTTTGTCGTTTACATTACCTATATAAAATGACTTAATTTTTTTCTAACTGCAATACTTTTTTTTACTTCAATCATTTTCATTACCAGCAATTAATATTTTTGCAGTTAGTTCTTTCCTTTATTGATACACATGTATAAATAGTTTATAATTGTCAAGATTGATTATTTATAATTGTCCAAGATCCATTTCAAGTAGCTAAATATTTAAACTGCCTCGTTAGTGCCTGCCTGCCTAGTGGTTTCAAGTGTGACCGCTACGCTAGAGGTCTTGGGTTCGATTCCCAGGTCGGGCAAAGTGTTATTGGGTTTTTCTATGAAATTCTCAGTACTTAGCAGCTCGGAGTTTGGAATTTGTGCCCGATTAATGGCAATAGGCTCGCCCCCTATTACATGGGACCTAAACATGCCTGCATGCATGCGTACTGTGGGTGTACCTTAGCACACCTCTGCGTAACCCTTCGGAGAATACAGGCGTGATGGTATGTTTTAAATATTTAAAGAACAATCAGGCATCGGATAGGTATATCATACAACTTCTAGTCATATAGGTATGTATGGTGGTTAATAATTGTGTGAAAATATGGAAACGATTGTAGTGTTTTGCAGCTTTTAATTTCAACACTGTAAGCAATGGTTTTAAATATTCTACGCATAAAAAAGAAATTGGCAATCTTAGTTACATATCTTTTGTTGGATTAAGGATAAATAAAATTCCATTGATGTATTTTTGCGTTTAATAACTTGAGCAAGACTAATAGAGATCAAGGTGATTCTATGATCCAGATCGACGTTGAAAATTGGAGATATTTAAAATACTTGACAATATACGTGTTCGTTTATAAATAAATACCATTTACTTAAATAAAAATTCAAGATACCACACATATCGACACTTACTTTACGCTACTCTGCGCTAGATGTCACTACTAATCTCAAACTGCACTAGATCGTCTCTTGCGCAAAGCACACCAACGCCATCTTGCAACAGAGCTTTGCAACATGCCTTGGTATCTTCGACCATTATGATTGGAACTCCGATCTGTGTATTTTTTATGTTGCGAGGGTTCATTAGGATTTGGTCATCAATAATTCGATTTTAATAGCAGCTGAAGAGGTTTGATACATTTGTACTGACTGTACAATTACTTTTCCCTCAAATGATTGCTTGAATGATGTCTGATAATTCGTATGAAGCATGCGCCTGCGCCTGATTGCGTTATTTCTTATAGCATATTTTATTGATGTTCCCCTTAAAGATATTTATGAGTTAGAGATGTGTCGTATTTTCTACGTCTATCATCAAGTGTTATTTGTATCTGGATCAGGTTCATAATAATATGATGTATCTGTAACGTTCAATTTTTGTTCTGTACTTTTCGTTTTGGTAGGTACTTACTACCAATTTAGATACATGGCAAAAAATTTACAGATTATGATCTCTTAGACACCCTCTACTAAGCTTTCTCTCTTTCTATGATGTTGACAAAAATGTTGTAAACATACGCCTTTCTTAGTCTGAGTATCTCAAATGAAATTTTGTTTAGAGAATTTAAGAAAAATGAGTATTATTTTTCCTGCCTTTAGCACACACTACTGTATCCCATACATGTTATGTCAGGGGGCTCTGGGATCTTGCCTTATAGATTACACCTACTCACGACTAGATTTTGTTTTTATGTTTTGACCTCTTTGATTGGAATTTTAATCTTTATTATAATCTTACAACTGGATAAGTAACATTGAAACCAGGATCTAGGGACTCTGCGTGCAAGCTGAAGTAGGTCGGAGAATATTTCCTTCCTTCCTTCCTGAGAAAATGTATGTAATATAGCTATTTTTATATGGGATAACGGGGCAAATGAGCAGACGGATAACCTGATGGTAAGCGATTACCGCCGCCGCCGTTTGGGCCTCCGATGTCCTCACTCACTCGGCAAAACACAACGTAAGCGTTGTTTCACGCCGGTTTTCTGTTAGGCCACGGTATCACTCCGGTCAAGTCGGCTTATTCGTGCCGAAGCATGGCCTACCCTCGTTGTCACATAGAAAAATGTTTATTTGCTTATTATATTTATATTTGATTAATTACATTATCGAAGAAAATACGATTAGGTATAATCGTTTCATTGTTTTTACAACTTTCCATAATGCGGGTCATTTGCGATTTAGCTGGGCAAAGTATCGAGCCATAAAGGTAGTTGATTTGAATTGAAATCGTTATGTTAAAATCGTGAATCTGGATAAGCATAATTTTAATAAAATATGATGAAAGATGAGTTTTTAATAGGTCTTCGGTGTTTCTATATATTTTGCTGTGCGCATGTATGCTTTCTACGTGTACTGGTGGTTATAATTTGTAAACATTTTACGCTATTACCATTATTTTCGTCCCACCCACACGCAAAATACGCGCTTAGTCGTGGAGTTGCGGAAAAAAGCCCGCTATACATTGGTATAGCGGACTCAGAAATATCGGGCATCAGATATAAAATAATGGTATTTGGTATTGACCAAATACCATTATTTTATTTCTGATCCCCGACTTCATTACTTTTACCTTATGAGAACTAGTCCTATTATTCAATATCATTCTCCAAAATTACATATTTACACTAAGTTTCCTACCACAAGTGTAGGCAGAAACTATAGACCGCCAATTGCTACGATGCTCACATACTTATCTTGATCTTCCACATTCATACCTACATCTTCTCATACACACGCAACGGTTGAGAGTACTACGCATTTGAAATTTTTGAAGAATCCCGACTCGAAGGACGCGACCTCTTCCGATGCTGCCGCTGTCATTTGTCTTAAAAATTCCTTTCGTCTTAATATATCCAAACCATATGAAGCGGCGGTATCCTAATGGCTAGGGCGTCGGACTTGCGATCATATGATTGGCAGTTCGAAACCCATCCATTGCACTACTGACGTGAACCCACTCGTAACACAAGCATTTAGCTTAGCACGAGGGGTGAACAAGAATACTAATAATGTGCGACCCACATTGTTAGTAAGCTTTTTAAAAAAAAATATCAGCACATTATTTTCAATACGTGTCCCTACATCATCTTTCAGTCCGCAACGTTGTCTTATCCTACTGTTCTTTGATCTATCATTCCGCTATTCACCATAATTATTTATCGAAATATTTGATTAAATAGTATTCGCTTTGATATTGACAAGGTTAGAGTGTGGCTAGGATGATGACAATGGCGAAGAAAATTAATAAAGTCCAATACGATTAATTAATCCTATTAGGAATATAATAAAATTATATTCCTAATAGACAGAAACTATATTTACGGTTAGCTTTCAGAGATTAGACTGATATTGTAAAAATACTCGCGAATAATTCTTATGGATCACACAACGGATCAAAACTGGAGGATGTCGGATATATCGTCAATAAATAAAGTTGACTCAAAGTCCTCGTGACGCAGCAGATTTAAATATTTTACGATAAAAAATGTCCGCCTGTCATTGAGCTCAATAAAAGATTAATTTTGATGCTCAGTGGCTGACGGGTTGAGGGCTACCGGGTTCGACAGATTAGGTAATGAAGTGTCAGGATTTTATAAATATGAAATGCTGTTCATAAATCAGCAGTCAAACCAGCGAGGTTAGAATATATCCCTTGCATTGTGAAGCACGTCTAAATTCGGGCAACGTTGAAAATTTTCTTAATTACTTATTTGGTTAATATTATCGTTTGCTTGGCAAAAAAAAACGAAAGAAATCATCGTGTTCAATATTCATTCACACTTTGTCTTAATACTTCCCATTTAGACTTCGAAATTGTATAAGTATAGTAGAGTTTGTTATTTGCAAAAACATGGTGAAATTCGCACACTGCCTGATATAGTCAAAAATTAATTACTAATTAATATTAATATACTAGTATTATAAAGATGTATGTTTGTAACGAATAAACTCAAAATTCAACTCAACCCTGAGTAACATAGGCTATATTGTTAATCGAATTAAACATAATGTCACTTTATACTGCGAGTGGATCCGCGGGAAACAGCTAGTTGTATATACGTTCTTCAGTCTCTCTCGACACTAAGCGTTTATAAGTTTCATTGCTGTTAAAATAATAATAGATGTTTGACATATTTCTTGTCATGATAGATAGATAAGGATTTTTCTGAAAAATATCAGATACTTTCTTGACGGAATATTGATCCACTGCATTTAGCATCGTAACTGTGGTAATCAACATGAGAAGCTTATCTCTAGTTTAACTACAAAACTAACAATTAACACTGTCAACAGGAAGCGGTCTTATGGACCAATTTCCTCCCGTCTCGGTCCTTTGTACCCAACATCGTTACCATACAATGGTACACCAAATCGTCGCAGCGAAGGGTTAACCTCATAATGTATCGATTTGAATATTTTGACGGTTAATTTTCGAGGATTGGTACAGAATGGTTGAGATACAATCTCTATTGATGGTAAATTGGTACGTTAATGACGTATTGAATTGAGACATCCTACTCATCAGACTTTCATATCTGACTTAAAAGATGTAGAAATAAAACTATTTTTACGGATTTTATCGCGTTGTATTAAATTTTATTATTTCCCGACGTTTCGGATCCTTTACAGCATCCATGGTCACGGGTAGACTGAGGTGTTGGACGTCTTAATGTTAAAATTACTAACAGCTACCTTACATTTTTGTTAATTATTAGTGATCCGATTCACGCAGAACGAGCTCACCGTATCCTTTGGTCTTGCAGTTTTGGGCTTGGATTTAGACTTAATAGATTCTATAATGGGGTTCCAAGCAGCTGGTAAGACCCAACCATCTTCTCTATTGAAATTTGGGTGTTTTTTAATTTCAATAGCCTCACGAATCATCCTAGGTAGGAATCGGTTTTCTTTTGCGAGGACTTGTGGTTTATCAAATCTGATGTAGTGCTGGGTCTTGTCTAGGGTATGTTCACAAACTGCAGACTTTCTGGAACGGCGGTGTTTGACATCGGCAATGTGTTCTTTTACGCGGGTCCCTATGCTTCTTTTAGTTTGGCCTATGTATGAGAGACCGCAATCACAATCAAGCTTGTATACTCCTGCATCTTGAAGAGGTATGTGGCACTTGACAGGTGGTAAGAACTGACTAATCTTCTTCAGCGGCTTGAAGTATGTTTTGATTGAAGCTCGCTTCAAGATATAGCCAATCTTGTCTGTGACTCCTCTAACATATGGCAATACAGCAGGTAGACGCTCGACTGTGGCACGTTTCACGCGGTTTCTGTGACGAGGGCGCGGTATTCGGAGCTTGTTGTCATGTAGCACTTGCTTGACATGTTGAAGCTCTGCAGCCAGGTGTTGCTCATCACAGATCCCACGCGCTCTCTGAAACAAAGATTTACCGACGGTAGATAACTGTGTTGGGTGGTGGTGTGATTCACCATTTAAGTATTTGTCTGTATGGGTTTTCTTCCGATACACAGTGTGACTCAAGGTATTATTGGGGGTACGAATTACCAAGACATCCAAGAAAGCTAAAGAGTTGTTGGCCTCTGCCTCCATAGTAAATTGAATTTTAGAATTTAAGGAGTTAAGGTGGTCTAAAAATGCTGTTACTTTATTAGATGGTAAAATGGTGAAAGTATCATCTACGTACCGCTTGTAGAATTTTGGTGTTACAGGTGCAGATTGTAAGGCAGTCTCCTCAAAATCTTCCATGAAGATATCAGCAACAATGGGAGATACTGGAGAACCCATTGCTACACCATCCACTTGCGTGTAGAATTGATTATTCCACAACATATAGCCAGATGTTAGGCAATGTTTTAGTAGTTCAGCATATTCAATAGGCATGTTATTCTCTAATAGTTTCTTAGATACAATTCTGATGCAATCTTCCACTGGTAAACATGTAAATAAAGACTGCACATCAAAACTGACCATAGTTTCATTGTCGGTGAGGTGTAGATGTTTTATTTCACTGACAAAATGGTATGAGTCCTTCACATATGCTGCATTGTTTCCTCTTAGTGGTGTGAGTACTTTAGCAAGGTGTTGAGCCAATCTGTAGGTTGGTGAGTCGATTTGGCTGACTATTGGTCTTAGCGGAGCATTGGGTTTGTGTATCTTGGGCAGCCCATACAGCTTTGGTGGTTTAGCACAACTGGGAATTAGATATTTTACGTCTAACTTCAATGTATCGGAGTGCTTTTTTATTAGATCACTAGTTAATTTTAATGTTTTCGTTGTAGGATCTGTTTTCACTGGTTTGTAGGTGTTTACATCCGATAAAAGGTCTTGTATTTTATTATTGTAGTCCGACGTATCCATAACCACCGTGGCGTTACCTTTATCTGCACGTAGAATGGTTAACTCGGGCCTTTCGCGTAGGTTTTTAAGCGCTAAAAATTGTTTTTTTGTAAGATTCAGTTTGGGCGGTCTGCTACGACGTAACACTGACGAAATGTCTTGACGTATCGCCTCTAAATCTTGTTTATTTACATTATTTTTATAAAGGCACTCTTCTACATTGCATATTATGTTTTCTACCGGTATATTACGAGGTGTTATTGCATAATTTAGGCCTTTTGATAGCACTTGAACCGTGTTTTCATCCAGGTTATGTTTAGATAGATTGACAACTGCGCGTGATTGGCTCGCAGGTGACGGGCGCGTTCCGTTTTCTTTAGTGACGTTGACATTTGATTTTGACATTAGTTTATTGAATTTATTTATTTGTCTATGTTTGCATTCGTTATATTTTGATGACTCACGCTCATTTAGTATTTTAATGCAATTATTAAAATCAAATGTAGATAATTCTGTCTTTAAATTCCTGGATGAAATATCGATATCTTGGTTTATAAAATGTAAATCGGATCTTGTATTTTGCACTAACTGTTGTAAAAGTTTTTTGCTTGCCTGGTTTATGATCTTGGCGCTTCCTCGTATGTCCTTTCTTGGCGAAATTTTGGCACACGGAGGAATGATGCTGTTGTCCCTGCATCTCTTCAAGAAATTCAAAGATGTTGTAAATCTTGCACGCTTTGTCTTGAGATCTTCTAACCGGCGTATTTTATTAGCAATAGACAGTCCGTACTGGCTAACATACTGGTTTCTGACACTTACGCGAATATTAGACATTGAAATAAAACTATTTTTACGGATTTTATCGCGTTGTATTAAATTTTATTATTTCCCGACGTTTCGGATCCTTTACAGCATCCATGGTCACGGGTAGACTGAGGTGTTGGACGTCTTAATGTTAAAATTACTAACAGCTACCTTACATTTTTGTTAATTATTAGTGATCCGATTCACGCAGAACGAGCTCACCGTATCCTTTGGTCTTGCAGTTTTGGGCTTGGATTTAGACTTAATAGATTCTATAATGGGGTTCCAAGCAGCTGGTAAGACCCAACCATCTTCTCTATTGAAATTTGGGTGTTTTTTAATTTCAATAGCCTCACGAATCATCCTAGGTAGGAATCGGTTTTCTTTTGCGAGGACTTGTGGTTTATCAAATCTGATGTAGTGCTGGGTCTTGTCTAGGGTATGTTCACAAACTGCAGACTTTCTGGAACGGCGGTGTTTGACATCGGCAATGTGTTCTTTTACGCGGGTCCCTATGCTTCTTTTAGTTTGGCCTATGTATGAGAGACCGCAATCACAATCAAGCTTGTATACTCCTGCATCTTGAAGAGGTATGTGGCACTTGACAGGTGGTAAGAACTGACTAATCTTCTTCAGCGGCTTGAAGTATGTTTTGATTGAAGCTCGCTTCAAGATATAGCCAATCTTGTCTGTGACTCCTCTAACATATGGCAATACAGCAGGTAGACGCTCGACTGTGGCACGTTTCACGCGGTTTCTGTGACGAGGGCGCGGTATTCGGAGCTTGTTGTCATGTAGCACTTGCTTGACATGTTGAAGCTCTGCAGCCAGGTGTTGCTCATCACAGATCCCACGCGCTCTCTGAAACAAAGATTTACCGACGGTAGATAACTGTGTTGGGTGGTGGTGTGATTCACCATTTAAGTATTTGTCTGTATGGGTTTTCTTCCGATACACAGTGTGACTCAAGGTATTATTGGGGGTACGAATTACCAAGACATCCAAGAAAGCTAAAGAGTTGTTGGCCTCTGCCTCCATAGTAAATTGAATTTTAGAATTTAAGGAGTTAAGGTGGTCTAAAAATGCTGTTACTTTATTAGATGGTAAAATGGTGAAAGTATCATCTACGTACCGCTTGTAGAATTTTGGTGTTACAGGTGCAGATTGTAAGGCAGTCTCCTCAAAATCTGTAGATAGAGAAAGATGTAGGTTAAAAAAAGGTAGGTTTGATTGCAAAATCTATTTGATGCTATCAGTAGGAATGCTAAGAGAACTCCATCATAGAGTTTCATACCCTCAGGACTGATATTAGCTGATGATGTAGATACTGTAGAGATCGAAGCAAGAAGGCATTGCTGTATGGTTAGATTAAAAATAAAAATAATTTGAAGATTTTACATTTAAATAGTGATTATTATAGTGAAGAAATAGTGGTTCAATTAAGACATATAATTTAACTTATAGTGAAAAGTTGTCCATTATTATTATCCTTGCAGAAAATGGATGGGTTAAGCCGAGGACAGGGTAAAGAGAAAGGAAGAAGAGACAAGAAAAAATATGTCAGCAATGTTGTTACAGGAATCTACTGTCGACGAGATGCTTAACTTTGAAGCAGTCATAATACAGATAATAAACTTGATAGGCTAAGTGTCTTAACTATTTCAAATGTCTCCAATGACCCTACAATTAAAGGAAAAGGAAACCATAAAATAACTGAAACAGGAGCTAAACCAATCATCATTGAAACAATGAAAATTAAAAACGTCACGTCATAAAATTTAAAACGTCTCAATTCTTTGATCGAACAAACGTGGAGCTTGAAGCTGATGATTGACTTCCTCGGCGTGGGCTGTCCTGCATCGGATTATGTTAACAAGATTAGATTGGTCTTAATGGCTGTGAGACAAGTGAGGCGTCGATTGTTATAATTAATGAGTCATGCTGATACCGGGTCACGAGGGTTGGATAAGCTTGTATCTACTAGGAGTAAACATCCAATACAGTCTATTGTTGGTTTTTACTTGATTTTATATTGTAAAAATTAATCTATGAACTCGAATATCTCTTATGTATTTATAGGATATCTGCGTTCCTCACATATTCGGTTGTGGAAGTCTGATTGTAGGTCTTTATAATTATGCAGTCATACCTGATTAAACTATAAACCAACCCTAACATGAAATGGAAAAACCTTAAATGATACCAGTATTTACTAGGAGGCTAAAATAATGTCATCCTCAATGATAAACAAATTGATAATGTGCGTACAACTGCACTGATTAATGAAGACTCCATTTTGAAATCAATATCTAATACAATATTCGTTGAAGATGGAGGGACGAGTTTAACGCCTACCGAAAAGACTGGCCCTAGCTATCAGAGACCAGAAAAAGGAGGGGTGGTCTCTGCATAGGTGCAATACAGGCCAATACAGAGTGACCCATTTACTCTTACCTACTGTATCTTGAATATTTCAGTGTGGTCACTCTCTTTTTACCAACTGGGATTCACATGGTATTTTGGCTGACCAGATTTTTTCAGTTCAGTTCATACTATATTTTCCATTTGAATCTAAATCATAGCAGTTATAAAGTCCTAAACTAACATCAGATAATCAGTCTAAATTTTTTTAATTGATGAACTGTTAATGTCTCCTTTCTTACAGCTGTTGATTCTTATACAAAATTGTTCAATATAAATTGTTTTATTAAATTGAACTTGAACTGTACAACTATACCTATGTGTTGTTATACTCTGTATTTCTTCATGCATTCAATCAAAGGCTGGATTCTTTAGTTCAATAGAAATGTCTCTCATATTTTCCCTGACATCAATTTCATGTCACACCACAAAAGCCTATTCAGATAAAGTTTATAAGAATAATTAATTACAAACAACGATAATGTAAATATCTAAATCAACAAATAGACGAAATGATCCGTCATCACGCATTCAAGAGGTGTGTGGTTGATGGATTAAATTAATAATATTATAAAAAGAGTTCACAATACAAGGAGGATCGACATTCAGTGTGGAGACAAATTGTGACGCTGTAACCATAAACACTATGACGATTTTGTTTGAGAACACAGTATATGGAAAATTATCGCATAAGAATCGAATACTTATGACAATCGTTAGTGGACTCGTGACTAACCTGGATATCGGTATTGCCTAGTAATTGACTTGCACAGGTCTGCTGTTAGTAGCATAGTGTAAAATACACATGGTAGGTTGAGTATTGACACTCGACATACAGTTACACTGATAGCCGATCTCAACATAATGTTGGGGTATAGCTAAAGTGAGGATGATGAGATGAGAGAACTATTAATAGTTAATTTACATTCAGCTATGGATGCTGATACACATCGAAGAATGACCTAGATGCTTGCTGATTTGATAGCTTCTCATAATTGGACAAGAAACGGAACGAGTAAAATACTTATAAAGTTCTGCGTCACAGATTAAGAATTACAAATAATTATGTCAGGGTCGCTCAATCAATATCATCATGAGTTCCTCAGCCCTGACCACGGGGCAGGAGAAGAGGATTTTCCAGCCTATGAAAATGAAAGAAATAATAATTGATTCCAACTCCACATTCCCACGCAAACACACAAATTGATCTCTAAATTTACTATATACTATCAGAAAGAGAATTAAATATGAAAACTCTTAAAGGATTAGAGGCGGTGACAGATTCGTTTCCACAATAAAGGTGGCTGCTCACAATTGATTTATGATTTCCAGGCGAATAAAGCTCAGTGTGCAATAGCCTTATTTCTTATTTTATTTTGGTTATGAATGGGGATGTGGAGTCATTGCCTTGGTCACACGTCTATATGTAGCTGCTTCGATGGATTTAAAGCGTTTTAGACTCATGTGTTACGAGCTTTAGAACCTACTCAATATTCATACGATTAGGTAGACTATATTGTTTTTTTTAAGAAAATGATAATATACGCACTACTTTACATTTCAGAAAACATACTAATTGATTGAAATGAAACCAATTTCTTCACATTACCTAAAGAACAGTCAATTTTTAAATTAGAACACAATACCACAAAATATAAACGCAGTAGGTACCGAACGTATTACTGGACGCATATTGTTAGCTGCCCAACAATGGGGTCTGAATCAAAGCGTATAGTTGTGGGCAAAAATATCGCCTAGAATATGCACCCGAGGTGATGTATAGGTTCGGTAGGGCTGGCCTGAATATTACTCACCGTGTTCTGACTTTTTACCGTGGGAGACATTCTGCGTACGAATGGGTCGGCTTGACAGGGGCGATACCACGGCCTCACAGAAAACTGGTATGAAACAACGCTTACGTTGTGTTTCGCTGAGTGAGTGAGGACACCGGAGACCCAAACCCTTTACAAAGGAGAGCAACGCACCTGTGGCTCCTCTGGTGTTGCGGGTGTTTATGGGCGGCGGTGATCGCTTACCATCAGGTGATCCTGCTCGTTTGTCCCCCTATCCCATAAAAAAAACTCAAGTTATGACTAAGTTTAACTTTGACACCAGATAAGAAATAACAATTCTTCACTATCGAAAATGTCATCATAAATTGTTATTTCATCGTCTATTTACAATATTTCGTCAGTTTACAATCTCGCTGGAATTATTATAAACTAACGTTATTTATAATTTCCCAGTGATATAATACATTATAAACATATATTTATATATAACCACTCGTACTAAGCTAAATGCTTATGTTACGAGTAGGTTCACATCGGTAGTGCAATGGGTGGGTTTCGAACTGGCAACCACATGATCGCATGTCCGATAACCTAGCCATTAGGCTACCGCCGCTTATCATTAAGTTATGGATTTTTAGTACTTCTTTATATAGTCAGACTACTGGATTTTAAGTCTGATCTCTAAGGCTGGTATTCCTTTTTTAAATGATTTGTTAATAACAACGGGAACGCTAGAGGTCTTGGCTTCGAGTCCCAGATCGAGCAGTATTATTGGGTTTTGCGCGGTAATAGTTGAAAATAAAATTGCTATTTGTTATCTATACCATTTGTACCAGTGAAGATTGTAACTTATTTTATTTTAAAAGAGTGTCCATGGAGTTTCTTGCCGGATTCTTCTCCATAGGATCAACCTTTTGGAACCGTGCAACTAGAATCATAACGTTTCATAAACGCTTGGAAAAGCTAATTTGAAATAAAAAACATTTGATTTGGTTGATTGATAGATTGATCGTCTAGGTGTGAATTAGATGTGATGCTAATATTAATGAAATAATATTTTATTATTTTTTTGCCAATATATTAATAAACAATAGCAGTTCAGTGACAATCCTGCGCAGCGCGTAGGCGACAAAACAGCGAGAAGACATTGCGTTGTGAATGGTCGCCCGTATATGCAGGGGTTGCAAACATTTTGAGTGATAGAAGAAATTTAATAATTTAAAATCGTAAAGTAATTACGAATTGACTCTTTATCGGTGATAGTCGAGCAATCAGCTGTCGCGACTTCTACATGGAACAATTCAAGTCATGTACCTACTAACAAAAATATAAGAACTTTTTGGACACTTAAGACCACTTGCACCAACTGCTGAAATATGTAAAAATTGAATTTAAACACAATAGAAAATTGAGTTTAAATACAATTTAAACACATTTTAGAAGTTGGTGCAAGTAGCCCTTTGTCTGCAATAAGTATGTAGTAGTATATTTGACTTTGAAATTTTTATATGACCTACAATTGTTTTGAGCCTGTTTGTAAACTGTTTATAAACAGCTCAAAATGCTAGTGATACACATGGGGATTTAAGTTTTGATTGATTAGTGATTAATAACAAAATAAAGAATTATATTATGACGACCTCTGTGGTTTAGTGGTTCGAGTCCCGGACTGCTGACCATGAGGTCGTGGGTTCGATTCCCACAGGACACAAAAATGTATGTGATGAATATAAGTGTTTGTGTTCGTCTGGGTGTTCCTTATGTATTATAAGTATGTATTTACAAAAAAAAGTATTTAAGTATTATATCCATTGTACAAGCTCTGCTTAGTTTGGGACTAGATCGTGCTGTGTAAAAATGTCCCAGAATATTTATTTATTATGTAGGTGTGTCATTAGGCTAAATCTAAACATATCGGCAAACTGTGAATATTATACGTATTCGGAGAATATGTGATGTGTTATTTATAAACATTTTTATCTCGCATAGAAATTAGTTTTACATCCCGTGTCACAGTAATAGTCGGAAGTTTCAATAAAGAGAAGAACATATAAGATAATTGCAATAAAACTACTTTTTACGGATTTTATCGCGTTGTTTTAAATTCCCGATTTTTCTGATTCCTTACAGCATACAACGCAATAAAATCAATGCGATAAATTAAATAATATCAATACAACGTTATAAAATCCCTAAAAAGTAGTGTTGTGTCAATGTATCATATTCGCGTAAGTGTCAGAAATCAGTAGGTATAAAAGAAAATGATATTATTATGTAATTTATAACCAAATGTTGTCAACCTCTTCAAGCTTACTCGAAACTCATAAAGAAATCATAAATTACATTACAATACAAACAGGGACGAAATGTACTAATTTCAATGGTGTGGGATTCAATTTTATAAGAATTAAAAGTCGCCTCGGAGAAGCCTCTTTGTAAGTATTGTCTGGCTTTATGAAAATAATAACTTTTTCGAGGACTAAGTACTAAGGAGTCTCGATGAAGACAGTCTTGAAGTATCAGTCCATATTCGGTTCAATCCCACAGATTTATATTTAAATTGTAGATAAAATATGTTTAAAAAAAACATTTCACTTCCTTTGAATTCAGAATATTATATTATTAATATAATCGATTTTTAATCTTTTGATTTGAGAACATTTACATTTATTCGAATTTCAAACCTTTGATTTCGGAACACTATTATATTTTCGAATATCAAACCTTCAATTTGAGAACAGCTTTGATTTCAGATCATTTATTTATTTGAATAGGTACAAACTCTTGGTTTGAGAACAATATCTGTTAATTTATATAAAGTTCAAACATTTGATTTTAGAATATTTTATTTACCTTAATTGTATTGATATTCTTAATACAAAATACCTATAAGATTTTTCGAAAAGCTCTATCTATCAAAACGTGAGAGAGTATTGTAAAACTCTCTCATCTCCTTCGAGAGACATTAGTACGTTTATCCATACAAAACATGTCTACTTTTGTATTGGCCTCTGTTTTGTTTGGCCACAGAATTTGACGGGTATTGTACACGATGTCTCACTCCTTGATTTATTATACGAATTTATATGAACTATTAATTAGAAAACACCATGAATAGATGTGTCTTCAAGTTTTCAATCTTCCGTTATATAAGACGTTTGAATCAATGGGATGATCTGAGTACGTACAAAGAATGAATACGAAAATATATTTTGTAACTAACAATTTTATTAAAATCCATATCCTTGTATAACTGCCTCATTAGCCAAGTGGTCCTGAGCGGGACTGCTACGCTAGAGGTCCTGGGTTCGATTCCCAGGTCGAGCAAAGTGTTATTGGATTTTTCTATGAAATTCCCAGTAGCAGCTCGGAGTTAGGAATTTGTGCCCGGTTAATGGCAATAGGCTCGCCCCCTATTACATGGGACCTAAACATACCGGCAAACTGTGGGTGTACATTAGTACGCCTCTGCCTAACCCTTCGGGGAATACAGGCGTGATGGTATGTATGTATGTATGTTTATATCCTTGTATAACATAATCAACCCATTATATGTTCCTCTGCTGGGCACGGGGCTCTTCTCATAATGAGAGGGATTAGGCTATAGTCCACCACGCTAGCCTATATAATCCGGGTTGGCAGACTTCACACGCCGCCGTCGAGAAAATCTCTCAGACATGGTTTTCTCGACATGTTATCCTTCACTATTTAAGTTGTGTGTATGAGATAATGTGTGCTTCTGAACACACCTGGCGAAATCTTTGTCAGCCTTGATGGAGGAGGCGCGATGGGCTCGAATCATACAACAAAGATTGAGTTGCTAAAACCACAATCAGATAGGAAGAAATGCATCTACGATAAAAGATAAATATTATAATGTGGTACATTAACTCAAACTGCCTCATAAGCCTAGTGGTCCTGAGCGCGACTGCTACGGTAGAGGTCTTGGGTTCGATTCCCAGGTCGAGTTAATTTATTTGGTTTTTCTCTGAAATTCCCAGTAGCAGTTCGGAGTTCGGAAATTGTGCCTTGTTAATGGCTATAGGTTCGCCCCCAATTACATGGGACCTAAACATACTGGCGAACTGTGGGTGTACGTTAGTACGCCTCTGCCTAACCCTCCGGGGAATCACGGCGTGATGGTATGGAACTTTCGCTTAGAAAAGATAAGCATTTTGGCTAAAGAACCGTATATCTAAATTTAATATTTATTTGCATTCTATCACAGATTATGTCTTAGGTATGCCTAAGTACACAAAACAAAACTTAGGGTGTCGCCATACTAATGTCATTGACACGATATTGCGTGAAACGGATGTCAAACGTATTTAATAATTAAGACTTTAGATCTAACATATATTCCTACCCTATCTCTTTTCTCATTACCATTGAAATACGAACCTTATAGGTTTGAGAAAAGTTAGAAAATCAGTTGTGAGTCGGTGATTGGTTAAGATCTTTTGATGTGTGTTGAGTATTGATGACCAAAGTCATTCGTATGAATATAGGATCATGCAGTCAATTATGTGCGCCGGCGATCATCGCACGGATAGTATTATTACTAATTGGTTGTTTTTTATAGTTGTTCGGTTGTCTGTTTGTTCAAACAATTGATGTTGTAATGTTTAATGTTCATTTGACATAAATTGGTGTCATTAGCGGTGTGACTACTTATTAATCTATGTCATCAGTCCCATTGCTAGGAATCGGGCGCTATTTCTGAGAGCCAGAATTAATTAAAAGGGCATGCAAAGAGCTACCCGACCTTGCAGAAAATTGTAGCCAAATAACATAGCTCTGTACTATGTTGTGTTCCTAACGGTGAGTAAGGTTGCCAGAGCCCTACGATGAAGCGTTTTATTAGCAGAAGGGGGGGGGGGGGGGAGGACCGGTGGTATTTAAGCATCACACTTATTCTCTCTTATAGTTCCCTCCCGACCCTTGCTCGAGCCGGCCCGCGCCGAGCCAGTAGCTTTAAATTAGTCCCTAATAATAATTTAAACCAGATCCAGCCGTCCCTAGCTGCCCCCCCAGCAACGCCCTAAGCCGAGGCCCGTGTCCCGCAGGGGACGCCCTTAGCTGCTGTTGCTTAATTTTAAGTTGCTCCTGGCTGGAGGCATTCGGTGCCTCGCCACCAAGTTCGGTTACGCTGTTAAGATTCCCTGAATCAACAGCTAATGTCCATTTCCAAAAAAAAAAAAAACTCTCCTATAGTGGATAATAAGTGTGAACCCGGGACCTCACACACTCAGTAGCCGCTCAAGTAGAACATTAATACATATTTTTTAAACATTGCCCCACACTAGGATTTTCTCCTGTATCGTCTGTGCTTTTACAAACACAAATTATCTTATACACAAGCACCCAGACCCGGAACTACTATCTGTAGGTCATGCAAATATTTGCTCCGTGTGGAGATCGAACCCACAACACGCGGTACAGAAGCTGATCGCTCAGCCGCTACACTAGACGTATCGTCAACTAAGGGCTAACGCGCACTTGTGATTTTTAGTCTACCGATAGTTTAGTCGCTGTAGTAGTCGTTTATAATTTCATGTCGAATTCTAATCGTCAAATTCGCGCACTGCCATATAACTCCATATTGAATCCCAGAACGATCAAACTATCGCCCGACTAAAAATCACAAGTGCGCGAGCGCTCTAATAGATTAGACGTACCTATATCTTAATTATATCATAGAAGAAGACAGACAAACAGAGAAACAACCTTGTGTCGTAGTTTCTAATTACGTTCACAATTACTCTCTTTATCGTTGAAAGCTATTAATTTATAAGTAACTTGACGCACCTGATTATAACTTTATTCAAATCGAAGTATTTCTATCTCTTCCTAACTCAACACCAATAAATATATCTGTCCTTCTCTAATGGATGAGTGGAGCTGTCAAAACGTCAAATAAAATTACGCTACAGATGGTCAAAGATTAAGGACTGAAGATTTTTTTGCAGGAATTGAACGCCTTATTATTCTAGTGGTTCTAAGCGGGAATGACTAACCTAGTAGGTAGTCTTACGGTTCGATTCCCAAATCGAGCAAAAACCTTTTGGGATTTATGCATAGGTGAATCTACACAAATTTACACCCTTGCCTAATCCTACGGAATACAGGAGTGATGGTATGTTATGTGTTGAAAGTTATTACTCAAGCGTGGGATTCTGTATTCGTTTTCCAGGTCGAGGAATGTTATTTGGTGTTTCTATGAAATTCCAGTAACAGTTCGGAGTTTGGATAAGATTAAAAACCTCAACCAAACTGTGAAGGTATTCGTACTCTTTGCCTAACTATCCCTTATATAGAAATATGATCGAAGCGGTATAAATCATATCCATGAAATGTCTGCGCCGTTACCAAAAGCCAAACCTTTAATAAGATCACGTTACGTTAGATATTTTTTTAGGATGGCCATCCATCCATGTCCTGGCCGCAGTAAAAGCAACTTATCCTTACAGATCGACCGATCTATAACTCCGTAAGATCATTAAAGTAGGTATCTTACTTTACCTTAAGACCTTAAGCTCCTTTAATATCTGCGTTACAAAGCAAATTATACTCTTTGGCATCAACTGATCGGAAAATCGCCCCCATAATTAATTGAGACGCCAAGAAATTTGACGACAAACTTGATATTTGGGGGAATCGTTTAACGGTCAATTAAGTTCAGTATTTCCTGATCAGTTTTATTATTAATTAAATTATAATACTTAAACTGCTTTGAAGCTCTCAGTTGCAATATTTAAAGTAAAAATGTTGACTGGTACTTTGACTACCTCGCTCGTAAAAACACACCATCGTATCGACCCGGTTTTGACTCAGATCGTAAATCTTGGACTCGACTGAGCCGATTTCGTTCCAACCGCGAGAAAACTAAACACCACATCCATAAACGGGGATTAAAAGACTCACCACAATGTGATTGAAGGAGCACCTGACCAGACCCTTTCTTCTCATGATTGCCCACTTCGCTGTTTTCCGGGTGCTATGTTGAAAATCCACAAACTCACTGAAAACTTAGCTGAAACACTTTTTACTATGGGAGAGCCATCTTCGGCACGAATGGGCTGGCTCGACCAGAGTGTAAACACGGTCTCACAGAAAACCGGCGTAAAACAACGCTTACGCTGTGTTTTGCCGAGTTAGTTAGAAGGCCCAAAAACCCTTTTAAAAGCCCGAAACGCATTCCTATGGATGTCTATGGGCTGCGGTAATATCAGGCGAATCAACTGCTTGTAAAATAATATATAGCGATTTGATCATGTAAAAGACATCTACAGGAAGCCCTCCAGAGCATGTCGTACGAGGATACAGAGAAATTGTTAATTGTGTTAAAGTAGGCATTTACTGTGTGTTATTTTTTACTTAATTTTTACTTAATTTTTTAGTTTATTATTGTTATACTTAATTTTGGTATATTTATGATTGTGTGATTATTTTAGTCCTTAATTGTATTTATATTTCTCGCCTGAAACACAGGATTACCTAGTTCAGGCACATAATGTAAATAATATAGTACCTAAGTAAGATTTTATAACTAATTTAATCATGTAGTACTTATTTAGATTTGAATAAATGATTTGATTTGATTTGATTTGATCCACTCATGGTGAATGACATAAGCGGTGATGACCATATCAGCCAAAGGAAGCGCACTTCTGAACAAAGGCCATCCTCCGTAGACTGCTACAAGGATCGGTTTTTCCCACCTGAATCCAACAATTCCCAGCAACCAATAACAGGTTGTCTGTCCACCTCCTAAGACCTCCTTATGCTGCGTTTTTCAGTATGTGGTCTCCAGACGAGAGCCTATTTTAACCTCTTCTGTCTTGGCGGGGGTTGCAAGAGCAGTTGCTTTTTTATGACATACAGGGGCAAATGAGCAGACCAGACAGAGGATCGCCTGATGGGAAGCGATTCCCACCACCCATAGTCACCCGCAACACCAGAGGAGTCGCAAGTACATTGCCTGCGTTTCAAAAGGGTTTAGGCCTCCGGTATCCTCACTCACTCGGCGAAACACATCATAAGTGTTGTTTTACGTCGGTTTTCTGTGAGGATCACTCCGGTCGAGGTGGCCGATTCGTGCCGAAGCAAGCATGGCTCTCCTACGGCTGCATGAAATCTTGAGTTCGATTCCCAGATAGATAGAAATATTATTGGGTTAATGTATACAATTCTCAAAAATATAACAATGTTAAAATTGTACTCGGTTATAGGCAGATATGCTTGCATTTTAACTTAAAGTAAAACGGCTCTCTAGATGTATGTATAAGTACTGTTATATATATCATATATCTATACAGCATATCCCTTCAAGAATAAAGGCGTGATAATATATGTCATCATCAGAGATGAATATTACATTATTCGTAGATATTACCCATACAATCTTTACATACATACATACCATCACGCCTGTATTCCCAGAAGGGTTAGGCAGAGATGTACTAAGGTACACCCACAGTTCGCCGGTATGTTTAGGTCCCATGTAATAGGGGGCGAGCCTATTGCCATTAACCGGGCACAAATTCCAAACTCCGAGCTGCTACTGAGAATTTCATAGAAAAACCCAATAACACTTTGCTCGACCTGGGAATCGAACCCAAGACCTCTAGCGTAGCGGTCGCACTTGAAAACCACTAGACTAACGAGGCAGTTCACAATCTTTACCTTAAAAATAAACAGAAAAAAACACACAATACTTATATTTCAACGAACTCTCCAATTATCATAAAGCATTAAAACTTTTTCATCCCCACATAACAAATGACGTATAAAAAATAAAAACTTTTAATAAAACCCGTTGCGACAAATCGCCGGTCGCTGCGATTAGTCGTCGCATTTTTACGACATATCTGTCAGAGTTCGTTCGATGCCAATCTAACTTTGTCGAGACGAAGTAACACATTTATAGCATTTACATTGTCGCTGTTATTGTGTAAATCGTGGAATTGTGGAATTGACTAGTAATGATCTACGTCAGAAGAGTTTTACAGTTATTCTGGTAAAATAACTGAGTTAATACGTGTTTTTACAGAAATAGTTTAATAATAATAATAATAAATAAATCATTTATTCAAGTAACCATGACTCAATAATGTTAGTATTACTTAAAACTATGTTAGTAACATTTCATAATCTAGTTTATTTATAATAATTTATTGATCTCACCGCTGCTTCATCCCATGCGAGATGAAACAACAAAGTTTAGCATTTATGTATATAATTACGTCTTTATTAGAAAAAAAAATCCAATGTATGACATTTCTAATGAGCACCTATGGCAGTTAGATCGTTTTTATAATAATAATTAAATAAAGAGCCTCATTAGCCAAGTGGTCCTGAGCGCGACTGCTACGCTAGAGGTCCTGGGTTCGATTCCCAGGTCGAGCAAAGTGTTATTGGGTTTTTCTATGAAATTCCCAGTAGCAGCTCGGAGTTAGGAATTTGTGCCCGGTTAATGGCAATAGGCTCGCCCCCTATTACATGGGACCTAAACATACCGGCGAACTGTGGGTGTACATTAGTACGCCTCTGCCTAACCCTTCGGGGAATACAGGCGTGATGGTATGTTATGTTATTAAATAAAGAAAATGCACCTGGAATAATGAACTGGAATAATTAAATAATTAACTGTTTATACTGAATTAATATTAATTATTTATTAATTAGGTAGAATATTTGACAATGTCACCACATTGTCAAATATTCTACCTAATTAATAAATACCTTTACCAGTGCCATCCCAGACAAACGCCAGCAGGGGAATCCGATCTTTGTATCTAAACTAGACATTAACACCAACATCTAATTTCGCTCTTCAACTTCAACACAGTACAGATACAACTTATTTTAAGTTTTTAATGAAATATCCTTTGGCGAAGTTGATCTCAAGCAAAAGAATAATTTAGTGAGTTTTGCACGAATTCCTCCCAAACCTATGCAGATAACGACGGGTTATAAGATGAGACATTGTCTGTGTTGCTTCATTATTTTAGTTTAGGATATTAGGTGTTATAAATTTAAAGTCTGTTTAAAAAATGGGACTGACTTTAATCATTCATTAAAAATATAGTAAACGCTAAAATAAAACTACTTCTTACGGATGTAATCGAGTCAATCCCGACTTTTTCGATCCTTTACAGCATCTATGGTCACGTAAAAAATAATTTCATTTCTATATCTCATATTCGCGTAGGTTCAATGTTAAATCCGTTTAATAATAAACAATTACATAAGTCAATAATTTCATAATGAATGACTATTGCAATAAAATTATAAATTCCAAACAAATAATTCGATTAATTTAATCCAATTATGTAAATTAGGAAATTATAAAATTTTGTAAGAAATATTTAATTTTTTGTAATATTTTAAATTGAAACATTTCTTAAACATTCAATTCACATCAATGCAATCAAGATTTAAATTCGGATTCCATTTTTAAAGTCCAATGATTAGCGGAATAGGCCATAAAGACTATAGGTAACAGTGAGTATCACTAAGGGCCACTTGCACCAACTTCAAAATTATATTTAAATTGTATTTAAACACGATTTTCATACAAATTTTGTGTTTAAATACAATTGAAACACATTTAAGAAGTTGGTGCAAGTCGCACTAAGATAGGACCATTGGACTGCAAAGTCAAACGTTTCGTGTTCGAATCCAAGGCACGATGCACCTTGGACTTTTTGAAGTCATGTGAAATAAACGATTATTTTAATTAAACGATGGAAAACATCATGAGAAACCTGTATGCCTGAGAGATTTTGTCGACGGCTTGTGAAGTCTGTCAACCCGCATAAGCCTAGCGTGTGTGGACTATAGCCTAAACCCTCTCAATCTCAGAGAAGACCGGTGCCAAGCAGTAGGACAGTACCTATAATGGGTTGATTATATATAAGTACATGAAATTAATCTAGATTAGTAAATACACCTAATAAGAAAAAAAACCCAAAAATAAACAAATATTGTGGTCAGAATTCAGAAATATGACCAATTTTTGCTACACAATATTCTACTGAGTTAATTATATTCTCAAACAAATCGAAATAAAATAGCGATAGATTGCGGGGATAAGCAGAGATGTGACGTACCATCGCACCGTCAAAATATTAAGCAATAAACGAAATTGAATTTTCCGTCAACAATCAGATTACGATACATTTTTTTATTATGCTTTGGCTCCCGAGTCTGCTTTATATTTAAATTTTTTGATGAAGTACTACATTACAAATCAAAAACTTTTTAGTTTAAAACAAACGTCAAAGTGTGGTATTTAGCTGAACTGAACCTATTAGGGCACAGCCGTAGGGCACACAATATTTCATTATTTATGCAATTTTTTTACGTTTTTTGTTGTTATTATAATATCTTTGAATCGTACAAACCCTAGACAGTGATTTTTGCTAAATCGTCGCATTTGAAACAAATGTCACCTTATCACTTTATCACGTATGTAGGAGATTTCTACATTTATCTTTGATGATGACGGGTCGATTCTATAAGAGTTATGAAATAAAACCATCCACTTTGAATGTTTGATTAACACTGATTTATTGCAAATAATTTTGTACATATAATTGTCTCATTGCATGTAAATGCTGGCGTGTACTAAATGCACGGCGCGTAATTGCTAAATTAATGTACGGTTCCGTACAACGTAATTACTAAAACCTGCGTTTCTTTAGACGAGTGTGAAGTCTGCCAACCCGTATTCTATTCAACCCGTATTCGTAGTCCTGGGTTCGATTCCCAGGTCGAGCAAAGTGTTATTGGGTTTTTCTATGAAATTCCCAGTAGCAGCTCGGAGTTTGGAATTTGTGCCCGGTTGATGGCAATAGGCTCGCCTCCTATTACATGGGACCTAACCATACCAGCGAACTGTGGAAGTACACTAGTACGCCTCTGCCTAACCCTTCGGGGAATACAGGCGAGCGTGATGGTATGGTACTTATAACAAAATGTGTTGATGATGGATTGATGGTGTCGATGGTGGTGTGTGTGCGATGCTATACATACTAACAAACAGACAAACTAAATATACATTCCTATCACGATATCACGTATATTTTTCCTTGTTTTCCTCCCAACGTTATTTATAACTTGTTTTTATTCCGAATCTTCGGGATACCATCAAAAGTTTCGGCTCATCTCAATCAAACTTTTTAAATGTCCCACCCTTACGTCACGCGACCCCCCCTCCACAATAATTCCGTTTTGTATCATCGCCTTTTTATTTGGCGATACATTTTTACTTTACGAACGATTGTTAAAAAGTTTCGAGTGCCGTATTTTGGGGTTCAATTCATAATGATATTTGGTTTCGTTGGATGATAATTGGATGTAAGACTGGTGAAATAATAGTCATGTTTTCTCAACGTGCCAATTGTTTTGGGCCTTTAAAAATGTCTGAAAACATGACGCTGAAACGTCAATTTGTCATTTAATCGTTTGTGAATGTGAGACTTTATGATTGTAAAAGCACGCACGATACAGGAGAAAATCTTTTTAAATGACATCCTATTTTTTCTGAATCAAGTCAAGATACGAGCAAAGCAAAACAGTCATCGTCACGAATATAAACCTGCAACACCAGAGGAGTTGCAGATTCGTTACCGACCCATAAGAGCCCCTACGCACTGCAGACTGCCAGAGCCGCATCAACCGGGAGGGAACTGGCTCTTACACGCAAAAGTCGAAGTTCGTTATAATAATAATGGTTAATGGTTAATTAATGGTCGTTATAATAATAGTTTATTTTAATAGATGCAAATCTAAGCAAATAGAAGCGAATTTGAAGCTACATAATTAGAGTCTAATTCTTGCTTATTTAAAAGGTACACATAAAAACAAAAAAAAAATTAAAATTACCTAGTAAATGCTTTTAAGAACCTACAAATTCCAACAAATCACTAAAATTACTCCTCTAGTAAAAACAACACAAATAATTAAGTTATAAACACAATTAAGCAAATAACACGACTACAAAACAGCACAAAGTACCATTAAGAAAATTGTCGCGACCTGAAACTTATGTTCGAACATAACTTTACATTTTAAAACAGATTTAAAAATAAATTGCAAAATACAAATTACCAAATACAACATCAATATCGCATTCAGGCAATAATCGTCAGTTTGTTGCCTAAATGACCTTTGGTGTGTGGTTTAAATGACAAGTGAACAGCGAGATATAATAATATTTATTCGATTTACACTCTTCTACACTCCATAGGTAAATATCTATATTTTTGTTATATTTTATAATAAAATCAATTTAATAGGTAAGTTCAGGTATTCAATAAATTAAGTAATATACTTTAAATAGGAATTAAAACCTAAATATTGTAGGTACATATTAATATTCAGCAAATTTATAAAGATAGCTTTAAAAATATTTTACCTTTCTAGTTCCTGGAGCTGGATCTCGGCAGCCGCACCTTAAACAAAAAACGTAAATTTTATACATATACTATAAACAAAAAGTAAGTTTAATAAAATATTGTTTGGTATGATACGATACTATTTTAGTATTTAAGTATTATATCCATTGTTTAGTACCCGTAGTTACAAGCTCTGCTTAGTTTGGGACTAGATGGTGCTGTGTAAAAAAAATGTCCCAGAATATTTATTATTGATTTTATTTATTATTTATTTTTAGAAAAGCTAAGTGATGTGGCCAGAGTCCATATTAACAAGTCTTTGCAGCTATTTTGGGCTTAATGATTCCATTCAAGCTGCCATGAGACTTTCGCAACCCAATTTTTAGCTAATACTGGAATTTTGGAATAGAATGGCTGTTAGGGGTTTTGATTAAAAACAATATTATACACTGGTAGCAGTAAATTAAAAATCATCGTATCAATAATCTGTGCAGACTACCTACTCAGTTATATCGTGGGGTGCGTATACAAAACATATTTTTTTTAAATTTTTTGTAAGCTTACGTTTGGCCGCAAATTCTCCTGATGTGAAGCGACACTGCGATCTACAATGGAGCGCGCTTGCCCAGAAGAAACCGATTATAACTATCGAGGAAGACCCACTCAGGAAGCGCATTCCACATTTCAATAGTACGCACGATAAAAGTGGACTTAAAGCGTTTGTTTTTTGAAGAAGATCGCCTCCTTTTAATTACCAGTCCGTGTATGCATTTTGTAGTCGATCATCCATAATAATCGAGTCGATCAACGAAAATAATTTAATCCCGCTACCGCTTATCACTTGACCTGGCGACAAACAGTAATGTCCACTTTGAATTATAATTATTGCCTGGTTAATGTATGTCTTCTTCAGTTAAAGCATTGGGTGTCCCTATTTTTTGTTGTCAAGTAACAATATGAATGGGCGACCCGCTGCTGCGATATTGGAAAAAAATACTTTTTTTTCTTCGCTTCTCGACCGATGTCCCCAATGTGTTTCCGATTTTGTGTTTTGTTTTTTAAATGGTTATTGCGTTTATGTTAAGTGTAAGTAATTAAATTTTATTTGTGATCGTTTGTTAATAGTGTAGACTTATTTAGGTAAGTAGGTAAGTTTTTATATCGTTTTGTGAGCCTCAACAAAACGTCTGTAAGCTGCCGATTCCTTTTTAAGGTATCTTTATTAGTACCTATATGTACTTACTTACAGTATTGTATTTGTACTTGTGAAGATCGGTAAATCTACTAATACTAATGACTAGGAATTCGGAGGAAAAGAAATATCTAGATAATTATAAAGATATTTAAAGATATTTTTTTATTTTTTAGATTGTAGCTAATCCTCAGAATTCCTACTCAATAAGATCTTTAGGTACATACTTATTATCTCATCGAAAAAAGGTTAAAACATTACACACTATTTCGAACTATAACAAAAAATACAGATTAGAAATGTTTAATCGAATTCCAATAGGTAAAAAAAACAGCGTTGAATTGACACATTTGAATTTGAAATTCGAATTCGATTGACGCGTTCGAATACGGCTGAATGAGCAGCGCGCGTTCAACTGGAAACAAATATTTATTTACAAGCTTTTATTTATCACTTTTAAAATAAACTGTAAGCTTTAAGCTAAAGGATTAAAGTTCAGAATAGTGTACAATGTTTTTTGACAAGTGTAAATTCGTCTGTAAATTCGACGGGATCGGTAGCAAGTTCTACCGATCGCATCGGAAAGGTATGTTTCAAACGCATTCCGATGAAACAACGCGGATAACAAATGTTTTCGAATGCAATAAATAAAACAAAACACTATCGATGCCATATCCTTCTCTACAAATCTCAGAGCTTATTGGATTTATCCAACCGTTCAGATGTTCGCGGCTAAGGCTATATTTCAGGTGGCTATTGGCTACCTAGATTCACTGAGGTCCATCAATTAGCAGTTTTAGCACATAGTACGTAAAGTGAGTGACAATTGTATCATGAAGGGATACTCAGTGATAGGTCAGATTCAAGAGAGTGGGTCATGGGGGTCTGGTTTGGTCCTAGGTCGACCATTGATAAGGTTTTTAGGATAATAAAAAATACTGTAAAACGGGGCTATTCGGAACACATTTTGACACATGTAATTTAGCAAATATTTTTTTTGCTGTCATTCAGTGCAGGTTACTTTATTTCGTTGACTGAGTTAAAGGGCATTCAAATTCGTTGGTTCTTTTTAAAATGATTAAAAGAAAAATTAAACAGACATCACTTTGCCCGATTTCGGGCATTTTCATGATATTTGATTGTCTTAATTTTTTCTTTATTTTATTTGCTTTATATTAAAAACACAAATAAGCTCATGCGTGCTAGATGAACGTGACCCAGATTCAAAACAACTGCTATCAATCATAAAATCGCCAACCAGCAAAAACTTCCTTACTCATTAACTTTAAAAAACAATTGAATCAAAGTTAAAATCCAGAAACTACTAAAGCATTGAGTTATTAAGACATTAGAAACAGTTTACTAATCTAGATGTTGAGGACTTAAATCTACGACTCATTTAGTCAGTCGCGACTGCTATGCTAGTCCTGGGTTAGATTCCCAGGTCGAGCAAAATGTTACTTACTGGGTTTTTGTATGAAATTCCCATTAGCAGCTCAGAGTTTGGAATTTGTGCCCTAATGGCAATAGGCGTTCTCCCTATTACATGGAAAGAAAGAAATAATAAAATTTATTTAGCACATATATAAAACGCGCACGGTACATAGAAATTACAAAAAAAAAACATACTAGTAAAACATGGGACCTAAACATACTAGCGAACTGTGGCAGTTCATCCTTCATGGAATATAGGCGTGATGGTATGTTATAGGTACACATAAATGACTATAAACAAATTCTTAAATACTAAAAAAGCCGTCAAGATTTGTCACATTGTTGAAAAGTGTGTTTTGTGTTCTGCCATGTGCCTTGCCTTAACTGTGCAAAGTGTAAAGGTCCATGTTAAGGAAAATTCTCGTAAAAAAACTGTTGCATTTATTCAAAATTAATTAAAACATATATGAGCATAAATATGTTCAATAATAAGAGTGATCAGCTTCTCTATGCACAAAGTATGACATGGCTGCAATAATACGAAGTTCTTAATACATCAATGATAAAAAACCTTTTGTCGTCCGTGCAGCTTCGTACGTGACAGCGAGATCGAGATGAGTCTATCACGAGCCTGCATCGGGTGGACGGCAGAGTTCGTTCACTTCTCGGAAGCCTGACCTCCGGGAACATTGGAAACTACGTGCCTGATGGCATTAAAGGGTTATATGGGTTTTCAACGAACACGGGCATGATGGATTTTATGGGCTCATGTGAAATTGATACCTTGCAGCTTAAGCTTGGCACTACTCTTTACTTACTTAAAGCCGGGTCTCCACTGAAATAATGGTGGCAACTTTTGTTTTTACATAAACATACCATCACGCCTGTATTCCCCGAAGGGTTAGGCAGAGGCGTACTAATGTACACCCACAGTTCACCGGTATGTTTAGGTCCCATATAAGAAGGAGCCTATTGCCATTAACCGGGCACAAATTCCAAACTCCGAGCTGCTACTGGGAATTTCATAGAAAAACCCAATAACACTATGCTCGACCTGGGAATTGAACCCAAGACCTCTAGCGTAGCAGTCGCACTCAGGGCCACTTGGCTAATGAGGTAGTTACTTTTGTTTTTATAACACAACATTTTTTTTTTTAAATTGTCAATATTCTGTCAGTGGAGAAACTGCTTTACAGTTTTCAGCTTCATATAGAGGTGTTGAGGTATGCAAGTCTGTTTTAACTTGTCTAAACTAAAATGAGCTGACACGTGAATAATAAACTGCCTCATTAGTCCATTGGTCGCAAGTGTGACTTCTACGCTAGTCCTGGGTTCGATTCCCAAGTGAAGCAGAGTGTTATTGGTTTTTTTCTATAAAATTCTCAGTAGCACCTCGGAGTTTGTGTGCCCGGTTGGTAGCAATAGGCTCCCTTTTACATGGGACCTAAACATACCAACGATCTGTGGGTATAGGTTAGTACACTTTTGCTTAACCTTTCGAGGAATACAGGCGTGATGGTATGTTATGTCATAATTGCAAAAATTCATAGGAGAGTGAGGATTCGAACTCAATCTAAGACATTACGCTTGTTATATCTGTAAGCTGCTATTCTATAAAGCTATAATACATACATATCGATATAAAGATGGAGATGTATGTTATACGCGCGACAAGTTATTAGTTATGCCCGGCTTCGCTCGCGAATTATTCTAGGAGCGACACCCACGCGCGGGTCGTATGGAGAACTTACATATTAATGTCACACGATATACGATGTATTCCTGGATGTGTTGTGTGCTGAAACTTTTCAAAAGAAATGTTTGAATTCATCATGAATATCATCATTACTGGTAGAATTAACTATATTTTCGTGGTTTTTTTTTGCATAATATTTTGAAGTTATTTTAGTGTAGGAAACATACGACCCTTAAGACGTAAATTCAGAATTTGAAGGCAAATTTCGACCAGGCGAATAGACTCGTGGTAGCTTAGTGGTCATAGCGTCTGGTGACGCCAAAAGACGCAGGTTCGAATCCTGCCCGCAGTCGAATTTCTCCTTCACTAAAATAACTTGATAGAATTCATTTAAAATTTCTCATATCATCACGCTGGTTTTGCCCAAGAAGTTAGGCAGAGGTGTACTAATTTACACCAACAGTTTACTAATTTACACACCTTAATTTACGCCAATATGTTTTTGATCCATGGTACGTTATAGGGAGTCTATTGCCGTAAACACAAATCACACACATCAGAAATCCGAACTCCAAGCCAGTACTGAGAATTTCATAGAGAAACCGAATCACAATTTGCTCGATCTTAATCGAACCTCTGCTTAGCTTAACTAACCCACTGCTGGGTACTGATTTTCTCTCAAAATGAGAGGATTTTGGCTATAGTCCACCACGCCACCCTACTGAGAATAAGCAGAATAATGAGTAGTCTAACGTAAGGAAATCTGCCGTCGAGAAAATCTCTTAAGTAGGCATACAAGTTTCCTCACGATAAATTTCCCATTACCTACCATTTAATAAAAAAATCAGCGCGATACAATCCGAAAAAAAGGAGTTTTATTTCAAAAACACAGGTCCAGTTCGAATTCTAGCCTAGGTCGAAAATTTCTAGCACAAAATTTAAAAAACGTGTCTGGAGTTATTTTAGTGAAGGATAAATTCGACTTAGATATCTACACCAGAACGCTATAACCACTAAGCCACTGCAAGTCCCACCCATGTCAAAATTTTGCTTTCAGATTCTCAATATATCTCATTAATAATCTTAGCATGGAAAATGCAAGAAAAAGAATGTGTCTGAAGGTTCTTTGCTTAAATAAAAACGTTTTGGTGCCATCCAGAGAGCTCGACCTCTATGGTACCAGGTCTGTGGTCGCTCGTCGTGTGGTCACACAGCTCGCCCTTATCCTTTGTCTATGCTTTATGTTCGCTATTAGTTTGAACAACTATTGTGCACAGGATTGATTAACATTCGAGAAATTATTGTACAAAGAATATATTATCTATACGTGAAATTGTATTGCGAATGCCTTTGTGAGCTTATTGTCAGATTAAAACTTATTATACGGTAGTAACAGCATCTATGTACGAGACAGCTAGGTCTTAAATTCGATTCCCAAGTCGAGCAGTGTTTTTTTTAAAAAAGCTTACTAGCAATGTGGGTCGCACATTACTAGTATTCTTGTTAAAATGCTTGTGTTACGAGTGGGTTCACGTTGGTAGTGCAATGGGTGGGTATCAAAACGGCAACCACATAATCGCAAGTCCAACGCCCTGCCATTAGGCTGCCGACGCTTCAAAGTTTACCTGTGAAATTCTCTTTCTCCTATGCTGCCAGCCCAACTATTCCCCCTTGATTTGTACCCTACCCTCGCAAAAGGGGTGTGAAAAGATTTTCACAGGGTTGGCAACGCGCTATTCATACCGCTGTTTACAAGCGTCAGGGCGTCGGACTTGCGATCATGTGGTTGCCGGTTCGAAACCCACCCATTGCACTACCGACGTGAACCCACTCGTAACACAAGCATTTACCTCAGTCAGCACGAGGGGTTAACAATAATACTAGTAGTGGGTCACCCACATTGCTAGCTTTAAAAAAGGTTACGGTAACCGTTTACCATCAGGTGGGCCGTATGCTTGCCACCAGTGGTAAAAAAAAACTCAGTACATAGCAGCTCGAACTTTGGATTTCTGCACGGTTAATTGCAATAGGTATGCTTTATATTACACTAGCTGCCCGGCCTGGCTTCACCCGTTTTTCCGTAGGGATGAAGCATTTTCCCGCGATAAAAAGTAGCCTATTTTCATTAAGGATAATGGCGGCTTCTAATGGTAAAAGAATTTTTCAAATCGGTCCAGTACTTTCGGAACCTATTCAATACAAACAAACAATAAAATCTTACCTCTTTGTAATATTAGTGTAGATAGGCCATAAACAAATAAGCGAACTGTGCAAAATGTGTGTGTAGATCGACATTTTGGCCATGGGAGAGCAATGCATCGGCACGAATGGGCCGGCTCGACCGGAGTTACACCACGACCCTACAGAAAAGCGGCGTGAAACAATGCTTACGTTGTGTTTCGCCAAGTGAGGATACCGGAGGCTCAAATCTTTTAAAAGGGCCGGCAATGCACTTGAGCCTCCTCTGGTGTTGCCGGTGGCCATGGGCGACGGTTATCGCTTACCATCAGTCGATCCGTCTGCTCGTTTGCCTCCCATAAAAAAATGTTTTTCATTCTTGATTATTGTCATTACGTACTGGTGCCAAAAGTTTGCACAATAACACCCATGCGGAATTTCAAACCCGCTTCATTCCATCTATACTGTACTATTTCGTCAACCAACAAATTATTGTAAAGATAAATAAAAAAAAAATGGGCCTGATCCATGAAGAAATAAAGCTATAAAATTATTAAAAAAACAGAAGGTCGTAATCTATTAACACTCACAAACAGTGGCCCGGTAGAAACGACCCGCGTATAGATTTTAAATTTATTTTCGTTGTCCAAAACTGGGGTAGTGTTACTTTTTATTATTGAAGAGTAATACGAATTTGAAATTTATTATAATAGCAGTAAGGGTTAAAAATAATTATAGAATGGTAAAATTAAAGTGGCCAAATGAATAAGTAACAAATATTTTAAGTAAGTTTTGAATACAGAAAGCTAATTCGACACTCGATATTCGTTCTTATTTTATACCTAATAAGGTGTTGCATTTATTTTTATGTAGGAAAATTTGTGGTTTTATGGTCAGGTATTTCTTTCTCGCGGAGGGTCTGTGATAAATAAATATCCACACGGTTTGACAAATGAGTGAACACTGCTTTATAGAGGCGGCTTGTCGAGAAACAGTGAAGTATTAAATGGTATGCATCGTTTTAAGTATCTTTTTAAATTAAATTAGAAAAACATTTCTTTGGAATTGGACGTTGGAACGATAAACATTATTTTTATGACATTAATTTTAATAAAAAGATAACTCATCAAATATGTTATTTTTAAATATATATTTTGTAAACCTAACCTAACGCTACAAGATTATTGCTTTCGTTAAAATACAGATTTTTTATATTTTTCAATGAAGAAAGAGCACATAAATCTAAATATTTATTTGATAATACAGTTTTCTAGTTCGTTGGTGTACTTACTTAGGCATTTAAAAGAAAAAACATTTCGTAAATTTTAATAACCTTAAAATTACTATCGTATTCAAACGTTACGAACACATTATTATACTAACATGCTTTTGCACTTCGACTTGACACCCCAACGCAAATAAATCGTAAACAAAAAAAAACAAACCAATCGGACATTCATCAATACACCGTAAAAATAGCACTTAAATCAATACAAACCATAAAGCGATACCAAAAACAGAAAAATAAAACACAAAAAACATATCGGATTCCTTTCTCAACGTTGTAAAACACAAACGGAATTCATATTAGCCGATTAATAAATTCTCAGAATCTGGAAATAAGACATAAATTTAAATAAAATACTCCATAACACATTTATCGGGTTGGTTTGATCTAAAGTGTCCACAGTCGTGTCTTAGCATTGTTTTAGATGAGAGAGATTCCTGTTTGCGTGATGTTGTATGAAAGATGAGTTTTAAATTTTGAGTGCTTATTGTTTTTTGTGGGCAGCACGGATAGGGTTAAACGTCATGAGGGCATTGACACTAGGTACTTGGTGCAAGGATATTTGGGTATTGTTATTGAGGTAACAAGTTAAACTCAAGCCTTTGCCTCAATTATGAGTTAATACGATAAAATCTCAGATGATTTCTGACTCTCTTGTTTTATACTAATCTAGCTTCTGCCCGCGGCTTCACACCCGTGGATTTCGGTCGGTCATCATATCCCACGGGAATGGGATAAAAAGAGTATCTTATGTCGATTTCCTGGTCCTAAACTACCTCTCCGCCAATTTTCAGCCAAATCGGTTCAGCCGTTCTTAAGTCATAAATAGTGTAACTAACACGACTTTCTTTTATATACAGGGTGGCCAGGGAAGTGACGTCCAAAAGCAAAATTTGGGTGCTTCATATGGAGAGGTATCTAAATCACCCCATGTATGTTCCGCGATTATTTGTAGTTTTCAAGTTATGATTTTTTTAAATAGGTTTTTAAAAATTTCGACCAGCACGGCTTTAAGACATTTAAAAAGAAAACCAAGACCTATTTTTGCAGTTTTTTTTTTGGTAATTTAATCGTTATGAGTAGTGCTTTAATGCTCAATAATAATCAGGTTCGTAACGTTAAGGGAAACTGCAAAAACTTTGAACTAAATTAGAAAAATTTCGTTCAAGCTAGCAGGACTTGAATTTTCAACATTAAATAAAAAATTGAAAACGCTGTTTTTTTAGTTTTAAAGTAACTTTAAAAACTGCGCTTGGCTCTTAGGTTTCATAATAATACAAAAAAAAATGTACTAAATGGGCTTTATTTCGCTGCAAACAGGCTTTAAAGATACTAAGGCGGAAAACTACAAGAAAAAAAAAATTATTGCCTACTTTATTCTTCCTAAGGCTAATAATTATCACAAGAAATGCTTCAAACTAGTAAAAAACATATTCGCCTAGATTTTTTTTTTAAATTTGCGTTTTTGTTTTTTTCTTATTTGTCATTGATGAGTTAATAAAACACAGTTCATTGAGATAAAAAATATTTATTTACAATACATTTTCAAAATGGCGGCCCCCGACAGAAATGCACAGTCTACACCTAATTTTCTTTTAATCGTCTAAAAGCGTCCCTGTTGCTTTTTATTACATGTTCGGCTTCATCAATTTTAGACCTTAATTCTTGTTCACTCAAACATTCACGGGCGTATGTTATTTCTTTGTAATATCCCCAAATAAAAAAATCTATGGGGTTGAGATCAGGGGAGCGTGGAGGCCATCTAATCGGTCCATTTCGTCCAATCCATCTGTTAGGATAAGTTTCATTTAAGTAGTTTCGTACTTGCGTTGCGTAGTGACATGGAGCAGCGCCATTTTGAAACACCGTCATTTTCTTTCAGTAAACACAAGGTGAGAACGACTGAGGGACGTGATTCTTATTTGCGCTCGCGCCGGTTGTCCGTTGTTTCTTTCGCTTACACCAGTTCTAGCCATACCAGAGAGTGAGAGAGAATGCAATATTCTTTACCTGGCCTATTGTTATTCTCGGTAAAAGGGATACCGTACTGCTAAATTTCCGAGAACAGGCCCCTCAACATTAATGATAAAATTAAGTAAAATTGAAAATGTTCAATCTTCATCTTCATTCGAATATTAATTGAATTCATTTATTCGTTGTTAATCTACAAATTTTCTATCATAATTAGCGCCAGGAATAATAAAATCGGCAATTAAAATTATTTTTTATCAAATTCCTTTTTTACGAATTTACCACTTCAGTACCTTTGATGCCTGATTTCAGCGAAATAAGACCCATTAAGTACATTTTTTTTGTACTATTATGAAACCTAAGAGCCAAGCGCAGTTTTTAAAGTTACTTTAAAACTAAAAAAACAGCGTTTTCAATTTTTAATTTAATGTTGAAAATTCAAGTCCTGCTAGCTTGAATGAAATTTTTCTAATTTAGTTCAAAGTTTTTGCAGTTTCCCTTAACGTTACGAACCTGATTATTATTGAGCATTAAAGCACTACTCATAACGATTAAATTACAAAAAAAAAACTGCAAAAATAGGTCTTGGTTTTCTTTTTAAATGTTTTAAAGCCGTGCTGGTCGAAATTTTTAAAAACCTATTTAAAAAAATCATAACTTGAAAACTACAAATAATCGCGGAACATACATGGGGGTGATTTAGATACCTCTCCTTAAGAAGCACCCAAATTTTGCTTTTGGACGTCACTTCCCTGGCCACCCTGTATATAGATATATTACATTACGTTATTAACCATAGTGATAGCCTTGGGGTATGACCACTGGACTGCCATGTCATAGGTCTCGAGTTCGAACCCAAGGCAGTCACCTCAGACTTTCCGTAATCATGTGCGTAATAATAATTATCACTTGCTTACAAGAAGATGGATGGACCAAAGAAATGGCAGATCAAAGAAAAGTAGATGGATTGTGTTATGGCCGATATGATGGGAAAGGGAGTGAATGGTGAGACGACGGCTGACAGGGATGAATGGAAGAAAAGAACATGCTGCGCCGACCCCAAATAGAGTGGGACATGGGCAGGAAGAAGAAGAAGACTTGCTTACAACGGTAAAAGAAAACATTGTGAGGAAACCTGCATGCCTGATTCTCAACGGTGTGTGAAGTCTGCCAACCGCATTAGGCAAGCGTGTAGGAGACTAAGCCTAATCCCTCTCATTCTGAGAGGAAACTCGTGCCCAGCAGTGGGACAGTATATGGGCTGATCATATATAGGTATATATATATATATATATATATCCACCACGCCTCTATCCATGAAAGGTAAGGTGCATATTTGTATGCCTACAAATATCTGCCATTAATCGAATACAAATTCAAACTCTAAAACTGAAAATTTCACTCAAAAATCCAACATAGTAAAGCTCTGACAATTTACTTTAAGAAACAAAGAAGGTTTCTAGAACCAACTGCATATTGTCTGTACTATAAAAATAGCACAGAAGGATACCAATCTCATTCTCTATTAGCGAATCGCACTTGGAATAATCAAAATAATGACGTCAGACCACCGCATACGATTCGATTAGCAAAACTACCTAATTAGGACCACGATAGAAATACGAAGGAAATTGCCTTGGCACCACGATCACTATAATTGCAAGCATTCAGCTACCGGTCTTACGAATGCTCCATCACTTTCCCTCTCACACATAACCATATATCCATCTCTTTCAATCTTTTAGATTTATAAATTCCATTTTCGAATCAAAATCTCTTATGAAGTTGGAGACGTTTTTTTTAGAAATTCGATTTTGTGTTCACGGTATTGGGTTGAGATTTGAATGTATTGGTTGCCATATGTCGGATTAAATTCGTATTTTGTGATTGCATGTCGATTATTGAGGTAATAATGCACTGATCTGATATGGTTTTTAATATGGATTCGATTTGATGATATTGGTTTTGATTTAGGTTAAGATTAAAAACGAAACAGAAGCTTAGAATATTCTCAATAAAGGCTGATGTGCCCAGTATTATATCTACTATCTCATGGTTCAAGTTATTGCTTGGTGGTTATTTTTTTAAACAAACTTTAGCTTGATGATTGGATTTGTTTCCAACTAGCTGATCTCCGCGGTTTAACTCGCTAAGATCTCCAATGACTGTTATATTCTGTAATTAATTGTATTTCTTGGTTCATCAAAATTTTATTAAATTTGGTAGTAAGAGGGCAATCGACTTTTTGGGATTTTATGAAATTGCTTCGATTTTTAAATGTACTGTTCTCACTTTATTTACACCATGGAGGTACCTATCCTATCATTTATAATGAGTTAAGCATTCTACTTTACAAAGAAAAAAAGAAGGACAGTTGTCAAAATTATTGTAAACAGAGAACTGTCGTAAGGAGTCTCCACTCTTTGTTTTTGTTCCTCAGAGATAAGGTAAATTAGCACTACCTATTTCGATCACTGCTAATAAGGCAGTTGGACCAGTACTAAGAACTGGTTACACTTCAGTGGATTAGAACGTTTAAATAAGATAATTCGATTCATCGGCATCGATCAAAGACGGCGCATCGATGCTTGTTCCACTCGATTTACAGTCGCATGTAATTACACTTCATAAATCGAGTTATAATCGGTATATCGGTTATTGAAGGTGAAGTGCCGACTTTATAGACTACTTGTTTACTGTTTATGAATGATGATTGGCAGTGAGGTTTTAAGTTTATTGACACTGGCATAAAGGTTTTTTTAAGAGAAGTTACTACATATTGAGGCGATTACTAATGTGTTTCAAAATCTTAGTGGTCTCGTCTTTTCGCTGACTAAAATATCCACAAGGAGTTCCACAAGGACCAGTCATATGCTGCCTGCATCCAAAGACTCCTAGTGACGTCACCAGGTCGTCCCATACTGCTGTTTCCAGTCTTGGTCTTCTCTCGAGAGCCTTTTCTGCCTTAGCGGCCATCAGTTCTACAAGTTACTTATGTGCCTTCTGACATACAGAAACGTAAAGAAACTTGTTTAGTAGGTAAGTCAACTTGCTTTAGGCTAACGTGATATTATTTATGAATTTGAATATTTTCAGTAAAATCTGCACGACATTTTCTTTTGCTAAGCTTCGATACCAGTCACAGAGATATTTTTCTGTTAAAAAATCAAAGCTGCTTAAAAAGTCATTTGCATTTTTTTTTATTTAGCCTGTATTGTCCCACATTTGAGAAAAGGCCTCCCCCATTTGCATTTCATTTCTGGAGATGCAATTACAGAATTTAGTTTTTTTAAACTGTAGGTAAATACAAGATGCGTAGGAGTTTCATACATCAAGATAGATTCGTTGAATCCCTGAATACAAAACTACCATTAATATGAACATAAGCAATCAAAGAAATATAAATAAATCAACAAAACATAATTACTTATGGTGGCACAGTAGCTGAGTGGCCGGCTCTAATAGATGGCGCTAGCGGCGCGGTTCAATTTACAAATTAAAGAGCGCGGGCGCACGCTCGCCGCCGCTGTGGCGGTCGCCGTATTCTGGTGAACAAGACGCAAGTTGCAAGTTAGGTGCAATTGGAGATGAACCTAGTTACCTATGTAAAATTAACAATATTATTGGGTAAAATTATAAGTGAAGGAGAATGTATTAAATAAGTAAAAAAATTGAAACAAGAAAATAGAAAAGAAACATTGGGTTGATAAAAGATTAAGGAAATGATTGATTACTTCATCCTAATTTATAGTGAGACGTTAATTACTTTTTATTATTATACTGTTACTATCTACTACTACAACTTTTTATACTTATCCTATCACTTAGCGAAATAAATATTAAAAAAACAGCCACTGCCTAAAAAAGAGTTGAAACTACTGGGGCCTTTAACAAAATCACTAATCTCAATTTTTTGGACAGAAGGCCATTGTCCTCATTATAAATAATCGAAATTTTAAAGCCTTCATGGGGTTGCATTACTGTCTGTTTATTATTACAATACCTATATATATTATTTCATTACAGAATACGGCCACGATTTCCGAGATTGAACTTTTATAGCTCACTGCCGCATCACCGGCGATTGCATACAATATTGATTTTAAATTTTTTGATTATTCACAATGAAATGACTCTGATAATGGACGGTCGACTACCAGTCTTGAACGAAATTTTGATTGAGAATTTGAGTACTTATTAATTTAAAAATTGCGTCTGTATTTTGATTATGATTGAAAGTAACTTCAGTAGATAGGGTTTCGTAACGAGGGAAAGTTTACTAAAACATATAATCTTAAATACAACTTTAAATTATTTTTTATTTACCTTATTCAACGTTACATTCACCACTAGCGTTTTGTGATGTTTCTCAATCTTCTATTAAGAATAATATGTTCAGTGGCTAGCTTACGAGGATACCTACAGACTTTATGATATTATTATGCTATGATATAATAAAACTAAAAACATCACAAAATTGGAGGAAAATAGGTACCCAAAACCATATAAATGATAAGTAACAAACACAGCTGAAGCACATGACCCTTCTTATAAAATAGCTCGATGAATCCAAACAAAATATCAAGCAACAATTTTACATCTGACTCGATCCGAACAAATATATCGATACAAAAAACTCTAAACCCAAAAAACCGTCAAAGAATCGATATTATTAACAAGAACCGACAAAAGTCACAATCGATACCTGTTTACGACTCCCACGATTTTTTTTCTTAATATCAATAGCGATGTCAACCTCCTTGTAGGTTCAAACAAAAAAAATGCCCATTGTAGATGTCCCTTTGTTTGGTGAGTTTTATTCAAAAGAGGATTATAATCGGGTATCAGGCTCATTGAAGTTTATTCGTGAAGAAATCTTAGATACCGTTTTGTTTGGAGATATAAAAAAATTAATAATAACGAATTATAATACTAGACATTTTAGTTGTGAATTCTTTGAAGTTTTATCTTTAAGGCAGTTGGTTAGTCAAGTGGTTAGATTTGAACCACGATTAGAATTAGCTCGAAATTTTTGCCGTTTCATACTTATAAATGCATCAGTAACTATAACTATTCATTAACATCACCCGATTTTATTGTCTCAAGAGTCTCTCGCACGAGTCTCTTTTGAGAAGTTGGTGGATTTATTGTCTTTGTTTTGGAGCTGGAGCTGAATGCAAATCCTTAACGTTTCTGACTCATTCTAATGTCCTAGAAGAGCACAGCAATAGAATGCGTTGGTGAGGGAAATGTCCAAAGACTACAGTTTCAATAGGACAGAAGATAGCCCTATATTCTTCTTCAAAGTACACTATCTCCTTGCCTAATTTCATGGTAATCTGTTTAGTTGTAGAAATTGTTGTATAATACAGTAATATTAATTTACTAGAGTAGGGCAACGATATTAAAAAAAAAAACGTCTGTCATAATGCGTTTGTGCAATAACTGGTTTAGATTGACAAAAGATTATTGATGTTACATTCTGCTACATTCTCAAATAAGCTAGCAGATAGCTCTAATAATTAAACCATAGACGAACTGGTTATGACAATGATAGGCTTAATCCAGAATCCAACCTTTGAATAGGGAATTTATATTTTATAATATACATTGAATCTATTTCAATGATTGGAGCATTTTATTTAATTTTAATAATACTTTACATTTAAAACTCCACAAAAATCAATCCATTGTGCTTCCATTTTTCAAATTAATACACAAAACACGCAAACAATTTCTTTACAAGCCCATGGAATCATTTGTTCATCAACCAACCTTAATTAACCGATTAAAGTTACTTACTCTGTACCTTCTTACATACAGCAAGAGGTTGATATTAGAACAGCAAAGAAATTACCAGCAGCACTTAAAAACATTGCGTTCGAAAGATTGTAAGGGAGGATTGATATTTGCAAACTTTAAACCAGTCAAAAATACTAATCCCGTATGCTTTAAGTCTATGAAATAAGATTCAAAATCGTTCGACTTTAATGTTGGTAGCGGTATGGAAGAGTTTGTAGTAAAAAGTGTCGTATCCCTCCCATTTCTTTATCAATCACGTAGACAGACAAAAAACGTCTGCACATCGAACTCAGAGTCACTTACGGTAATGGACGCAGCTCTGGAGTGCAATGCTGAGGTTTGTCAAAGATTAAATTGGTAGGCTTGTAGGAGTAGGACTACGGTGTAGAACAAAAATTAAGCGTCATTTAGCTTTGGAATTCAATAAAATTGGATCAACAATATGACGCCGCCGCCTGGGTCATATTGTTGATCCAATTTTATTGTGAATGTGGTGAATTTGGTTAAAAGGAAAACTGGAGCAATACTTATATTATTTTGCTATTCGGTAAAACACTACTACGGACTTATTTACAAGTTGAGGATAAAAGTTTTATTGTGTTTACCTATTCTCAGCAGCAATGAGTATGTATGTATTTGTACGATTAATGGCATTAGGCTCGCCCCTTATTATATGAGACCTAATATACCATACCATAGCTCTGCGTGTACATTATTCCACGTATGTCCCTGGAGGAAAACAGGTGTTTTTTTCTATAACCTATTAAAAGTTATCTTGGATCAATCTTCAATAAAAGAAATCATGACTTAACCAATATTTTCCCTTAGGACCTCAGAATAGCGTAATATTACTAGGCAATAATGTGCATTTAAATATTTTGTATCGCTTCTGTTGTTACTTTATCGTTGTCTAATCGTCATTTGCTATTAGCAGTCATCATTTGCCGATTGTCTCTCATAGACTAAAATCGTGAGGATAATGCTTAGGCTTTTTGCATGTACCTAGACGTCCCATCTCGTACCGAAGGTATCCATGGTATGAGTCTAAGACGAGATAATACCAATACTTAATAATGACTGTGTCTGCCAGGCCGACTACCACGATCAAAATTTATAGCGATTTTTCTTGTGCAATGAGATGAGATGATGAAACAAATGCATTATATAATAAAGAGCGTCATCAATATTTTGTCGCGGCTATCTGTTAGTCCAACTATTAGTCAATTCAGTCATGTCAGTCTTCTTATATTATGTCACGTAGAAGTCGAAATACACACACAAAGCGCATTAGGAGAGACTTCGACATAAGTGTAGTCGCCAGCCAGCTATACCCGAAGAGGTCTGACCATGTTTCACCAAGAGTTTAATAAAGATACATACATACATACATGGTGGAAAGAGAGAAACTCTTTGAATTCGTCCTAATTTGACGATATTTGTACACACGGCGACACTAAATATACAGTTTACCCTTTAAAAAGCCTCTATTCCGTCCGAATAGGTGTGATTTTTGTGGTAAAACTGTATTCTCGTGTGTATCGACTCTAAAGCTTAAAAAAACCTAATTTGTACTTTATGGCCAACTCATTTAGGTTTTTTATTATGCCGCAATAAATCAAATTATGGATACATCACGCAGTAATCGTGTCATCTGTCGGGCATCAAACTGGAATCGAACCTATTGTCTCGCGAGTGACAGATATCTCAATACGATGCTTTATGGAAGTCGATCAGTATTGTCGGCTTATGCTAGCCCATCTGGATTTGGCTTTGAATAATTTTGGGTAGGGTGAAAGCACCGGTTGTTGTTTGTATGATAATTGCATTTTATTTTTGTTAATTTGAAAATGACGACTGTTTTTTTAATTAGAGGTGACTTCGATCACGTGGGTGGATCATTAATATTTTTCTGGTTTAGAAATTAATTTAAGGCAATTTTTTTTTATTGGATTACGTAGTGGTAGGTTACGTTAGGTAGGTAGGTTATTAATACCTACTTATTTAAAATGTCAACTGCAAAAACGATCAGATTACTTGTGAATATTACAAAACGTGGCTCTCTGTTTCCATACTATGGCTATAACTGTATTCTTAGCTGTAGATTTTCCATGTATTAAATAAATAAATAAAACTGTAAATCTAATCTATTTCCAGCAGCTTTATGAATCCAAGCTTTTTGGAGCTTTACACCTAGATTAGAATAATCTTAAACACAGTCAAACACCATGAGGCTTTTTTTTAATATAAGAAGGTTCTTAATCTCTAAAAAGTAGTTAAGCTTCCAAAAGCCAACAACAACTCCATCTACCCTACTCCTCATACACACCACATACAATACCAGCGATATTTTATTGTCAATGTTAAATAAAGTCATTATATTGATTGAACGTCGCCTATCTGGCATTTTTTTATAGCTTTGCTCGCGTTCGGGACAAATCGATTGAGATGGACGACGCACCTTATTGAGAAACGACCAAATTATTCAAACACATCCTTAGAAACTGGGTAACTCTTACTTCATGACTATAAAGTTCATATTCGATCGGTTATTTCTTTTCCTATAATGTGGTAAGGCTTTAGTTTTACGATGACGTAATATAGAGAAATAGCCGTAGAAATCGCATAGAAATTATGTGGCTATACAAAATTTGTTGCGTTCTGTATACATTAGATGTTTGACGGAAACATATGTATGTCATTAATATACATGTCGATCAGAATTGAGGCTTTGGGTCAGAAAGCGGCTTGATTGAGTCATTTCGATATGCCTTACTGGTGTAAAGTGGTTTTTGACAACAATAGGCTTCGGCAGCGTTTTAATTTGGTGCTAAAAGTTCTTGTCCACAGAAGTTATAAAATATTTAAAGGTTGAGCTACACGTCGACTGACGGTTAAATATGGTCTTCCTTCATAGGGCCGGTTCAGATTAGATTTTTTTGACAAAATTTTAAAAGATACTTACATCATTAGCCCGGTGGTCCTGAGGACGACTGGTACGCTAGAGTCGAGTCTGTGTTCGATTCCCAGATCGAGCAGTGTTAATGGCGTTTTCTATGAAATTCCCAGTAGCAGATCGGAGTTTGGAATTTGTGCCCGATTAATGGCAATGACTCGCCCCATATTACATGGCACCTTAACATACCTGCGAACTGTGGGTGTACATAAGTACGCCTCTGCCTAACCCTTCGGGGAATACAGGCGTGATGGTATGTTATGTTAGATCGGAGTTTGGAATTTGTGCCCGATTAATGGCAATAGACTCGCCCCATATTACATGGGACCTAAACATACCGGCGAACTGTGGGTGTACTACATTAGTCTGCCTAGCCCTTAGGGGAATACAGGCGTGTTGGTATGTTATGTTTGTTATGTTACAAATATAAATATATTTAATCTTAATGTGGAAATGGTTTGAACATATTGAGAGAATGAATGAAAGACTATTAACCAAAGGATTTTCAAGGCGAGTATCAGCGGCAGCGTCGGTAGAGGATGTTCTAAAAGGAAATACGCCGATCTTATTGGCGAGGTCTTTGAAAATGGTCTTCAATGTGGCAGAAGCAAAAGAAGTATGCAAGAATCGTAGCAAGTGGCGGTCTATAGTTTCTGCCTACCCTTGTGGGAGAAAGGCGTGAGTACTATGCTACGCTATGTATGTTTTTCATATGATTCCAAAAAGTCTTTGAACTCGAGACCTTTGATTTGGTAGTTTAAAGGTCATATCATTGCACTTAAAACGGTTTAACCGTGTAAAAGTAACAAGCAGACAGACATACAGAGTTATTTACGCATTTATAGGTATTATGTAGTAATTAGGGTTTAATATCCCATTTCCTTCAAACCTAACCTCCCACTCCAAGGAGAAATCTGTGAAATCTATAAAATCTATTTAGCCGGAGCTCACCCAATAAATTAAAGTCGCATTAGCTCGGCTGCAGCCGTCGAACGATGTTCGATTTCAAAGATTATCTATCACAGCGACAGTATCGCGACATTGGGATCTTCCGCTCACCGCAAGACGCTATACAGTATGTTCTAAAATGGTATATTTCTACTGCTTGGTTTTTGTACTACGGAAATCCTTATGGATCATCTCCCAGCTGGGAAGAAGTCAGGGTTCCTTGGACTCGTACCACCTAGGAACAGCACTGGCCTTTCCGTGGATGCCTGACATAATTCGCTGCAACTAATTTAGGGTGTTTTTTATGGTAAACAAGTAGATTGATCGCCTGATGGTAAGCGATTACCGCTGCTCATGGACACTCGCACACCAGAGGAGACGCAAGTACGTTCCCGACCTTACAAAAGGGTTTGAGCCTCCGGTATCCTCACTCACTCGGCGAAACACAACGTAAGCGTTGTTTTACGCCGGTTTTCTGTGAGGCCGTGATATCCTCCGGTCGAGCCGGCTCATTCGTGTCGAAGCATGGCTCTCCCACAATAGCAGGCTGCACGAAACCTGGGGAGAAGTCAAGGTTCCTTGGACTCCTACTTAGTTTTAGTTATTATTAAGATACTAATTATATACCTACTATTAACATGTAATATTGACGAATGTCCACCTTTTTGTAAGAGAATTTAAATAAAGATTTTATTTATTTATTTTTATACTAAGTAGCTTTTGCCCGCGGCTTCGCTCACCTGAAGCTATATTAGAATAAGAAATGGATCCCAAAAATAATTAATAAAAACCAATAATTAAATAATAAAAACAGTGATGATCTCTTCTTTGTATAGGTCCTTATACATCAGAGAGGTCAATCTGTATCACAGGATCCGTTTAATTAAGTGAAATAAGAAGTTCACCAGTTTTTATGTTGGAATTTTTAATTTTTTTTTTTTTCTTTTTACATTTTACACATCACCATCTAGTATCTCTATTAAAATCTATTCAGTAGTTGTTGCGCTAACCCGTAACCCACAGACAAACACAAGAATTTTAAAAATCGCATTTTTGGATTCGGAGACGTTTATATACCCTAACCCACTTGTTTTTTTAAATATCTTCAATGTAGAGACACGGCTCTTTTACAATTTTATAATAGTAGGGATTAAAAAATACTGTTTTCGTTATTCCAAATCTTTAGAACATTTCCTTATGATAACCGCTCTGGTGACAATCTCCAAAAAAAATCCAAGCTTTATTTAATACTAGCTTCTGCCCGCGACTTCGTCTGCGTGGACTTCGGATAAAAGGTAGCCCATGTGTTATTCCAGACTATAATCTATCTCTGTGTGAAATTTTATCCAGATCTGTTCAGCCGTTCTGGCGTGAAAGAGTAACAAACATCCATCCATCCATCCATCCATCCTCACAAACTTTCGCATTTATAATATTAGTAGGACTTACCAACACCCTGTTGTATGTGCGCAGTGGCACCCGATCAGCTTATACCGATCCCGTCTATCAGCTCAATATACCGATTATCTTGATCTAGTAGGCGAGCATAATCATTTTTATCTCGCCTCCCTAAGAAACAACACTGATTGATCGGTAAATAGACTCCGTATTTGTCTCTTTAGCTTGTAAGCTGTGGGTAATTTGGGACATCCAAATGGTAGCCGATATGACGTTAATAGGGTTTTTGTTTATTAAACTATTACTCATATTTCGTAATTATATTAATCTTCAACTGAATCAAGTCTTCATGATAAGGATATAGATCGAGTTCTAATATTTAGGTTGTGTCCATTTTGACAGAATTATTGAAAAACAATTAGCAATTTGTTGGCCATCCATTTAAGTATTACCTACTACAAAAAGTGTAATTTCAAAGAATTTATTGAAAAAGTTTGGGTATCATTATTGTAATTCCCCATTAACTTAAGATTTCCAAAATATCGTAATAAGCACATTCAATTCAAGAAGCAGCGATATCATTCATACATTCCTTTCCCCTTACTAATGCCTGCATTCATAAAAATAAACTATTCAAACCGATTCGAACAATAATATCGATATTAAAATATCCAAATCGATTTGATCCTCTGGAAGTTTGATAAATGAATCGAATACAAAGGTGGCCAGTCACCGGACGCGGACGTTCGAAATATAAAAATTAAAAAAATATACTGCTACTGTCCGCTTGAACTATTAATCAAATTCTTTTAGAATCGACAACGATATTATTGTTGTTGTTATAGACTTTAATATCAATGATTTAAGATTAATTTTTGTTTGTGATCATTTCCTAAAGTACGTTCTTATTGCCCATTGATAAAAATGTATTTTTTTTCGAGCTACCGAATTTAACTCGCAAGAAAGAACGTAGTTGTCATATCGGTAGCTCAAAATAAGCGTAGTAATGTTCTTCGTCAAAAATTACTTTTTTTATTTATCATACTACTAGCTTCTGCCCGCGACTTCGTCTGCGTGGACTTCAGATAAAAAGTAGCCCATGTGTTATTCCAGACTATAATCTATCTCTGTGCCAAATTTTATCCAGATCCGTTCAGTCGTTCTGGCGTGAAAGAGTAACAAACATCCATCGACCCATCCATCCATCCATCCTCACAAACTTTCGCATTTATAATATTAGTAGGAAGTAGGATATGTCGGCAAATGAACAGATGAGCCACCTGGTGGCAAGTAAAAAACGCCGCCCTGGACATCTGCAAAAACAAAGGAGCTCTCACGCGCTAAAATCGAAGCACACCAAGGAGCTTCACGACAATCTCCAGCGTGAGGGTGGTCACCAACCAGTTAGACCCCAAGAGGACAGATATTTTCTCGGCTCTTACGATATGCCTATCTGAACGGCAGTTAGGGACTGTATTCTAATGCATCCCCAAACAGGGGCAGTACATCTGAAAACAGGTACTTTCTTAGGTAAGTGAACGAAGCCGTTGGCAGAGGCTATAGTTTTAGAATAATGCCACAGGATGCTGAAGGAAAAACCAGCAGTCCTTATGATAAATTAGTTGTCCGAAGACCTCAATATATCGATATTTCTGGCTCTTCTCCATAAGACCCACTTTTTGGAACCGTGCTTTTAGTTTTGCCTTTTCAAAATTACCTACCAATTTTTGTGGTCTTATTGAAGTAAAACATTTTGGATTTGACTTTTATTTTTTCCAGAAATTGCGTTGTGGAAGTCTGATGGCTGTCATTGTGTGTAAATTATTAATATCCAGCCGCATTTTGTTTTACTGGAAGCTGCTCCCAAAATACATACATACATAGTCACGCCTCTTTCCCTTAGGGGTAGGCAGAGACCACAGACTTTCACTTGCTACGATTCTGACATCCACACTCATCAATCTTTTTATACATGAGCGTCGGTTTAGGATCGCTCCCAAAACCGTTTAGAAAATTCTAAGATGCTGATGATAAGACTGTCCCAGTTTCGTAGAAAGAATGAAAGAATCACGCCTGTATTCCCCGAAGGGTTATGCAGAGGTGTACTAATTAATGTACACCCACAGTTCGCCGGTATGTTTAGGTCCCAAGTAAAAGGGGGCGAGCCTATTGCCATTAACCGGGCAAAAATTCCAAACTCCGAGCTGCTACTGGGAATTTCATAGAAAAACCCAATAACACTCTGCCGGACCTGGGAATCGAACCCAGGACCTCTAGCGTAGCAGTCGCGCTCAGGACCACTAGGATAATGAGTACACTCAATATATTGACTAAAATAATATCATACATCAATTTATTACCACAAAACATTAACAAAAAAACTTCACGCGAGCTATACTGAGTGCTAAGCAGTAATTACAGCGACAGACACTCTATCAATTGATTTAGTGTGCCCCGACTTATTTATTGTCGTAAAATATTATTTATAGATGCAAGGGAAATGGCATAAGTTGGAAACTTGAGAAAGTAGTTGCACTGTGGTCTTGGTTAACATAGAAGTAGGTAAAGTCAGAGCAGTGACTGAATTTATCCACTATGCCTGTCTCTCGTCAAATTAAAATGTTTTTTTTTTATTAGACTAGTCTAATCTAGTCTAATCTGGAACTAGTCTAATCGTGACTAGTCTTATCTGGAAGGGGAAGACCTAGGCAAACGTTCAGAAATATCCTACCGCCTCTCCAAATGACCCGTAGCAGACGATCAATGAGTATTGCCTTACTACAAAAATCTTCGAGGTATTTGTGTAAAAATTTAATGAAATGGTAGCACAAAGGCACGGATTGATTCATGTGCCAACGAAGGTTGAATGAATACTCTTAAGTCACATGCTCGCTTATTAAAATTGATCACAACATTATTTACAAATATCTCCAATTTATTTTTTGTAACAGCATCTGTTTTCATTGCCTCTATTCCTAATAACTTCCACCAAATTCCAAATTATTAATGTCACCAAAATTCCTAATTACCCAATCTAATTTCATAATCAAACATTTCTAACTTATCCACATTTACCGATCGACCACACAAATAATATTATTAATTCGAATCCGGAATCCGGTCCTGTGCGTCGCCCATGAATCTCCGACATCCGCCAGGGAGGCATTCAATTTGTCACTCCTGTCAAAATAACGTAAACTGCTTAAAATAATCGGGAGTTATCGATGCAGTGTGAACGAACCTATATCGATCGCCATTAAATAAACTAACATATTTGAGGAGATATGAAGATAATTTGGGTAAGGTTTTGATACTAGGAATATTATTTTAACAAAGGTTTTTATCTGTTGTTGGGAGCTTCCGCCCACGACTTCGTCCGCGTGGAATAGTTACTTAGTCTTAGCGTGATAATATATAGCCTATAGCCTTCCTCAATAAATGGGCTATCTAACACTGAAAGAATTTTTCAAATCGGACCAAGTAGATCCTGAGATTAGCGCGTTCAAGCAAACAAACAAACAGACAAACTCTTCAGCTTTATATATTAGTATAGATTAATTGACAACTTTAGTCTTGTTAAAAACACGAATTATTGGAAATAAATTCACATTACGGAATAAATATTTTAGTACGGTAGAGGTTCGAGTTATTGATAAGCATATTGCTGTTATACCGTTCATAGGCTATGCAAACTGCTTACTATCAGACCATAAGCTTGTTTACCATTATAAAGCTACAAAATGACCCCATCCACAACACTTAAACTCCTTTGATGATATTCATGAGAAATATTTTTTAACGATTTTATGCATCGGAACGACTTGGCCAGCCCGACCGGAGTGATAGCCTCATAGTAAATCGGCGTAAAGCTTACGTTGCGTTGCGTTTCACCGAGTGAGTGAGGATACCGGAGGTGCCTTTCAAAAGGCAGGCATCGCACTTGAGACTCCTCTGGTGTTGCGGGTTTCCATGGGCGGCGGTAATGGCTTACCATCAGGGATATGTCTGCTCGTTTTCCTCCTTTATTGTATAAAAAATCAATTTGTTGATTTCCGGGAACCACAAACACAAAGTAAAATATACCTCATACTTACTGCATAGTTATTTAAATCAAATTCAATGATTTTCGCTTTCAAAAGAATACTTATCATTTGTTGTCGCTACCGCCCACGTACCGTCGCTCGCAAAAGTACATTACTGATATAAAAAGATGAGTTTTGGACCGCTAAAATGGTGCTTATGTTTTTGAGTAAATATTAATTTAAAGACAATCTTAACACACAATAATTCATTACAAGTGAAGCAATATAAAGTTTAAGTAAGTAATACTTAATGATGGTTAATTATTTCCCCCAAACCGTTTTGAACATAAATATTGTCATCTTTCATTTTAAAAATCAATTGTGTCAAGTAATTTTATAATAATGGCAATAAAGTATTTGTTTGTAAAGATAGACAGATTTTTGATTGATGCTAAGGTCAATATGACCTGGATTTCGTTTAATCGATCAATGATGAAACAAATTGTATATAGGTAAAGGTATACCCACTCGAAAACTCCTCAATAATGCGCCTAATAGGCGCGTCTTGGGTTAATTTTAAAAATAAAATTGATTTTATTTCAAGAAACTGCCTCATTAGTCTAGTGGCCCTGAGCGCGACTGCTACGCTTGAGGTCCTGGGTTCGATTCCCAGGTCGAGCAAAGTGTTATTGGGTTTTTCTATGAAATTCCCAGTAACAGCTCGGAGTTTGGAATTTGTGCCCGGTTAATGGCAATAGGCTCGCCCCCTATTACATGGGACCTAAACATACCGGCGAACTGTGGGTGTACATTAGTACGCCTCTGCCTAACCCTTCGGGGAAAACAGGCGTGATGGTATGTTATGTTATTTCAAGAAAAAACTAATGACATGGATTTTGCATTTTGTCTAACGTGATTTGCTGAAATAATAATATTCAGTCAGTATATCTACCTACTAGGACACTTATGACTTTTAAACAAATATTACATTAAAATCTTAACTTCCACGGCAACATTTTAGCACCATATTGTCAGTATCGATAAAATATGGTTTGTCGAGTCAAAGGCCGCGAGGTCTCTGAATGGTCCCCGGGATTATGTCCATATCGGCACCCGTTGAAAAGTTAGATCGCTCCTAATTATGATTTATCGATATTCTGTCGAGTAAAGTCGGAGCCTCGACGGTTTTTGACAATTTTTATCGACTTTTTGTATTATCGATCGACAGTTGCGAGGATTTTAGGAAACCTGTTTGGTCAATAAACTGTATGAGATGTTAAATAATTATTGATTTATTATAGAAATAGAATTAATTTTATAATGTATTGTTTGTATATTTTGTTGTGTGTATTGTAGATTTAGCTACCGTCAGTTTATTTTCTCTAACTTCTTTATTTTTTTAACTGACAAAAAAAATATAGGTGTATCTATCAATTATATAGTCGTTACAGTATTTATGTGTACATACTATTATGTACTTTAGATACTTATATGTTGACCAAATGTTTCTTTATATTCTCGTGTGAGTAGCAATTTGTATTTTTGAGAATAAATGATATAAACCCACATAGAGTATAAGCTATGACCATTATTTTAAAATAATTAATTGAGATATCTTTTGAGACTAATAAAATAATATTAAAGTAATTTATTTATAAAGGATAAAGATGCATTCTGGTAGTGCAAAATTGTCTTATTTCTTTAAAAAAACAATTACCTATTCAAATTCAGTAACATTTATGAACTAAGCCAATATGAATTTTTTTTAGTAAGTAATTTATTTATATTTACTTCAAATATTCCAACCTACTTCAAAACGCAGTTTCAATCAAGGAAAGTCATGCTTCGGCAATGGGCTGGCTCGACCGGAGTGATACTACGGCTTCACAGAAAACTGGCGTGAAACAACGCTTACGTTGTGTTTCGCCGAGTGAGAGAGGATACCGGAAGCTAAAACCCTTTTTAAAGGCGGCCAACGCACCTATGTCTCCTCTGGTATTGCAGGTGGCCATGGGCGACGGTAATCACTTACCATCAGCTGATCCGTCTGCTCGTTTGCCCCACTATTCCATAAAATAAATTGCCCATGTATATTTTTTTTTATGGGATAGGGGAGCAAACGAGCAGACGGATCACCTGATGGTAAGCGATAACCGCCGCCCATAGACACCCGCAACACCAGAGGAGTCACAAGTGCGTTACCTGCCTACGTATAAGAATTATTCCGTAATACTCAGTCAAATTAGTGCATTTGTATCCTATATAAGTGCTTATCTATATGTTAATCTAGGACATAGTCCAGAAATCAGTTTTAGCGTGCTATAAAACCATAAAGAATTCGCTTTAAACTGAGTAAACACGTTAGGTTTGAGCAAAAACATGCGATTAGTCGCTGCGATTATGAAGGAGTTTTTTTTATAGGTATCTGCAGAAAAGGTAGCCTTGCCATCCTCGCCACATTTCAATAAAATCTGTTGTGATTAAGGTGAAAATATGTTCAGTAAGAATAATCGAGTTGGTATCCATAGGTCCTGGGTTCGATTCTCAAGTCGAGCAAAATGTTATCTGGTTTTTCTGTAAAATTCCCAGTAGCAGCTCCAAGTTTGGAATTTGTGCCCGGGTAATGGCAATAGGCTCACCCCATATTACTTGAGACGTAAACATTCCGGTGAACTATTGTGGGTGTCCATTAGTACGCCTCTGCCTAACCGTTCGAGGAATACAGGCTTGATTGTATGTTATGTTATCAAAGTCCAATTCGCTATGTAGTAAAAATTATATACCACCGCCCAAATCAAATCAAAATCTCTTGACAGTTCTCAAATATTTAATTATTTATCTACTGAATCAAGGTGTTTTAAATAGGCACACACGGAACATCGTGTTACAAATTGCCAGTATAAATTGAACCCTCATTTTAAGTACGAAGAACTACACAATGAAGAATGAATGAACCAGTGAGCATTGTAACTTATTTTATTTTAGAAGAGTGTCCATGGAGTTTCTTGCCAGATTCTTCTTCATAGGATCAACCTTTTGGAACCGCGCAACTAGAATCATTACGTTTCATAAACGCTTGTAAAAGCTTATTTGAAATAAAAACATTTGAATTTTGAATGCGAGTTCAGCTTATACTGGGAATATGCGAAACTTGAATATAGTTTAGTCAGTAAGTAGATATAGTTTGTTCAGAATGAATAACTGAATTGATTTCTATACTTTTTACACCATGTTATATTTTTTCCCAAGAATATTTTAAAAAGATTACAAGCGGAACACCTCAACAAGCACAACACAAGTCACGGCAGGTCATAGCGGCACTAGGCGCGGGCGCACAGCGGGGCCGGGGTAATAAGATGTGGTGTGGTGAGCATGTTTTTGTACGGATAAAGAGGTAACATAACAAGCTTATAACTTTGTGATTTTTCGTGATACATTTTTGAAAATGGGCCGGCTCGACCGGACTGATACCACGGCCTGACAGAAAAACCGGCGTGAAACAACACTTACGTTGTGTTTCGCCGAGTGAGTGAGGATACCGGAGGCCCAAACCCTTTAAAAAGGCGGGTAGCGCACTTGCGACTCCTCCTGTATTGCGGGTGGCGGTAATTGCTTACTATTAGGAGATCCGTCAGCTCGTTGGCCCCCCTATCCCATAAAAAATTGGTACGTAGATGATTCTTTACATAAAAATACTAGTATATCTCGGATTTCGCGTATACTAAAACCAATGTTGTATATAACTTATCTCAAATAATTAAACGGATTCTTAGATACAGCTTGACCCCCTCTATGTATAGAGACCCATACAAAGAAGAGATCATCACTGTTGGTTTTTGGCTCCAGGTGAGCGAAGCCGCGGGCAAAAGCAAGTGTTGTATAATTGTTATTAATTATAGCCACAGGTGTTCAGTATGTTAAAAATTATTTATTTATTTATTCAAGAAACAAACAGTCATTTACAAAATGGAGATATTAAATATTGCTTACAAAGATACCTGGAGTTTCCTTAAAGTATTATAAAACAGTGAGAAAGCAGTGAGTACCTAATTATATAAATGAGTTATAATTATTGAAAATATCGAAAATTATCAAAATTGCACCAGTTTAAGCCAGTAAAAGCCAGAAGACATAACTATTACTATCTAAAAACATGTTTTATGGATTTTAAATAAATCTATATCCTGAAGTTTCTCATTTTCGTTGAAAACTTTGTAAGCACGCCATAAAAAATGCATTTCGTGCATAACACGTTCTACTATGAGGAATTGAAAACAGAAAAAAATTGTAAAATAGATTCTAGGAGGGGGCAGGTTCTATCGAAGTAATAATTTCCTTACAGAACATTGTCCCACCTTCCAAATATGTTTCTACGCGCCACATACTATTCCCATACTCCATAGTAGGCAACCATATGTGTTGTAACTGATTCACGTCCAAATTATTAAAAATGTAGGTACCCTGAAAAAATAAACATCGATGCATTATCTATAATATAAAAATGAATCGCCAAATGTGTTGCTAAGCGCAAATCTCGAGTAGTATAATATTCCTTGAAGTACGAGGATGGTTCTTACGGAGAAAAAATTAAAAAAATGCCTAAAAATGTCTAAAAACAACACTTTACTATATTCTCATACAATACGTAATAATACTTAAAAGTCAATTTGAACTTTAATACCATAGCATAAAGTTTAAGTGTTCCGGGAAGGCAAAACAATTGAGTGACGTTCGTTTCAGAATCGACTGCTAAGCGGTACGAAGTTCGCCGGGTCAGCTAGTTTAATATAAAAATTATTAATTAACTAGCTTCTGTCCGCGGCTCGGCTGCGTAGACTTCTGTATTGAGTCTGACCTAGAAAGAAAGCCCTTGTCTTGTTCCAGACTGTACTGTATCTCTGTGGCAAATTTTATCCAGATCCGTTTAGCCGCTCTGGCGTGAAAGAGTAACAAATATCCATCCATCCATTTTGACAAATTATTGATTAAGAGGATGGTTCAACCATCAGTGTTACCTTTAAGTACTTGCACTTGTTCCTATCATACTTAACTCCGGTGGCCAGGTTCATTAAGTATATCAGCGTACTATGACAGTTCATATTATTCATCATATAGGCAATCACCCATTTTCCATTGTGCCACACGAAATTTTTCATTTTACTCTGAAAATATGAAAGGATTTAATTAAAAATTATAGATTTAACATACTATCATAAAATACCATCACGCCTATTTTCCCCACCATAATGTACAAAGAAATCTCTTTCAGCAGACCTGCGGGAGGAGAATAGACAGAGTATGAATATAAAATAAAAATACTTAATACTATATAATAAACAATCTATAACTGAATAAGCACACACACACAGCAAGCAGATTCAGTAGTTGATTCAGAATCAACTACTGAATCGATTACAGTGGTTTTAGTACGCATAAAATCTTAATTTCTTTTCTTTTCTTTTCTTTTCTTTTCTTTTCTTTTCTTTTCTTTTCTTTTCTTTTCTTTTCTTTTCTTTTCTTTTCTTTTCTTTTCTTTTTTTTTTCTTTTCTTTTCTTTTCTTTTCTTTTCTTTTCTTTTCTTTTCTTTTCTTTTCTTTTCTTTTCTTTTCTTTTCCTTTCTTTTCTTTTCTTTTCTTTTCTTTTCTTTTCTTTTATTTTCCTTTCTTTTCTCAATTAATTGAACGGATCCTGAGATACAGCTTAACCTCTCTGATATATAGAGACCCATACAAGGAAGATCATCTCTGTTGGTTTCTGATTAAATTATTTTTGCTTTTGAGGTTTTCCAGGTGAGCGAAGCCGCAGGCAAAAGCTAGTTTATTATAATATGCAATAATTATAGAAATAAGATTAATAACAAAATACATACTAAAAATACTGTTTTTTTTAATGAAAATATTGAAATGAAACTACTTTCTACGGATTTTATAGCGTTGTATTAATATTATTTAACTCCCGCGTTACGGATCCTTTCAACATCCATGGTGACGGGTAGACTTAGAGTAGAATAACCAATAATAATTACCTTAATATTGTGAATGTCTCTCAAAATAGTAAGGTTCCCATTTAACATGGGCTTCCCCGTGACGTTGCCTATGGATGTCTGGAAGTGCAATGGTGAGTTTTTCATAAATGGTCGACTAGGGATACAATTATTGACACTTACAATCGTGCTTTTATAAGGGCCCTGAAAAAAAAAATGTCTTTCTGGGAGCAAATTTATTGTTAGAGAATACCTAAGATACTGATCAACATTTATCTTGACAAGACGCATAGTACACCTTAAGTTAAAAAAATATTTACGGTTACGCCACAATACTTGATTTTTCGTCTCTCGCATTCAGTCTATTTCTATTCTGTTCGTGAGAGCAAGATTCTAGAAAAAACATTTTGTGCCAATAAGAACGGGCTCAGCAAGCACATGTCTTTAGTGTTGACGGCCAGCTCTTCACCAGGTACCTTTATTGAGACTTCAAAGTTCAACATTAGTTGGCGACACGTTGAAAAAAGACGAAAACCGACTTCAAAATATTTGTAGTAAGATACCAACTAAGTTAATATAGAATCAACAAGAAAATAATAATTATGTATCTCTACTATTATAAAATTGTAAAAAAGCTGTGTCTGTACATTGAAGAAATTTAAAAAAAACACGTGGGTTATGGTATATAAACGTCTCCGAATCCGAAAATGTGATTTTTAAAATTCTTGTCTGTTTGTTACGGGTTGGAGCTAAAACTACTGAATAGATTTTAATTTTATTATCACTGTTAGAAAGTATATGCTCCAACTTAAAAACTGATGAACTTCTTATCTCAATTTATTAAATGAATCCTGAGATACAGCTTGACCGCCCTGATGTATAGAGGCCCATACAAAGAAGAGGTCATCAATGTTGGTTTTTGAGCATCAAGTGGGCGAAGCCGCGGGCAGAGGCTAGTATTATATAAGGTTTACTTTCAGCGAAGATATGACGTTATTATACATAAAAACATACAATCGACTTCGAACTTATATATGAAATCGTATATAACAAATTCTAAATCTTACCGACTTTGGTGTTGGATAAAGGTTCACAAAATAACACATGAAACATTGCAAGAAAAATATGACCAAAAATTTGTGATTTACAAAACATTTCACGATCATTTTCAATTGTGTGTCCTGTTAAAATAACATTAGTTTGTTTGAAATTATTAGTTTGTTTACCAGTTTTTGGATCTAATGAGCCGTGAATAATGAGCATAAAAAAATATACTAGCGACTCATGCGCAGCTTTGCTTGCGTTAATTTTTCCAAATTTTTCGGTGGATTTAAAAAATAATTTTCTACAAACAAAAAAGGAGAGGTTGAGCCATTTTTCGGTACGAATGGGCTGGCTCGACCGGATCGATAGATAGAGTGATAGTATTTCGCCAAGGGAGTGAGGTTACCGGAGGCCCAAACCCTTCCAAAAGGCGGGCAACGTACTTGTGACTCCTCTGGTGTTGCGGGTGTCCATGGACGGCGGTCATCGCTTACCATCAGGTGATCCGTCTGCTCGTTTGCTCACTTATCCCATAAAAACAAAGGAATTATTCGACTTGATGCAGACTTTCGGAAATAATTTGCATTTCGATGATTAATTTTTATAAATATATATAGATAGAAGATAGAGGTTCGAAACCTGCCAATTGCACTACCGACGTAAACCCACCACTCGTTACACGTAATTGTGCTTCAAAATTATTATAATATTCGTTGTTGTATGTATTAATAAACGTATTAAACATCACAAAAAATATTTAAAGAAAAAAATATCAGGCAACTTGCGACAAAATAATCGCGCGGTCTCGACCGAGTCCTAAGCTAATTAAATTAAACGCTCGCTGACCTACAATGAGATGAAAACAATTTATTCGCAATAATAATAAAACAACGACTGCATTGTAACACTAGTTGTCGACGCTGGGTTTTCTCGTAAAGTATTCTACCCTTCACTTTCAATTCATTGGCATCCTTCTAATCTAACAAATAGGGGTCTATTCTGGATGCAAAAACAAGGATAAGCTAGTTCTTTTTTTAATATTATTACGCTTGATCGCCAGTTCACCTGATGTTAAACAAAACTGCGACCTACGATGGAGCGCGTTTGCCTAAAAGAAACCGATTCACTCGTGGTTCAAAATACACCCAGATTATATCTATCGGGGAAGACCCACTCGGGAAGCGCATTCCACATTTATGTTACCATAGACTCTCCAGTATCAGTTTGGTTTTGGTCGGTAAAGAAGCAGATGATCCACCTGATGGTAAGTAGATACCACCACATAGACATCTGCAACACTGCGAAAGAATTTGCTAATGTGAGGCTGAGCCTTAAGAGCGACTGTGGACTGCAGACTGTCAGAGTCGCAACAATTGAAGGGGAATTGGGCAAATTTTATAATAGGATAAATTACCTATTTTGGCTAAAAAAAATTGGGGAAATTTGGAAAGCACCAAGGTGCTGATAGACGATTGACTCCGACGTCGTCAACTACTGAGACCCCTAGAGGTCCTCTGGTGTATTTAACCAGAATACGCAGAGATACGAATCATACCCGCACTCAAATTTTTCCTTCACTGAAATTCTCGCCTCTTATGAGATGCCTATCCAGAAAGCAGTGAAGAACTGCTCTACCCGTCCCAGTGATTGCGAAAATCCAAAAGGATTAGAACTTTTGACTTGGCAGCCTAATTCCTAAGCTGTCAGTGCTAGTCGATGCTTTCTACCTAACATCACTTAAACTGCTGAAACAATTTTGATGAATCTTGGTATAGAGATAGATTGGTCTTTGAAGAAGGATACAGACAGTTCTAACTCTAAGAGTTTTTTGAAGGCAATAAGTAAAAAAGTAACACTGTTCATATTTTATTTTTTATGGACTTGGTAAAATCTAGTCTTGAAATTAATCGGTCTAATGTGTATTTTGTCACAGACTTCAATGTACGGACACGTTCTTGTAAAAATATTATTATATTAAAATACTTCTTGCCCACTGATGTGATATCAACTGATTAATTTAAAAACCTACGTATTTTATCCGGGCAGTACACATTGGTAATGGAACTGCATAAGAAGATCCAGAAGACCATCCAACTCATGTTATTAATTTTTATGTTGACTTGAAGGCATTTGACGCTATTATATTCTTACGTGATGGAAAATAAAAACGGGGTATAATATGGATCACAATATTTTTAGCCCAGACTAAAGGAAAGGATAAGTTATACGTGTAGAGACACTGCTGACGCATTCGATTTGTATACAGGCGCATTACTGTGTTAGCGCGGCGCAGCAGTCGTCTCCCCACACTCAAGCAGTTAAGTCGTACATGGTAATGAAATGAAATGAAATGATATTTATTTCTGTAAGTATACCTTTAGAGACACTTTTACAAGTCAATGGTTTGTTTTTTTTACAGCTAGATGGCTTCGGCATTTCCTAACTGACGACCTCTGAGAAGAAACACCGAAACAAACTCAGAGAATCGTGGTCTCTTTTAAAGTCCAGACATAAAATAATGCAAATAATGTGAGTAACTGCCTCGTTAGTCTAGTGGTTTCAAGTGCGACCGCTACGCTAGAGGTCTTGGGTTCGATTCCCAGGTCGAGCAAAGTGTTATTGGGTTTTTCTATGAAATTCTCAGTAGCAGCTCGGAGTTTGGAATTTGTGCCCGGTTAATGGCAATAGGCTCGTCCCCTATTACATGGGACCTAAACATAACGGCGAACTGTGGGTGTACCTTAGTACACCTCTGCCTAACCCTTCTGGGAATACAGGCGTGATGGTATGTATGTATGTATGTAAATAATGTGAGTGGGACAATGCAGTGCAAATGTCTGAAATGGCCTTTTGAGGAAAGAACCATAGCAGCTTTGAGTACGCCAGTCCTAACCGACGGCAAGCATGCATCAGTCATCGTGTAGCTCAATTATAATTAAGGGAGCTCAACAATTAATAAGTATTTGTAACATGGTACCAGTAAATGAAGTATAAAGTGATGACCTTCATTTACCAACACCTCTACACGCATACCCCACATACGTTTGCCGAACGTCGGATTAAGCGTCTGCGATACACATCAGTGTGTCGTAACCTTAATAATCTGTTGGAGCTCTTCCAATAACCTTGTCATTTTGATATGAGTCACAATGTTGCCGCGACATATCCTACGAGTACATTATTATTACGTGCGATCGCGCAAATAGGTTCACTTTGTTATTAAAATGATAATTCTGAATCATTGGCTTCAGAAACTGTGTTCTACTATCAGTTAATTAGGATAATAAGTACGTTGTGAGCTACATTTTTCACATTACATTTGTAATTCTTTTAGTGTAAGTAAAATGTCTGTAACTGTTTGATTTCCCAAATATAATACTCGTAAATGAATTAATAAATTCATGCCCTCAGGATACGGTAGTGTGATTCAAGTTCAAGTTCAAATGTTTTTATTTCAAATAAGCTTTAACAAGGGCCTATGAAACGTTATGATTCTAGTTGCACGGTTCCCAAAGTTTGATTCTATGGAGAAGAATCCGGCAAGAAACTACATGGACATTCTTTTAAAATATGTTACAATTTTCTCTGGCAGAATATTGCGATAACAGCTTGTGTGAACATTTTAAGATTTATTTTAAGATTATGGTTAATATCGATCATATCTCGCTTGTGGAAGACATGCAGTCTTTTGGCGTGGAAATTTATGCCCAATGCGATAACCATTGGAGAGTTTTAATCTAATATGTGATTATGATAATTATACCTGTAGTCTCCCGCATTATCCTTTTGGCAGGCTTTTAATTTTCTTTCATAACGTGAGGGATCAAGCCAAAGTTTTTCCTGGCCTAGTGAAGGTTTTAAGCATCAGACATTTACAAACTCTCTATTAATTAAGTGCAGGTCGAAAAATTCGTGATCCATCTAAGATATACATATCATTAGATGTTCCTGCAACTCAAAGAAAAGATACATGTTAATTATACAAATTTTGCTACATTCTGGCTTTGGGCACTTCATTTGACCTACACTTAAGTCCTGCTGATCTAGTATCGTAGTGCGACAAGTCGTTGAGCTCCCTAAATTGTGGTTGAGCTACACGATGACTGATGTATGCGTGTCGTCAGTTGGGAGTGGTCTACTCAAAGCTGCTATGTTTGTTTCCTCAAAAGACCATTTTAGACATTGCCCTGCATCGTGCCTCATGTAAGTGTTCTTCTATGTCTGAAATTTAGGAGAGACAATGATTCACTGAGTTTGTTTCAATGTTTCTTCACAAAGTTCGTCAGTTAGCAAATATTCTCACGTGGGAGAGCCATACTTCGGCACGAATGGGCCAACTCGACCGGAGTGATACCACGGCCTCACAGAAAACCGGCGTGAAACAACGCTTGCGTTGTGTTTCGCCGAGTGAATGAGGTTACCGGAGGCCCAAACCCTTTTAAAAGGCAGGCAACGCACTTGTGACTCCTCTGGTGTTGCGGGTGTCTATTGGCGGCGGTTATCGCTTACCATCAGATGATCCGTCTGCTCGTTTGCTCCCCTATCCCATAAAAAAAAATACCAAAGCAATGTACTTAGCTATAAAAACACCAAACCATTGTCTTGTAAAAGGGACTTTAAAGATTACAGAAATAAATCTCATTTCATTTCGAGATTATTAATTTCTTTCAAGTTATTTGGAATTTATGTGTTATACACATAAATGTTTCTATTATATCTATTATATTACTACTAGACATAATTTCTTCGAACATTTGCACCTATTTAACGCCAAATATCTGGAAACTATTCAAAGCTCGTGATCTCGATGTTAATTTTAATGCGTGCAACACAATTATCCCGGCTCACCGACTAATTTACGCAATTGCATCACTTTTGCGCGCTGTGGACGATATCTGTGTTATGTTGTTTCAATTTCATTCTGTGTTTATTATAGGTTGTTGTTTTGGAATTAACACTCGCTGGAGTAGAATCAAAACCCATACATGACGACTGTAAGACGACATATTCAGATGGCAAATGGTAGAATAATTAGCCAAGTGATCCTGAGCGCGACTGCTACGCTAGAGGTCCTGGGTTAGATTCCCAGGTCGAGCAAAGTGTTATTGGGTTTTTCTAAGAAATTCCCAGTAGCAGATCGGAGTAAGGAATTTGTGCCCGATTAATGGCAAAAGGCTCGGCCCCTATTACATGGGACCTAAACATACCGGCGAACGGTGGGTGTACATTAGTACGCCTCTGCCTAACCCTTCAGGGAATAGAGGCGTGATGGTATGTTATGTATGTTAGAATCAAATGGGATTTTTAACGAGACGAGTCACCTGATGGTAATTGATTACCGCCACCCCTGGACACCCGCAACACCAGAGGAGTCGCAATTGCGTTGCCCGCCTTTTAAAAGGGTTTGGGCCTGAGGTATCCTCACTCACTCACTCGGCGAAGTGTTGTTTCACGCCGGTTTCCAGTGAGGCCGGGTTTCTCCGGGCAAGCCGGCTTATTCATGCCGAAGCATGGCTCTCCCACGAGGAAATCATTTGATTAAGTACCTTAAAACAGTTGACCAAAAGGATGACTTATTCATTGCTACAATCCTACTTCCTACTAATATTATAAATGCGAAAGTTTGTGAGGAAGGATGGATGGATGTTTGTTACTCCTTCACGCCAGAATGGATGAACGGATCTGGATAAAATTTGGCACAGAGATAGATTATAGTCTGTAATAACACATGGGCTACTTTTTAACTGAAGTCCACGCAGACGAAGTCGCGGGCAGAAGCTAGTAATAAATAAAAATAATTATGATTGCAAATATAAATCAAACAAAAATAGTTACCACTCCCATCTTGGGTGGTAATTTAAAGATCAAAGACATACAAACGGACAAAGAAACTGTCCTGTTGAATTAGCGGATTTGTATCATTATAAACAACTGATATGACAGCTTGTAATGATGGACGCTAACTACTATGGGTTTTCGAATCGTTTCTCTGATAATGGACGTATTACCTGACTTTTATTTAGATTTTAACAGCATTTTTAACTGCCTCATTAGCCTAGTGGTCCTGAACGCGATTGCTACGCTTGAGGTCCTGGGTTCGATTCCCAGGTCGAGCAAAGTGTTATTAGATTTTTCTATGAAATTCTCAGTAACAGCTCGGAGTTTGGAATCTGTGCCCGGTTAATGGCAATAGGCTCGCCGCCTATTCCATGGGACCTTAACATACCGGCGAACTGTGGGTGTACATTAGTACGCCACTGCCGTTATGTTATGTTTATTTAGATTTAATTTTCACATCTGTGTAAAGTGATATTCGGTAAATTTTGCATAAGTAATGGCCTTTTTAATGGATTAAGTCGGTAAACGAGCTGACAAGCGGTGGCTTGTCAGCTGTGTCAGCAATGGTGGTAAGGTAGTCCTCGTTGCCCATAGACACCTGCAACACTAGAGGAGTTGCTGATGCGTTGCCGACCCTACGGACTGCAGACTCTCAGAGCCGCAGCAACCAAGGGGAACTGACTCTTACGCGCAAGAGTCGAAACACAAGCGAAGCACCTTCGGTCACCTTCGGTTACCTTCGGTCACCTTCGGGGACCTTCGGAACTGAGCAAGTCAGATATTTTCTCGCCTCTTACGAGATGCTTATCAGCAGTGAGGAATTTGGCAACCTAATGGTATTCCTACACCCGTCACCAAATGGGGAAAAAGGGAGTGCCTTAGGCTGACCCTATATTATAATTAAGAAACGATAATTGATCGTAAAATTTCCATTAGACCTTAGCATTTAACTCAATGTCTTAGAGATTTTGAACAGGATAGATGTGAATCTAAGGGCCACTTGCACCAACTTCATAAATACGTTTAAATTGTATTTAAACACGACCTTTCATACAAATTTTGTGTTTAACTACAATTTAAACACATTTAAGCAAGTTGGTGCAAGTGGTCCTAAGTGACCTTTGACTGAAATTACTTAAATTTTGAATCATCAACCGAAAAAATAAAGCTCACTAGCCGCCCGCCCCGACTTTGCATGGGTGGAGAAATCCCTTACTGTTTTCGAAATAGCCTATGTTAAATCTGGAATAATGTAGCATTCAAATGGCGAAAGATTTTTGAAGTCAGCTCAGTTTTTGAGTTTCTTCGTTACATACATAGGTACAAATCTTTCCTCTTTACAATATTATTAGTATAGATAAGCTCAAAGACAATATAGTCTCCTATAGTTACATATTTTTACAGAAATTATAATGTTGTAGACATATAATCAAGGGAGTGACCTTTCGAAGAAATCTGGGCGTGATATTTTGAATTTTACACATTCTCGCACCTAATTGAATAAACAAAACTAATGTTATTAACGCTACAGTTAATCGCAAGATTCATAGTAGTATCTCTGGCCACATTCCAAAAAGGCCAAGTGGTATTCTTACAGGGAACTCTAATTATATCCTACTGAATTGTTTTGAGAGTCCAATTAACAAGTCGTGATATTCAACATTATTTATTTATAATTCAGACGCCTCTGTCGTGATTTGTGAATGAAATTTTAATTAGTGCAAGCCAAGACTTCAAGACCTTACTAAGAATTTGGACGGATAAATAGAGCTAGATTTGGTCTATTTGTTTCTTGGAAAGTAGTAGACGTGTTTAGTGTGTTGCGTTCGTTTTGGTTAATATGTTGACGGATTTACAGTTTCCGTATTACTTCGTATGAATTTTATCTTTATTAATTAATAGCTTCTGCCCGCGACTTCGTCCGCGTAGCGTGATGATATATAGCCTTCCTCAATAAATGAATGAATAAAGAATTTTTCAAATCGGAAAAGTAGTTCCAGAGATTAGCACGTTCAAGCAAACAAACAAACAAACTCTTCAGCTTTATATATTAAGTATAGATTTCATTTTCATCATTATTGACTCTCATTAGCGGCTGTAGGATCTATCATCAGGTGGAGTAAAGTGTTATTGGTTTTCTATGAAATTCTTAATAGCCGCTTGGAGTTATTTTTATATTATACTAGCGGCCCACCCGCGGACCGCGGTTTCACCGACGCTGCCCCGTTCCTAAGAGTCGTAGCGTGATGTTAAATAGCTTAAATCCTTCGTCTTGAATCAATCTATCTGTCAAAAAAACCGCATCAAAATCCGTTGCGTAGTTTTAAAGATCTAAGGGACAGGTAAACAACGGCAAGTGACTTTGTTTTATACTATCTAGTGATGGATACTAAACATACCAACGAACCGTGGGTGCACATCAATACACCTCTGCCTAACCCTTCGGAGAATACAGGCGTGATGGTATATTTATTTTTTTGTCAATATTACTATCTTTCATTTCGCTTTCCTCACTGAGAAGGTCGCCGACAAAAGATACTTTCACATGGGAAAAATGTTCCAAATGCTTACTTCTTATCAATTTTTAATGGTTATTAACACAAATTACTTTACTACGCTATAGGTCTTGGGTTCGATTCCAAGGTCGAGCAAAGTGTTATTAGGTTTTTCTATGAAATTCCCATGGAGTTAATAGCAATGGGCTCCGTAGTACCAGTAGCAGCTCGGAGTTAATAGCAATGGGCTCGTCCCCTATAACATGGGACCTAAACATACCGGCGAACTGTGGGTGTACCTTAGTACACCCCTGTTTAACTGGTGTGTATGTTATAAGTTTAGTTGTTGATAATTTTCTAAATTGATATACGTATGCCATAATTTTACCTCACCAAAAAAGTAGAAACTGAGAATGCGGAAATGATAATTTTAGTGTTGGTCCCCAGCGCCTCAATC